>WQNJ02000101.1:652500-1240000 GCA_016584745.2 Phylloscopus trochilus trochilus
CCTGCCGCCTGCTGCCGCTGTTTTGGCACGGCTGGGGAGATGGCAGGGCAGGAGAAGAGGGGTCTGAGGGGTCTGAGGGCGGTGTCTGCTCCTGCGTGGGCTGCAGGAAGCCGCCTTTGCTGGCAGCCGCTTTGGGGGAGCTCGGGAGAGCCGTGTGCGCTGCGGGGGCTGAGCTGGGAGCGGGGCCGGGGTCAGAGGGGTGGGAGCGGAGCGGCGAGGGAAGGAGGAGGGATGCGGGGGGAAGGAGGGGCAGAGTGAAGCCTGCAGAGGCACAAAGCCTGGCCCGAGAGCTGGCAGCAGGGCTGGCCTGGCACGGATCCCTTGTGGAGCCCCTTCCCTGCCGCCAGCCCGTGCCCGGCCGGGAAACGCTGCCCGCAGGCGGGGCCAACCCTGCCCGGCCCGGGCACCCCCAGCCCCGCGGTGGGGCCGGATGGATGCGCTACCCTGAAGGCAAGAACCATGAGGGATCATTCCTTTTCCTCCCCGTGCAGGGAGGGTGGGAATCTCCTCTCTTACAGTCTAAGCGTCAGCAGCACCAGGAGATCTTTGGTCCCTGGGACAGCCCCACAAAGGCACCAGTGCCCCCAGAGCCCCTTTCTCTGGGAAAGAACAGGGGAAATCAATCTCAGGAGGCTGTGCCCATGAAGTGGGATGCGGGCATTCCCATGGCAGGTTCTGCTGCCCTCATTGCTTCTTCCCTCGTTTGCTTCCAAGCAAGAACTCGATTCCGAGTTATGCCCTGAATGTGCTCAGTGCCTCTCTGCGGGCACTGACACAGTCACATGGGGCTTTTTCCCTGTTCCTGCAGCAATGGGAAGCCGTGCAAGGACGGCCAAGGGTGCCTGGGGGCAGGTTCAGGCTGTAGCTGGGCTAGAGTTATTGTCGTGCAGAGCAGCCCCTGATCCTGAGACTGAACCAGCCCTGGGAGTGCTCTGGTGGGAGAGAATTTGGGAGGGGACAGGGCTGGGACAATTGGCTCAAGTGGACATACTCCAGCAGTGATCCAGAGCCAGCAGTTCCCTTTCTGAGCAGCTGTCCTGCACTCAGGCTCTGCTGCCCAGGGAGCAGCTGGACATGTGTCTGCCAAGGGCACTTGGTGCCCAAAGTCCCTCCTGTGCTCTGCCAGCACACCCAGCCTTCCTCTGCTACTGAACCGCCCTTGTCTTGAGCCAGTGGATTTTCCTACTTCTGCTGCCTCCCTCCTGTCCCCATCCTGCTGGTGGGAGCACACAAGCTGCAGGTGGGGCTCAGTGGCTGCTGGGATCCAAGCCCAGCGCTGCTTCTCCCCCCTCTCTGGGGCCCTGAGCTTGCCCCCAGCAGCAGCTGTGTGATGTGGGCAGTGGGGGACAGGGTTTGTGCTGCCTCACTGTCAGTGCAGTTCCCCTGGCTCTGCCCCCTCCACACCTTGTCTGCTACACCAAAAACACAGATGTTCCCTGGACAGCCTCTCACCCATCAGCACCCTCAAGTCCTTTTCCTCAGGGTTGCTCTCAATCCATTCTCTTCCCAGTTTGTGCCTGTGCCTGGCATTTCCTGGACCCAGGGGCAGCACCTGCACTTGGCCTTGTTGACCTTCAGTGGCTTTGCTGTGTCCTACCCCTCCATCATGCCAACCTTCCTTCTGGTGGGGGAGCATGATTGTAGGTGCCAGGTGAAACCCTGCTCTGGTCATCTCCCCAGAACAGCTCTGAGGAGACTGCTGCCAGGGCAATCCCCACTGGAGGAGAAAGAATGGCCTTCAGTGCTCCCTGGAATTAACTCTCCATGCTCATGAGTTTCCTTCTCTTGACTGTCTGCTCTTTTCCTTATATATTTTGTGCCTTTCCTTCCTGGTGTTCTTCCTCCTGTTGGTGTCTGCTGGGAAGTCAAGGCTGGGAGCAACGGGAGCATCCGCTGTGAGGTGGGTGACGGGAATCAGAGCCCACAACCCTTGAACAGATTGCCCAAATTTGCAGGGATTCCCAAGGGAAAGCTGCCCCTGAAGGCTCCGGAAGGGTGCAGCAACCCTCAGATCTATACCTGAGTCCAAGCTCCTCAGATCAATACCAGTGTTGGTAAGAGTGTTGTGGCCTTGGTGGGATGGAAGCTGAGTGCTCAGGAGGATTTTTTGCAAGGAATAAACCTCTGCAGTATCCAAGTGAACTGAGACTGGGGCAAAATTCAGGGTTGTGTGACAGTGTCAAACCCAAAGATTTAAAGGCAAGTGTCCAGTGAAAGCACCAGGTCTGTTAGGGTGAGAATCATGGAATGATGGAATGGGCAGAGTTGGAAGGGACACACCAGGGTCCTGGGAGAGGCAGGATCAAAAGCTTTACTGAAATCCAGGAAGCTCAGATCAACTGGCTGTCCTTGGTCAACTCCATGGGTTCATGTATTGTGGAAGAAAATTTAGGGTTTCCTATTTCCCAGTTTCCCTCTTGAGTCCCTAGTGGTTGTGACCCAAGAGCGCCTTACCCTTCACGGGTTTTTCAATAAAAAGTGATGGACCAATACTGGTTTAAAAGACAGGTATCTGCCAAGGAAGGTGGGAACCTTCCTGGAACAGAGAATATGCCGCCCTTCTGTCCATATTATTGTAACTTTGAAATTATGGGTCTTTCAGGCAAAGATATGGGAAAAGGAATAACAGGTATTTAGTAGGGTATATATATATACTGTTTGTTTCAGGAGAAACAAACACCAGCAGCAGCAGCAACAAACAAAGCCAGAAACCCAACCCCAGCCTTGTCTCACCTGTCAGGCACCGCCCCTTCGGTGCAGTTCCGGGCACAGCCAGCAGGGGCGCTGGTGGCTCCCGGCCAGGCAGGGCAGGTGCGATGATTCCCCCGCGGCTGCAGGGGGCGCTGTGGAGAGAGCTCGGCCGCCTCTGGGCCGGCAATGGCGGCTCAGGGACAGGGGAGAGGAGAGTTGGCTTCCCCCGCACAGCCCACGGGGAGCAGCCGCTCTCAGCGCCACTGCAGAGCCGGCGTGGGGAATGCAAGGGTAGCAAAAAAACCCAAAGCAGTGGAGGAAGCAGTGGGGACTGGGCTGGGGGTCGCTGCTTTGCACAGTGCGAGAAACAAGGCTCACTCTTTAAATAAATGGTTAATAATGGATAAAAAGGGATTGTATCCACTGCTAGGGTGTCTGGCAAACTGCAGGAAAGCACACAGTTAGCTATAACAACTCTTCTGGTATCCTTTCTCATTGCTTTGGTCAAATGCATATTCGTGAAGAGTATACATATTCTAACATTCCTTTTTGTTTACATTTTCCAGGAATTTTTTATCTTAGTTTGACCCTTGACCTCATCTTCTTACAGTATCTGCCACAATGCAGGTGTGATTGTGAGAGTCTTGCATTTTATTTCCTCACAAGGCCCCCTGGTCTGTGGTTTGGCACTTATTGATGGTGGAAGGGTCAGGGGTATATTCCTCCTTGCTCTTTTGGTGTCATTTGCCTGGTGGTTTTTTTGTTGTTTTGTTGTGTGGTTTTTTGTTGGTTTTTGTTTGTTTGTTTGTTTTGTTTTGTTTTGTTTTTTTAATGTTATTTTATCAAACAGACATTCTAGCCATTTTTACAAGCACTTTCAATCAACATTAGCTATTTCACTGTTGCTAGTTAGTTACAGAAATAAAGGCATCAGTTGTAGTTTCCCAACAACAATTACTTCTGCAAAACTTTGTGTTATAATACACAGTACATATCCTCTATTTTCATATTTTACAAAAGCCTAAACTAGAATATATATTTATCGCACTAGAATATACAATCTACGCAGGGATTATGGTATTAACCATAAAAGGCTGACAAATTATAATCTATCAAAGCAGTTAAAAAGAGATTACAAACAGTATTATACCAAAACAATTTATAGAAGCCAATAATAGCAAAAGACAATAATAGCAAAAGTAACTCGGTAGTATTTATAACAAGAGCTCACTGGCAATGGCTGTTCCTGAGCTGAGGCCTGGTGGGGCTGGGGCTGCTCCTAGGTCTCAGCAGAGCACACACTGGCTCTGGGCTCCCAAGCTGCAGAGGAACAGAGAAGCAAGTTGGCAAGCCCTGGTTAGTGCTGAAACAAGAAAAAACCAGGAGGGGAATAAAAGGAAAAAAGCATAGGGCAGCAGGATCTCAGGTCAGACCCACTGTGCCACATGCTCCTGTTGCCATGCCCGTGCCTGCTTGTTTTGGTTTTGGGAAATTCTATTCTCAGGCACGGTGTTGATGCACAAGGTCATGTTCAGTAAATAACCGAAGCTCCCACATCTGTTCCCAGAGGAGGGGCTTCGGTGATGGTCTCTGGAAAATGACCAGTGGTTCCCAAGGGTCCCACCTCTGGGGTGGGCAACTTGTAAAATGTACAAAAGGAGTCAAAAAATGAAGGTGTGGGCTCTTGCCTGCAAGAGCACCACGCAGCCTTCACTGATGCACTCCCTGTCTCGTTCCCTGGCGCCGTCATCAGTTATATATGGTGACCCCTGATGTGACCTGCAGCCGCGTGAACAAGGTAAAAAATACCTTGTCCCCTTTTTAAAGGAAAAGGGATTTTTATTTCTCTCCAGTAGGGAGAAGAAACTTGAAAAAATGAACCGGCCTCTAGGACCGGAAGATAACTACGTGTTAACGATGTGGGGGTTGTATCTCGGACGATGGGAAGTAGGTATAACCTCAGAACATCTAACACAACTATACAGATGGGGGAAAAACCAGGGTTTTATCCCGAACCCCAGAAGAGCGCGGTATGGGTCATTTTGGTCTCTCTTGGGTCAAATTGTGAATGAAGAGTTAGATATGATAATGAAATTATCACTGATATGGGAAAGATCCATGAAGGTTTTCGAGATGTCGGGAGAAGAATTTCTTTTCAGCTCCCTTCCAGATTCAGAGGAAGAGGATCCAAGTCTCCAGACTGCTGCTGACAGCTCGGAGAGTCTCCCGAAGCCGCCTTCAGAAGACCTGGGTTTGTCCTTTTCCCCCGCTTGTCAGCCTTCTTCTGGGAAGGAGGGGGGGAAAACCCCGGGCAAACGCGGAGGCGCCCAGCGGCGGTCTGCGAATCGACCGCCGAGAATGCGTCCTTCCCCGACCCCCCCCTGCTCTTCCTCGCCAGCGGCCGCGCGCAGGAGGGGGGAGGGGGGAGGGGATCCCGAGACGCCGTCGCGCCCCGCCCCGCGGCCACCGCGCCGCACTTTCCCATGGAAAAAGCCCGTTGAGACCTTGACGCCGCCCCAGGGACCCCACACCGGTGGTCCGGGCTCGAAAAAGCCCGGGAGAAAGAGGGGATGGGAGTCGCCCATCCCCCAAGCGCCTGCCCCTCCAAAAAAGAGACAGAAGGGAGTGCGCGGCGGTGCGGCTCTTTGCAGCCGCTGCAGGAGGGAGGGGGACCTGCTCCCTATGCCCCCCCGCCCCTCAGCCCCCTCCGGCTCGGCTCGGCCGGAGACTCCGCCCCCAACATGCCGTGCGGCGCCCGGAGCCGCCCCGTCCCGGGGCCGCCGGGGGAGACGCGCGGGGGCCACCCGCCCCAGCCCCGCAGCGCCCGCTGGCGTTGCCCAGCCAGGACCGCCGCCCCCCGCATGCCGCACGGCCCGCGGAAGACGGGCAGGGGCCGCCCGCCTCCGCCCCGCGGGTCCCGCTGGTGCTGCCCAGCCAGGACCGCTGCTCCCCCCACGCCGCGCGGCCCGCGGGAGACGGGCAGGGGCCGCCCGCCTCCGCCCCGCGGGGCCCGCTGGCGCTGCCCAGCCAGGACCGCCGCGACCCCGCCCCCGCCCCGCAGGACCCGACGGGGCCGCTCAGCCGGGAACGCCGCCCGCCTGCGGGTGCGGGGGGGGCGCGCGGGGGGACCCTGCGCTGGGCCGGCCACGGCCCGCCCCTCCCCCGGCGGCGCGGCGCGGAAGAAGCCCCGCCGACCGAAAGCCGGCGGCCCCGCGATTCCACCGGCTGCCGCTCCGGCGCTTGCCCGCTCGCCGGCGTCTCTGTTGCCTGGCAACACTCCCAAGCTTCCTCGGACTGCGGTTCCACCCGCATCTCTTCCTGTGGACCCCTGCTGTGTCACCGTGCGCTCCAGATGGCTGAGACCTGCCTGGAGCGAAGTGCAACATATAGCTGGGGGACTGAGACGATGGGGTGTTGAGAACCGCTTTTTGGGAACCCAAAAGACTTCCCTTGGCGCTGACATGGCACCAGCCCACCTGGCAGGTGCTCAGAGTGAGACCTGGTTTTCTCTATCTGCTTCTTTGCTGTTCAGAAAGCAGGCTGAGAGGGATTTGTGGCTCTCTCTCAGATACCCAAGGGAATTCCAGGGATCATGTAACCTGTGCTTTTGCAGACCCTTGTTTTCAGGACTGGGAACTGGCGCTGGGATGTTTGCCTCGCATCTGCCGAGCACCCTGAGCCCCTGCACAGCACTCCTGGCCTGGTGACCATCCCAAGCTGTGTATCCTGTACCTCCGACACCACCCCTCCAGAGACCTGCATGATGCATGGAGGGGACGGAGCACTGCTTCGACAGCGAGCATCCCGTGATTGGACTCAGAGGGACTCTTCCCTGTGATTTTGCTTGCATTCCAGGGGAATTGTGGTGGACCTCTGGGGGCCGGGATTCTTGGCTGGGGTTTGGGGGGACAGGATTGGGATGCATTTTGTAATGAGGGTCATTGCATTGCATGGCACAGCATCTCACCCGACAAGGATTTGGCGACTGGTCACAACATGTTTTCAAAAAAAAAAAAAAAAAAAAAAAAGGGGGGGAAAAGCAGGGGACAGTCCCTGCAGATTAGCCGACAGGCAAATTGGAAACCGTGACCAGAATGAGAGCCGACAAGTGGAGAAATCTATGAGTCTTCAATCGAAGACCTCTCCACAAACAGATACAAAAATCTGCATTTTTCTTTTTCCTTTCTTTTTATATAAACTGAAAGGGTGAGATGTTGCCATGCCCGTGCCTGCTTGTTTTGGTTTTGGGAAATTCTATTCTCAGGCACAGTGTTGATGCACAAGGTCATGTTCAGTAAATAACCGAAGCTCCCACATCTGTTCCCAGAGGAGGGGCTTCGGTGATGGTCTCTGGAAAATGACCAAGGTGGGACCCAAGGGTCCCACCTCTGGGGTGGGCAACTTGTAAAATGTACAAAAGGAGTCAAAAAATGAAGGTGTGGGCTCTTGCCTGCAAGAGCACCACGCAGCCTTCACTGATGCACTCCCTGTCTCGTTCCCTGGCGCCGTAATCAGTTATATGCTCCCTGTGTTGATCACCCCTGGTGGAAGGAAGACCAGCCCCCAACCCCGCACAGAATCCTGGGCCACCCTTCACCCATCCTTGGGTGATATTCCTGAGTTGGGAGAGGGGAACAGTGACAACTCCAAACACAAACCAAAACTAAAACCAGACTGGCTGTGGGATAAGAACCATCCCCAAGACAGGACCCCAGCACATTCCAGAACTGTTTCCAAGGCGCGCTCTGTAAGTCACCCCTGAGCAGCCTGAAGTCTGCTCTACTCAAGGCCAAGGCTGAAGGTTTGCTAGCACTGTTCCTCCCATCACCAGAGATTTTAAGCTCAGTGGCTCCGTGAAGGCTGTGGCCCAGATGGCCATCAATGGGCACTTGGCTGACAAGACTCTCTGTGCAAACGAACACCAGATCAAGGAGGGCACCCCTCTGAATGGGCTCCCAAAGTCTCCAGTCTCTCCTGATGAGCCACCAGGATGCCCGAGGCACAGCTGTGGGCAGGGACAAGGTGAGTGTTCCCCCTGCACTGGGCTGAGACCCCTGAGTGTGCCAGGAAGCAGCTCCTGGCAAGAGGCCTGAGTGGGGTGAGGGAGGGGCTGCGCCAGCAGCTGGAGCAGGAGCACAGCTCAGAGCCTGTGTGGCCGTGCTGGGTGTGGGGGGAATGTGTCTGGGGAGTGTGGGGTGCCCATGGGGGAGTGTGTGAGCGCTGCCTCTGGATGCTGGGAGCAGCAGGCTGGGCAAGGCAGTGAGCAGGGCAGGCATGGGGCTGGGCAGAGGGTGCAGGATGCCGGCAGGGCTGTTGGATGGGCACAGGGGCTGTGCCAGTGCTCCAGGGAGCCAGGAATGCCCGTGGCTGTCTGCACTTGTGGATTGAGGAGTTCTGCTGGGAGGATGTGGGTGATGGTGAAGGCAGCACCTTGTCCAGGGCAGCTTTTGTCACTGGGTCTGTGTGCATCTCTGTGTGTGTCTGTGTGTGACATGTGGAAAAACTCCTCAACTCGTGAAAGTTGTAAAGTAGGTGTGTTTTTATTCCACACTGAGATGCACGGGGGATAGCTTCTCCAAAGGCATGCATGCTTCTAGTGATACTCATCCTTCTAATTATTCTCTGAAGTATTACATACGCATTAGGTTTTACAATACGTCTACACATATTCATTACCTAGTTCTGCCTAGCCTTGCTTCATATTATAATGAGCTTGAAGTCCTTCTGGGCTTGTGCAGAGCTCTCTAGTGGTTGTTTGGTGGTCGTGCAGTGAATGAAGTAAGAAGTCTTCTTCAGGATTGAACTCTTCACCTTGCCTCTTTATGCATGCTCCCTGGTCTTGTGCCATCAGTCCAAGCCTCAAGGTCCGTCTTGCCTGGTTTAGGGGTCCAAGCAGTCTTCCTGCTCAGTCTTGTATTCTCTCATCCTGCTTTTGTGAGCACAGTAAAAGTTAAGCAAGATACATTGTCTAGACTGCTATTCCTATTCAGCCACCCCTTAATTCATAACCTTCTTGCCTCATGTGTGTGTCTCTGTGAGTGCCAGTGCGTGTGTGTGTGTGTGTGTCTACGTCTGTGGGAGCGACGCGGGCAGGAACTGGACTTGATTGCTGTGATGGCTGTTTTCTTTTTAATAAAGCATCAGTCTCATCACAGAATTTAAAGCAAGGTAGCAGTTTACAGCACTCATGTACAGCACAGCAGTAGCAACAGCAGCAGCTCCATGCAGCCCCAGCAGCAGCCCACAATCGCCCCCAGCAGCAGCCCCAATAGACCCCAATAGCTGTTTACAATAGCTCTCAATTTCTCCGTTATAAAGCATCTTAAGGACATTTCAGCCAATAGTATATTACTAAAAATTACAGACAGTTGTTTTAACCAACCAACTATAGCACACGTACACCTATTTCAAACAATAGTTGTTTGTATGCTTCTCTATTAACAATACACAATACTCTTCTTAAGCTTAAGACCTTCTACCATCTTGTCTGGCATATGTTTTCTGCAGTGTTATGACTTATTCAAGCCAAGCCTAAAAACTCGGCCTTTGTTTTCCATGTCCTTGTTCGCTATACTATTATATACTACTGTATCTTTCCTAGTTCCAAATTTTCTCAGTTGCTGCAAATTCTGAAATCTCAGCTTTTTTCTGTTTGAGGCCTGTTTTTTCAGCTCCTAAAAATCTTCTTTTGCTTTTAGTGTTTCCCACATACATGTGTCTCTGTGTGTCTGTATGTCTGTGTGTGTGTGTCTCTTTGTCTGTGTTTGTGTCTGTGTGTGTCTGTGCTATCTCTAGGATGCACACCCAGCTTCAAGGTTTAGCCTGCAAACGGGAATGCAACAGGCACATCCAGTGTGCTGGGATGGAGACCCTGCCTCTTGTGCCATCCAAGGCTGGGCTCCAGCAGCAAGCTGAGAGCAATCCCCAGGGCTGCAGCTGCTGCAGAGCCTCTGCCAGTAGGCTGGGGCCTCTGACAGCACCTCAGGGAAAGTCTCTTTTCTTCCTCCACAGCCATGACTTCACAGGAGGACACACAAGAGGGGGAAGCAGTGGCACAGCTCCTGGCAGAGGCATTTCAGGAGGAAGGACTGGATGTTGGATACTGGCTGCCCAAGGTGACGCAGATCCTGGGAATCAAGTGCAGAGAAGCCCTGCAACATCTGGACTATAAAGACTATCTCAAGCTGGAGTGTGAGGTACAGAACCCCTGGGAGAAAAAGGCACTTCAGAAGCTCCTGAAAATAAGAGATGAGAAAACATATGAAGAGTTTCAAAAGCAAAACTTGGAGAAAACAAAGGAGAGACAAGAAGTAGCCAAACAAGCCCTGAAGGATCTGACAGAAATGCTCAACAGCCGCAGCCACAGCCAGGATGCTGTGAGAGAGAAAGCAGAGACTCTGTGGCAAGCCATGGAGATTCCCAAAGAGTTCTGGCCACCACCAAGAAACCCCTTGGCGGATATGCTGGAGGGCATCCAGAAGCAGCTGGAGCAGCAGGACTTGCCAGCAGGCAGGAGGGAGAACATCCCTGACACGGAGGTGCTGAGGCGAGCGTCAGGGGGACTGGCCCTGCAGGGCATCTACAGAACCAGCAGACCTGAAGATGTGCTGGCAAAGCGAGAGCAGCTCCTCAGGGTTCCTGAGGGATTCAAGCTCGCTGGTCCGGAGCAAGGATCGCTGCTTGAGAGGAAGGAGTTCTCCTCATCTGCTGCAGAATCCACTTTCACCAAGTCCATGGAGCAGCTGGGGTTCAGCATGAGCGTTTCTGCCAAAGCCTCGTTCTGGGGGATTAGTCTTGGAGCGGGTGTAGATCACAAAAGCTCCTCGCAGTCCCTGGACACCCACCAATCCTGCTCTGAGCAGAGCTACTTTTGCACCACCAAGTACCAGTACATCCCTCTGGCCTCCTGCTATTTCCAAAGGCATCAGCTTTGCCTCTCAGATGAGGCTCTGAAGGAGCTGCAAGACATGGAGCAGCTTTTGACCCTCACTCCGGAAGACAAGGCCCCCTTGCTGAATAGGTGTGAGAGGTTCTTCAGCAGGTTTGGGTCCCACATAAACCAAGGTCCCCTCCACTTTGGGGGGATATTCTGGTGGAAGGCGTCAACAGAAGGATTCCGAGCGGAGCAGCGGGAAGAGATGAAGCGACAAACGTCTGAAGCATTGAACAGCTTTGTCAGTGCCAGCTGGGGTGGCTTTGGGGCCAGTGTTGGAGGGTCCCTGGATGTTTCTAAATCCAGCTCAAAGGCTTCTGTCGTGGGCAGAGCTGGAGAGAGTTCCCATACAGCAATTCAGCTCTACGTGGTCAACACAGGGGGCCCACCAGACACAGCTTCTCTTCCTGAGTGGAAAGCAGGGCTGGTGTCTGATAACACAACGTGGTGCGTTATCGACCGTGGCTTTGAGCTGATCCCAGTTTGGGATGTCATCCTGTGCAATCACAGCAGGGATTTTAAGTCCGTGGGTCAGATGAGCAGAGCCCTCAGGGCTGCGTACAAAGAGCTGACCAATCAGAGCCTCGGCACAATTTTTGGGAAGGAAATAGAAATTGCAGTGCAAGAGGCCAGAGATTTCATGGAGATTGTGAAGGCCTGGGAGGTGACAGTGGATGAAAGCAAGCTGCCCCTGCTGATGGAGCTAAAAGATTATCTGAATGCAAAAACCGGGAACCCCAGTGTGTGGATCAACGTGTGCCTGTCGGACAAAGCCCTGCAGAACTTCCTGGTGAAGACTGTGTGGAGTTGCCAGGAGTCACCTTCAGAAAACATCACCCCTATAAAATTACTGTTGAGAAGCCTCCTGGATCCTCATATCTACTCTGTCAAGGACTTCCCTGAGGCTTCCTCCATTATGCAATGGGTCTTCCAGCCTGGGCACTCGCTTCCCAGACCTCCCCAAGTCTCTGAGCTTGGAGACCTCATCAAAACACTGGACCAAATGAAGGAGCACATCCATGCTGTCACCTATGCACCAGGAAGCTCTGCTTCTGCCATTCATCAAGCAAAGATAGAAGCCACGCTGACCAGCAGCCTCGCCATTTATTCCTTACTCCAGTCTCTCCAGGAACAGGAACAGAAGGACATCGAACTGTTGGTGCTCTTGATTGTGACCAGCACAGGGTACCAGCTGGAAAGCAGCACTTTCCAGCAGCTGCTTGGACACCCAGAAATTCAGTACATGGCCAAGGAAATGGAAGCGGCACATGAGGAGTACGTGAACCTGAAGGAGCAAGATGCTGACAGAGCTGAGGCCTCCCTTCTGCTGACGGGTCTGACTGTGACTCCTGAAAGGCATGAGCTGTCCCCTGAGCAGAAGAGGGAGCGTTTGGTTTTCATGGAAGATCACATGAAAGGCTTGTGGTCCACACGGATAAAGAATCTCCTCCAAAAGCACAGAGGAGGCACAGACTGGGAGAGGCTGGAACAGGACTTGCGTTCCTTGATCAGTGGGTGCTTGGATGACAAATGGGGCGAACAGAGGATGCAGAACAGAATCAGTGACCTGGAAGACACTTTTGCAACACCTGAGCCCCCCAGTCAGTCCCAATCCAAGTCAGACAGCAGCCAATCCAAAGTAAATGAAGCCATTGCAAACCAGGAGTTCCTCCGGTTGCTCAAGCGCCTTGGACTCGAAAGTCACTATCCAAGAAAAATGGGGACGGGAGATTTCCACACCATCAACAAGATGTCTCTGCAGGACAGCCAGCCCTGCAAGGACACAGAATTGCCTTGTTACTTCTTGCAAAAGCTGTTATGTGTGGATTACAGTGTGAGATACCTAACTTGCAGGAATGACAGCAATGCAAAACTTGCACCCCTTCCACAAACCACAGCGAAAGAGCACCAACACTCAGACTCCTTTGCACATTTTTTTGATGATTTGGAGGAAGAAACCCCTAAATGTGCAAACAGGGACAGCCATGTGCACCCCATGGATCTGCAGATGGCCATTTTCCATTGCGCTGATGACTTCCTGAGACAGACCCTTGCAACCAAGCTGGCCTTCTGCCAACTGGCGCTGCCTCTGCTGGTGCCCAACCCGTGCACTTCACGCATCGAGTTCCCGCTCTACACCCTCAGCCAAATCCAAAGGAGCTGGAAAGAGGTGGACAAGTCAGGAAAGCAGGCCGTAACAAAGAGTTACAACAACAAGCTCATCTTTCAGGCCCAGACACCCATCGTGTCCTTCATCCGCATTGGCAGCTCGGCCTCCTCTTCCAAGTCTCAGCTCCTGAACGCTCTGCTGAGCAGACGCAAACACGACACTTTCTTCCACCGCCACTGCAGAGGCAGCACCAGAGAGCGTTTGCTGATGGAAGGGGTGGTGGAGATCGCCTGGTACTGCCCCCGCGGAAGCCCCGATGACAGCTTTGAGTGCTGCGTGGCTTTCTGTAACCTGCATGGAGATGCCAGGGATCATGGAGCACAGCTGCAGTTCCTGCAGGAGATATCTGCTGTCAACGTGGCTCTCATACCTGATTTGGAGCACATGGACAGCAGGGGGAAAGAGCTTCTGCGGGGCCTGTTGGAGTCACAAAAGCCTTTGATTTGTCTTCTCGCAGAGAAGAACAATATTGCAGCTGGACAAGGCAGCAAAAACATAAAAATAGGGATCAAGAACAGAAATGAAGCAGAACTGATGGACCAGCTGACCAAAATTATCAGGGATCTCCTTGAAGGGTCTAATCCACATTTCAGTCTGGATGCCTGCGTGGACAAAGCTCATCAGCATGGATTTGTAGTAGATGCAGATGAACCCACATGTGTGACAGCCAAAGCAAAGGCCAAGGAGCTGGTGGACCTTCTGAAGAAAGAGAAGCTGTCTGAGATCAAATCCAAGCTGCTGCCGCTTCAAGGAAAACTGTGGTACAAGTGGTGCAAAAAGGACAAAGAACTCACTCGTTTGCAGGAGAAGGGGGACAAGAGCATTGAGCATCATCGCAGCAACATAGAAAATGAGAAGAAAGCAATAAGAAGAAAGCAACTTGAGCAAGCTTTCCCTCTCAACACACTGATGAAATCATTCCTTAGCTTTCTCCAGACCCAGCCACCAGATGGCAAGAAATACTTCCTGCAGTGGATGAAAGTCTTTATGGACGAGCTGTCCTGTGGTCGCCTTGAAGAACTGAGGACAGCCTATCATGAGTTATGGACTGAAACCCTGGAAAGAAAGAAAAGCAAGGAAAAAAACAGTGTTAGTGCTCAGTTGCTGAATCGCTTGGATGCCCTCTCTGTTGAAATCAACGATTCTTCCATTGGCTTGGAGCACCTTCTGAGAGAAGCCGGGCAGATTTATGAAGCTCTGCAATTAATGGAGACAAAGAACTACAGTTCTGCCAAACTGCCAGAAGTTGCAGCAGAGCTGATGGTTTCAGGATATCCTGTGGAGCTGATGGATGGGGATGCTTCTTACATGCCCTTGTGCTGGGTAAGAGCAATCTTTGACAGCTTGATTGAGAGGCTGGGGGACAAACGAGTGTTTGTGCTCTCTGTGCTGGGCATCCAGAGCACGGGCAAGTCCACCCTGCTGAATGCCATGTTTGGTCTGCAGTTCAACGTCAGCGCAGGGAGATGCACCCGTGGAGCCTTCATGCAGCTCATCCCAGTGGGTGAGGAGCTGCAGCAAGACTTGGGCTTTGATTTTGTGCTGGTGGTGGACACAGAGGGACTTCGTGCCGTTGAGATGGCCAATAAACAGTCCCTGAACCATGATAATGAGCTGGCCACCTTTGTCATTGGTGTTGGCAACTTGACTGTGATCAATATCTTTGGAGAAAATCCGTCAGAAATGCAGGATGTTCTCCAGATTGCTGTGCAGGCTTTCCTGAGGATGAAGAAAGTCAATCTTTCCCCAAGCTGCCTCTTTGTCCACCAAAACGTAGGAGAAGTAACTGCCACAGAGCAGAACATGGAAGGACAAAGGCGTTTGCAGGAAAAGCTGGATGAAATGACCGTGGTAGCTGCTCAGGAGGAATTCTGTGATGTCTCCTCCTTCAACGATGTCATTGGCTTTGATGTGAAGACCCACATTCACTACTTTGCTCACCTGTGGGAAGGCAACCCCCCAATGGCACCACCCAACCCCACCTACAGCCAGAATGTGCAGCAACTAAAGAGCAAAATCCTCCAGGCTGGCCAGAAGCAGTCCCAGCGCAGCATTTTGAGGCTCTCGGGCCTGAAAGATCGGATTGGTGACCTCTGGAATGCTTTGCTGAATGAAAACTTTGTTTTCAGCTTCAAGAATTCCCTGGAGATTGCTGCCTACAGGAAACTGGAAAGTGCCTTTAGTCAGTGGACCTGGAGGCTGAGAAGTCACATCTTAGACGTACAGATGAGACTGGAGAACAAAATTCGCAATGGGGAGTTGCAGAATGTCAGCAGAGAACACCTTGAAGGTCAGGTGCAAGAGACAAGTGATGCCATTGAGAAAGAAGTGGAAATGTATTTTGGGGAAGACAAAGATTGTGAGACACTGGTGCAGTGGAAATCAAGCACAGAGAAGAAGCTGAAAGAACTAAAGGAGACTCTTGTTCATGAAACAAAAAAGAAATGTGAGAATCTTATTGAGCTGCAGAAAGAGCAGAGGAAACTGGATGCAAGGAAGTTGGAATATGAAGATGAGCTCCTGAGAAGGAGTAGGGAGCTGGCTGTGACTCTGAAAGGGAAGAGCCTCAGTGAGAGAGAACTGAGAGACAACTTTACTCCTCTCTGGAACAACTGGATTACTGAAGTCTCTCGTGCTGCTCCTCCTCCAAAACGGGTGGATATTGATGCAGAAATTGAAGATGTCCTTCTAGAGCACTTTAAGGAGCCAGGTTTTTATGAACGGATGAGGTCATTTCCCAGAGGTAGAGGATTTTCTTTTGACATGAAGAAACACATCACAAAGAAAACGTATTTTGGCATCCCAGATCCCAGAAGCCTTTTTAATGCTGATGCGATTGACTTTCAGCACATCACAGACAACATCATAGAGAGTGTGATAGCAAACATTGATAAGAAGGAACAGGAGAAACAGGATTACAGTCGAAGTTTTATTCATGAAATACTCAATGAAGTCCAGGAAGGAGTGAACTCTGTCCCCAGAAATGCAAAATGTACTTTTAACAGAGAGTACAGCATAGATTTGTCTCTGTATCTGTGCAAAATGGCAGCAGAAAGGTTTAAAGCCATGCATGAAGCATTCCAAAAGGCAAATGACCCAGTTGTGTACCTGAGGAGCAAGAGAGAAGATTTCTTCCAATGTTTCCAGATTTCCTGCAAAGGAGCCACTTCCATCACAACTTTTGCTGTTTTCCTTTGTAAGAAGATTGAACCAGCTCTTCTCCAGGCGGTCTATGAGAGGACAGCTAAAGACATTGCTGAGGACATGCAGGGCAAATTGCCAGATTTCCGGGGCAACAGAGCCAATCTGGAAGTTTGCATCCTGAAATACCTGGCAGAACAAGAAAATTTTGAGTATTTCAAGCAGTACCTTAAGTTTCCAAAAGAGTTTTTTCAGAGTTACATTGAGACACGAGTGAAGAGTTACTGTTTAGATGAGAGCAGGAGGCTGCAGAAGTTTTTAGAGTCCTCCCTTAATCTTCTCTATCGAAACATCCTGTCAGCTGTTTCTTTATCAACTCAAATTGTCAAAGACAGAAAAGACAGAGAAGACAAAGCCTCTCTCTGGCTGGATGAATTTTGCAAGGAACTGACAGAGGTGATCCACTTGCCCAAAAGTGACCTGAAGGGCATTGAGCACCAGGAGGTCACAGACATTGAGTTCCTGAGCAGTGCCATGGCAGCAGCTCTGGATGACCTGAGGAAGAAGCTCATGGAAGGTTTTTCTAGTGCTGATATGAGCTTGTTTTCAATGCAGCCTCATACCATCCTGGCAGAGCATTTTTCTGGGTGCTGGGAGCAGTGTCCCTTTTGTGGGGCTGTCTGCACAAACACCATGCAGGGACATGATGGGGATCATCAGGTGATCTTTCATCGCTCACAAGGTGTGATGGGATGGAGATGGATTGGGACAGGCCAGCTGATCATTGATATTTGTTCCAACCTTGTTGCAAGTAACTGCAGATTCAGAAGGGATGATGAAGTATTTTTCCCCTACAAGACATACCGTGATGCTGGACCTCCTTATTCCACTTGGAAAATTCTTCCTGATCCATCCATGCAGGCGTACTGGAAATGGTTTGTGTGCCATTTCAGGACACAGCTGGAAGATTTGTACAAGAAGAAATTTCAGGGCAAGGGAGAAATCCCTGAGGCATGGCAGAGAATTACCAAGCAGGAAGCACTGTCTGAGCTGGACAGGCTTTAGGCCATGTACATGTTGGAGGAAGAACCACAGAAGCTTTGCAGTTTAGGTGAATTTTGTACCAGGCTCTCCAAAGAATGCAGTTACAATGATGATGCCCTCAAGCCCAATGAAGACAATGGTATTCAATTGCTCCAAAATTTGGTGAAATAAGGCTTGTTACTGTGGCCATCGCTTAGCAACTCCCTCGCTTCATGATAAAGCCAGAATCCTCTTGCATTCTTGCCATAAACATTTCCCTCTGCTTTGTCCTAGAACCAAACCAAACCCCCTCCTCATGGCAATCAGCCTGGTGGCCAAGCCTGAGCCCAAGGGCCACGGCCAGGGCAAAGGCAGCACTCCAAGCACCACTTGGATCAGCTGCTGTGAGACAAGAAGGGACAGTGCCCCAAAGGCAGTTTTCCTGCAGCAAGGAGCCCTGCTCGGAGAAAGGGCTGCGGGACCTGAGGCCAGCTCCATGCTGGCTGCAAGCTGGGCTGCATGGCTTTTGGGTGTCATCCTTCCCTCCCTCATTGCAGCCTCCTGGATCAACTGAGGCTGTTCTCCCAGCTGGAGCTGTTGTGCCTCCAGGCTCAGGAAAGCAGTGACATGACTGCCCCCAGGCTCAGGCAGTGTTTTCACTCCCTGTCTGGAAGGTGCTGTGTCTCTGTCCAGGGCAGCTGCTCCTGCTCAAGTACCTGGGGCTGCTGCTCTTCCCTCCAGCCCTCAGCCCTGACAGAAGCTGTTCCTGCCTTGCCTTGGCCTCACTGGTGAGCAAAAGCCTTTGGAACGCCCCATGTGGAGAATCCTGTCTGCCAGCACCTTCTGCACCTGCCCTGGGGGCAGTGCTGGTGCTGTCCAGGCAGGCTGGTGGCACTGGTGCCATGCTCTGGAGAAGGTGGCACCAGCTGGCTCTGCCCCAGGGAGGTGTAGGGGCTTTTGCTGTGGAGGTGCTGCAACCCTGCTGGCAATGCGAGGGCCAAGCCCTCCTGGAGAGCTGGCTGAAGGGCTGATCCAGCCTCATCCCCTGCAGGCTCTGCTAATAAAGGAGTTGATTTGGACTGTGCTGCTGTGTCTCCTTTGTGTTCAGGGAAGCCACAGCTGGGAGTGACTCGAGCTCTGCGTGCTGCAGACAGGCAGGGGACAGGGGGGTGGCACTGGGGCAGGGGGTGTGGCAGCAGAGGCTCTACTCCATACAGGGTCTCTGCTCCAGGAGCGGCTTCACTGTCTGCAGGGACAGCAGAGAGGGCAGGAAGCCCCAAACCACAACATCCAGGGAAACCAATGTCAGGGGCAGGTGCCAAGGGATGCAGCACTAGGAACTAAGCCCAGCCTGTCACACACATGCAGGGCTGAGAAGGTTGATCCCGGAGAGGTTCTGTGCTCTGGAGCTGCTCAGCTGGGAACCTGTGGGTCAGAAGGGGAACGGGCTCAAACTCTGCCCAGCCCAGCCATGGCCAAGCAGACCCAGAGGCAGTGACAGGAGCCAGAGCTGGGCCATGTGAGCATGTGCTGCAAGGGCTGAGTGCCAGGGACTGGGGACACCTGGGCTGTGATGGGATATGGGCTGGATCCCCCAGCCAGACCAGGAGTCCAGGTGCCCCTGGCCATGGTGTCACCTCCTGGGCTGCTTGGGGAATGTCCCAGTGCAGCTACTGCAGTGATTGGGGGGCCCCAATGCCACCACTGGGTGCAGTGAAGAGCAAGTCCCAGTGCAGCAAGAACAGGTGGCCTCAGGCCTGGCTGGGGTATCAGTGGTAGTACAGGGTCCCTCACCTGCTCCCCTCACCTGTGCCAGCTGTCCCAGCTCCCTCTGCAGTACAGCCAGACTGTTCTCTGCCCCTTTCCCTGTCTCTGCCAGGACCCCTTGGCCAAAGTCTCCCTCAGTGGCCTTGTCTGTGCTCTCCTTCCTTGCAGGCCCTGCTGTAGGGAGTAACAGAAACAGCTTAAATGTCTTTTCCAACCTCAACAGTTCTTGGATGCAGTGCCTTCCAGTAACACTGCGATGCAGCAGCTCTCCCAGGCTGCACCAGCTGGGACTAAGGGTGCAATGACCTTGTGTAACACCCAGAACATTTACATGTAAGGGGCTAAACTGAGGTTCCTTTACTCTGGCTTGGCACACAGGAGAACAACTGTGCAGACATTCTCTAGAGGTCAAAATTACACAGAACTTAGGTGGCAAAACATAAAAAAAATCAAGGAATTTGATCAACATTTTCCACACTCTCACACCCTGCCTGGGTCCTGGGGAGAGCTGTTGGTGTTGGGGTGTGATTGTAAAACAGAGCAGGAACTCTCCAGTGGGGTTTGTCTGCTGCACACACTGGGAAAGACGGGGCTGGTGAAGGAGGGGGACAGGGTTGGGGTGCGTGGTTAGGAGGAGCTGGGATGGGGATGGAAGGGCAGGTGGGGAGCTTTGAGAAGACCAATTTTGCACTTAGTTTCC
This sequence comes from Phylloscopus trochilus trochilus, assembly GCA_016584745.2. NCBI lineage: Eukaryota > Metazoa > Chordata > Aves > Passeriformes > Phylloscopidae > Phylloscopus > Phylloscopus trochilus. The sequence goes on from WQNJ02000101.1 coordinate 671,926, forward strand.
CTTCCTCATTTTGCTCTCTTCTTCCTGCTCTTCTCCCTCCCCAGAGAACCTGTTGCTGCCCCATCCCTGGAAGCATCCAAGGCCAGGTTGGACAGGACTTGGAGCACCCTGGGATAGTGGAAGATGTCCCTCCCCATGGCAAGGGGTGGAACTGAATGGGCTTTAAGGTTTCTTCCCTCACAGAATCCATGGGAGGGGAGATGAGAATGGTACAGAAATACCTTGGAATCCTTTCTGGTAACCTAAACAAGATCCAAGAGCCTTTGAGAGTGATTCCTTACAGGCCCAAAGTGCCAGGACATGGACAATCACTCCACGATGACTCCAGACAGGCCTAGATATGTTTTTTTGGATCCATTTTCCTGCATTTCTGTCTCCCTGCATGCACAGGGCCCTTCAGGCAGCCAGGCAGTGCCATTACAGCTGGGTGGTGTGAGGTGACATCGCGGCCACGCCGGGTGGGCCGATGCGGCAGCAGCTGGAGCCAGGAACAGGGAGAGCAGTGGGAGCAGCACTGGGAGCACTGGTAACACTGTGAACAGTGGGAAACAGTGGGAGCACCACCATGGAGTACCTGAGCCCCGAGCAGCTCGCCAGCTTCAGCAAGTACAAGGCAGCGGCGCTGACGGGGGCCGGGCTCGGGGCCTGGCGCCGTGAGGGGGGCGCTGAGGGGCAGGCCTGGGAGGGCCTGTATGTTATCATCCCTTGACCAAAAAGCAACTTAATAGTAAGCAGTGGGAGCAATCCTGTAATTGATTGGGACATTTGGACCCAAGAACTTTCTAAAGCACCTTCCGAACCACAAGAATCGGAAATTCTTGGTTCCTTCACCATGGATTTCAGTCTTCCATTTTCAGATAGAAATTGGCAAGACAATGATCCTCTGAGGTACAGCGTCACTCCCAATTACCCTGCTTATAGGAAATCGAGTTTTTGGTGAAATTACTCAGATAGTTGGGGTGGACATTCCAGGGTTGACCAATACCCACAACAATTACCCAAAGAATATTGGTTCATTTGTGGAAATAGAGCTTAGCAAGGCATTCCGTCACACCTGGAAGGTGGTCCATGCAGTATTGGAAAAATTACTGTGCTAGCACCTAGTGCTAAAACTGTCATTAAGAAAAAACATAGAGGAAAGAGATTTATCCATCAATATGAAGAGAATTGTAATAGTGATTTTATATGCCCTAAAAAGCTGCAAAAATGCTTTCAGCAGGTTTGTTACTACTCCAACTTGCTTCTGCCATCACATTGAAACAGGTAGATCAGCTTGGCTCTTGGCTGAGTAAACAAACCAATTCCACATCCACTGCAATCAGTGATTTGCTGGCAGATGTCAACAGCGTTAGACATGCTATCCTTCAAAATCAAACAGCAATTGATTTTTTTACTGGCACATGGGCATGGTGTGTGGAATTTGAAAGATTGTACTGTATGAATTTAACCACTCCAAGTCCATCCACAAACAACTTCAAAAAGTGAGAGATTTGGCAAATCAAATTAAAGAAGATGATAGGCTGTGGTTGGATGACTTGTTTGAAGGATGAAGCTTTGAACCTTGGCTAAAGGAGCTTTGCAAAATAGGTTTATATGCATTGGTTGTTACAGTGACAATGTTAGTGATAGTGCCTTGTGTACTTCACTGTGCATGGCGAACAACAAACAAGGCCATCAAAGAAGTCTTTCCCGTTCAAGAGAGAGGGGGAAATGAGGGAAATGGATTTGTTGAGACTTCTCAAAGCCTGACAGAAGGCTCACATAATGTGCGTCGGTGCACACACCTTGAGATGTTCCTGGAATTCTTTAGCTTAGTTCAGCCCCTGACCTCGTCTTCGTACACTACCTGCCACAATGCAGCTGTGATTTTGAGAGCCTTGTATTTTATTTCCTCACAAAATAATTCCTCCTGCTCTCTGGTTTGACAGTTACTGATAGCTGAAGGGCCAGTGGTGGATTCCTCCTTGCTCTTTTGGTGTTATTTACCTGGTTATTGTCAATGTTTTCTTATCAGGCAGATGTTCTAGCCATTTTTACAAGCACTTTCAATCAACATTAGCTATTTCACTATTGTCAGTTAGTTACAAAAATAAAGGCTTCAGTTGTTATTTCCCAACTACAATTACTTCTGCAAAAGGTAATGTTATAATATACTGGACAATGTCTCTATTTTAATACTCTGCAAAAGCCTAAACTATATTTATCATACTAAAATATATAATCTATACAGGGATTAGAGCTTTAACCATAAAAGGCTGACAAATTATACTCTATCAAAAGCAGTTTAAAGGTGATTACAAACTGTACTATATCAAAGTAATTTGCATAAGCCAATATAGTAGCAAAAGCCAACAACTCCATAGTGATTTGTAACAGTGTCACCTTCCCCCCTCTCCCCAGAGTGAAGATGATGTCCCTGCGGATGTCCTGGAGCCTGTGGGAGCAGAGGGGATGGCATGCAAGGACAAAGCAGCTGGGACTGAGCAAGACCAATGATGGAACACTCATCAGTGTTTTCTTAAAGTGTTTGAAAGCAGCCCAACTATCATCAGTCCATATAATAAAATCTTTACGGGCAGTTTTACAAGCCCACACAAATGCTGGACCAATAATCAAAGTCACTGATCCACTCCCCGACCATTCTGAGAAAGGCATACAATTCCCTTCCCTTACAATTCCTTCATGCCACATGCTTACTTTTCTTTGGCATCAGAGAATTTCAAATCTCAGGAAGATCACAGTCATTTTCATCACTTGTGTCTTCTCCCTAAATAGCTTGTAACTATTGAACCTTAAGAAGTTCCACAGTTCAACAGGTCTCCGTCCTGTTCTTTGGTTTCAGTGCCTAGCAGGACTGAATACAATATATTGTAACAGAGCCCCTTGTGGATTAAAGGACTTCAGCTCTTCCAATTCCTTTGTCAGTTGATTCCCAAAAACTGTGGGGCTATTTTTAAATCCTTGTGGCAGGGCAGTCATGTCTGTGGGTTTTCCAACTCTAAAGTGAATAGTTCCTGGCTGTCACAGCTTAAAGGTGTGCAGAGAAAAGAGTCCTTGGAATCTATAACAGAGAAAATGCACAGTTTGGGTTTTTTTAGCATGCTTTAAGGGTGTGTCTGAGTAAACTGCAATTTTACAAATTGCTCTTAAGTATTTTAATTTCTATGTCCCCTTCCTGAAACTTGATCTCTGCACCCAGTTTTTCCAGTGCGTTTCCTTCTAATAATGGTTTTTGGAGAGTTAGGCACAAAAATTGATACCCAAAATTTTCACAGTTTGACTTTAATTGGCTTGAAAAAGAGGAGTGTTTCATGAGTCCCAGTGACACCACTGGCACTGACAAGTGTGATGGAGTCATCACTTATCGTCTCTACCTGCATAGTTAATACTGAGTATCACCTGCAGTGTCTACCAAAACCTCTTGTTTTTCATTTTCCAATGTGGCTGTTACCAGGGGCTCTGCTGAGGAGGAAACCTTTGGTCCCCTTCACAAGTCCTCTGCAATTGCCAGGAGAGGGATCAGAGAACTCCTGGCTTTTAGCTGAGGAAACTCTCATTTCTGTAATGTCCATCCTTTTTGCAATATGCAACTTTTACCTTCCTCCTGAACTTTCTCTTACATTTATTGCTTTCTTATCTGTGGCTGCAGCTGCCCTTCTTAGTCCTGGATGCACTGGACTTGCAGCTCAATTTAAACCTTCTTTCTCTTGACAATCTAAAGGCTTAGAGTTGACATGTCCCATGCTACACATTGAACAACAACATTTAATCCTTTTTTATTTTCCTTCTCTAAAGCCAAACCAAAGGGTCCGAAGGTGCAGAATTAACTCTACAATCCTTTGTCTATTCTGATTTCTCAAAGGGAAAAACATTTCAGCAAACATCACTTCATTCCATTTTTACTCTCTATGCAAGAATAACATCAGTTTTGACAGAGTGGTACAGTCTGAGGTGCTTTTTTGTGGGCACTTTTCTGAGTGAAGAAAAAAAGTTTCTCACTGAAGAACTGAAGTTTCTGTTCAAAGGACTGTTTCACCACTCGAGGCCTGATGAGCCTAACATCTCAACAAACTGGGAGTAGCACAGAAGATACAGAAGAGAGTCCTGGGCTGGGAAAAGAGAGATAAAAGAAGGAAGAATGAGAACCTAATTAACATGGAAGGCAAAGGGATCAATAACCAATAGGAAACCAATAGGAAAACAAATACTAAAAGCTCAGTACCTTAGGACCGGTAAACATAGAACCAATTAATTTCTCCTGGTTTTGACTGTATAAGTATGGGAAAAATCCAGTAAAGATCATGTGCGATGGAATGATTTTCTCTGCACAAGCCAGGCAATGTGTGGCTGACAAGACTCTTGTTGCACGTCCTGGCCAGAACAGCTTCCTGGCCATAATAAAGTAATGCCTTGATTCTCTAACATTATAAAGATGTTGCTGGACAGTTTTTGTTTCTCCTGCAGTTTTGCAGACAACAGGACACTGGGAAAAGGGATTTTCCTTTTTTTTGTGCACAATTGTGTGAGCACGTGGTGTGCACCTCAGTGTCTGTGTGTGCTTTCACATGTGCACGTGTGTGTGAGTGTGCAAGGGGGAAGGGTGTTCCCTGCCCCACCCACTGCTGGCTCTGTGCTCAGCCTGCTGCAACACCTGGGAATATCAACAAAACTGCAGGAAAAACAAAAGCTCTCCAACAACATTCTTGGTTTTAGAGAATCAAGGCATTATTTTATTATGGCTAGGATGCTGTTCTGGCCACGATTTGTAACAGAATTTATTTCCTCCACATATGGCTGGGCTAGTGCATAAAAATCATTCCATCACATGTGATTTTTAGTAGATTTCCCCCCAAACTTTATACAGTCAAACCCCATAGACATTCATTGGTTCAATGTTCATTGGTCCCAAGTTGTGCTGTTGCTAGTATTTGGTTTCCTATTGGTTACAGATTTCTTTGTGTCAACCTCAATTTGGTCCTCATTCCTTGGTTCTCTTTTCTGGACCAGGTGTATCTGGCCATGCCAGGGGTGATGTGTGGAGTTGATGTTCCTTACTGGTCCTTATCTTTTGGGTATCTTCTGTGCTACTCCCAGTTTGTTGAGATGTTAAGCTCCTCAGGCCTCCAGTGCTAAAACAGTCCTTTGAAAAGAAACTTCACCTCTGTTTCCTGAAGGGCAAAGGTGAACAAAACCCCTGACTAAAGTTACACAAATTTTTGCATCATTTCCCACAGAAACACCCCATGCCTGGAGTTCCTTTAATCCCCCTCACCCCAAACCCAGGACATTTCCCTCCTGCTTCCTGAACCAGGGGGTCCCACAGCCTTATGCCAGTGCTGAGGGAGAAACCTCCCCAGAGCACTAGCGTTTCTCCTATGCCAAAAGCACAGGGAGATTTTGGGATCAGCCTGGCCCCATGGCCTGGCACTCCACATCCTGAGTGCTGGCACCATCTGTGCCCTCTTCCTGTGCTGGAAAAGGCAATGGGAGCTGCTGGTGGCCAAGGGACTGGACCTTATTGTCCCCTGGGTTTTATTAGTGGATCCTCTGTGGGATTGCCAGGATGGCTCTGGCTGCAGGAGCTGTGCTGGGGTCCCTGTGTCCCATCTTCCTTCTTCTGGCCTTGCTCCAGCCCAGGGAATCTCCTCAGCCTGCACGAGCTCAGGGGCTGATGGCTTTGGAGGTTGTCTCTGGTGTCCCTGGGTTGTTCAGAGCACAGAGCTGATGTGATGGCACCAACAAGCATCTCCCCCCATCCCTCCTCCCCCCAGAGCTGGGAGTGCTCACCTGGAGAAGAGAAGGCTCTAGGGAGACTTCAGAACCCCTTGCAGGGCCTAAAGGGGCTCCAGGAGAGCTGGAGAGGGATTGGGGACAAGGGATGGGGGGCCAGGACACCGGGACTGGCTCCCCACTGCCAGAGGGCAGGGCTGGATGGGATTTTGGGAAGGAGTTCCTCACTCTAAGGATGGACAGGCCTTGGCACAGGATGTCCAGATCTGGGATTCCATGATCCAGGCTAAGAGAAGCAGGGTGGGTGGGTTCCAGCGTGGAGTCCCAGGCTCTGCCCAGCTCCTGCTGCCTTTCATGGAATCAGAGACTCATTAAAGTTGGAAAAGACCTTGAACACCCTTGAGTCCACCTGTCACCAAAAATATTTTTCACCCTGAACCAGGCAGCAGCAGTTTCACTTTTGCACTGCTGCAGGAAAACATATGACTTACAGGAAAGCAGTGCTTGCTCCCCCACTGCCCCCATAAAAGGGAAAGCAGCTCCCTCTGAAAGAAGCAGGGCTGGGTGACCTCAGCTGGACTTCTCCCATACAAGGAGCAGCAGGGCACAGAGGGAGAAGGTAGTGCCCTGGGGATGAGCTGAGGGGATGGGAGCTGGTTGCAGCCCACTGTGGTTCCTGGAGAGCTCAAAAGGGTCTCATTTTGGACTGCTGTTTATAGGGTCACAGGAGAGCAGGTTTCAGTCATAAAAATGTTTCATCCTGGTGAGAGTTTGGCTGGGGACTTTATTTGAAAGTGAGAGAACAGGGATGCTTTGCCATTCAGGCCAGAGGAATATTTTCCAAGGCTGGTCATAAGAAAAGCCAGAGCTTGTTAGCAGTTCCTGCATCAAAGCACTGATTGATAAGCTCAGGAAGAGCTGAGCACAGGTGGTGTTGTCAAGGCCAAGGCCCAACAAACATTTTCTCAGATCACACTGCAGCCTGGAAAGGAGGGAGGTGAGGGAATGCACCACCACAATCACTACAATTTTATCACTGCTGAAGCAAACTTCTACATGATGTAACCCTAAAGAAACTTATGGAAGATGAATTTATGCATAAATATATATATAACAATGCTGCTGTGCTTCCCCTGCTCATTTTCTGGATGGAGCATCAGCCCCAGGAAGGGCTGAGAGCCTCACCTGCCCTCCAGGTACCAGCACAGCAGCTCAAGGTCAAAGATTTGTGCAAAGAGTTGGGAGTTGTCTGTCAGCTAATTTAAGCCATGGCTGAGGATGAAACTGGACTCCAGCTCAAATAAGCCGACTCCAAAAGAGTGCTTTCACCTTTTCATTCTCTGGCAGGAAAAAGCCTGAGGTACTGGAATTACTCTGCTGCTGGAAAAAGCCTGATTTACTGGAATTGCCCTGCCGCCCCTACTAAGGGCAAGTCCCACCCCCCCACCCCCACCCCCTCGGAGAACCAGGGCTGCATAAAAAGGGGCTGTGCTGGGCTTCTCCCATCCCAGGAGCTGCGGGGCACAGAGGGAGAAGGTAGGGCCCTGGGGATGGATGAGCTGTGAGGCCGGGAGCAGCAGGGAGCGGGATCTTGTCACTCTCCTGCCGCCTGTTGCTGCTGTTTTGGCACGGCTGGGGAGATGGCAGGGCAGGAGAAGAGGGGTCTAAGGGCAGCGGGCGGTGTCTGCTCCTGCGTGGGCTGCAGGAAGCCGCCTTTGCTGGCAGCCGCTTTGGGGGGAGCTCGGGAGAGCCGTGTGCGCTGCGGGGGCTGAGCTGGGAGCGGGGCCGGGCTCAGAGGTGGGGCCGGATGGCTGCGCTCCCCTGAAGGCAGGAGCCATGGGAATGATGCTGGGGGAGTTCCTGGCCCCTCACCTCTCCTTTGGGTGCAAGGCAGCTCCGTGGTGGTGTGGGGCAGGCACGGCACATCCTGCTCTGTCCCCAAGCCCACGGGGTCAGTTCTTCCTCTTCCTCCCCATGCAGGGAGGGTGGGATTCTCCTCTCTTACAGTCTAAGCGTCAGCACCCAGAGCCCTCTGGTCCCTGAGACAGCCCCACCAAAGGTAGCAGTGTTCCCAGAGCCCCTTTCCCTGGGCTGGGGATAGGGAAAACTCTCGGGGGCTGTTCCCATGAAACAATGTGCAGGCAGGTCCTGCTGCCAGCCTTGCTGCTTCTCTTGTTTGCTTCCAAGCTGGAACTCGATCCCGAGTTATGCCCTGAATGTGCTTAGTGCCTCTCTGCGGGCACTGACACAGTCACATGGGGCTTTTTCCCTATTCCTGCAGCAATGGGAAGCCGTGCAGGGACTGCCAAGGGTGCCTGGGGGCAGGTTAAGGCTGTGGCTGGGCTGGAGTTCATGTTGTGCAGGGTCGCCCCTGGCTCCTGAGACCGAACTGAAGTGCAGAATAAGGATTTACTATTAGAAATTTAAAGCAGGTATGTTTTATTTCCAGCTGGGACACACGGGGGGATTTCTCCTCCAAACTGTGAGTACCTGATCAAGACAGGGTCCAGGCTTAAATACACCTTGATCCCACAAACCCACACCTCCCCAGTCACCTATTCCCTGCCTTCTCTCACTTTGTATTCGAATTAGCTGCCACACCTCCTGGTGGTCCATAGTTGGCCTCTTCCTCAGGTTGATCTTCACTTCTGGGTAGGTGCAGTGGAAGTTTGGCTGTTTTTCAGGTGGCTCTGCTCTTGCCAGAAATGAGGGACTTGCTTTTGCTGGATTCAAGCCACAAAATTCTGCTTAATCAATATTCAACAAATACCTAGGTCCTGCTTTGCTGAGTTCCAGCATTATACATCTAAACTATATGGCTTCTACCTAGTAACTACCTAACAACCAGGTTTAATAGCTGATCTTCTATGTGTTCTCAGTACAAGCTGTTTCTCTACTTCTACAATATCAACAAAAGCTGCTTCTAAAATCTTTTATTTTCATATCTATAAACGTTCTCCATATCAGTCCCCCCTTTTCTTTTGATATGTTGCAGATTATTTTGCTTAATTAAAAAAAAAAGAAAGCATCCTGTGCAAGCCTAGGCTCACAACAGTAATGATGGGGAGAGGGGAGGCCACAGAGACAGACCACATACACACATGTGAGGGAAGCATGTGGCAAACACAGACCTCCAGGCAACAGGCTCCCTCTCTCACCCTTGTCTAAAGGCAGTACAGTTAAAGCAGGGGCTGGCAAAGCTGAGCCCAAAGTTGTGAGTACCACCCTGGGGTGCTGTACCACATGCACCCAAACACAACCCTTCTAGTGGCATCCCAGGGCCTGTGCTACACATAAGGGCATGGGGTAACACATCTTGGTTGCTGTTTTCAAATTTCACTGGGAAAAATGTTTTGCCTTCTTTTTCTAATAATCAAAACAGCTTCTGATTGCATCCACTGCTGTGGTTGAATGCAACCAAGGCTAAAATGACGTTTCTTCTGGTTGTTTTTAAAGCATTTGCTAACAGTTTATTGTCTTGCTCTTCAATGTAAACAGTTTTTACTGGCTTGTACTTAATGCTAATAAAAATATTGTAAAGGTTGCTGTAACTTAACTATGGTATTACTAGTTACAGCCCATTTATTTATTAATACTTCTATTGTGTTCAAACCCCTTAGTCCTGTTCTCAACATTCTTGTGAGATCTGTTTTTTGCTTAAATATATGATACGCAGACTTCTGTAGTGAAAGTATTTAGTTTCATTGCTATTTCTGTTCAATTCAGGGACCATTCTAAATTGAGCAATAGCTTTTGGGTCTTTTAAGAACATATGGTCTTATTTTGGTGACTAAAAGTTTAAACCAATATAGTTGAAGGTGTGGGGGTGCTTTCCAATGTTTGTGGCAAAGTTGTCCTGATCTTGTTGCTCTGAAGGTTTGACACTGGTTTTAGTTTTAGTTCATTATCACCAGGTGTTGCTTTCCAAGGAGTCTCTGGAGCTTTCTTGACTCGAGTGTGATGGATCCAAGCACTCTGTTCCTAAATCTTAGTTGTGGTGAATGTGGTGAGAAGCGCCTGGAATGATCCTTCCCACTGTGGTTTCAGGGTTTTCTCTAGAAGAAACTTAACATCTATATAATTTCTAGGCTGTAGGTTATACACTGGCCTGTCCAACCCTCTGCTTTGAGTTCCAGCCACATATATTTTTAATATTTTTGAGCTGCTTACTCAAGGCCACCATATAGATGGTCAGTGTTTCCCCCCCGATCTGGAAGGATGTATTTTGTACCTTATATGGTCCTTTCTAAAACGTTTCAAAAAAACTTGACTTTTCTTTTGTTCTGGGTTTAGCCCGAATTCACAGCAATGCTAGTGAAAAAAACTGAGGCCAGAGTAAGTTGGCTTCTTGCCCTAGTCTTACAATTTTTTGTTTATTGTGGCTGGGACTCCAAAGCATGGTATTATTTCTTGTAGTAATACCTTGGTTACCTTTTGGACTTTAGTCGTCCTTGTGGGGGAAGCTTCTGGCCACCTTGAAAAGGTATTATTAGTTAGTGCCAGCAAATATAGATACCCCCCTTTTCTTGGAAGTTCTAAAAAATTTGCTGCTGTTTCTTGGGCCCATGACTTTTTCAAATTTGGCTAGGTTTTGGGTTGGGGGGTAATTTTGGGTTTAGTCTGGAAGCAAAGATCACATTGTACCAGTGCCCTACTTGGGCAATGGTAACATACAGGTTTCTAACAATAATTCTTTGTGTTAAATAGTTATGCAGGGCATCAATTCCCTAATGTGTTTTCCTATGTTCCTTTCTTACTAGTGACCATAGTAAATGAAAGGAAGTAGAAAGCTTTCTTTTCCTTTTTCTGTAACAGCCTATTCCTCCTGGTTATACCTTTCTTTTTTACTTTTCATAAGCCTTTTGGTTTTTTTATTACACCTTGGCTTACCTTCTAAAAGAAATGTGTCTATCTGGGATTAAAGCTGCCTCAATGAATATTTCACCTTTGGATGCTTCTTTTCTCTTTCTAGCCACCAGCTCATTTCCTTTTTCTAATTCAGAGTTCACTTTCTGGTGTGCCTTGATATGCATAATGGTTGTTTTTAAGGTAGTTGGACGGCCTCTAACAGGCTTTTTTTGTTGTTGTTGTTTTGTGCATGTTTAATCTAGGTAGATGATTGTTTCCTTCATTATCTGGGCCTTCTTCTGGGATACTCTATACGCTTGAAGGCCTAAAAAGTTTAAAAGGCTTACTATCGAGTAGCTCTCAGTAGGTTGTTTACATGCTGCAGTAGTTGTCCTTCTTCAGGGGCTTCCCAGAATTCTAAATCTCGTGCAAGTTGTTCTCCAAACAAGGTGGACAATTTTTTTTTGATCTCCTGCAGAAATACTGTCTATGTGAATTGATTTTTATTACTCAAATGCAAAAATTTTCTGGCTGGCTTCATGGAGAAGGCAAAAGAAAGCACCTTTCAAATCTAAAATAAAAAACCAGGTTAGTTCAGGTATTAAACAGTTTAGCAAAGTGTAGGGGTTTGCTACCACTGGGTGCAAGTTGCTCTTTGCACTGCACTTGCCTTACTGCTCCCAAAAGGTCTAAATCAATAACAAAACGACAATGGACAGGTGATGATAGCTATAAAAGACACAAAGCAAAAGAGGAGCCTGGCATGGCAAGAGATTGCTTGGCCTGTCCTTCTTCAGACAGGGTCAGAAGTTTGGAATCACAGCATGGACATGTGTGTGGTTGCTGCCCGGTGGCAGAGCCAGGGCTCCCTTTCACACCAGACTTCTGTGTCTGTCTAGCTCTCGTCTCAGAGTCCCTAGACTATTTGCAGAGGAGAGCCTAGTCTTAAAAAAAATGGTCCTAACTATAGGGACTAAATGAATTTTAAAGTAAGAAATGTTTTGTTCTGCATCTAAACAAACATCTTACAGAGTATGTATATCTCTATACCCAGAGAAACAAACAGCAGCAGCAATAACAGACAGAGCCAGAAACCCAATCCCAGCCTTGTCTCACCTGTCAGGCACCGCCCCTTCGGTGCAGTTCCGGGCACAGCCAGCAGGGGCGCTGGTGGCTCCCGGCCGGGCAGGGCAGGTGCGATGATTCCCCCGCGGCTGCAGGGGGCGCTGTGGAGAGAGCTCGGCCGCCTCTGGGCCGGCAATGGCGGCTCAGGGACAGGGGAGAGGAGAGTTGGCTTCCCCTGCACAGCCCGCGGGGAGCGGCCGCTCTCAGCGCCACTGCAGAGCTGGGACGGGTAATGCAAGTGTAGCAAAAAATGTGGAAGCAGTGGGGACTGGGCGTCGCTGCTTTGCACAGTGTGAGAAACAAGGCTCACTCTTTAAATAGAAGTTTAATAATGGATAAAAGGGACAGTATCCAGTGCTGGGGTGTCTGGCAAACTGCAGGAAAGCACACAGTTAACTATAGCAATATAGTTATAGTTATACTTCTTGTATACTTTCTGGTTGCTTTGGTCAAATGCATATTCATTAGGATTATACATATTCAAACATTCCTTGAGGTTGTATTTTCCGCAAGTTCTTTATCTTAGTTCAACCCTTGACCTCATCCTCTTACAGCACCTGCCACAATGCAGGTGTGATTGTGAGAGTCTTGTGCATTATTTCCTCACAAGGCCTCCAGGTCTGTGGTTTGACAGTTATTGATAGCTGAAGGGTCAGGGGTAGATTCCTCTCCTTGCTCTTTCAGTGTAATTTGCCTGGATTTTTTTTCAATGTTATCTTATCATACAGACATTCTAGCCATTTTTACAAGCACTTTTAATCAACGTTAGCTATTTCACTATTGTCTGTTAGTTACAGAAATAAAGGTATCAGTATTTACTTCTGCAAAAATTAATGTTATAATACACAGTACATATCCTCTATTTTGCAAAAGCTTAAACTATAATATATAATTATGAGACTAAAATATACAATCTACACAGAGATTAGGGCATTAACAATAAAAGACTGACAAATTTGATACTGTATCAAAAGCAGTTAAAAAGAGATTACAAACTGTACTCTATCAAAATAACTTACAACAGTCAATAATAGCAAAAAAAAATAACTACATAGTTATTTATAACAGCAGCTCACTGGTGATGGCTGTTCTTGAGGTGGGGCCTTGTGGGGCTGGGGCTGCTCCCAGGTCTCAGCACAGCACACACTGGCTCTGGGCTCCTAAGCAGCAGAGGAGCAGAGAAGCAAGTTGACAAGCCCTGGTCACAGTGCTGAAGCAAGAAAAAACCAAAAGGGGAATAAAAGGAAAAAACCATAGTGCAGCAGGATCCCTGGTCAGACCCACTGTGCCACATGGCCCCTGTGTTGATCACCCCTGCCGGAAGGAAGAACAGCCCTGGTCCCCAACCCCACAAGAATCCAGGGCCGCCCTTCACCCATTGTGATATTCCTGAGTCGGGGGGAGAACAGTGACAACTCCACACAAACCAAAATCAAAACCAAACCACACTGGCTGTGGGATAAGAATCATCCCCATGACAGGACCCCAGCACCTTCCAGAGCCATTTCCCAGGAGCCTTCTCTAAGTCACTCCTGAGCAGCCTGAAGTCTGTTCCTTTCAAGGCCTGGGTTGAAGGTTTGCTGCCACTTCTCCTCCTGTCACCAGAGATTTTAAGCTCAAGGGCTCCGTGGTGGCTGTGACCCAGATGGCCACCAATGGGCACTTGGCTGATGAGAACCTCTGTGGTAGGGAGCAGCAGATCATGCAGGGCACCCCTCTGAATGGGCTCCCAAAGTCTCCAGTCTCTCCTGATGGGCCACCAGGATGCCCCAGGCACAGCTGTGGGCAGGGACAAGGTGGATTTTGCCACAGAGCCTGTGTGGCCATGCCAGGTGTGGGGGAAGTGTGTCTGGGGAGTGTGGGGTGCCCATGGGGGAGTGTGTGAGCGCTGCCTCCGGGTGCTGGGAGCAGCAGGCTGGGCCAGGCAGTGAGCAGGGCAGGGGTGGGGCTGGGCAGAGGGTGCAGGATGCAGGCAGGGCTGTTGGATGGGTACAGGGGCTGTGTACAGTGCCAGTCTCCAGGGAGCCAGGAATGCCTCGACTGTCTGCACTTGTGGATTGAGGAGTTCTGCTGAGAGCATGTGGGCAATGGTGAAGGCAGCACCTTCTCCAGGGCAGGTTCTGTGGCAGAGACTGTCTGTGTGTCTGTGTGTGTCTGTGTGTGCTGGGATGGAGACCCTGCCTCTTGTGCCATCCCAGGCTGGGCTCCAGCAGCCAGCTGGGAGCAATCGCCAGGGCTGCAGCAGCTGCAGAGCCTCTGCCAGGAGGCTGGGGTCTCTGACAGCACCTTAGGAAAAGTCTTTTCTTCCTCCACAGACATGGCTTCAAAGGAGGAGATACGAGAGGGGGATGCAAAGGCAGAACTGCTGGCAGAGGAGTTAGAGAAGGAAGGATTGGATGCTGGATACTGGCTGCCCAAGATGACACAGATCCTTGGAATCAAGTGCAGAGAAGCCCTGCAACATCTGGAATATGAAGATTACCTTAAGCTGGAGCATGAGGTACGGCACCCCTGGGAGAAAAAGGCACTCCAGAAACTTCTGAAAAAAACAGACAGACAGTCCTCCCTTCTGCTGACAGGTCTGACTGTGACACCTGGAGGTCAAGAGCTGAGGTCCCCTGAACAGAAGAGGGAGTATTTAGTTTTTATGGAAGATCACATGAAAGGCTTCTGGTCCACAGGGATAAAGGATCTCCTCCAACAGCACACAGGAGGCACAGAATCGGAGAGACTGGATCGGAACTTGCGTTCCTTGAACAGGAGATCAGACCAAAAGTTCCTCTGGTTGCTCGTGCGCCTTGGACTCAAAAGTTACTACCCAAGAAAAATGGGGCTGGGAGATTTCCACACCATCAACAAGACATCTCTGCAGGACCACCTGCCCAGCAAGGAGACAGAACTGCCATGCTACTTCTTGCAAAAACTGTTATCCGTGGATTATATAGTGAGGTACTTGACTTGCTGGGGTGAGAAAAAACCAAAACTTGCACCCTTGCCTCAAACCACACTGAAAAAGCAAAATCACTCTGATACCTTTGAACAGTTTTATGAAAATCTGAAGGAAGCAGCCCCTGAAAGTGCAAGAAGGGACAGCCATGTGAACCCCATGGATCTGCAGATGGCCATTTTCCATTGTGCTGATGACTTCCTGAGACAGACCCTTGCAACCAAGCTGGCCTTCTGCCAACTGGCGCTGCCTCTGCTGGTGCCCAACCCATGCACTTCACGCATCGAGTTCCCGCTCTACGCCCTCAGCCAAATCCAAAGGAGCTGGAAAGAGGCAGAGAAGTCAGGAAAGCAGGCTGGAAAAAAGAGTTACAACAACAAACTCATCTTTCAGGCCCAGACACCCATTGTGTCCTTCATCCGCATTGGCAGCTCGGCCTCCTCTTCCAAGTCTCAGCTCCTGAACGCTCTGCTGAGCAGACGCAAATACGACACTTTCTTCCACCGCCAGTGCAGAGGCAGCACCAGAGAGTGTTTGCTGATGGAAGGGGTGGTGGATATCGCCTGGTACTGCCCCCGTGGAAGCCCCGAGGACACCTTTGAGTGCTGCGTGGCTTTCTGTAACCTGCATGGAGATGCCAGGGATCACGGAGCCCAGGTGCAGTTCCTGCAGGAGATATCTGCTGTCAACGTGGCTCTAGTGTCTGATTTGGAGCACATGGACAGCAGGGGGAAAGAGCTTCTGCAGGGCCTGTGGCAGTCACAAAGGCCTTTGATTTGTCTTCTCGCAGAAAAAGAGAATGTTGCAGCTGAACAAAACAGCAAAAGCATAGGAATAGGGCTCAAGAACAGAAATGAAGCAGAACTAATGGACCAGCTGACCCAAATTATCAGGGATCTTCTAGAAGGGTCTAATCCATGTTTCAGCTTGGACGCCTGCATGGACAAAGCTCGCCAGTGTGGATTCGTAGTAGATGCAGACCAACCTGCGTGTGTGAAAGCCAAAGCAAAGGCCAAGGAGCTGGTGGACCTCCTGAAGAAAAAGAAGCTGTCTGAGATCAAATCCAAGCTGCTGCCGCTTCAAGGAAAACTGTGGTACCAGTGGTGCAAAAAGGACAAAGAACTCACTCGCTTGCAGGAGAAGGGGGGCAAGAGCATTGAGCATCATCGCAGCCAAATTGAAAATGAGAAGAAAGAAATAAGAAGAAAGCAACTTGAGCAAGCTTTCCCTCTCAACCCTCTGATGAAATCATTCCTTGTCTTTCTCCAGGCCCAGCCAGCAGATACCAAGAAATACTTCCTGCATTGGATTAAAGTCTTTATGGACGAGCTGTCCTGTGGTCACCTTGAAGAACTGAGGAGAGACTATCACAAGTTATGGACTGAAACCCTGGAAAGAAAGAAAAGCAAGGAAGAAAACAGTGTTAATGTTAAGTTGCTGAGTTGCTTGGATGCCCTCTCTGATGAAATCAGAGATTCATCCATTGGCCTGGAGCACCTTCTGAGAGAGGTAGGGCAGATTTATGAAGCTCTGCAATTAATGGAGAACACGAATTACTATTCTGCCAAACTGCCAGAAGTTGCAGCAGAGCTGATGGTTTTGGGTTATCCTGTAGAACTGATGGATGGGGATGCTTCTTACCTGCCCTTGTGCTGGGTAGGAGCAATCTTTGACAGCTTAATTAAGAGGCTGGGGGACAAACGAGTGTTTGTGCTCTCCGTGCTGGGCATCCAGAGCACGGGCAAGTCCACCCTGCTGAATGCCATGTTTGGTCTGCAGTTCAACGTCAGCGCAGGGAGATGCACCCGTGGAGCCTTCATGCAGCTCATCCCAGTGGGTGAGGAGCTGCAGCAAGACTTGGGCTTTGATTTTGTGCTGGTGGTGGACACAGAGGGACTTCGTGCCACTGAAATAGCCAATAAACAGTCCCTGAACCATGACAATGAGCTGGCCACCTTTGTCATTGGTGTTGCCAACTTGACTGTGATCAATATCTTTGGAGAAAATCCATCAGAAATGCAAGATGTTCTCCAGATTGCTGTGCAGGCTTTCCTGAGGATGAAGAAAGTCAATCTTTCCCCAAGCTGCCTCTTTGTCCACCAAAACGTGGGAGAAGCAACTGCCACGGAGCAGAACATGGAAGGGCGAAGGCGTTTGCAGGAAAAGCTGGATGAAATGACCGTGGTAGCTGCTCAGCAGGAATTCTGTGACGTCTCCTCCTTCAGCGATGTCATTGGCTTTGATGTGAACACCCACATTCACTACTTTGCTCACCTGTGGGAAGGCAACCCCCCAATGGCACCACCCAACCCCACCTACTGCCAGAACATCCAGCAACTAAAGAGCAAAATCCTCCAGGCTCCCAAGAAGCAGTCGCAGTGCAACGTTTTAAAGCTCTCAAGCCTGAAAGATCGGATTGGTGACCTCTGGAATGCTTTGCTGAATGAAAACTTTGTTTTCAGCTTCAAGAATTCCCTGGAGATTGCTGCCTACAGGAGACTGGAATGTGCCTTTAGTCAGTGGACCTGGAGGCTGAGGAGTCACATCTTAGACATACAGATGAGACTGGACAACACAATTCGGAATGGGGACCTGCAGAATGTCAGCCGAGAAGACCTTGAAGAGCTGGTGCAAGAGACAAGTGATGCCATTGAGAAAGAAGTGGAAAAGTATTTTGGGGAAGACAAAGATTGTGAGACACTGGTGCAGTGGAAATCAAGCACAGAGCTGAAGATGAAAGAACTAAAAGAGACTCTTCTTCATGAAACAAAAAAGAAATGTGAGAATCTTATTGAGCTACAGAAGGAGCAGAGGAAACTGGATGCAAGGAAGCTGGAATATGAAGAAGAGCTCCTGAGCAGGAGTAAGGAGCTGGCTGTTACTCTGAAAGGGAAGAGTCTCAGTGAGAGAGAACTGAGAGACAACTTTACTCTTGTCTGGAACGAGTGGATTGCTGAAGTCTCCCGTGCTGCTCATCCTCCAGAACGGGTGGATATTGATGCAGAAATTGAAGATGTCCTTCTAGAGAACTTTAAGGAGCCAGGTTTTTATGAACAGATCACGTCATGTCCTAAAGGCAGAGGATTTTCTTTTGACATGGAGAAACACACCACAAAGAGAAAGTATTTTGGCATTTTCCCAGATCCCAGGAGCTTTTTTAATGCTGATGTGGTTTACTTTCAAGACATCACAGACAAGATCATAGAGAGTGTGACAGCAAACATTGATGAGAAGGAACAGGAGAAACAGGATTACAGTCGAAGTTTTATCTATGAAATACTCAAGGAAGTACAGGAAGGAGTGAACTCTGTCCCCAGCAATGCAAAATGTACTTTTAACAGAGAGTACAGCATAGATTTGTCTCTGTATCTGTGCAAAATGGCAGCAGAAAGGTTTAAAGCCATGCACGAAGCATTCCAAAAGGCAAATGACCCAGTTGTGTACCTGAGGAGCAAGAGAGAAGATTTCTTCCAATGTTTCCAGATTTCCTGCCAAGGAGCCACTTCCATCACAACTTTTGCTGCTTTCCTTTGTAACAAGATTGAACCAGCTCTTCTCCAGGCAGTCTATGAGAGGACAGCTAAAGACATTGCTGAGGACATGCGGGGCAAATTGCCAGATTTCCGGGGCAACAGAGCCAATCTGGAAGTTTGCATCCTGAGATACCTGGCAGAACAAGAAAACTTTGCATATTTCAAGCAGTACCTTATGCATCCAAAAGAGTTTTTTAAGAATTACATTGAGACACGAGTGAAGAGTTACTGTTTAGATGAGAGCAGGAAGCTGGAGAAGTTTTTAGAGTCCTCCTTTAATTGTCTCTATCGAAACATCCTGTCAGCTGTTTCTTTATCAACCCAAATTGTCAAAGACAGAAAAGACAGAGAAGACAAAGTCTCTGTCTGGCTGGATGAATTTTGCAGGGAACTGACAGAGGTGATCAGCTTGCCCAGAAGTGACCTGAAGGGCACTGAGCACCAGGAGGTCACAGACATTGAGTTCCTAAGCCGTGCCATGAAAGCAGCTCTGGGTGACCTGAGGGACAGACTCCTGAGAGGATTTGCTGATGCTGACCTGAGCTCATTTTCAAGGCAGCCTCACACCATCCTGGCAGAGCATTTTTCTGGGTGCTGGGAGCAGTGTCCCTTTTGTGGGACTGTCTGCACAAACACCATGCAGGGACATGATGGAGACCATCAGGTGATCTTCCATCGCCCAGAAGCTCTGAGGGGATGGATATGGTATGGGACAGGCCAGCTGGTCATTGATATTTGTTCCAGCCTTGTTGCAAGTGACTGCAAGTTCAGAACTGATGATAACGTATGGATCCCCTGCAAGACATACCGTGATGCTGGACCTCCTTATTCCACTTGGAAAATTCTTCCTGATCCATCCATGCAGGCGTACTGGAAATGGTTTGTGTGTCATTTCAGGACACAGCTGGAAGACTTGTATGAGCAGAAATTTCAGGGCAAAGGAGAAATCCCTGAGGCGTGGCACAGAATTACCAAGCAGGAAGCACTGTCTGAGCTGGACAGGCATTAGGCCGTATATATGTGGAGGAAGAACCACAGCAGCTTTGCAGTTTAAGTGATCTTTGTACCACGCTCTCCACAGAATGCAGTTACAATGATGATTCTCTCAAGCCCAGTGAAGACAATGGCATGCAATTAGTCCCAAATTTGGTGAAATAAGGCATGTTACTGTTGCCATAGCTCAGCAACCCTCTCGCTTCATGATAAAGCCAGAATCCTCTTGCTTTCTTGCCATAAATATTTCCCTCTGCTTTGTCCTAGAGCCAAACCAAATCCCCTCCCTGGGGGCCAGCAGTCTCATGGCCAAGCCTGAGCCGAAAGGCCAGGGCAAAAGCGAAGGCAGCACTCCAAGCACCCCTTGGATCAGCTGCTGTGAGACAAGAAGGGACAGTGCCCCCAAGGCAGTTCTCCTGCAGCAAAGAGGGGTCCTGCTCAGAGAAAGCGCTGCAGGACATGAGGCCAGCTCCATGCTGGCTGCAAGCTGGGCTGCTTGGCTTTTGGGCACCATACTTCCCTCCCTCATTGCAGCCCTCCAGGATCAACTGAGTCCATTCTCCCAGCAGGAACGGTTGTGCCTCTGAGCTCAGGAAAGCAATGATACAACTGCCCCGGGGCTCAGGCAGTGCTTTCATTCTGTGTCTCTGAGGTGCTGTGTCTATGGCCAGGGCAGCTGCTCCTGCTCAAGTACCTGGGGCTGCTGCCCTTCCCTCCAGCCCTCAGCCCCGACAGAAGCTGCTCCTGCCCTTCGCCTCTCTGCTGAGCAAAAGCCTTTGGAATTCCCCATGTGGAGAATCCTGTCTGCCAGCACCTTCTACAGCTGCCCTGATGGCAGTGCTGGTGCTGTCCAGGCAGGCTGGTGGCACTGGTGCCCTGCTCTGGAGAAGGTGGCACCAGTTGCCTCTGCCCCAGGGAGCTGTGGGGGCTTTTGCTGTGCAGGTGCTGCAACCCTGCTGGCAATGCAAGGGCCAAGCCCTCCTGGAGAGCTGGCTGAAGGGCTGATCCAGCCTCATTCCCTGCAGGCTCTGCTAATAAAGGAGTTGATTTGGACTGTGCTGCTGTGTCTCCTTTGTGTTCAGGGGAGCCACAGCTGGGAGTGACTTGAGCTCTGTCACTGCTGCAGACAGGCAGGGGACAGGGGGGTGGCACTGGGGCAGGGGGTGTGGAAGCAGAGGCTCTACTCCATACAGGGTCTCTGCACAAGGAGCGGCTTCACTGTCTACAGGGACAGCAGAGAGGGCAGGAAGCCCCAAACCACAACATCCAGGAAAATCAAAGTCAGGGGCTGGTGCCAAGGGAGGGACCCAATCCTGGTCTCTCACACACATGCAGGGCTGAGAAGGTTGATCCCAGAGATGCTCCAGTTGCTCTGGAGGTGCTCGTTTGGGATCCTGTGGGTCAGAAGGGGAACAGGCTCAAACTCTGCCCAGCCCAGCCATGGCCAAGCAGAGCCAGAGGCAGTGACAGGAGCCAGAGCTGGGCCATGTGAGCATGTGCTGCAAGGGCTGAGTGCCAGGGACTGGGGACACCTGGGCTGGGATGGGATTTGGGCTGGATCCTCCAGCAAGACTGGGAGTGCAGGTTCCCCTGGCCATGGTATCACCTCCTGGGCTGAATGGGGAATGTCCCAGTGCAGCTACTGCAGTGAGTGGGGGGACCCAATGGCACAACTGGGTGCAGTGCAGAGGACCCAGTGCAGCAAGGACAGGTGGCCTCAGGCCTGGGCTGGGGTATCAGTGGTAGTGCAGGGTCCCTCACCTGCTCCCCTCACCTGTGCCAGCTGTCCCAGCTCCCTCTGCAGTACACCCAGACTGTTCTCTGCCCCTTTCCCTGTCTCTGCCAGGACCCCTTGGCCAAAGTCTCCCTCAGTGGCATTGTCTGACACCTCCTTCCTTGCAGGCCCTGCTGTGGGAAGGAGCACAAACAGCTTGTCTTGGTTTAGAAAGACAGGTATCTGCCAGGGAAACTGGGGTTCCCCTAGAATGGAGAATGCAAACCCCTCACACCCCGACGAATTATAATTTTGCAATCAAGGGCTCTCAGGCAAAGATGTTTGGGATAGGAATAACAGTTCTTTACTAGGGAATATTAACAATACAAATGCGATAGGAAACAAAACTACCCAACCAAACAAACAAATAAAGAAATAAACAACAATTTTGGAAAAAAACCCCAACAGAGTCAGAGCCACGACCTGACCCTGTGATTCAGGATGTTGAAAGCAGTCCAAAAGTACAGTCGTTCTGAAGTGGCAGACGTGATTCTGTTGGAGCAGAGATGATTCTGTGGAAAAGCAGGTCCAGGGGTGGTGAGGAGGGGGGTCCAGGACTGGTGAGATGGAATCTGGTGAGACAAAATCCGGTCTTCCTCCCAACAGAAATCGGGTGAAAGACTGGCTCTCTCCAGTCTGTGAGTCTCCATTTTAATCCAGACAAAACTGCCTGCTCCCCTCCCCCCACCCCCCACCCCCCACCGCCAGGCCATGAGATGAATAGAAATGCAGATGCACTGCACAGGCTGGGGAAGGTGGCAATGGCCTATCAAGATGGGACATCAGGCCCCCCAAACAACTGGAAATAGAATACACAAAACCCGGCTCCACAACCCAGGACACAGCTTAAAGGTCTTTTCCAGTCTCAACGATTCTTGGATGTGGTGTCTTCCCGTGACACTGGGATGCAGCAGCTCTCCCAGGCTACACCAGCTGAGACTAAGGGTGCAGTGACCCTGTGTAACACCCAGAACATTTACATGCAAGGGGCTAAACTGAGGTTCCTTTATTGTGGCTTGGCACACAGGAGAAATCCTGAGCAGACATTCTCAAGATGTCAAAATTACACAGAACATTGGTGGCAAAAGATAGAAAATCAAGGAATTTGATCAACTTTTTCCACTCTCTGACACCCTGCCTCGGTCCTAGGGAGAGCTGTTGGTGTTGGGGTGTGATTGTAAAACAGAGCAGGAACTCTCCAGTGGGGTTTGTCTGCTGCACACGCTGGGAAAGACGGGGCTGGTGAAGGAGGGGGACAGGGTTGGGGTGCGTGGTTAGGAGGAGCTGGGATGAGGATGGAAGGGCAGGTGGGGAGCTTTGAGAAGACCAATTTTGCTCTTAGTTTCCCTTCCTCATTTTGCTCTCTTCTTCCTGCTCTTCTCCCTCCCCAGAGAAGCTGTTGCTGCCCCATCCCTGGAAGCATCCAAGGCCAGGTTGGACAGGACTTGGAGCACCCTGGGATAGTGGAAGATGTCCCTCCCCATGGCAAGGGGTGGAACTGAATGGGCTTTAAGGTTTCTTCCCTCACAGAACCCATGGGAGGACTTGGGGAGATGAGAATGGTACAGAAATACCTTGGAATCCTTTCTGGTAACCTAAACAAGATCCAAGAGCGATTGAGAGTGATTCCTTACAGGCCCGAAGTGCCAGGACATGGACAATCACTCCACGATGGCTCCAGACAGGCCTAGATATGTTTTTTTTGATCCATTTTCCTGCATTTCTTTCTCCCTGCATGCACAGGGCCCTTCAAGCAGCCAGGCAGTGCCATTGCAGCTGGGTGGTGTGAGGTGACATCGCGGCCACGCCGGGTGGGCCGATGCGGCAGCAGCTGGAGCCAGGAACAGGGGGAGCAGTGGGAGCAGCACCAGGAGCACTGGTAACACTCTGAACAGTGGGAAACAGCGGGAGAACCACCATGGAGTACCTGAGCCCCGAGCAGCTCGCCGGCTTCAGCAAGTACAAGGCAGCGGCGCTGATGGGGGCCGGGCTCGGGGCCTGGTGCCGTGAGGGGGGCGCTGAGGGGCAGGCCTGGGAGGGCCTGTATGTTATCATCCCTTGACCAAAAAGCAACTTAATAGTAAGCAGTGGGAGCAATCCTGTAATTGATTGGGACATTTGGACCCAAGAACTTTCTAAAGCACCTTCAGAACCAAGAGAGTCGGAAATTCTTGGTTCCTTTACCATGGATTTCTGTCTTCCATTTTCAGATAGAAATTGGCAAGACAATGATCCTCTGAGGTACAATGTCACTCCCAATCACCCTGCTTATAGGAACTCAAGTTTTTGGTGAAATTACTCAGATAGTTGGGGTGGATTTTCCGGGGCTGACCAATACCCACAACAATTACCAAAGGGATATTGGTTCATTTGTGGAGATAGAGCTTAGCAAGGCATTCCGTCACACCCCGAAGGTGGTCCATGCAGTATTGGAAAACTTATTGTGCTAGCACCTCGTGCTAAAACTGTCATTAAGAAAAAACATAGAGGAAAAAGATTTACCCATCAATATGAAGAAAATTGTAATAGCGATTTTATATGCCCTAGAAAGCTGCAAAAGGGCTTTCAGCAGGTTTGTTACTACCCCAACTTGCTTCTGCCATGGCATTGAAACAGGTAGATCAGCTTGGCTCTTGGCTGAGTAAACAAACCAATGCCACATCCACTGCAATCAGTGATATGCTGGCAGATGTCAACCGCGTTAGACATGCTATCCTTCAAAATCAAACAGGAATTGATTGTTTTACTGGCACATGGGCATGGTTGTGAGGAAATTGAAAGATTGTGCTGTATGAATTTGACCATTCAGAGTCCATCCACAGACAACTTCAAAAAGTGAGAGATTTGGGAAATCAAATTAAAGCAGATGATAGGCTGTGGTTGGATGACTTGTTTGAAGGATGAAGCTTTGAACCTTGGCTAAAGGAGCTTTGCAAAATAGGTTTGTATGCATTGGTTGTTACACTGACAGTGTTAGTGATAGTGCCCTGTGTACTTGTGCACGGCGAACAACAAACAAGACCATCAAAGAAGTCTTCTCTGTTCAAGAGAGAGGGAAATGTGGGAAATGGATTTGTTGAGAGTTCACAAAGCCTGACAGAAGGCTCACATAATGTACATCTGTGCACACACCTTGAGATGTTCCTGGAATTCTTTAGCTTAGTTCAGCCCCTGACCTCATCTTCGTACAGTACCTGCCACAATGCAGGTGTGATTTTGAGAGCCTTGTATTTTATTTCCTCACAAAATGATTCCTCCTGCTCTCTGGTTTGACAGTTACTGATAGCTGAAGGGCCAGTGGTGGATTCCTCCTTGCTCTTTTGGTGTATTTACCTGGTTATTGTCAATATTTTCTTGTCATGCAGATGTTCTAGCCATTTTTATAAGCACTTGCAATCAACATTAGCTATTTCACTATTGTCAGTTACTTACAAAAATAAAGGCATCAGTTGTTGTTTCCCAACTACAATTACTTCTGCAAAAGTTAAGGTTATAATATACTGGACAATGTCTCTATTTTAATACTCTGCAAAAGCCTAAACTATATTTATCATATTAAAATATATAATCTATACAGGGATTAGAGCTTTAACCATAAAAGGCTGACAAATTATACTCTATCAAAAGCAGTTAAAAGGTGATTACAAACTGTACTATATCAAAGTAATTTGCAAAAGCCAATATAGTAGCAAAAGCCAACAACTCCATAGTGATTTGTAACAGTGTCACCTTCCCCCCTCTCCCCAGAGTGAAGATGATGTCCCTGCGGATTTCCTGGAGCCTGTGGGAGCAGAGGGGATGGCACAAGAGGACAAAGCAGCTGGGACTGAGCAAGACCAATGATGGAGCCCTCATCACTGTTTTTCTTAAAGTGTTTGAAAGCAGCCCAACTATCATCAGTCCATATAATAAAATCTTTACGGGCAGTTTTACAAGCCCACACAAATGCTGGACCAATAATCAAAGTTAGTGATCCACTCCCCGACCATTCTGAGAAAGGCACACAATTCCCTTCCCTTAGAATTCCTTCATGCCACATGCTTACTTTTCTTTGGCATCAGAGAATTTCAAAACTCAGGAAGATCAGAGTCATTTTCATCACTTGTGTCTTGTCCCGAAATAGCTTGTCATTCTTGAATCTTAAAATGTTTCACAGTTCAACAGGTCTCAGTCCTGTTCTTTGGTTGCAGTGCCTAGCAGGACTGAATACAATATATTGTAACAGAGCCCCTTATGGATTAAAGGACTTCTGCTCTTCCAATTCCTTTGTCAGTTGATTCCCACAAACTGTGGGAGTATTTTTTAAATCCTTGTGTCAGTGCAGTCTGTGGGGCTACTTTTTATATCCTTGTGGCAGGGCAGTCCTGTCTGCGGATTTTCCCACTCTAAAGTGAATAGTTCCTGGCTGTCATAGCTTAAAGGTGTACAGAGAAAGGAGTCCTTCGAATCTATAATTGTGAAACATTGACAATTTTATTTTAGCATGGTTCAGAGTGTGTATGGGTTAACTACTATGTCATTTTATCAATTGCTCATAGGTATTTAAATCTCAGAGTCCCCTACATGAAACTTGATCTCTGCACCCCGTTTTTTCAGTGAGTTTCCTCCTAATAATGGTTTTTGGAGAGTTAGGCACAAAAATTGATGGACTGTCCATAATTTACCCAGTTTGACTTTAATTGGCATGAAAAAGGGGAGTGTTTCACAAGTCCCAATGACACCACTGGCACTGACGAGTGTGATGGAGTCATCACTTATCTTCCCTTGAAGCGTATTTAATACCGAGTATCAGCTGCAGTGTCTACCAAAACCTCTTGTTTTTCATTTCCCAATGTGGCTGTTACCAGAGGCTCTGCTGAGGAGGAAACCTCTGGTCCCCTTCACAAGTAATCTGCAAATGCCAGGAGAGGGATCAGAGAACTCCTGGCTTTTAGCTGAGGAAACTCTCACTTCTGTAATGTCCATCCTTTTTGCAATATGCAACTTTTACCTTCCTCCTGAACTTTCTTTTACATTTACTGCTTTCTTATCTGTGGCTGCAGCTGCCCTTCCTAGTCCTGCATGCACTGGACTTGCAGCTCAATTTAAACATTCTTTCTCTTGACAATCTAAAGGCTTAGGGTAGACATGTCCCATGCTACACACTGAACAACAACATTTAATCCTTTTTATTTTCCTTCTCTAAAGCCAAAACCAAAGGGTCCGAAGGTGCAGAATTAACTCTACAATCCTTTGTCTATTCTGATTTCTCAAAGGGAAAATCATTTCAGCAAACATCACTTCATTCCATTTTTACTCTCTATGCAAGAATAACATCAGTTTTCACAGAATGGTACAGCCTGAGGTGCTTTTTTTGTGGCCACTTTTCTGACTGAAGAAAAGAAGTTTCTCACTGAAGAACTGAAGTTTCTTTTCAAAGGACTGTTTCACCACTCGAGGCCTGATGAGCTTAACATCTCAACAAACTGGGAGTAGCACAGAAGATACAGAAGAGAGTCCTGGGCTGGGAAAAGAGAGATAAAAGAAGGAAGAATGAGAACCTAATTAACATGGAAGGCAAAGGGATCAATAACCAATAGGAAACCAATAGGAAAACAAATACTAAAAGCTCAGTACCTTGGGACCGGTAAACATAGAACCAATTAATTTCTCCTGGTTTTGACTGTATAAGTATGGGAAAAATCCAGTAAACATCAGGTGTGATGGAATGATTTTCTCTGCACAAGCCAGGCAATGTGTGGCTGACAAGACTCTTGTTGCACATCCTGGCCAGAACAGCTTCCTGGCCATAATAAAGTAATACTTTGATTCTCTAGAACTAAAAAGATGTTGTTGGACAGTTTTTGTTTCTCCTGCAGTTTTGCAGACAACAGGACACTGGTAAAAAGGGATTTTCCTGTTTTTTGTGCACAAGTGTGTGCCCCTCAGTGTCTGTGTGTGCTTTCACATGTGCACGTGTGTGTGAGTGTGCAAGGGGGGAGGGTGTTCCCTGCCCCACCCCCTGCTGGCTCTGTGCTCAGCCTGCTGCAACACCTGGGAATATCAACAAAACTGCAGGAAAAACAAAATCTCTCCCACAACATTCTTGGTTTTAGAGAATCAAGGCATTATTTTATTATGGCTAGAATGCTGTTCTGGCCACGATTTGTAACAGAATTTATTTCCTCCACACATGGCCGGGCTAGTGCATAAAAATCATTCCATCACATGTGATTTTTAGTAGATTTCCCCCCAAACTTTATACAGTCAAACCCCATAGACATTCATTGGTTCAATGTTCATTGGTCCCAAGTTGTGCTGTTGCTAGTATTTGGTTTCCTATTGGTTACAGATTTCTTTGTGTCAACCTCAATTTGGTCCTCATTCCTTGGTTCTCTTTTCTGGACCAGGTGTATCTGGCCAGGCCAGGGGTGATGTGTGGAGTTGATGTTCCTTGCTGGTCCTTATCTTTTGGGTATCTTCTGTGCTACTCCCAGTTTGTTGAGCTGTTAAGCTCCTCAGGCCTCCAGTGCTAAAACAGTCCTTTGTGATTTATTAAAAATAGGAATATCGATCTAATACCGATATCCAACTGAGACGGACAAAAACTCTCTAACAGTTTGAAGTTAGAAAGTGTATGTTTATTGCAGCGCTGGGCAGCATGTGGGATAGTTCCCCAAAGGCATACCGCACCTTACAGAAAATCACAAAGCTATTTTATTTACAAAACTGTTGAATATCTAAATTACAAATACATATTCATCACCTTGGTACATCCCATTCCCCGCTTTGTATGGTAATTAGCAAAAAAACAATTAAGCATGCGTAGTTTGTCCTTTGAAATGGGTCGGTGGTCTCATTTAAGAGGAGTGGGTTTAAAGTGAGGAAGTAAAATGACTCTTCATCGCTCTGAACTTTCTACCTTTTCAATGCAAATGGTGACAAATGATTGTTGGTAGAATTCCCATTTCCTTAGGTACAGTGACTTTCAATAAGTTTCAGGATTGGGAAGTCTCTGTAATTGTCCTGTGTCCCTAAACCTATTTATCAGGTTCTCTATTTATTGTTTCAAGCACAGCTAAGCAAACATAAGGTTGACAAGCAATCAGTTATTTAGAAAAAGTTAACTCAAGCCTAGTCTTCCTTAGCTAACTACAAAGCTCTTAATTAACTTCGACAACTATAAGGCTTATTTCTAACTAAAATCTTCATTTCTTTAAAATCCTATATTCTTTAAAATCTATGTCTCATTCCCCACTTCTTCTATGAGATGAGTAAATTCTTTTACTCAATATGTAGATTCTTCTTCATCTACCCAAGACATATGTCTAGTATCCCTCAAGACTAAACCATATGCCTTCGACAGTGAGGCTAAGGCTGCCATCCGTCGCAGCATCCTCCAATTCCAAACAAGTATTGCAATAGACAAAATTAGACTTATACTAACTAAAATGAGCAGTACAACAATGGGATGAACTAGAGCATTAAAAATGCCAGTTGCTGTGGGTGACCATCCAAAAAGCACGTCCCACCAATGATGAGACAGGTGTCCTTCAAACCGCTTAAAGACCTCCTTAATGGTGTCTGAGTCATGGTGTATCGTGATCAAAGTTTTTCTTCCTGCATCTCTAACTTCTCTCAAAATTTGTTTCAATTCATGATGCTCTAATAATTGGGCTACTAAAGTCAAATTCATTCCTATTGGCACAGGCACAATTTCTTGTACAGTAGCTAGATTGGCCTTTATATATTGATGTGATATTACAGGTGCCTGATAGAAAAAATCACATCCTTCAATCTTAACAAAATTACAAACACACAAATTGTATTGGGTCTCGTTCACCATTAAGTTGTCTATCATTATGGTGGGGCATGTGGTTCGGAGACAAGCACATCCTTGTCCTACATATACAAGCAGGGTTGCCTGATTGTCTGAATGCGTTTCAAAGTGGCAAATGCTCTGGTCCGTATCTAAACATGTGTCTTTATCCCCTTCTAGTGTCCCTTCACAGATGTACCCCAATTGTTTTTTCATTGAACAAGGCTCTAGATTAATTGTTTGCCACTTTCCTTCAATCTCTCGTGCCCACATCCTGTGTCCAGAAGGGTACAATACGGTCCCCTCATGGTTTAGTCCTAAAGGGACTATTGGGTGAATTAAGCTTATGGATGCATTGTGTATGGTTAAAACAAAAGCTGTTACTATGCTAGTTATGGGGTTGTAAGTAAAGTTAACTAAGACCCACCACGACTGGAGCTCTTTTTCCATGTCAGATGCATTATCCCAAACAATTTTGCGAATTTCAGCAGGAAACGTTCCTTCTCCACCTTCCCGTATAACTGCAGCAGCTACTGACTGCATCCATAGTTGTGCTTGAGTGCATCCAAGAGCTAAAGAGATGTTTTCACTGGCTGTGCCAAGTGCATTAATTATCACCTCATGATCCCGTTCTTCTGTGCTCTCCCATTCTGGTAGTACTTTAGACAACTTCCAATGACTATTACCTAAAGCTAGTAAGGAGGATTGTAACGGCTGTTGTAATTTAACTAAATCACTCCCTACAGTAGTCAACTTATTCATTAACACTTCTGAATCTATTGTGTTTAGCACTCCCAACCCTGTCCCAAGTAACCCAGTAAAATCTCTCTTTCTCCTAAGGTTGGAGGGCATACGTTTTTGGAGCCAAGTAGTCCAATCCATAAAGGGATTTCTGAGAAATGGGGCACACTCTGGCCGAATGTCAGAGGCATTTACTTGCATTCCCATTTCTACTCGCTTCAAAGACCATTCTGGGTTAACCAATAGCCTTTGTATTCCTGTTTTCTTAATGGCGTAAGGCCCAATTTTGGTAATTACAGGGACAATGGGTTTCTCTTCTAGTTCTGGGATAACTGGCTTCTCAGTGGGTATAACCCTCTTTGGCACCCTTGGTGTAGTCTTAACTTTATCCTCATGATACTCAGTGCACACTTGAGTAATGTTAAAATCAAGATCATACCCTTTGATTGCACACCCTTCTATTTTGAGCCTAAACTCAGGACACTGAATCAAGCATTTGTCACAACATTTAGAATTAATCCGGATGAGCTTCAAGGGAGGATAGTAGGCTTCATGAAATCCATCCTGCACAAATGCATAGCTGCATCCCCAAACGTTTCTCCCTTCCCATAGTTTTGCATTCGTGACTTGTAATAGCAAGTTCAAGGCTCTGCGAGAATGGGGGTCATTGGCTGTTCCCTGGCACCGGTATATCCCAGTTACATTATACCTGCGTGGTACTGCGCTGGCTTTTGCTATGATTACAATAACTACAACACTTACAACTTTTTCTAACATATTTATAACTATTATCAGTCCATTTATTCACTGTTTCGAGTAAGTTTCAGCTTCAGTTCACTGTCGCCTGGTGCAGCCTTCCACACTCCTTCAGGGGCTTTCTTCACTCTGGAATGATGAATCCAGGCTTTCTGTTCCTTGATCTTGATTGCAGTGAAGGTAGTAAGGAGCACTTGGAATGGCCCTTCCCACTGTGGTTCCAGGGTCTTTTCTGCAAAAGACTTAACATATACATAATCCCCAGGTTGTACAGCATGTACTGGTCCATCCAATTCCCTGTTTTGAGCTCCAGCCACACATTTTTCAATCTCTTTCAGTTGTTTGTCCAGAGCTACCATATACCTGCGTAGGGTCTCCTCCCCTACTTGGGCAGGTGTTGCTCCCTCTTGAACTGCATAGGGCCTTCCATATAATATTTCAAAAGGGCTTAATTTTTCTTTTGTCCTTGGCTTTGTCCGAATTCTCAATAATGCCAATGGGAGAGCCTGAGGCCAAGGCAGATTTGCTTCTTGTCCCAATCTTACAATTTGTTGTTTAATTAAATAATTCATCTTTTCCACCTGGCCACTAGATTGAGGATGATATGGGCTATGCAGTTCCCAATCTATCCCCAGGTGGTGGCTAATTTGCTGTACAATTTTTGAAATGAAGTGAGGTCCCCTGTCAGAGGACATAGCGGCTGGAACTCCAAACTGGGGTATTATTTCTTGCAATAGAGCTTTGGTCACCTCTCGTGCTTTAGCTGTTCTAGTAGGGAAAGCCTCTGGCCATCCTGAAAAGGTATCAGTTAATACCAGGAGGTAACGATAACCCCCTTTTCTGGGTAATTCTGTGAAATCAATTTGCCACTGTTGCCCAGGCCCGCAGCCTTTTCCAATCTGACCAAGTTTTGGTTTTGGAGTGTTTTTAGGGTTAGTTCGGAGGCAAAGGCTACACTGACGAGTTACCTGTATCACTGTACCTTGCAATTTTCTGGCCATAATTCTTTCTCTCAAATAGTTATACAGGGCATCTATTCCCCAATGTGTTTTCTCATGTTCCTTTTGCACCAATGGCCATAACAAATAGGAAGGTACTACAAGTTTTCCTTCCTCTGTCACAGCCCACCCTTCTTGATTATACTTTGCTTTCTCTGCTCCAATAAGTTTCCTGTCCTTCTTATTGTACACTGGCTTACCTTCAATTGAAATTTTTCCATCTGGAATCAGTGTTGCTTCAACTGTTTCACTGGGTACCTCACCTTTGGCTGCGTCTTTTGCCTCTCTGTCCGCCAGCACATTTCCTTCTTCCAATTCAGAGCTCACCTTTTGATGTGCCTTGATGTGCATGATTGCTACCTTCTCGGGTAGCTGCACAGCATCCAGCAGTCTCAGAATCTCCTGTGAATGTTTGATACTTTTTCCTTGCGAGTTTAACAGTCCCCTCTCCTTCCATATGGCTCCATGTGCATGGACTACTCCAAACGCATACCTTGAATCTGTATAGATATTAATTTCTTTCCCTTTCGCCAGCTCTAAGGCTCGGATTAAAGTGATTATCTCAGCTTTCTGGGCAGAGGTGTTAGTTGGCAATGGTCCAGACTCTATTACCTCTCTGCTTGTGGTAATTGCATACCCAGCATATCTCTTTCCACTGACGACATAGCTGCTTCCATCAGTGAACCAGGTCTCAGCATCCTCAATCGGAGTGTCTTTCAAGTCTGGGCGACTGGAGTAGGTGGCTTCGATGGTCTCCAAGCAGTCATGAGTTACCGCTTCTCCCGTACTCCCGCTGAGGAAGGAAGCTGGGTTCACAATGTTAGTTACCACAATTTCAACATCATCTTGTTCCACCAGTATAGCTTGGTACTTCAGGAATCTCTGTGGGGAGAGCCAATGCCCCTCTTTCGCCTCAAGGACTGCAGACACTGTGTGGGACACTAGCACAGTCATTTTCTGGCCTAAGGTAAATTTGCGTGCTTCTTGAATGTTTACTGCCACTGCTGCCACAGCTCGGAGGCATCCTGGCCATCCTTTGGCAGCTGTATCCAGTTGTTTGGAAAGGTAGGCCACTGCCCTTCGATATGGGCCTAGGTTTTGTGCTAGTATTCCCAAGGCAATCCCTTGCTTCTCATGGGAAAACAAAAAGAATGGTTTACTCACGTCTGGGAGTCCTAGGGCTGGAGCTGACATGAGGGCCTTCTTTAGCTGGTCGAAGGCCCGGGTAGCTTCTTTTGTCCACTGTAGTTCGCTGACCCCGTCCGTGATCAAGGCATATAAGGGTTTAACAAGCAATCCGTAATTATAAATCCACAGTCTACACCACCCCGTCATGCCTAAAAAGGTTCTCAGTTCTTTCACGGTTTGAGGCTTTGGGGTTTGGCATATTGCCTCTTTGCGATCCTGCCCCAAAGTTCTTTGTCCAGCACTCACCTCATAACCCAGATAAATAACTGTTTGCCTCACTAGCTGGGCTTTCTTCTGGGATACTTGGTACCCCTGCAAACCTAAGAAGTTCAGGAGGCTCACCGTCCAGTCCACACAAGTCTCTTGGGTTCGGGTGGCTACCAGGAGGTCATCCACATATTGGAGCAGTTGTCCTTCTCCTGGTGGGGGTTCCCAAGACTCCAAATCCTTGGCAAGCTGCTCCCCAAATATCGTGGGTGAGCTTTTGAACCCTTGTGGCAAAACACACCATGTGAGCTGTGTTTTTCGTCCAGTTTTGGGATTTTCCCACTCAAATGCAAAGATTTTCTGGCTGGCTTCATGGAGAGGGAGGCAAAAGAAAGCATCTTTCAAATCTAAAACGGTAAACCAGGTTAATTCAGGTGTTAAGCGAGTTAGCAATGTATAAGGGTTGGCAACTACTGGATACATATCTTCAGGAACTTTGTTAACAGCTCTCAAATCCTGTACTAATCTATAGGACCCATCAGGTTTCCTAACTGGCAAAATAGGAGTGTTAAAGTTAGATTGACATTCTTTCAGCAGCCCTATTTGTAAAAAGTTCTCTATAATTGGACTGATCCCTTCTCTATCTTCTTTCTTCAAGGGATACTGTTTAACTCTCACTGCCTGTTCCCCTTCCTTAAGCTTGATTTCCACAGGTGACGCATTCTTTGCCCTACCTGGTATATTAGAAGCCCATACCCCAGGGAATACTTGATCCATTATTTTCTTAACATTTTCTTCCTCGTTTTCAACTTCGATTTCTTTGGTTATTAACATTAAACTTAGCAACTCTACATACTGATGATCCTTTACCTCCAAACTAATTTTCCCATTTTTAAATATTATCTTTGCTTCCAGCTGCTCTAGCAGATCCCTGCCCAAAAGTGCAGATGGAGCATTTGGCATATACAAAAATCGGTGAATTCCCCATTGTTTTCCTAATTTGTATTTTAAGGGTTTACAAAAGTAAGCCCTTTCAGATTGGCCAGTTGCTCCTTTTACCATAGCATAGTCACTTGTTACAGGTATAAGGGCTTCATTCAACACCGAAAAGGTTGCTCCCGTGTCTATTAGAAATTCTACTTCCTTTTCTTGGTTCCCTAGCTTGACTACAACCAGAGAGTCCTCTAGGGTAGGGCCCTCCGGTCTTCTTCAATCCTCCTTTACATGGGCAATCACCCCTTCTTTCTGATCACTCTTTCTTTGTTCATTACCCCTCCTATTTTCTGGGCATTGGTTCTTCCAATGCCCAAATTTCTTGCAGAAGGCACATTGATCCTTTCCCAGCCGGGGTGGTCCTTGCCTTGGAGGACCTTGTCCACGCCTTTCTTGTTTTCCTCTTTCCCCCTCTTGTACTACTGCTACCAGCTTTTTCATTCCTTGTTTGTATCCTTCTTCTCTGTTGCTAAAAACTCTCCATGCTTCATCCAACAGAGTCTCTAAGTCCCTGCTGTTTGGGCCTCGGATCTTCTGGAGCTTCCGCCTGATATCCCCTGTGGATTGTCCTAAAAATAAGTTTATTAGTTGTTGTATTCCTTCATCCGATCCGGGGTCCAGGGTAGTGTGACGCCGCATAGCATCCTGCAATTGATCTAAAAATTCAGAAGGTGTTTGAGAAGGACCTTGCTTGATAGCATATAAAGCTGACCAATTGATAGTTTTAGGAATTGCCCGTTCTACTCCTTTCACTATCAAATCCTGATACCTCTTAAGCTGTGCTAATTCATCTGGTTCATTAGGATCCCACCATGGGTTTTGAAGGGGAAATACATCTTTAACATCTTCTTGTGTTGTTCTACAATCATCCTCAGCTAAGTCTCTGGCTGTTTTTAAAACTAGCCGTTTCTCTGTTTCTGTTAGGGCATCCAATAATAATTGGAGATCCTCCCAGTCCGGGACATGCTGCTTGACTAAAAACTGCAGCCTTTTAGCAACCCCTACTGGGTCATTTCGATAGGTTTTAGCAGTCTTTTCCCAGGATTCTAAATCCATTGAGAAAAAGGGGACCTTAATTAGTCTTGGTTCTCCATCGGCATTTATAGCCTGCTTTAGGGGTGCTTGTATAACTTCTTTAGTTTGTTTCCTGGTTCTTGGTGGGAGGACCTTGGGACTTGGTGGGGGACCCCCAAGTTTAGTTTGCCTCCTGGTCCTTGTTGCTACTGGACTCGGTGGGAGAGGCTTAGAATCTGGTACAGGGGGCTCAGGCTCATCCCATTCACTATCACTACTAGGTAATGGTGGGTACAACTTTGACGGTTCCCTTGGGTCAGGAGTTAGTGGGGGAACGCTTGCCTCAGTTAATGAGGGTTCTGATTTTGTTTCATCATCTTCTCCTTCTACTGCCACCCTCCCTCTGTTCTGTTTCCTAGAAGGTGGAAGGAGTTTTTCTACTGTGTCTGCCTCCAAAATCTCTGCCTGATATACTTTGTTTGGGTGTGAACAGCTTTGATTTATTGAGCATGTACTGCAGCACCTTTTGGGTTTCCCTTTGTTAGCTTTGTAATCCTTTTCAAGAGCCAGTACCAGGGGGTCAGATGGTGGTCTAATCCCGCAATCCCTTTGCCACTCAGGGTGGTTCCGTAGGGTGAAAAACATGTCAGCATAAGCTACTTCTGACCACTTTTGTTCACGCCGGAGGAAAAGCATCAACTGTAGTAAGATCTCATAGTCCAGTGTGCCATTTACTGGCCACTTTACACCCTCATCTAGCCTGTAGAGGGGTCACCACTGCGTGCAAAATTTAACAAGCTCTCTCTTAGTTTCTGTACCACCATAACCTACCAAATCTTTCCAATGTGTTAAAATGCACCCCAAAGGGCTCCCTTTAGGAATCTCTTTGCTCTCATTTGCCCCCATGCCTACTACTACCGTGTGTCACCCAACCAGTTATCAACAAAATATGTATCCTGGGTAGCTTTTTCCTTTTAAACAGCAAGATTCACAAGTCCTTTTCGGTGCTCTCCACCTGACCTGTTTAATCCACGGCTCTCGGCTAGCTACACAACAAAACACAATTCACAGGTTACGACAAATGACCCCCCTCAGGCAGGGGAATCCTTCCACACCAGGCTCTCTTTTCCTGCACCTCCTGTTCTTACAATTTTGTTAGCAAGCAAAGGAATAAAAGCAAGGTGTTAGCGAAAAAGTTAATGTTATTTCTAGGGTGTAGCTATACCTGTTGGTAAACAAAAACATGTAGTTATAGGTTTGGCTGCAACGTTCACTACACAAGGGAAAAAAACAGGGGGAAGCTCCTACAACTCCTTCTGCCGGTGCTGTGTCTCTGAGCACCAGCAGCTTTCAAACTAACAAAAACAAAAGGGTCCAAAATACTTCAAACACACTTGATCAAAAGTTTTAAAACAGCTCCTCCAAAAGTCTTTATGTTTTTCAATCAAAACACAACACAGATTTCTCGTTAAATTGAGACTGTGAAATCTAATTTCCCTAACTAGTTGCTGGGGAGACAAAAACAAATTGCTACCCCCATCACAAGCCCTTCTCACACAGCTCGCCTTTTCACACACAAAATAAACAACTTAAACACACAATCACTTCCTTTGCACAACAAAGCCAGTCAAAACTCTGTTGCTAACATGCTCCTTTTCAAATACACACATTCATATACTACTTAATTATTTCACAATGCAAGCACTTTAAAATCTTCCGCTTTTCCGGGAAGGTATTCTGTCCCTTCTGTCTCTCAGCCAGTCAGACAGGGATTTCAAAATCCCCTGACAACTTTTAACACACCAAGCCTCTAGCTTTGTTCACAAAGTATAACTAACACACTCCAAAAACAAATAAACCAAGCACCTACACACGAACCCTCACAAACCCACAATACACACGGTGCACCACTAATTCTCCACAAATTAAACAAAAACTAATAAAACCACAAAACCACAATACACACACACCCCGTGCGCACGCGCGATTCCAGTTTCTACGGCCGACCCCACAAATTACAATTGGAGCCACTACGCTCCAAACCAGAACGGTACAGGCAGCTTTCGCTGCAGCCACAGCCCCTTCCTCACTTTGGGGCACAACTTACCAAACCAGTAAACCGGTAAAACCAGGTTCCGCGGAACAACCCAGACAGGCACACGTTATGCGCAGGGCGTCCCCTGCGTCTTACTAACTGCCCGTATCACAGGTACCTCTTTTTGATTATAAACATACCTTTTGTCCGTAGTTCCAGCAAGCTCTGGTCTATCCCCGGGTGGACAGCAGGATTGCAGGAGTCCTCTCCCAGAAAATTCCGGGCGGGCCCAGAGGAGTCCCGTGGACCCCACTGGCCCCACGGCCAGAAAGAGCAGATGTCCTGCCGCGGTCGCCAAAATGATTTATTAAAAATAGGAATATCGATCTAATACCGATATCCAACTGAGACGGACAAAAACTCTCTAACAGTTTGAAGTTAGAAAGTGTATGTTTATTGCAGCGCTGGGCAGCATGTGGGATAGTTCCCCAAAGGCATACCGCACCTTACAGAAAATCACAAAGCTATTTTATTTACAAAACTGTTGAATATCTAAATTACAAATACATATTCATCACCTTGGTACATCCCATTCCCCGCTTTGTATGGTAATTAGCAAAAAACCAATTAAGCATGCGTAGTTTGTCCTTTGAAATGGGTCGGTGGTCTCATTTAAGAGGAGTGGGTTTAAAGTGAGGAAGTAAAATGACTCTTCATCGCTCTGAACTTTCTACCTTTTCAATGCAAATGGTGACAAATGATTGTTGGTAGAATTCCCATTTCCTTAGGTACAGTGACTTTCAATAAGTTTCAGGATTGGGGAGTCTCTGTAATTGTCCTGTGTCCCTAAACCTATTTATCAGGTTCTCTTTTTATTGTTTCAAGCACAGCTAAGCAAACATAAGGTTGACAAGCAATCAGTTATTTGGAAAAAGTTAACTCAAGCCTAGTCTTCCTTAGCTAACTACAAAGCTCTTAATTAACTTCGACAACTATAAGGCTTATTTCTAACTAAAATCTACATTTCTTTAAAATCCTATATTCTTTAAAATCTATGTCTCATTTGAAAAGAAACTTCACCTCTGTTTCCTGCTGGGCAAAGGTGAACAAAACCCCTGACTAAAGTTACACAAATTTTTGTATCATTTCCCACAGAAACACCCCATGCCTGGAGTTCCTTTAATCCCCCTCACCCCAAACCCAGGGCATTTCCCTCCTGCTTCCTGAACCGGGGGGTCCCACAGCCTTATGCCAGTGCTGAGGGAGAAACCTCCCCAGAGCACTAGCGTTTCTCCTATGCCAAAAGCACAGGGAGATTTTGGGATCAGCCTGGCCCCATGGCCTGGCACTCCACATCCTGAGTGCTGGCACCATCTGTGCCCTCTTCCTGTGCTGGAAAAGGCAATGGGAGCTGCTGGTGGCCAAGGGACTGGACCTTATTGTCCCCTGGGTGTTATTAATGGATCCTCTGTGGGATTGCCAGGATGGCTCTGGCTGCAGGAGCTGTGCTGGGGTCCCTGTGTCCCATCTTCCTTCTTCTGGCCTTGCTCCAGCCCAGGGAATCTCCTCAGCCTGCACGAGCTCAGGGGCTGATGGCTTTGGAGGTTGTCTCTGGTGTCCCTGGGTTGTTCAGAGCACAGAGCTGACGTGATGGCACCAACAAGCATCTCCCCCCATCCCTCCTCCCCCCAGAGCTGGGAGTGCTCACCTGGAGAAGAGAAGGCTCTAGGGAGACTTCAGAACCCCTTGCAGGGCCTAAAGGGGCTCCAGGAGAGCTGGAGAGGGATTGGGGACAATGGATGGGGGGCCAGGACACCGGGACTGGCTTCCCACTGCCAGAGGGCAGGGCTGGATGGGATTTTGGGAAGGAGTTCCTCACTCTAAGGATGGACAGGCCTTGGCACAGGATGTCCAGATCTGGGATTCCATGATCCAGGCTAAGAGGAGCAGGGGGGGTGGGTTCCAGCCTGGAGTCCCAGGCTCTGCCCAGCTCCTGCTGCCTTTCATGAAATCAGAGACTCATTAAAGTTGGAAAAGACCTTGAACACCCTTGAGTCCACCTGTCACCAAAAATATTTTTCACCCTGAACCAGGCAGCAGCAGTTTCACTTTTGCACTGCTGCAGGAAAACATATGTCTTACAGGAAGGCAATGCTTGCTCCCCCACTGCCCCCATTAAAAGGGAAAGCAGCTCCCTCTGAAAGAAGCAGGGCTGGGTGAGCTCAGCTGGACTTCTCCCATACAAGGAGCTGCAGGGCACAGAGGGAGAAGGTAGTGCCCTGGGGATGAGCTGAGGGGATGGGAGCTGGTTGCAGCCCACTGTGGTTCCTGGAGAGCTCAAAAGGGTCTCATTTTGGACTGCTGTTTATAGGGTCACAGGAGAGCAGGCTTCAGTCATAACAATGTTTCATCCTGGCCAGAGTTTGGCTCGGGACTTTATTTGAAAGTGAGAGAACAGGGATGCTTTGCCCTTCGGGCCAGAGGAATATTTTCCAAGGCTGGTCATAAGAAAAGCCAGAGCTTGTTATCAGTTCCTGCATCAAAGCACTGATTGATAAGCTCAGGAAGAGCTGAGCACAGGTGGTGTTGTCAAGGCCAAGGCCTAACAAGCATTTTCTCAGATCACACTGCAGCCTGGAAAGGAGGGAGGTGAGGGAATGCACCACCACAATCACTACAATTTTATCACTGCTGAAGCAAACTTCTACATGATGTAACCCTAAAGAAACTTATGGAAGATGAATTTATGCATAAATATATCTATAACAATGCTGCTGTGCTTCCCCTGCTCATTTTCTGGATGGAGCATCAGCCCCAGGAAGGGCTGAGAGCCTCACCTGCCCTCCAGGTACCAGCACAGCAGCTCAAGGTCAAAGATTTGTGCAAAGAGTTGGGAGTTGTCTGTCAGCTAATTTAAGCCATGGCTGAGGATGAAACTGGACTCCAGCTCAAATAAGCCAACTCCAAAAGAGTGCTTTCACTTTCTCATTCTCTGGCAGGAAAAAGCCTGAGGTACTGGAATTACTCTGCTGCTGGAAAAAGCCTGATTTACTGGAATTGCCCTGCCGCCCCTACTAAGGGCAAGTCCCACCCCCCCACCCCCACCCCCTCGGAGAACCAGGGCTGCATAAAAAGGGGCTGTGCTGGGCTTCTCCCATCCCAGGAGCTGCGGGACACGGAGGGAGAAGGTAGGGACCTGGGGATGGATGAGCTGTGGGGCCAGGAGCAGCAGGGAGCGGGATCTTGTCACTCTCCTGCCGCCTGCTGCCGCTGTTTTGGCACGGCTGGGGAGATGGCAGGGCAGGAGAAGAGGGGTCTGAGGGGTCTGAGGGCGGTGTCTGCTCCTGCGTGGGCTGCAGGAAGCCGCCTTTGCTGGCAGCCGCTTTGGGGGAGCTCGGGAGAGCCGTGTGCGCTGTGGGGGCTGAGCTGGGAGCGGGGGCCGCGGTCAGAGGTGGGGCCGGATGGCTGCGCTCCCCTGAAGGCAGGAGCCATGGGACTGATGCTGGGGGAGTTCCTGGCCCCTCACCTCTCCTTTGGGTGCAGGGCAGCTCCGTGGTGATGTGGGGCAGGCACGGCACATCCTGCTCTGTCCCCAAGCCCACAGGGTCAGTTCTTCCTCTTCCTCCCCATGCAGGGAGGGTGGGATTCTCCTCTCTTACAGTCTAAGCGTCAGCACCCAGAGCCCTCTGGTCCCTGAGACAGCCCCACCAAAGGTAGCAGTGTTCCCAGAGCCCCTTTCCCTGGGGTGGGGATAGGGAAAACTCTCGGGGGCTGTTCCCATGAAACGATGTGCAGGCAGGTCCTGCTGCCAGCCTTGCTGCTTCTCTTGTTTGCTTGCAAGCTGGAACTCGATCCCGAGTTATGCCCTGAATGTGCTTAGTGCCTCTCAGTGGGCACTGACACAGTCACATGGGGCTTTTTCCCTATTCCTGCAGCAATGGGAAGCCATGCAGGGACTGCCAAGGGTGCCTGGGGGCAGGTTCAGGCTGTGGCTGGGCTGGAGTTATTGTTGTGCAGGGTCGCCCCTGGCTCCTTAGACCGAACTGAAGTGCAGAATAAGGATTTACTATTAGAAATTTAAAGCAGGTATGTTTTATTTCCAGCTGGGACACACGGGGGGATTTCTCCTCCAAACTGTGAGTACCTGATCAAGACAGGGTCCAGGCTTAAATACACCTTGATCCCACAAACCCACACCTCCCCAGTCACCTATTCCCTGCCTTCTCTCACTTTGTATTCGAATTAGCTGCCACACCTCCTGGTGGTCCATAGTTGGCCTCTTCCTCAGGTTGATCTTCACTTCTGGGTAGGTGCAGTGGAAGTTTGGCTGTTTTTCAGGTGGCTCTGCTCTTGCCAGAAATGAGGGACTTGCTTTTGCTGGATTCAAGCCACAAAATTCTGCTTAATCAATATTCAACAAATACCTAGGTCCTGCTTTGCTGAGTTCCAGCATTATACATCTAAACTATATGGCTTCTACCTAGTAACTACCTAACAACCAGGTTTAATAGCTGATCTTCTATGTGTTCTCAGTACAAGCTGTTTCTCTACTTCTACAATATCAACAAAAGCTGCTTCTAAAATCTTTTATTTTCATATCTATAAACGTTCTCCATATCAGTCCCCCCTTTTCTTTTGATATGTTGCAGATTATTTTGCTTAATTAAAAAAAAAAGAAAGCATCCTGTGCAAGCCTAGGCTCACAACAGTAATGATGGGGAGAGGGGAGGCCACAGAGACAGACCACATACACACATGTGAGGGAAGCATGTGGCAAACACAGACCTCCAGGCAACAGGCTCCCTCTCTCACCCTTGTCTAAAGGCTGTATAGTTAAAGCAGGGGCTGGCAAAGCTGAGCCCAAAGTTGTGAGTACCACCCTGGGGTACTGTACCACATGCACCCAAACACAACCCTTCTAGTGGCATCCCAGGGCCTGTGCTACACATAAGGGCATGGGGTAACGCATCTTGGTTGCTGTTTTCAAATTTCACTGGGAAAAATGTTTTGCCTTCTTTTTCTATTAATCAAAACAGCTACTGATTGCATCCACTGCTGTGGTTGAATGCAACCAAGGCTAAAATGACGTTTCTTCTGGTTGTTTTTAAAGCGTTTGCTAACAGTTTATTGTCTTGCTCTTCAATGTAAACAGTTTTTACTGGCTTGTACTTAATGCTAATAAAAATATTGTAAAGGTTGCTGTAACTTAACTATGGTATTACTAGTTACAGCCCATTTATTTATTAATACTTCTAAATCTACTGTGTTCAAACCCCCTAGTCCTGTTCTCACATTCTTGTGAGATCTGTTTTTTGCTTAAATATATGATACGCAGACTTCTGTAGTGAAAGTATTTAGTTTCATTGCTATTTCTGTTTGCTTCAGGGACCATTCTAAATTGAGCAATAGCTTTTGGGTCTTTTAATAACATATGGTCTTATTTTGGTAACTAAAAGTTTAAACAAATATAGTTGAAGGTGTGGTGGTGCTTTCCAATGTTTGTGACAAAGTTGTCCTGATCTTGTTGCTCTGAGGGTTTGACATTGGTTTTAGTTTTAGTTCATTATCACCAGGTGTTGCTTTCCAAGGAGTCTCTGGAGCTTTCTTGACTCGAGTGTGATGGATCCAAGCACTCTGTTCCTAAATCTTAGTTGTGGTGAATGTGGTGAGAAGCGCCTGGAATGATCCTTCCCACTGTGGTTTCAGGGTTTTCTCTACAAGAAACTTAACATCTATATAATTTCTAGGCTGTAGGTTATACACTGGCATGTCCAACCCTCTGCTTTGAGTTCCAGCCACATATATTTTTAATATTTTTGAGCTGCTTATTTAAGGCCACCATATACGTGGTCAGTGGTTTCCTACCCGATCTGGGAGGATGTATTTTGTACCTTATATGGTCTTTTATAAAACGTTTCAAAAAAACTTGACTTTTCTTTTCTTCTGGGTTTAGCCTGAATTCACAGCATTGCTAGTGATAAAAACTGAGGCCAGGGTAAGTTGGCTTCTTGCCCTAGTCTTACAATTTTTTGTTTATTATGGCTGGGACTCCAAAGCGTGGTATTACTTCTTGTAGTAATACCTTGGTTACCTTTTGGACTTTAGTCGTCCTTGTGGGGGAAGCTTCTGGCCACCTTGAAAAGGTATTATTACATAGTGCCAGCAAATATAGATACCCCCCTTTTCTTGGAAGTTCTAAAAAATTTGCTGCTGTTCCTTGGGCTCATGACTTCTTCTAATTCGGCTAGGTTTTGGGTTGGGGGGTATTTTTGGGTTTAGTCTGGAGGCAAAGATCACATTGTACCAGTGCCCTACTTGGGCAATGGTAACATACAGGTTTCTAACAACAATTCTTTGAGTTAAATAGTTATGCAGGGCATCAATTCCCTAATGTGTTTTCCTATGTTCCTTTCTTAGTAGTGACCATAGTAAATGAGAGGAAGTAGCAAGCTTTCTTTTCCTTTTTCTGTAACAGCCTATTCCTCCTGGTTATAACTTACTTTTTTACTTTTTATTAGCCTTTTTTTTTTAATTATACTTTGGCTTACCTTCTAAAAAATATGTGCCTATCTGGGATTAAAACTGCCTTAATGAGTATTTCTCCTTTGGCTGCTTCTTTTGTCTTTCTGGCCACATCTCATTTCCTTTTTCTAATTCAGAGTTCATTTTCTGGTGTGGCTTGATATGCATAATGGTTATTTTTAAGGTAGTTGGACTGCCTCTAACAGGCTTTTTTTGTTTTTGCTGTTTTGTGCATGTTTAATCTAGGTGGATGATTGTTTGCTTTGTTATCGGGGCCTTCTTCTGGAATAATCTATACCCTTGTAGGCCTAAAAAGTTTAAAAGGCTTGCCATCGAGTAGCTCTCGGGAGGTTGTTTACATACTGCAATAGTTGTCCTTCTTCTGGGGCTTCCCAGAATTCTAGATCTCGTGCAAGTTGTTCTCCAAACAAGGTGGACAAAATTTTTGAAATCCTGCAGAAACACTGTCCATGTGGTTTGACAGTTATTGATAGCTGAAGGGTCAGGGTTAGATTCCTCTCCTTGCTCTTTCAGTGTAATTTGCCTAGGTTTATTTTTTTCAATGTTATCTTATCATACAGATGTTCTAGCCATTTTTACATGCACTTTTAATCAACATTAGCTATTTCACTATTGGCTGTTAGTTGCAGAAATAAAGGCATCAGTTATTATTTCCCAACTACAATTACTTCTGCAGAAGTTGATGTTATAATACACAGTATATATCCTCTGTTATAAATTCAAACAGCCAATTCTATCGAAAACAATTTATTTGCTAGAGAATTTTGACAGTGAAATTGACAACACGCACAATCAAGGAAACAGTGGCGATCCCGGGAATTGGTCACTGGGTGAAATCGCGAATGCAGCCTCTATCGCACTGCATTACGTGAGTTTCACAAAGGTCTGAGCCCATGCCAGTCGTTTTTATACCCTTTCTGGCTGGGCTACGTGAGTCCCTGAGATTTTTTAAGTTCTTTTGTCTCTTTTGACTTCGGTTTAGTGGTTGATGCAATTTCTGAAAATGGGTTTGGTTCTCTTGAAAGGATTTCCTGGGTAGAGCAGCTCCTGAATAGTTCAAATGGTCCTGATAAGACACCATCATGTGCTGATCGCTGAGCCATCACTCTTATCAAGCATTGAGTGTCTCCTTTTGGGCCTTGATCTCCACCTTCTATTTGTATTTTAATGTTTTTGTCTTCTCTCCGAGAGGTGGGTGAAAGCACTTTGTGAAATCTACACACACCCCTCTGCCTGTGTGAGAGGCTTTGTAGGCTACAGTTTGCTATTCCATAAGCATGCTTTATTTCTACTTACTAACAAATCTTTATATAACACCAATATTATGAAAACATAAATTACCATCTATTACGTCCTCTATTTTAATTTTTTTCTAATGCTTGAGCTATAATATGTATTTATGACACTAAAATATAAAATCTACAGAGAGATCAGGGCATTAACAATAAAAGACTGACAAATTTGATACTATATCAAAAGCAGGTTAAAAGAGATTCCAAAGTGTACTATATCAAAATAATTTACAGAAATCAATAATAGCAAAAGACAGTAACCACATAGTTATTTATAACAACAGCTCACCGGTGATGGCTGGGTCTGAGGTGGGGCCTTGTGGGGCTGGGGCTGCTTTCAGGTCTCAGCAGAACACACACTGGCTCTGGGCTCCCAAGCAGCAGAGGAGCACA
Source organism: Phylloscopus trochilus trochilus (assembly GCA_016584745.2). Classification (NCBI taxonomy): domain Eukaryota; kingdom Metazoa; phylum Chordata; class Aves; order Passeriformes; family Phylloscopidae; genus Phylloscopus; species Phylloscopus trochilus. The sequence continues at coordinate 716,834 of WQNJ02000101.1, forward strand.
GAAGCAAGTGGACAAGCCCTGGTCAGTGCTGAAGCAAGAAAAAAACCAGGGAGGGAATAAAAGAGAAAAACCATGAGGCAGCAGGATCTCAGGTCAGACCCACTGTGCCACATGGCCCCTGTGTTAATCACCTCTGCTGGAAGGAAGAGCAGCCCCTGGTCCCAACCCAGAATCTTGGGCCACCCTTCACCCATTCTTGGGTGATATTCCTGAGTCAGAGGGAGGGAAACACTGACAACTCCAGACAAAAACCAAAATCAAAACCAGACTGGCTGTGGGATAAGAATCATCCCCAAGACAGGACCTCAGCACCTTCCAGAGCCATTTCCCAGGGGCCTTCTGTAAGTCACCCCTGAGCAGCCTGAAGTCTGCTCCCCTCAAGGCCAAGGCTGAAGGTTTGCTGGCACTTCTCCTCCTGTCACCAGAGATTTTAAGCTCAAGGGCTCCGTGGTGCTGTGGCCGAGATGTCCACCAATGGGCACTTGGCTGATGAGACCCTCTGTGGTAGGGGAGCAGCAGATCACAGAGGGCACCTCTATGAATGGGCTCCCAAAGTCTCCATTCTCTCCTGATGGGCCACCAGGATGCCCCAGGCACAGCTGTGGGCAGGGACAAGGTGGATTTTGCCACTGAGCCTGTGTGGCCGTGCTGGGTGTGGGAGGAGTGTGTGTGGGGAGTGTGGGGTGCCCCTGGGGGAGTGTGTGAGCGCTGCCTCTGGGTGCTGGGAGCAGCAGGCTGGGCCAGGCATTGAGCAGGGCAGGCGTGGGGCTGGGCAGAGGGTGCAGGATGCAGGCAGGGCTGTTGGCTGGGAACAGGGGCTGTGCCAATGCTCGAGGGAGCCTGGAGTGCCCCCGGCTGTCTGCACTTGTGGATTGAGGAGTTCTGTTGGGAGGATGTGGACAATGGTGAAGGCAGCACCTTGTCCAGGGCAGGCTGTGTGGCAGAGACTGTGTGTGTGTCTGTGCTGTCTCTGGCATTCACACTCAATTTCAGGGTTGATCCTGCAAACAGGAAAGCAACAGGCACATCCAGTGTGGTCGGAAGGAGACCCTGCCTCTTGTGCCATCCCAGGCTGGGCTCCAGCAGCTGGGTGGAAGCAATCCCCAGGGCTGAAGATGCTGCAGAGCCTCTGCCAGGAGTCTGGGGCCGATGACAGCACCTTAGGGAAAGTCTTTTCTTCCTCCACAGAAATGGCTTCAAAGGAGGAGATACGAGAGGGGGATGCAAAGGCAGAGCTGCTGGCAGAGGAATTAGAGAAGGAAGGATTGGATGCTGGATACTGGCTGCCCAAGATGAAACAGATCCTGGGAATCAAGTGCAGAGAAGCCCTGCAGCATCTGGAATATGAAGATTACCTTAAGCTGGAGCATGAGGTACGGCACCCTTGGGAGAAGAAGGCACTCCAGAAACTCCTAAAAATAACAGATAGCAAAAAAACTACTAAAGAAATACAGAAGGAGCACTTGAAAAAGACAAAGGAGACAAAAGAAGGGGCCAAACAAGCCATGAAGGATCGGACAGAAATCCTCAACAGCCACAGCCAGGATGAAGACATTGCAAACCAGGAGTTCCTCCAGTTGCTTAAACGCCTTGGACTCGAAAGTCACTATCCAAGAAAAATGGGGACGGGAGATTTCCACACCATCAACAAGACGTCTCTGCAGGACAGCCAGCCCTGCAAGGACACAGAATTGCCTTGTTACTTCTTGCAAAAGCTGTTATGTGTGGATTACAGTGTGAGATACCTAACTTGCAGGAATGACAGCAATGCAAAACTTGCACCCCTTCCACAAACCACAGCGAAAGAGCACCAACACTCAGACTCCTTTGCACATTTTTTTGATGATTTGGAGGAAGAAACCCCTGAATGTGCAAGCAGGGACAGCCATGTGCACCCCATGGACCTGCAGATGGCCATTTTCCATTGTGCTGATGACTTCCTGAGACAGACCCTTGCAACCAAGCTGGCCTTCTGCCAACTGGCGCTGCCTCTGCTGGTGCCCAACCCATGCACTTCACGCATCGAGTTTCCGCTCTACGCCCTCAGCCAAATCCAAAAAAGCTGGAAAGAGGTGGAGAAGTCAGGAAAGCAGGCCGTAACAAAGAGTTACAACAACAAACTCATCTTTCAGGCCCAGACACCCATCGTGTCCTTCATCCGCATTGGCAGCTCGGCCTCCTCTTCCAAGTCTCAGCTCCTGAACGCTCTGCTAAGCAGACGCAAACACGACACTTTCTTCCACCGCCACTGCAGAAGCAGCACCAGAGAGCGTTTGCTGATGGAAGGGGTGGTGGAGATCGCCTGGTACTGCCCCTGTGGAAGCCCCGATGACACCTTTGAGTGCTGCTTGGCTTTCTGTAACCTGCATGGAGATGCCAGGGATCATGGAGCACAGCTGCAGTTCCTGCAGGAGATATCTGCTGTCAACGTGGCTCTTTTGTCTGATTTGGAGCACATGGACAGCAGGGGGAAAGAGCTTCTGCAGGGCCTGTTGGAGTCACAAAAGCCTTTGATTTGTCTTCTCGCAGAGAAGAACAATATTGCAGCTGGACAAGGCAGCAAAAACATAAAAATAGGGATCAAGAACAGAAATGAAGCAGAACTGATGGACCAGCTGACCAAAATTATCAGGGATCTCCTTGAAGGGTCTAATCCACATTTCAGTCTGGATGCCTGCGTGGACAAAGCTCATCAGCATGGATTTGTAGTAGATGAAAATGAACCCACATGTGTGACAGCCAAAGCAAAGGCCAAGGAGCTGGTGGAGCTTCTGAAGAAAGAGAAGCTGTCTGAGATCAAATCCAAGCTGCTGCCGCTTCAGGGAAACCTATGGTACCAGTGGTGCAAAAAGGACAAAGAACTCACTCGCTTGCAGGAGAAGGGCGACAAGAGCATTGAGCATTATCGCAGCAACATAGAAAATGAGAAGAAAGCAATAAGAAGAAAGCAACTTGATCAAGCTTTCCCTCTCAACCCACTGATGGAATCATTCCTTGGCTTTCTCCAGACCCAGCCACCAGATGGCAAGAAATACTTCCTGCAGTGGATGAAAGTCTTTATGGACGAGCTGTCCTGTGGTCGCCTTGAAGAACTGAGGACAGCCTATCATGAGTTATGGACTGAAACCCTGGAAAGAAAGAAAAGCAAGGAAAAAAACAGTGTTAGTGCTCAGTTGCTGAATCGCTTGGATGCCCTCTCTGAAGAAATCAACGATTCTTCCATTGGCTTGGAGCACCTTCTGAGAGAAGCCGGGCAGATTTATGAAGCTCTGCAATTAATGGAGACAAAGAACTACATTTCTGCCAAACTGCCAGATGTTGCAGCAGAGCTGATGGTTTCAGGATATCCTGTGGAGCTGATGGATGGGGATGCTTCTTACATGCCCTTGTGCTGGGTAAGAGCAATCTTTGAAAGCTTAAATGAGAGGCTGGGGGACAAACGAGTGTTTGTGCTCTCCGTGCTGGGCATCCAGAGCACGGGCAAGTCCACCCTGCTGAATGCCATGTTTGGTCTGCAGTTCAACGTCAGCGCGGGGAGATGCACCCGCGGAGCCTTCATGCAGCTCATCCCAGTGGGTGAGGAGCTGCAGCAAGACTTGGGCTTTGATTTTGTGCTGGTGGTGGACACAGAGGGACTTCGTGCCATTGAGATGGCCAATAAACAGTCCCTGAACCATGATAATGAGCTGGCTACCTTTGTCATTGGTGTTGGCAACTTGACTGTGATCAATATCTTTGGAGAAAATCCGTCAGAAATGCAGGATGTTCTCCAGATTGCTGTGCAGGCTTTCCTGAGGATGAAGAAAGTCAATCTTTCCCCAAGCTGCCTCTTTGTCCACCAAAACGTAGGAGAAGTAACTGCCAAGGAGCAGAACATGGAAGGACAAAGGCGTTTGCAGGAAAAGCTGGATGAAATGACCGTGGTAGCTGCTCAGGAGGAATTCTGTGATGTCTCCTCCTTCAACGATGTCATTGGCTTTGATGTGAAGACCCACATTCACTACTTTTCTCACCTGTGGGAAGGAAACCCCCCAATGGCACCACCCAACCCCACCTACAGCCAGAATGTGCAGCAACTAAAGAGCAAAATCCTCCAGGTTGCCCAGAAGCAGTCCCAGAGCAGCATTTTGAGGCTCTCGGGCCTGAAAGATCGGATTGGTGACCTCTGGAATGCTTTGCTGAATGAAAACTTTGTTTTCAGCTTCAAGAATTCCCTGGAGATTGCTGCCTACAGGAAACTGGAAAGTGCCTTTAGCCAGTGGACCTGGAGGCTGAGGAGTCACATCTTAGACATACAGATGAGACTGGACAACAAAATTCGCAATGGAGACTTGCAGAATGTCAGCAGAGAAGACCTTGAAGGTCAGGTGCAAGAGACAAGTGATGCCATTGAGAAAGAAGTGGAAAAGTATTTTGGGGAAGACAAAGATTGTGAGACACTGGTGCAGTGGAAATCAAGCACAGAGAAGAAGCTGAAAGAACTAAAGGAGACTCTTGTTCATGAAACAAAAAAGAAATGTGAGAATCTTATTGAGCTGCAGAAAGAGCAGAGGAAACTGGATGCAAGGAAGTTGGAATATGAAGATGAGCTCCTGAGAAGGAGTAGGGAGCTGGCTGTGACTCTGAAAGGGAAGAGTCTCACTGAAAGAGAACTGAGAGACAACTTTACTCCTCTCTGGAACAACTGGATTACTGAAGTCTCTCGTGCTGCTCCTCCTCCAAAACGGGTGGATATTGATGCAGAAATTGAAGATGTCCTTCTAGAGCACTTTAAGGAGCCAGGTTTTTATGAACGGATCAGGTCATTTCCCAAAGGTAGAGGATTTTCTTTTGACATGAAGAAACACATCACAAAGAAAACGTATTTTGGCATTTTCCCAGATCCCAGAAGCCTTTTTAATGCTGATGCGATTGACTTTCAGCACATCACAGACAACATCATAGAGAGTGTGATAGCAAACATTGATAAGAAGGAACAGGAGAAACAGGATTACAGTCGAAGTTTTATTCATGAAATACTCAATGAAGTCCAGGAAGGAGTGAACTCTGTCCCCCGCAATGCAAAATGTACTTTTAACAGAGAGTACAGCATAGATTTGTCTCTGTATCTGTGCAAAATGGCAGCAGAAAGGTTTAAAGCCATGCATGAAGCATTCCAAAAGGCAAATGACCCAGTTGTGTACCTGAGGAGCAAGAGAGAAGATTTCTTCCAATGTTTCCAGATTTCCTGCCAAGGAGCCACTTCCATCACAACTTTTGCTGTTTTCCTTTGTAAGAAGATTGAACCAGCTCTTCTCCAGGCGGTCTATGAGAGGACAGCTAAAGACATTGCTGAGGACATGCAGGGCAAATTGCCAGATTTCCAGGGCAACAGAGCCAATCTGGAAGTTTGCATCCTGAGATACCTGGCAGAACAAGAAAATTTTGAGTATTTCAAGCAGTACCTTATGCATCCAGAAAAGTTTTTTAAGAATTACATTGAGAAACAAGTGAAGAGTTACTGTTTAGATGAGAGCAGGAGGCTGGAGAAGTTTTTAGAGTCCTCCCTTAATCTTCTCTATCAAAACATCCTGTCAGCTGTTTCTTTATCAACCCAAATTGTCAAAGACAGAAAAGATAGAGAAGACAAAGTCTCTCCCTGGCTGGATGAATTTTGCAGGGAACTGACAGAGGTGATCAGCTTGCCCAAAAGTGACCTGAAGGGCATCGAGCACCAGGAGGTCACAGACATTGAGTTCCTGAGCAGTGCCATGGCAGCAGCTCTGGATGACATGAGGGACAGACTCCTGAGAGGATTTGCTGATGCTGACCTGAGCTCATTTTCAAGGCAGCCTCACACCATCCTGGCAGAGCATTTTTCTGGGTGCTGGGAGCAGTGTCCCTTTTGTGGGACTGTCTGCACAAACACCATGCAGGGACATGATGGAGACCATCAGGTGATCTTCCATCGCCCAGAAGCTCTGAGGGGATGCAGATGGTATAGGACAGGCCAGCTGGTCATTGATATTTGTTCCAGCCTTGTTGCAAGTGACTGCATGTTCAGAATTGATGATAACGTATGGATCCCCTGCAAGACATACCGCGATGCTGGACCTCCTTATTCCACGTGGAAAATTCTTCCTGATCCATCCATGCAGGCGTACTGGAAATGGTTTGTGTGTCATTTCAGGACACAGCTGGAAGCTTTGTATGAGCAGAAATTTCAGGGCAAAGGAGAAATCCCTGAGGCGTGGCACAGAATTACCAAGCAGGAAGCACTGTCTGAGCTGGACAGGCATTAGGCCGTATATATGTGGAGGAAGAACCACAGCAGCTTTGCAGTTTAAGTGATCTTTGTACCACGCTCTCCACAGAATGCAGTTACAATGATGATTCTCTCAAGCCCAGTGAAGACAATGGTATGCAATTAGTCCCAAATTTGGTGAAATAAGGCATGTTACTGTTGCCATAGCTCAGCAACCCTCTCGCTTCATGATAAAGCCAGAATCCTCTTGCTTTCTTGCCATAAATATTTCCCTCTGCTTTGTCCTAGAGCCAAACCAAATCCCCTCCCTGGGGGCCAGCAGTCTCATGGCCAAGCCTGAGCCGAAAGGCCAGGGCAAAAGCGAAGGCAGCACTCCAAGCACCCCTTGGATCAGCTGCTGTGAGACAAGAAGGGACAGTGCCCCCAAGGCAGCTCTCCTGCAGCAAAGAGGGGTCCTGCTCAGAGAAAGCGCTGCAGGACATGAGGCCAGCTCCATGCTGGCTGCAAGCTGGGCTGCTTGGCTTTTGGGCACCATACTTCCCTCCCTCATTGCAGCCCTCCAGGATCAACTGAGTCCATTCTCCCAGCAGGAACGGTTGTGCCTCTGAGCTCAGGAAAGCAATGATACAACTGCCCCGGGGCTCAGGCAGTGCTTTCATTCTGTGTCTCTGAGGTGCTGTGTCTATGGCCAGGGCAGCTGCTCCTGCTCAAGTACCTGGGGCTGCTGCCCTTCCCTCCAGCCCTCAGCCCCGACAGAAGCTGCTCCTGCCCTTCGCCTCTCTGCTGAGCAAAAGCCTTTGGAATTCCCCATGTGGAGAATCCTGTCTGCCAGCACCTTCTGCACCTGCCCTGATGGCAGTGCTGGTGCTGTCCAGGCAGGCTGGTGGCACTGGTGCCCTGCTCTGGAGAAGGTGGCACCAGCTGGCTCTGCCCCAGGGAGCTGTGGGGGCTTTTGCTGTGCAGGTGCTGCAACCCTGCTGGCAATGCAAGGGCCAAGCCCTCCTGGAGAGCTGGCTGAAGGGCTGATCCAGCCTCATTCCCTGCAGGCTCTGCTAATAAAGGAGTTGATTTGGACTGTGCTGCTGTGTCTCCTTTGTGTTCAGGGGAGCCACAGCTGGGAGTGACTTGAGCTCTGTCACTGCTGCAGACAGGCAGGGGACAGGGGGGTGGCACTGGGGCAGGGGGTGTGGAAGCAGAGGCTCTACTCCATACAGGGTCTCTGCACAAGGAGCGGCTTCACTGTCTGCAGGGACAGCAGAGAGGGCAGGAAGCCCCAAACCACAACATCCAGGAAAATCAAAGTCAGGGGCTGGTGCCAAGGGAGGGACCCAATCCTGGTCTCTCACACACATGCAGGGCTGAGAAGGTTGATCCCAGAGATGCTCCAGTTGCTCTGGAGGTGCTCGTTTGGGATCCTGTGGGTCAGAAGGGGAACAGGCTCAAACTCTGCCCAGCCCAGCCATGGCCAAGCAGACCCAGAGGCAGTGACAGGAGCCAGAGCTGGGCCGTGTGAGCGTGTGCTGCAAGGGCTGAGTGCCAGGGACTGGGGACACCTGGGCTGAGATGGGATTTGGGCTGGGTCCCCCAGCCAGACTGGGAGTCCAGGTGCCCCTGGCCATAGTGTCACCTCCTGGGCTGAATGGGGAATATCCCAGTGCAGCTACTGCAGTGAGTGGGGGGGACCCAATGCCACAACTGGGTGCAGTGGAGGGGACCCAGTGCAGCAAGGACAGGTGGCCTCAGGCCTGGGCTGGGGTATCAGTGGTAGTGCAGGGTCCCTCACCTGCTCCCCTCACCTGTGCCAGCTGTCCCAGCTCCCTCTGCAGTACAGCCAGACTACTCTCTGCCCCTTTCCCTGTCTCTGCCAGGACCCCTTGGCCAAAGTCTCCCTCAGTGGCCTTGTCTGTGCTCTCCTTCCTTGCAGGCCCTGCTGTAGGTAGGAGCACAAACAGCTTAAAGGTCTTTTCCAACCTCAACATTTCTTGGATGTAGTGCCTTCCAGTGACACTGGGTTGCAGTAAATCTCCCAGGCTGCACCAGCTGGGACTAAGGGTGCGATGACCCTGTGTAACACCCAGAACATTTACATGTAAGGGGCTAAACTGAGGTTCCTTAACTGTGGCTTGGCACACAGGAGAAATACTGTGCAGACATTCTCTAAAGGTCAAATTACACAGAACTTTGGTGGCTGTCTTGGTTTAGAAAGACAGGTATCTGCCAGGGAAACTGGGGTTCTCCTAGAATGGAGAATGCCAACCCCTCACACCCCGACGAATTATAATTTTGCAATCTCTGCAAAATCTTTGCAATAATTTTGAAGGGCTCTCAGGCAAAGATGTTGGGGATAGGAATAACAGTTCTTTACTAGGAAATATTAACAATACAAATGTGATAGGAAACAAAACCACTCAACCAAACAAACAAATAAACAACAATTTTGGAAAAAACCCTGACAGATTCAGAGTCACAACCTGTTCCTGTGATTCAGGATGTTGAAAGCAGTCCAAAGTAAAGTCGTTCTGAAGTGGCAGACGTGATTCTGTTGGAGCAGAGATGATTCTGTGAAGAAGCAGGTCCAGGGGTGGTGAGGAGGGGGGTCCGGGACTGGTGAGATGGAGTGTGGTGAGACGAAATCCGGTCTTCCTCCCAACAGAAATCGGGTGGAAAAACTGGCTGCACTCCTGTCTTGTCAGGGAGGGATGAAGAGGACAATCCTCCTGAGAAGCCCTGGCTCTGGATTAGGGTAGAGAAGGGAAGCAGGATGGCAAGCACAGGAGGCGAAGAAGTTTCTTGCCACCACGGCAGGGGAGGAAGCGCAGAGCGCTGAGCTCTTGCAGCGTGGCAGCACCGGCGCGGCCGAGCCTTCCCTCCCCCCACCCCCCACCGCCAGGGCATGAGATGTATAGAAATGCAAATGCATCGCACAGGCTGGGGAAGGTGGCAATGGCCTATCAAGGTGGGACATCAGGCCCCCAAACAAATGTAAATAGAATACACAAAACCCAGCTCCACAACCCAGGACAGGTGGCAAAAGATTAAAAAAAATCAAGGAATTTGATCAACCTTTTCCACACTCTGACACCCTGCCTGGGTCCTGGGATGAGCTGTTGGTGTTGGGGTGTGATTGTACAACACACCAGGAACTCTCCAGTGGGGTTTGTCTGCTGCACACACTGAGAAAGACGGGGCTGGTGAAGGAGGGGGACAGGGCTGGGGTGTGTGGCTAGGAGGAGCTGGGATTGGGATGGAAGGGCAGGTGGGGAGCTCTAAGAAGACACATTTTGCTCTTAGTTTCCCTTCCTCCTTTTGCTCTCTTCTTCCTGCTCTTTTCCCTCCCCAGAGAAGCTGTTGCTGCCTAATTCCTGGAAGTGTCCAAGGCCAGGTTAGACAGGAATTGGAGCACCCTGGGATAGTGGAAGATGTCCCTGCCCATGACAGGGGGTGGAACTGGATGGGCTTTAAGGTTTCTTCCCTCACAGAATCCATGGGAGGACTTGGGGAGATGAGAATGGTACAGAAATACCTTGGAGTCCTTTCTGGTACCTTAACCAGATCTGAGAGAGATTGAGAGTGATTTCTTAGCAGGCCTGAAGTGCCAGGACATGGGCAATCGCTCCACGATGACCCCAGACAGGCCCAGATATGTTTTTTGGGATCCATTTTCCTGCATTTCTTTCTCCCTGCATGCACAGGGCCCTTCAAGCAGCCAGGCAATGCCATCACAGCTGGGTGGTGTGAGGTGACATCGCGGCCACGCCGGGTGGGCCGATGCGGCAGCAGCTGGAGCCAGGAACAGGGGAGCAGTGGGAGCAGCACTGGGAGCACTGGTAACACTGTGAACAGTGGGAACAGTGGGAGAACCACCATGGAGTACCTGAGCCCCGAGCAGCTCACCAGCTTCAGCAAGTACAAGGCAGCGGCACTGATGGGGGCCGGGCTCGGGGCCTGGTGCCGTGAGGGGGGCGCTGAGGGGCAGGCCTGGGAGGGCCTGTATGTTATCATCCCTTGACCAAAAAGCAATTTAAGAGTAAGCCGTGGGCGCAATCCTGTAATTGATTGGGACATTTGGACCCAAGAACTTTCTAAAGCACCTTCCGAACCACAAGAATCGGAAATTCTTGGTTCCTTCACCATGGATTTCTCTCTTCCATTTTCAGATAGAAATTGGCAAGACAATGATCCTCTGAGGTACAATGTCACTCGCAATCACCCTGCTTATAGGAACTCAAGTTTTTGGTGAAATTACTCAGATAGTTGGTGTGGATTTTCTGGGGTTGACCAATACCCACAACAATTACCAAAAGGATATTTGTTCATTTGTGGAAATAGAGCTTAGCAAGGCATTCCATCACACCTCGAAGGTGGTCCATGCAGTAGTGGAAAACTTACTGTGCTAGCACCTAGTGCTAAAACTGTCATTAAGAAAAAACATAGAGGAAAGAGATTTACCCATCAATATGAAGAAAATTGTAATAGTGATTTTATATGCCCTAAAAAGCTGCAAAAATGCTTTCAGCAGGTTTGTTACTACCCCAACTTGCTTCTGCCATCGCATTGAAACAGTTAGATCAGGTTGGCTCTTGGCTGAGTAAACAAACCAATGCCACATCCACTGCAATCAGTGATTTGCTGGCAGATGTCAACAGCGTTAGACATGCTATCCTTCAAAATCAAACAGGAATTGATTGTTTTACTGGCACATAGGCATGGTGTGTGGAATTTGAATAATTGTACTGTATGAATTTAACCACTCCAAGTCCATCCACAAACAACTTCAAAAAGTGAGAGATTTGGCAAATCAAATTAAAGCAGACAATAGGTCGTGGTTAGATGACTTGTTTGAAGGATGGAGCTTTGCACCTTGGCTAAAGGAGCTTTGCAAAATAGGTTTATATGCATTGGTTGTTATAGTGAAAATGTTAGTGATAGTGCCTTGTGTACTTCACTGTGCACGTCGAACAACAAACAAGGCCATCAAAGAAGTCTTTCCCGTTAAAGAGAGAGGGGGAAATGAGGGAAATGGATTTGTTGAGACTTCTCAAAGCCTGACAGAAGGCTCACATAATGTGCATCTGAACACACACCTTGAGATGTTCCTGGAATTCTTTAGCTTAGTTCAGCCCCTGACCTCGTCTTCGTACACTACCTGCCACAATGCAGGTGTGATTTTGAGAGCCTTGTATTTTATTTCCTCACAAAATAATTCCTCCTGCTCTCTGGTTTGACAGTTACTGATAGCTGAAGGGCCAGTGGTGGATTCCTCCTTGCTCTTTTGGTGTTATTTACCTGGTTATTGTCAATGTTTTCTTGTCATGCAGATGTTCTAGCCATTTTTACAAGCACTTTCAATCAACATTAGCTATTTCACTATTGTCAGTTAGTTACAAAAATAAAGGCTTCAGTTGTTATTTCCCAACTACAATTACTTCTGCAAAAGGTAATGTTATAATATACTGGACAATGTCTCTATTTTAATACTCTGCAAAAGCCTAAACTATATTTATCATACTAAAATATATAATCTATACAGGGATTAAAGCTTTAACCATAAAAGGCTGACAAATTATACTCTATCAAAAGCAGTTTAAAGGTGATTAAAATCTGTACTATATCAAAGTAATTTGCATAAGCCAATATAGTAGCAAAAGCCAACAACTCCATAGTGATTTGTAACAGTGTCACCTTCCCCCCTCTCCCCAGAGTGAAGATGATGTCCCTGCAGATGTCCTGGAGCCTGTGGGAGCAGAGGGATGGCACAAGAGGACAAAGCAGCTGGGACTGAGCAAGACCAATGATGAAGCCCTCATCACTGTTTTTCTTAAAGTGTTTGAAAGCAGCCCAACTATCATCAGTCCATATAATAAAATCTTTACGGGCAGTTTTACAAGCCCACACAAATGCTGGACCAATAATCAAAGTCACTGATCCACTCCCCGACCATTCTGAGAAAGGCATACAATTCCCTTCCCTTACAATTCCTTCATGCCACATGCTTACTTTTCTTTGGCATCAGAGAATTTCAAATCTCAGGAAGATCAGAGTCATTTTCATCACTTGTGTCTTCTCTCTAAATAGCTTGTAACTATTGAATCTTAAGAAGTTTCACAGTTCAACAGGTCTCTGTCCTGTTCTTTGGTTGCAGTGCCTAGCAGGACTGAATACAATATATTTTAACAGAGCCCCTTGTGGATTAAAGGACTTCAGCTCTTCCAATTCCTTTGTCAGTTGATTCCCAAAAACTGTGGGGCTATTTTTTAAATCCTTGTGGCAGGGCAGTCATGTCTGTGGGTTTTCCCACTCTAATGTGAATAGTTCCTGGCTGTCACAGCTTAAAGGTGTGCAGAGAAAAGAGTCCTTGGAATCTGTAGTTGTGAAACATTGACAATTTCCTTTTAGCATGGTTCAGAGTGTGTATGGGTTAACTACTATGCTATTATATCAATTGCTCTTAAGTATTTTAATTTCTATGTCTCCTTCCTGAAACTTGATCTCTGCACTCAATTTTTCCAGTGAGTTTCCTCCTAATAATGGTTTTTGGAGAGTCAGGCACAAAAATTGATGGACTGCCCATCATTTTTCCAGTTTGAATTTAATTGGCTTAAAAAAGGTGAGTGTTTCACGACTCCCAGTGACACCACTGGCACTGACAAGTGTGATGGAGTCATCACTTATCTTCTCTTGCAGCGTATTTAATACCGAGTATCAGCTGCAGTGTCTACCAAAACCTCTTGTTTTTCATTTCCCAATGTGGCTGTTACCAGAGGCTCTGCTGAGGAGGAAGCCTCTGGTTCCCTTCACAAGTCCTCTGCAAATGCCAGGAGAGGGATCAGAGAACTCTGGGCTTTTAGCTGAGGAAACTTCTGTAATGTCCTTTTGCAATATGCAACTTTTACCTTCCTTCTGAACTTTCTCTTACATTTATTGCTTTCTTATCTGTGGCTGCAGCTGCCCTTCTTAGTCCTGCATGCACTGGACTTGCAGCTCAATTTAAACCTTCTTTCTCTTGACAATCTAAAGGCTTAGAGTCGACATGTCCCATGCTACACACTGAACAACATTATTTAATCCTTTTTATTTTCCTTCTCTAAAGCCAAAACCAAAGGGTCCAGAGGTGCAGAATTAACTCTACAATCCTTTGTCTATTCTGATTTCTCAAAGGGAAAATCATTTCAGCAAACATCACTTCATCCCATTTTTGCTCTCTGTGCAAGAATAACATCAGTTTTGACAGAGTGGTACAGTCTAAGATTCTTTTTTTGTGGGCACTTTTCTGACTGAAGAAAAGTTTCTCACTGAAGAACTGAAGTTTCTGTTCAAAGGTCTGTTTCACCACTCAAGACCTGATGAGCTTAACATCTCAACAAACTGGGAATAGCACAGAAGATACAGAAGAGAGTCCTGGGCTGGGAAAAGAGAGATAAAAGAAGGAAGAATGAGAACCTAATTAACATGGAAGGTGAAAGGATCAATAAACAATAGGAAACCAATAGGAAAACAAATACTAAAATCTCCTAACTTGGGACCGATGAACATTGAACCAATGAATTCCTCCCGGTTTTGACTGTATAAGTATGGGAAAAATCCAGTAAAGAACATTTGTAATGGAATGATTTTCTCTGCACAACCCAAGCAATGTGTGGGTGACAAGATTCTTGTTGCACATCCTGGCCAGAACAGCTTCCTGTCCATTAAAAAGTAATGTCTTGATTCTCTAGCACTAAAAAGATGTTGTTGCACAGTTTTTGTTTCTCCTGCAGTTTTGTAGAACACAGGACACTGGGAAAAGGGCTTTTCCTGTTTTTTGTGCACAAGTGTGTGAGCACGTGGTGTGCACCTCAGTGTCTGTGTGTGCTTTCACATGTGCACGTGTATGTGAGTGTGCAAGGGGGGAGGGTGTGCCCTGCCCCACCCACTGCTGGCTCTGTGCTCAGCCTGCTGCAACACCTGGGAATATCAACAAAACTGCAGGAAAAACAAAAGCTCTCAAACAACATTCTTGGTTTTAGAGAATCAAGGCATTACTTTATTATGGCTAGGATGCTGTTCTGGCCAGGATTTACAACAGAATTTCTTTCCTCCATACATGGCTGGGCTAGTGCATAAAAATCATTCCATCACATGTGATTTTTAGTAGATTTCCCCCCAAACTTTATACAGTCAAACCCCATAGACATTCATTGGTTCAATGTTCATTGGTCCCAAGTTGTGCTGTTGCTAGTATTTGGTTTCCTATTGGTTACAGATTTCTTTGTGTCAACCTCAATTTGGTCCTCATTCCTTGGTTCTCTTTTCTGGACCAGGTGTATCTGGCCAGGCCAGGGGTGATGTGTGGAGTTGATGTTCCTTACTGGTCCTTATCTTTTGGGTATCTTCTGTGCTACTCCCAGTTTGTTGAGATGTTAAGCTCCTCAGGCCTCCAGTGCTAAAACAGTCCTTTGAAAAGAAACTTCACCTCTGTTTCCTGCAGGGCAAAGGTGAACAAAACCCCTGACTAAAGTTAAACAAAATTTTGTATCATTTCCCACAGAAACACCCCATGCCGGGAGTTCCTTTAATCCCCTTCACCGCAAACGCAGGGATATTCCCTCCTGCTTCCTGAACCAGGGGGTCCCACAGCCTTATGCCAGTGCTGAGGGAGAAACCTCCCCAGAGCACTAACGTTTCTCCTATGCCAAAAGCACAAGGAGATTTTGGGATCAGCCTGGCCCCATGGCCTGGCACTCCACATCCTGAGTGCTGGCACCATCTGTGCCCTCTTCCTGTGCTGGAAAAGGCAATGGGAGCTGCTGGTGGCCAAGGGACTGGACCTTATTGTCCCCTGGGTGTTATTAATGGATCCTCTGTGGGATTGCCAGGATGGCTCTGGCTGCAGGAGCTGTACTGGGGTCCCTGTGTCCCATCTTCCTTCTTCTGGCCTTGCTCCAGCCCAGGGAATCTCCTCAGCCTGCACGAGCTCAGGGGCTGATGGCTTTGGAGGTTGTCTCTCGTGTCCCTGGGTTGTTCAGAGCACAGAGCTGATGTGATGGCACCAACAAGCATCTCCCCCCATCCCTCCTCCCCCCAGAGCTGGGAGTGCTCACCTGGAGAAGAGAAGGCTCTAGGGAGACTTCAGAACCCCTTGCAAGGCCTAAAGGGGCTCCAGGAGAGCTGGAGAGGGATTGAGGACAAGGGATGGAGTGCCAGGACACAGGGACTGGCTTCCCACTGCCAGAGGGCAGGGCTGGATGGGATTTTGGGAAGGAGTTCCTCGCTCTACGGGTGGACAGGCCTTGGCACAGGATGTCCAGTTCTGGGATTCCATGATCCAGGCTAAGAGGAGCAGGGGGGGTGGGTTCCAGCCTGGAGTCCCAGGCTCTGCCCAGCTCCTGCTGCCTTTCATGAAATCAGAGACTCATTAAAGTTGGAAAAGACCTTGAACAGCCTTGAGTCCACCTGTCACCAAAAATATTTTTCACCCTGAACCAGGCAACAGCAGTTTCACTTTTGCACTGCTGCAGGAAAACATATGACTTACAGGAAAGCAGTGCTTGCTCCCCCACTGCCCCCATAAAAGGGAAAGCAGCTCCCTCTGAAAGAAGCAGGGCTGGGTGACCTCAGCTGGACTTCTCCCATACAAGGAGCTGCAGGGCACAGAGGGAGAAGGTAGTGCCCTGGGGATGAGCTGAGGGGATGGGAGCTGGTTGCAGCCCACTGTGGTTCCTGGAGAGCTCAAAAGGGTCTCATTTTGGACTGCTGTTTATAGGGTCACAGGAGAGCAGGCTTCAGTCATAACAATGTTTCATCCTGGCCAGAGTTTGGCTCGGGACTTTATTTGAAAGTGAGAGAACAGGGATGCTTTGCCATTCAGGCCAGAGGAATATTTTCCAAGGCTGGTCATAAGAAAAGCCAGAGCTTGTTATCAGTTCCTGCATCAAAGCACTGATTGATAAGCTCAGGAAGAGCTGAGCACAGGTGGTGTTGTCAAGGCCAAGGGCTAATAAGCATTTTCTCAGATCACACTGCAGCCTGGAAAGGAGGGAGGTGAGGGAATGCACCACCACAATCACTACAATTTTATCACTGCTGAAGTAAACTTCTACATGATGTAACCCTAAAGAAACTTATGGAAGATGAATTTATGCATAAATATATCTATAACAATGCTGCTGTGCTTCCCCTGCTCATTTTCTGGATGGAGCATCAGCCCCAGGAAGGGCTGAGAGCCTCACCTGCCCTCCAGGTACCAGCACAGCAGCTCAAGGTCAAAGATTTGTGCAAAGAGTTGGGAGTTGTCTGTCAGCTAATTTAAGCCATGGCTGAGGATGAAACTGGACTCCAGCTCAAATAAGCCAACTCCAAAAGAGTGCTTTCACTTTCTCATTCTCTGGCAGGAAAAAGCCTGAGGTACTGGAATTACTCTGCTGCTGGAAAAAGCCTGATTTACTGGAATTGCCCTGCCGCCCCTACTAAGGGCAAGTCCCACCCCCCCTGCCCCACCCCCTCGGAGAACCAGGGCTGCATAAAAAGGGGCTGTGCTGGGCTTCTCCCATCCCAGGAGCTGCGGGGCACAGAGGGAGAAGGTAGGGACCTGGGGATGGATGAGCTGTGGGGCCGGGAGCAGCAGGGAGCGGGATCTTGTCACTCTCCTGCCGCCTGTTGCCGCTGTTTTGGCACGGTTGGGGAGATGGCAGGGCAGGAGAAGAGGGGTCTGAGGGGTCTGAGGGCAGTGTCTGCTCCTGCGTGGGCTGCAGGAAGCCGCCTTTGCTGGCAGCCGCTTTGGGGGAGCTCGGGAGAGCCGTGTGCGCTGCGGGGGCTGAGCTGGGAGCGGGGGCCAGGCTCAGAGGTGGGGCCGGATGGCTGGGCTCCCCTGAAGGCAGGAGCCATGGGAATGATGCTGGGGGAGTTCCTGGCCCCTCACCTCTCCTTTGGGTGCAGGGCAGCTCCGTGGTGATGTGGGGCAGGCACGGCACATCCTGCTCTGTCCCCAAGCCCAGGGGGTCACTTCTTCCTCTTCCTCTCCGTGCAGGGAGGGTGGGATTCTCCTCTCTTACAGTCTAAGCGTCAGCACCCAGAGCCCTCTGGTCCCTGAGACAGCCCCACCAAAGGTAGCAGTGTTCCCAGAGCCCCTTTCCCTGGAGTGGGGATGGGGAAAACTCTTTGGGGGCTGTTCCCATGAAATGATGTGCAGGCAGGTCCTGCTGCCAGCCTTGCTGCTTCCCTCGTTTGCCTACAAGCAGGAACTCGATCCCGAGTTATGCCCTGAATGTGCTTAGTGCCTCTCTGCGGGCACTGACACAGTCACATGGGGCTTTTCTCTATTCCTGCAGCAATGGGAAGCCGTGCAGGGACTGCCAAGGGTGCCTTGGGGCAGGTTCAGGCTGTGTCTGAACTGGAGTTAATGTTTTGCCGGGCACCCCAACTCCTGAGACCAAACTGAAATGCAGAATAAGGACTTTACAATTAGAACATGTTAAGCAGGTATGATTTATTTCTAGCTGGGACACGCAGGGGGATATCTCCTCCAATCCGTGTGTACTTCATCAAGACAACGTCCAGGTTTAAATACATCTTGATCCCACAAACCCACACCTCCCCACTTGCCCATTCCCTGCCCTATCTCACTTTGTATTCTAATTAGCTGCCACACCTCCTGGTGGTCCTGAGTGGATCTCTTCCTCAGGTTATATTCACTTCTGGGCAGGTGTGGTGGAAGTTTGGCTGTTTTTCAGGTGGCTCTGCTTGTGCCAAAAATGAGGAACTTGCTTTTGCTGGATTCAAGCCAAAAAGTTCTGCTTTATCCATTTTTGACAAATAACTAGATCCTGCTTTGCTGAGTTTCAGCATTATACATCTTACCTATATGACTTCTACCTAGTAACTACCTAACAACCAGGTTTAACAGCTGATCTTCTAAGTGTTCTCAGTACAAGCTGTTTCTCTACTTCTACAAAATCACCAAAAGCTGCTTCTAAAATCTTATATTTTCATATCTATAAATGTCCCCACACCAATCCCTCCTTTTGTTTTTAATATTGCATATTCTTTTGCTTAACTAAAATAAAACAAAGAGTCCTGTGCAAGCCTAGGCTCACCACACTGACGGAGGGAGAGGGGAGGCCACAGTGACAGGCCACATACACACATGTGAGAGAAACATGTGGCAAACAGAGACCTCCGGGCAACAGGCTCCCTCTCTCACCCTTGTCTAAAGGCAGTACAGTTAAAGCAGGGGCCAGCAAAGCTGAGTCCAGAGTTGTGAGTACCACCCTGGGGTGCTGTACCACATGCACCCAAACACAACTTTTCTAGTGGCATCCCAGGGGCTGTGCTACACGTGAGGGGATGGGATACCCACCTTGGTTGCTGTTTGCACTGCACTTGCCTTACTGCTCCCAAAAGGACTAAGTCAATAACAAACCTACAACAAACAGGTGATGATAGCCAAAAAAAAAAAAAAACAAAGCAAAAGAGGAGCCTGGCATGGCAAGAGATTGCTTGGCCTATCCTACTGCAGACAGGATCAGAAGTTTGGAATCACAGCATGGACACGTGTGTGGTTGCTGCCCGGTGGCAGAGCCAGGGCTCCCTTTCACACCAGGCTTCTTGTCTGTCTAGCTCTCGTCTCGGGGTCCCTAGACCATTTACAGAGGGGAGCCTAGTCTAAAAAAAATGGTCGTAACTATGGTGACTAAATGAATTCTAAAGTAAGAAATGTTTTGTTCTGTATCTAAACAAACATCTTACAGGGTATATATATCTCTATACCAGGAGAAACACAAACACCAGCAGCAGCAACAACAGTCAAAGCCAGAAACCCAACCCCAGCCTTGTCTCACCTGTCAGGCACCGCCCCTTCGGTGCAGTTCCAGGCACAGCCAGCAGGGGCGCTGGTGGCTCCGGCTGGGCAGGGCAGGTGCGATGATTCCCCCGCGGCTGCAGGGGGCGCTGTGGAGAGAGCTCGGCCGCCTCTGGGCCGGCAATGGCGGCTCAGGGACAGGGGAGAGGAGAGTTGGCTTCCCCTGCACAGCCCACGGGGAGCAGCCGCTCTCAGCGCCACTGCAGAGCTGGGGTGGGGAATGCAAGTGTAGCAAAAAACACCAGAAGCAGTGGAAGAAGCAGTGGGGACTGGGCTGGGGTTCGCTGCTTTGCACAGTGTGAGAAACAAGGCTCACTCTTTAAATAAAAGTTTAATAATTGCTAAAAGGGATAGTATCCATTGCTAGGGTGTCTGGCAAACTGCCAGAAAGCATGCAGTTAACTATACCAACTCTTCTGGTATGCTTTCTGGTTGCTTTGGTCAAATGCATATTCATTAAGATTATACATATTCAAACATTTCTTGAGTTTATATTTTCTGCAAATTCTTTATCTTAGTTCGGCCCTTGATCTCATCTTCTTACAGTATGTGCCACAATGCAGGTGTGATTGTGAGTGTTTTGTATTTTATTTCCCCATGAGGCCCCCTGGTCTCTGGTTTGACAGTAATTGATAGCTGAAGGGTCAGGGGTAGATTCCTCTCCTTGCTCTTTCAGTGTTATTTGCCTGGGGTTTTTTTCAGTGTTGTCATACAGACATTCTAGCCATTTTTACAAGCACTTGCAATCAACATTAGTCAACAATAATTGTCTATTAGTTACAGAAATGATGACATCAGTTATTATTTCCCAACTACATTTACTTCTGCAAAAGTTAATGTTATAATGCACAGTACATATCCTCTATTTTAATATTTTGCAAAAGCTTAAATTATAATACGTATTTATGACACTAAAATATGCAATCTACACAGAGATTGGGGCATTAACAATAAAAGTCTGAAAGCTTTGATACTATATCAAAAGCAGTTTAAAAGAGATTACAAAGAGTATTATACCAAAACAATTTCCAAAAGTCAATAATAGCAAAGACAATAACTGCATTCTTATTTATAACAAGAGCTCACTGGAGATTGCTGGGTCTGAGGTGGCGCCTGGTGGGGCCAGGGGCTGCTCCCGGGTCTCAGCACAGCACACACTGGCTCTGGGCTCCCAAGCAGCAGAGGAGCAGAGAAGCAAGTTGACAAAGTCTGGTCACAGTGCTGAAGCAAGAAAAAATCAGGAAGGGAAAAAGAGGAAAAAACCATAGGGCAACAGGATCTCAGCTCAGACCCATTGGGGCGCATGGCCCCTGTGTTGATCACCCCTGCTGGAAGGAAGAGCAGCCCTGGCCCCCAACCCCACACAGAATCTTGGGCCACCCTTCACCCATTCTTGGGTGATATTCCTGAGTCAGTGGGGGGAGACAGTAACAGGTCCAGACACAAACTAAAACCAACACCAGATTGGCTGTAGGATAAGAATCATCCCCAAGGGAGGACCCCAGCATCTTCCAGAGCCATCTCCCAGGGCCCTGTGTAAGTTGCCCCTGAGCAGCCTAAAGTCTGCTCCACTCAAGGCCAGGGTTGAAAGAGTGTTGGCACTGTTCCTCCTGTAACCAGAGATTTTAAGCTCAGTGTCTCTGTGGTGGCTGTGGCCGAGATGGCCACCAATGGGCACTTGGCTGATGAGACCCTCTGTGCTGACAAGCAGCAGATCACAGAGGGCACCCCTCTGAATGGGCTCCCAAAGTCTCCAGTCTCTCCTGATGAGCCACCAGGATGCCCCAAGCACAGCTGTGGGCAGAGACAAGGGAGATTTTCTCCCTGCACTGGGCTGGGCACCTGAGTGTGCCAGGAAGCAGCTCCTGGCAAGAGGCCTGAGTGGGGTGAGGGAAGGGGGTGCGCCAGCAGCTGGAGCAGGAGCACAGCTCAGAGCCCGTGTGGCCGTGCCAGGTGTGGGGGGAGTGTGTGTGGGGAGTGTGGGGTGCCCATGGGGGAGTGTGTGAGCACTGCCTCCGGGTGCTGGGAGCAGCAGGCTGGGCCAGGCAGCAAGCAGGGCAGGTGTGGGGGTGGGCAGAGGGTGCAGGATGCAGGCAGAGGTGTTGGATGGGCACAGGGGCTGTACCAGTTCTGCAGGGAGCCAGGAATGCCCCCGGCTGTCTGCACTTGTGGATTGAGGAGTTCTGCTGGGAGGATATGGGTGATGGTGAAGGCAGCACCTTGCACAGGGAAGGGTATGTGGCTGAATATGTCTGTGTCTCTATATATCTGTGTCTCTGGGTGTCTGTCAGTGTGTGTGTGTGTTTCTGCATGTCTGTGCTGTCTCTGGGATATACACTCAGCTTCAGGGTAGATCCTGCAAATGGGAAAACAACAGGCACATCCACTGTGCTGGAAAGCAGACCCTGCCTCTTGTGCCATCCCAGGCTGGGCTCCAGCAGCTGCGTGGGAGCAATCCCCAGGGCTGCAGCTGCTGCAGAGCCTCTGCCAGGAGACTGGGTCCTCTGAAAACACTTTAGGGAAAGTCTCTCTTCTACCTCTACAGACATGGCTTCACAGGAGGACACACAGGAGAGGGATGCACAGGCAGAGCTGCTGGCAGAGGAATTAAGGAAGGAAGGACTGGATACTGGATACTGGCTGCCCAAGATGACAGAGATCCTGGGAATCAAGTGCAGAGAAGCCCTGCAACATCTGGAATATGAAGACTATCTCAGGCTGGAGTGTGAGGTACGGTACACCTGGGAGAAAAAGGCACTCCAGAAACTCCTGAAAATAACAGAGAGGAAAACAACTTCTAAAGAGGTGCAGAAGGAGCACTTGGAGAAGACAAAACAAAGACAAGAAGTGGCCAAACCAGCTCTGAAAGATCTGACAGAAATGCTCAACAGCCACAGACAGGATGTTGTGAGGGAGAAAGCAGAGACTCTGAGGCAAGCCATGGAGATTCCCAAAGAGTTCTGGCAACAACCAAAAAAACGCTTGGCAGATGTGCTGGAGAGCAACCAGAAGCAGCTGGAGCAGCAGGAGTTGTCAGCAGACAGGGTGAAGAACATCCCTGACACGGAGGTGCTGAGGCGAGCGTCAGGGGGACTGGCCCTGCAGGGCATCTACAGAACCAGCAGACCTGAAGATGTGCTGGCAAAGCGAGAGCAGCTCCTCAGGGTTCCTGAGGGATTCAAGCTCGCTGGTCCAGAGCAAGGATCGCTGCTTGGTAGGAAGGAGTTCTCCTCCTCTGCAGCAGAATCCACTTTCACCAAGTCCATGGAGCAGCTGGGATTCAGAATGAGCGCTTCTGCCAAAGCCACGTTCTGGGGGATTAGTCTTGGAGCGGGTGTAGGTCACAGCAGCTCCTTGAAGTCAGAGGACACCCACCAGTCCCACTCTGAGCAGAGCTACTTTTGCACCACCAAGTACCAGTACATCCCTCTGGCCTCCTGCTACTTCCAAAACCATCAGCTTCGCCTCTCAGATGCGGCTCTGCAGGAGCTGCAAGACATGGAGCAGCTTTTGACCTTCACTCAGGAAGGTAAGGCTTCACTGCTGAATAGGTGTGAGAGATTCTTCAGCAGGTTTGGGTCCCACATAAACCAAGGTCCCCTTCACTTTGGGGGGATATTCTGGTGGAAGGGGTCAACAGAAGGATTCCGAGAGGAGCAATGGGAAGAAATAAAGCAACAAACGTCTGAAGCTCTGAACCGCTTTGTCCGGACCAGCTGTGGTGGCTTCAGGGCCAGTGATGCAGGAGCCCTGGATGTTTCTAAATCCAGCTCAAAGGCTTCTGTCCTGGGGAGAGCCGGAGAGAGTTCCCATACAGCAATTCAGCTCTACGTGGTCCACACAGGGGGCCCACCAGACACAGCTTCTCTTCGTGAGTGGAAAACAGGGCTGGTGTCTGATAACACAACGTGGTGCGTTATCGACCGTGGCTTGGAGCTGATCCCCGTGTGGGATGTTATCCTGTACAATCACAGTGGGGATTTCAAG
Organism: Phylloscopus trochilus trochilus; assembly: GCA_016584745.2. Lineage (NCBI taxonomy): Eukaryota > Metazoa > Chordata > Aves > Passeriformes > Phylloscopidae > Phylloscopus > Phylloscopus trochilus. The sequence goes on from WQNJ02000101.1 coordinate 739,900, forward strand.
TCCGTGAGTCAGATGGGCAGAGCCCTCAGGGCTGCATACAAAGAGCTGACAAATCAGAGCATTGGAACCATTTTTGGAGAGGAAATAGAAATTGCAGTGCAAGAGGCCAGAGCTTTCATGGAGACTGTGAAGGCCTGGGAGGTGACGGTGGATGAAAGGAAGCTGCTCATGCTGATGGAGCTAAAAGATTATCTGAATGCAAAAACCAGGAGCCCCAGTGTGTGGATCAACGTGTGCCTGTTGGACAAAGCCCTGCAGGACTTCCTGGTGAACACTGTGAGGAGCTGCCAGGAGTCACCTCCAGAAAACACCACCTCTATCAAGATCATGTTGAGAAGCCTCCTGGATCCTCATATCTACTCTGTCAGGGACTTCCCTGAGGCTTCCTTCATGATGCAATGGATCTTCCAGCCTGGGCACCTGCTTCCTAGATCTCCCAAAGTCTCTGAGCTTGGAGACCTCATCAAAACACTGGACCAAATGAAGGAGCACATCCATGCTGTCACCTATGCACCAGGAAGATCTGATTCTGCCATTCATGAAGCAAAGATAGAAGCCAATCTGACCAGCAGCCTCGCCATTTATTCCTTACTCCAGTCTCTCCAGGAACAGGAGCAGAAGGACATGGAACTGTTGGTGCTCTTGATTGTGACCAGCACAGGGTACCAGGTGGAAAGCAGCACTTTCCAGCACCTCCTTGGACACCCAGAATTTCAGTACATGGCCAAGGAAATGGAAGCAGCACACGAGGAGTACGTGAACCTGAAGGAGCAAGATGCTGACAGGGCTGAGGCCTCCCTTCTGCTGACGGGTCTGACTGTGACACCTGAAAGGCACGAGCTGTCTCCTGAGCAGAAGAGGGAGCGTTTAGTTTTCATGGAAGATCACATGAAAGGCTTGTGGTCCACACGGATAAAGAATCTCCTCCAGAAGCACAGAGGAGGCCCAGACTTGGAGAGGCTGCAACAGGACTTGCGTTCCTTGATCAGTGGGTGCTTGGATGACAAATGGGACGAACAGAGGATGCAGAACATACTCAGTGACCTGGAAGATGCCTTTCCAACACCTGAGCCCCCCAGTCAGTCCCAATCCAAGTCAGATAGCAGCCAATCCAAAGCAAATGAAGCCATTGCAAACCAGAAGTTCCTCCAGTTGCTGAAGCGCCTTGGACTCGAAAGTCACTATCCAAGAAAAATGGGGCTGGGAGATTTCCACACCATCAACAAGACATCTCTGCAGGACAGCCAGCCCAGCAAGGAGACAGAACTGCCATTTTACTTCTTGCAAAAACTGTTATCCGGGGATTATATAGTGAGGTACTTGACTTGCTGGGGTGAGAACAAACCAGCTGTACCGCAAACTAGAGAACAAGAGCACCAGCACTCAGACTCCTTTGAAAAATTTCTTGATAATCTGAAGGAAGCAGCCCCTGAACATGCAAGCAGGGATGGCCATGTGCACCCCATGGACCTGCAGATGGCCATTTTCCATTGTGCTGATGACTTCCTGAGACAGACCCTTGCAACCAAGCTGGCCTTCTGCCAACTGGCGCTGCCTCTGCTGCTGCCCAACCCATGCACTTCACGCATCGAGTTCCCGCTCTACGCCCTCAGCCAAATCCAAAAGAGCTGGAAAGAGGCAGAGAAGTCAGGTAAGCAGGCCGGAACAAAGAATTACAACAACAAACATATCTTTCAGGCCCAGACACCCATTGTGTCCTTCATCCGCATTGGCAGCTCGACCTCCTCTTCCAAGTCTCAGCTCCTGAATGCTCTGCTGAGCAGATGCAAACACGACACTTTCTTCCACCGCCACTGCAGAGGCAGCACCAGGGAGCGTTTGCTGATGGAAGGGGTGGTGGAGATCGCCTGGTACTGCCCCCGCGGAAGCCCCGATGACACATTTGAGTGCTGCGTGGCTTTCTGTAACCTGCATGGAGATGCCAGGGATCATAAGGCACAGCTGAAGTTCCTGCAGGAAATATCTGATGTCAATGTGGCTCTTGTGTCTGATTTGGAGCACATGGACAGCAGGGGGAAAGAGCTTCTGCAGGGCCTGTGGCAGTCACAAAGGCCTTTGGTTTGTCTTCTTGCAGAAAAAGAGTATATTGCAGCTGGACAATTCGGCAGAACCATAACAATAGGGCTCATGAACAGAAATGAAGCAGAACTGATGGACCAGCTGACCCAAATTATCAGGGATCTCCTAGAAGAGTCTAATCCACGTTTCAGCTTGGACACATGCATGGACAAAGCTCGCCAGCATGGATTCATGGTGGATGCAGATCAACCTGCATGTGTGACAGCCAAAGCAAAGGCCAAGGAGCTGGTGGACCTCCTGAAGAAAAAGAAGCTGTCTGAGATCAAATCCAAGCTGCTGCCACTTCAAGGGAAACTGTGGTACCAGTGGTGCAAAAAGGACAAAGAACTCACTCGCTTGCAGGGGAAGGGGGACAAGAGCATTGAGCATCATCGCAGCGAAATTGAAAATGAGAAGAAAGCACTAAGAGGAAAGCAACTTGAGCAAGCTTTCCCTCTCAACCCACTGATGAAATCATTCCTTGCCTTTCTCCATGCCCAGCCAGCAGATATCAAGAAATACTTCCTGCATTGGATGAAAGTCTTTATGGATGAGCTGTCCTGTGGTCACCTTGAAGAACTGAGGAGAGACTATCACAAGTTATGGTCAGAAATCCGGACAGGAAAGAAAAGCAAGGAAAAACCTAGGGTGAATGCTGAGTTGCTGAGTCGCTTGGATGCCCTCTCTGAAGAAATCAACGATTCATCCATCGGCCTGGAGCACCTTCTGAGAGAGGTAGGGCAGATCTATGAAGCTCTGCAATTAATGGCGAACACGAATTACAATTCTGCCAAACTGCCAGAAATTGCAGCAGAAATGATGGTTTCAGGATATCCTGTGGAGCTGATGGATGGGGATGCTTCTTACTTGCCCTTGTGCTGGGTAGGAGCAATCTTTGACAGCTTAATTAAGAGGCTGGGGGACAAAAGAGTGTTCGTGCTCTCCGTGCTGGGCATCCAGAGCAGCGGCAAGTCCACCCTGCTGAATGCCATGTTTGGTCTGCAGTTCAATGTCAGCGCGGGGAGATGCACCCGCGGAGCCTTCATGCAGCTCATCCCAGTGGGCGAGGAGCTGCAGCAAGGCCTGGGCTTCGATTTTGTGCTGGTGGTGGACACAGAGGGACTTCATGCCATTGAGATGGCCAATAAACAGTCCATGAACCATGACAACGAGCTGGCCACATTTGTCATTGGTGTCGGCAACTTGACTGTGATCAATATCTTTGGAGAAAATCCATCAGAAATGCAAGATGTTCTCCAGATTGCTGTGCAGGCTTTCCTGAGGATGAAGAAAGTCAATATTTCCCCAAGCTGCCTATTTGTCCACCAAAACGTGGGAGAAGCAACTACAACGGAGCAGAACATGGAAGGACAAAGGCGTTTGCAGGAAAAGCTGGATGAAATGACCGTGGTAGCTGCTCAGCAAGAATTCTGTGACGTCTCCTTCTTCAGCGATGTCATTGGGTTTGATGTGAAAACCCACATTCACTACTTTGCTCACCTGTGGGAAGGAAACCCCCCAATGGCACCACCCAACCCCACCTACAGCCAGAATGTCCAGCAACTAAAGAGCAAAATCCTCCAGGCTGCCCAGAAGCAGTCACAGCACAGCATTTTGAGGCTCTCGAGCCTGAAAGATCGGATTGGTGACCTCTGGAATGCTTTGCTGAATGAAAACTTTGTTTTCAGCTTCAAGAATTCCCTGGAGATTGCTGCCTACAGGAAACTGGAAAGTGCCTTTAGTCAGTGGACCTGGAGGCTGAGAAGTCACATCTTAGACGTACAGATGAGACTGGAGAACAAAATTCGCAATGGGGACTTGCAGAATGTCAGCAGAGAACACCTTGAAGGTCAGGTGCAAGAGACAAGTGATGCCATTGAGAAAGAAGTGGAAATGTATTTTGGGGAAGACAAAGATTGTGAGACACTGGTGCAGTGGAAATCAAGCACAGAGAAGAAGCTGAAAGAACTAAAGGAGACTCTTGTTCATGAAACAAAAAAGAAATGTGAGAATCTTATTGAGCTGCAGAAAGAGCAGAGGAAACTGGATGCAAGGAAGTTGGAATATGAAGATGAGCTCCTGAGAAGGAGTAGGGAGCTGGCTGTGACTCTGAAAGGGAAGAGCCTCAGTGAGAGAGAACTGAGAGACAACTTTACTCCTCTCTGGAACAACTGGATTACTGAAGTCTCTCGTGCTGCTCCTCCTCCAAAACGGGTGGATATTGATGCAGAAATTGAAGATGTCCTTCTAGAGCACTTTAAGGAGCCAGGTTTTTATGAACGGATGAGGTCATTTCCCAGAGGTAGAGGATTTTCTTTTGACATGAAGAAACACATCACAAAGAAAACGTATTTTGGCATCCCAGATCCCAGAAGCCTTTTTAATGCTGATGCGATTGACTTTCAGCACATCACAGACAACATCATAGAGAGTGTGATAGCAAACATTGATAAGAAGGAACAGGAGAAACAGGATTACAGTCGAAGTTTTATTCATGAAATACTCAATGAAGTCCAGGAAGGAGTGAACTCTGTCCCCAGCAATGCAACCTGTAGTTTTAACAGAGAGTACAGCATAGATTTGTCTCTGTATCTGTGCAAAATGGCAGCAGAAAGGTTTAAAGCCATGCATGAAGCATTCCAAAAGGCAAATGACCCAGTTGTGTACCTGAGGAGCAAGAGAGAAGATTTCTTCCAATGTTTCCAGATTTCCTGCAAAGGAGCCACTTCCATCACAACTTTTGCTGTTTTCCTTTGTAAGAAGATTGAACCAGCTCTTCTCCAGGCGGTCTATGAGAGGACAGCTAAAGACATTGCTGAGGACATGCAGGGCAAATTGCCAGATTTCCGGGGCAACAGAGCCAATCTGGAAGTTTGCATCCTGAAATACCTGGCAGAACAAGAAAATTTTGAGTATTTCAAGCAGTACCTTAAGTTTCCAAAAGAGTTTTTTCAGAGTTACATTGAGACACGAGTGAAGAGTTACTGTTTAGATGAGAGCAGGAGGCTGCAGAAGTTTTTAGAGTCCTCCCTTAATCTTCTCTATCGAAACATCCTGTCAGCTGTTTCTTTATCAACTCAAATTGTCAAAGACAGAAAAGACAGAGAAGACAAAGCCTCTCTCTGGCTGGATGAATTTTGCAAGGAACTGACAGAGGTGATCCACTTGCCCAAAAGTGACCTGAAGGGCATTGAGCACCAGGAGGTCACAGACATTGAGTTCCTGAGCAGTGCCATGGCAGCAGCTCTGGATGACCTGAGGAAGAAGCTCATGGAAGGGTTTTCTAGTGCTGATATGAGCTTGTTTTCAATGCAGCCTCATACCATCCTGGCAGAGCATTTTTCTGGGTGCTGGGAGCAGTGTCCCTTTTGTGGGGCTGTCTGCACAAACACTATGCCGGGACATGATGGGGATCATCAGGTGATCTTTCATCGCTCACAAGGTGTGATGGGATGGAGATGGATTGGGACAGGCCAGCTGATCATTGATATTTGTTCCAGCCTTGTTGCAAGTAACTGCAGATTCAGAAGGGATGATGAAGTATTTTTCCCCTACAAGACATACCGTGATGCTGGACCTCCTTATTCCACTTGGAAAATTCTTCCTGATCCATCCATGCAGGCGTACTGGAAATGGTTTGTGTGCCATTTCAGGACACAGCTGGAAGCTTTGTATGAGCAGAAATTTCAGGGCAAGGGAGAAATCCCTGAGGCATGGCAGAGAATTACCAAGCAGGAAGCACTGTCTGAGCTGGACAGGCTTTAGGCCATGTACATGTTGGAGGAAGAACCACAGAAGCTTTGCAGTTTAGGTGAATTTTGTACCAGGCTCTCCAAAGAATGCAGTTACAATGATGATGCCCTCAAGCCCAATGAAGACAATGGTATTCAATTGCTCCAAAATTTGGTGAAATAAGGCTTGTTACTGTGGCCATCGCTTAGCAACTCCCTCGCTTCATGATAAAGCCAGAATCCTCTTGCATTCTTGCCATAAACATTTCCCTCTGCTTTGTCCTAGAACCAAACCAAACCCCCTCCTCATGGCAATCAGCCTGGTGGCCAAGCCTGAGCCCAAGGGCCACGGCCAGGGCAAAGGCAGCACTCCAAGCACCACTTGGATCAGCTGCTGTGAGACAAGAAGGGACAGTGCCCCAAAGGCAGTTTTCCTGCAGCAAGGAGCCCTGCTCGGAGAAAGGGCTGCGGGACCTGAGGCCAGCTCCATGCTGGCTGCAAGCTGGGCTGCATGGCTTTTGGGTGTCATCCTTCCCTCCCTCATTGCAGCCTCCTGGATCAACTGAGGCTGTTCTCCCAGCTGGAGCTGTTGTGCCTCCAGGCTCAGGAAAGCAGTGACATGACTGCCCCCAGGCTCAGGCAGTGTTTTCACTCCCTGTCTGGAAGGTGCTGTGTCTCTGTCCAGGGCAGCTGCTCCTGCTCAAGTACCTGGGGCTGCTGCTCTTCCCTCCAGCCCTCAGCCCTGACAGAAGCTGTTCCTGCCTTGCCTTGGCCTCACTGCTGAGCAAAAGCCTTTGGAATGCCCCATGTGGAGAATCCTGTCTGCCAGCACCTTCTGCAGCTGCCCTGAGGGCAGTGCTGGTGCTGTCCAGGCAGGCTGGTGGCACTGGTGCCCTGCTCTGGAGAAGGTGGCACCAGCTGCCTCTGCCCCAGGGAGCTGTGGGGGCTTTTGCTGTGCAGGTGCTGCAACCCTGCTGGCAATGCAAGGGCCAAGCCCTCCTGGAGAGCTGGTTGAAGGGCTGATCCAGCCTCATTCCCTGCAGGCTCTGCTAATAAAGGAGCTGATTTGGACTGTGCTGCTGTGTCTCCTTTGTGTTCTGGGGAGCCACAGCTGGGAGTGACTCGAGCTCCGTGTGCTGCAGACAGGCAGGGGACAGGGAGGTGGGACTGGGGCAGGGGGTGTGGCAGCAGAGGCTCTGCTCCATTCAGGGTCTCTGCTCCAGGAGCGGCTTCACTGTCTACAGGGACAGCAGAGAGGGCAGGAAGCCCCAAACCACAACATCCAGGAAAATCAAAGTCAGGGGCAGGTGCCAAGGGAGGGACCCAATCCTGGTCTCTCACACACATGCAGGGCTGAGAAGGTTGATCCCAGAGATGCTCCAGTTGCACTGGAACTGCTTGTTTGGGATCCTGTGGGTCAGAAGGGGAACGGGCCCAAACTCTGCCCAGCCCAGCCCTGGCCAAGCAGACCCAGAGGCAGTGACAGGAGCCAGAGCTGGGCCGTGTGAGCGTGTGCTGCAAGGGCTGAATGCCAGGGACTGGGGACACCTGGGCTGGGAGGGGATTTGGGCTGGTTCCTGGAGCCAGACTGGGAGTGCAGGTGCCCCTGGCCATGGTGTCACCTCCTGGGCTGCTTGGGGAATGTCCCAGTGCAGATACTGGAGTGAGTGTAGGGCCCCAATGCCACAACTGGGTGCAGTGGAGGGGACCCAGTGCAGCAAGGACAGGTGGCCTCAGGCCCGGCTGGGGTATCAGTGGTAGTGCAGGGTCCCTCACCTGCTCCCCTCACCTGTGCCAGCTGTCCCAGCTCCCTCTGCAGTACAGCCAGACTGTTCTCTGCCCCTTTCCCTGTCTCTGCCAGGACCCCTTGGCCAAAGTCTCCCTCAGTGGCATTGTCTGACACCTCCTTCCTTGCAGGCCCTGCTGTAGGTAGGAGCACAAACAGCTTAAAGGTCTTTTCCAACCTCAACAATTCTTGGATGCAGTGCCTTGCAGTGACACTGGGATGCAGCAGCTCTCCCAGGCTGCACCAGCTGGGACTAAGGGTGCAATGACCTTGTGTAACACCCAGAACATTTACATGTAAGGGGCTAAACTCAGGTTCCTTAACTCTGGCTTGGCACACAGGAGAAATACTGTGCAGACGTTCTCAAGAGGTCAAATTACACAGAACTTTGGTGGCAAAAGATGAAAAAAATCAAGGAATTTGCTCAATCTTTTCCACTCTCTGACACCCTGCCTGGGTCCTGGGATGAGCTGCTGGTGTTGGGGTGTGATTGTACAACAGAGCAGGAACTCTCCAGTGGGGTTTGTCTGCTGCACACGCTGGGAAAGACGGGGCTGGTGAAGGAGGGGGACAGGGCTGGGGTGTGTGGCTGGGAGGAGCTGGGATGGGGATAGGAGGGCAGGTGGGGTGCTCTAAGAAGAATAATTTTGCACTTAGTTTCCCTTCCTCCTTTTGCTCTCTTCTTCCTGCTCTTCTCCCTCCCCAGAAAAGCTGTTGCTGCCCCATCCCTGAAAGTGTCCAAGGCCAGGTTGGACAGGACTTGGAGCACCCTGGGATAGTGGAAGATGTCCCTGCCCGTGGCAGGGGGTGGAACTGGATTGGGCTTTAAGGTTTCTTCCCTCACAGAATCCATGGGAGGACTTGGGGAGATGAGAATGGTACAGAAATACCTTGGAATCCTTTCTGGTACCTAAACCAGATCTGAGAGAGATTGAGAGTGATTTCTTAGCAGGCCTGAAGTGCCAGGACATGGGCAATCGCTCCACGATGACTCCAGACAGGCCTAGATATGTTTTTTTGGATCCATTTTCCTGCATTTCTGTCTCCCTGCATGCACAGGGCCCTTCAGGCAGCCAGGCAGTGCCATTGCAGCTGGGTGGTGTGAGGTGACATCGCGGCCACGCCGGGTGGGCCGATGCGGCAGCAGCTGGAGCCAGGAACAGGGGGAGCAGTGGGAGCAGCACTGGGAGCACTGGTAACACTGTGAACAGTGGGAAACAGCGGGAGCACCACCATGGAGTACCTGAGCCCCAACCAGCTCACCGTCTTCAGCAAGTACAAGGCAGCGGCACTGACGGGGGCCGGGCTTGGGGCCTGGTGCCGTGAGGGGGGCGCTGAGGGGCAGGCCTGGGAGGGCCTGTGTGTTATCATCCCTTGACCAAAAAGCAACTTAATAGTAAGCAGTGGGAGCAATCCTGTAATTGATTGGGACATTTGGACCCAAGAACTTTCTAAAGCACCTTCCGAACCACAGGAATCGGAAATTCCTTGGTTCCTTTACCATGGATTTCTGTCTTCCATTTTCAGATAGAAATTGGCAAGACAATGATCCTCTGAGGCACAATGTCACTCCCAATCACCCTGCTTATAGGAAATCGAGTTTTTGGTGAAATTACACAGATAGTTGGGGAGGACTTTCCGGGGTTGACCAATACCCACAACAATTACCAAAGGGATATTGGTTCATTTGTGGAGATAGAGCTTAGCAAGGCATTCCATCACACCTCGAAGGTAGTCCATGCAGTATTGGAAAACTTACTGTGCTAGCACCTACTGCTAAAATTGTCATTAAGAAAAAACAAAGAGGAAAAAGATTTACCCATCAATATGAAGAAAATTGTAATAGTGATTTTATATGCCCTAGAAAGCTGCAAAAAGGGTTCCAGCAAGTTTGTTACTACCCCAACTTGCTTCTGCCATGGCATTGAAACAGGTAGATCAGGTTTGATGTTGGCTGAGTAAACAAACCTATGCCACATCCACTGCAATCAGTGATATGCTGGCAGATGTCAACCGCGTTAGACATGCTATCCTTCAAAATCAAACAGGAATTGATTGTTTTACTGGCACATGGGCATGGTTGTGAGGAAATTGAAAGATTGTGCTGTATGAATTTGACCATTCAGAGTCCATCCACAGACAACTTCAAAAAGTGAGAGATTTGGCAAATCAAATTAAAGAAGATGATAGGCTGTGGTTGGATGACTTGTTTGAAGGATGAAGCTTTGCACCTTGGCTAAAAGAGCTTTGCAAAAAAGGTTTATATGCATTGGTTGTTACAGTGACAGTGTTAGTTATAGTGCCCTGTGTACTTGTGCACGGCGAACAACAAACAAGACCATCAAAGAAGTCTTCTCTGTTCAAGAGAGAGGGAAATGTGGGAAATGGATTTGTTGAGAGTTCTCAAAGCCTGACAGAAGGCTCACATAATGTGCGTCTGTGCACACACCTTGAGATGTTCCTGGAATTCTTTAGCTTAGTTCACCCCTTGACCTCATCTTCTCACAGCACCTGCCACAATGCAGGTGTGATTTTGAGAGCCTTGTATTTTATTTCATCACAAGGCCCCCTGCTCTCTGGTTTGACAGTTACTGATAGCTGAAGGGCCAGTGGTGGATTCCTAATTGCTCTTTTGGTGTATTTACCTGGTTATTGTCAATATTTTCTTGTCATGCAGATGTTCTAGCCATTTTTATAAGCACTTGCAATCAACATTAGCTATTTCACTATTGTCAGTTACTTACAAAAATAAAGGCATCAGTTGTTGTTTCCCAACTACAATTACTTCTGCAAAAGTTAAGGTTATAATATACTGGACAATGTCTCTATTTTAATACTCTGCAAAAGCCTAAACTATATTTATCATATTAAAATATATAATCTATACAGGGATTAGAGCTTTAACCATAAAAGGCTGACAAATTATACTCTATCAAAAGCAGTTAAAAGATGATTACAAACTGTACTATATCAAAGTAATTTGCAAAAGCCAATATAGTAGCAAAAGCCAACAACTCCATAGTGATTTGTAACAGTGTCACCTTCCCCCCTCTCCCCAGAGTGAAGATGATGTCCCTGCGGATTTCCTGGAGCCTGTGGGAGCAGAGGGGATGGCACAAGAGGACAAAGCAGCTGGGACTGAGCAAGACCAATGATGGAGCCCTCATCACTGTTTTTCTTAAAGTGTTTGAAAGCAGCCCAACTATCATCAGTCCATATAATAAAATCTTTACGGGCAGTTTTACAAGCCCACACAAAAGTTGGACCAATAATCAAAGTTAGTGATCCACTCCCCGACCATTCTGAGAAAGGCACACAATTCCCTTCCCTTAGAATTCCTTCATGCCACATGCTTACTTTTCTTTGGCATCAGAGAATTTCAAAACTCAGGAAGATCAGAGTCATTTTCATCACTTGTGTCTTGTCCCGAAATAGCTTGTCATTCTTGAATCTTAAAATGTTTCACAGTTCAACAGGTCTCAGTCCTGTTCTTTGGTTGCAGTGCCTAGCAGGACTGAATACAATATATTGTAACAGAGCCCCTTATGGATTAAAGGACTTCTGCTCTTCCAATTCCTTTGTCAGTTGATTCCCACAAACTGTGGGAGTATTTTTTAAATCCTTGTGTCAGTGCAGTCTGTGGGGCTACTTTTTATATCCTTGTGGCAGGGCAGTCCTGTCTGCGGATTTTCCCACTCTAAAGTGAATAGTTCCTGGCTGTCATAGCTTAAAGGTGTACAGAGAAAGGAGTCCTTCGAATCTATAATTGTGAAACATTGACAAATTTATTTTAGCATGGTTCAGAGTGTGTATGGGTTAACTACTATGTCATTTTATCAATTGCTCATAGGTATTTAAATCTCAGAGTCCCCTACATGAAACTTGATCTCTGCACCCCGTTTTTCCAGTGAGTTTCCTCCTAATAATGGTTTTTGGAGAGTTAGGCACAAAAATTGATGGACTGTCCATAATTTACCCAGTTTGACTTTAACTGGCATGAAAAAGGGGAGTGTTTCACAAGTCCCAATGACACCACTGGCACTGACGAGTGTGATGGAGTCATCACTTATCTTCCCTTGAAGCGTATTTAATACCGAGTATCAGCTGCAGTGTCTACCAAAACCTCTTGTTTTTCATTTCCCAATGTGGCTGTTACCAGAGGCTCTGCTGAGGAGGAAACCTCTGGTCCCCTTCACAAGTAATCTGCAAATGCCAGGAGAGGGATCAGAGAACTCCTGGCTTTTAGCTGAGGAAACTCTCACTTCTGTAATGTCCATCCTTTTTGCAATATGCAACTTTTACCTTCCTCCTGAACTTTCTTTTACATTTACTGCTTTCTTATCTGTGGCTGCAGCTGCCCTTCCTAGTCCTGCATGCACTGGACTTGCAGCTCAATTTAAACATTCTTTCTCTTGACAATCTAAAGGCTTAGGGTAGACATGTCCCATGCTACACACTGAACAACAACATTTAATCCTTTTTATTTTCCTTCTCTAAAGCCAAAACCAAAGGGTCCGAAGGTGCAGAATTAACTCTACAATCCTTTGTCTATTCTGATTTCTCAAAGGGAAAATCATTTCAGCAAACATCACTTCATTCCATTTTTACTCTCTATGCAAGAATAACATCAGTTTTCACAGAATGGTACAGCCTGAGGTGCTTTTTTTGTGGCCACTTTTCTGACTGAAGAAAAGAAGTTTCTCACTGAAGAACTGAAGTTTCTTTTCAAAGGACTGTTTCACCACTCGAGGCCTGATGAGCTTAACATCTCAACAAACTGGGAGTAGCACAGAAGATACAGAAGAGAGTCCTGGGCTGGGAAAAGAGAGATAAAAGAAGGAAGAATGAGAACCTAATTAACATGGAAGGCAAAGGGATCAATAACCAATAGGAAACCAATAGGAAAACAAATACTAAAAGCTCAGTACCTTGGGACCGGTAAACATAGAACCAATTAATTTCTCCTGGTTTTGACTGTATAAGTATGGGAAAAATCCAGTAAACATCAGGTGTGATGGAATGATTTTCTCTGCACAAGCCAGGCAATGTGTGGCTGACAAGACTCTTGTTGCACGTCCTGGCCAGAACAGCTTCCTGGCCATAATAAAGTAATACTTTGATTCTCTAGAACTAAAAAGATGTTGTTGGACAGTTTTTGTTTCTCCTAGAGTTTTGCAGACAACAGGACACTGGTAAAAAGGGATTTTCCTGTTTTTTGTGCACAAGTGTGTGCCCCTCAGTGTCTGTGTGTGCTTTCACATGTGCATGTGTGTGTGAGTGTGCAAGGGGGGAGGGTGTTCCCTGCCCCACCCCCTGCTGGCTCTGTGCTCAGCCTGCTGCAACACCTGGGAATATCAACAAAACTGCAGGAAAAACAAAATCTCTCCCACAACATTCTTGGTTTTAGAGAATCAAGGCATTATTTTATTATGGCTAGAATGCTGTTCTGGCCACGATTTGTAACAGAATTTATTTCCTCCACACATGGCCGGGCTAGTGCATAAAAATCATTCCATCACATGTGATTTTTAGTAGATTTCCCCCCAAACTTTATACAGTCAAACCCCATAGACATTCATTGGTTCAATGTTCATTGGTCCCAAGTTGTGCTGTTGCTAGTATTTGGTTTCCTATTGGTTACAGATTTCTTTGTGTCAACCTCAATTTGGTCCTCATTCCTTGGTTCTCTTTTCTGGACCAGGTGTATCTGGCCAGGCCAGGGGTGATGTGTGGAGTTGATGTTCCTTGCTGGTCCTTATCTTTTGGGTATCTTCTGTGCTACTCCCAGTTTGTTGAGCTGTTAAGCTCCTCAGGCCTCCAGTGCTAAAACAGTCCTTTGTGATTTATTAAAAATAGGAATATCGATCTAATACCGATATCCAACTGAGACGGACAAAAACTCTCTAACAGTTTGAAGTTAGAAAGTGTATGTTTATTGCAGCGCTGGGCAGCATGTGGGATAGTTCCCCAAAGGCATACCGCACCTTACAGAAAATCACAAAGCTATTTTATTTACAAAACTGTTGAATATCTAAATTACAAATACATATTCATCACCTTGGTACATCCCATTCCCCGCTTTGTATGGTAATTAGCAAAAAACCAATTAAGCATGCGTAGTTTGTCCTTTGAAATGGGTCGGTGGTCTCATTTAAGAGGAGTGGGTTTAAAGTGAGGAAGTAAAATGACTCTTCATCGCTCTGAACTTTCTACCTTTTCAATGCAAATGGTGACAAATGATTGTTGGTAGAATTCCCATTTCCTTAGGTACAGTGACTTTCAATAAGTTTCAGGATTGGGGAGTCTCTGTAATTGTCCTGTGTCCCTAAACCTATTTATCAGGTTCTCTTTTTATTGTTTCAAGCACAGCTAAGCTAACATAAGGTTGACAAGCAATCAGTTATTTGGAAAAAGTTAACTCAAGCCTAGTCTTCCTTAGCTAACTACAAAGCTCTTAATTAACTTCGACAACTATAAGGCTTATTTCTAACTAAAATCTTCATTTCTTTAAAATCCTATATTCTTTAAAATCTATGTCTCATTCCCCACTTCTATGAGATGAGTAAATTCTTTTACTCAATATGTAGATTCTTCTTCATCTACCCAAGACATATGTCTAGTATCCCTCAAGACTAAACCATATGCCTTCGACAGTGAGGCTAAGGCTGCCATCCGTCGCAGCATCCTCCAATTCCAAACAAGTATTGCAATAGACAAAATTAGACTTATACTAACTAAAATGAGCAGTACGACAATGGGATGAACTAGAGCATTAAAAATGCCAGTTGCTGTGGGTGACCATCCAAAAAGCACGTCCCACCAATGATGAGACAGGTGTCCTTCAAACCGCTTAAAGACCTCCTTAATGGTGTCTGAGTCATGGTGTATCGTGATCAAAGTTTTTCTTCCTGCATCTCTAACTTCTCTCAAAATTTGTTTCAATTCATGATGCTCTAATAATTGGGCTACTAAAGTCAAATTCATTCCTATTGGCACAGGCACAATTTCTTGTACAGTAGCTAGATTGGCCTTTATATATTGATGTGATATTACAGGTGCCTGATAGAAAAAATCACATCCTTCAATCTTAACAAAATTACAAACACACAAATTGTATTGGGTCTCGTTCACCATTAAGTTGTCTATCATTATGGTGGGGCATGCGGTTCGGAGACAAGCACATCCTTGTCCTACATATACAAGCAGGGTTGTCTGATTGTCTGAATGCGTTTCAAAGTGGCAAATGCTCTGGTCCGTATCTAAACATGTGTCTTTATCCCCCTCTAGTGTCCCTTCACAGATGTACCCCAATTGTTTTTTCATTGAACAAGGCTCTAGATTAATTGTTTGCCACTTTCCTTCAATCTCTCGTGCCCACATCCTGTGTCCAGAAGGGTACAATACGGTCCCCTCATGGTTTAGTCCTAAAGGGACTATTGGGTGAATTAAGCTTATGGATGCATTGTGTATGGTTAAAACAAAAGCTGTTACTATGCTAGTTATGGGGTTGTAAGTAAAGTTAACTAAGACCCACCACGACTGGAGCTCTTTTTCCATGTCAGATGCATTATCCCAAACAATTTTGCAAATTTCAGCAGGAAACGTTCCTTCTCCACCTTCCCGTATAACTGCAGCAGCTACTGACTGCATCCATAGTTGTGCTTGAGTGCATCCAAGAGCTAAAGAGATGGTTTCACTGGCTGTGCCAAGTGCATTAATTATCACCTCATGATCCCGTTCTTCTGTGCTCTCCCATTCTGGTAGTACTTTAGACAACTTCCAATGACTATTACCTAAAGCTAGTAAGGAGGATTGTAACGGCTGTTGTAATTTAACTAAATCACTCCCTACAGTAGTCAACTTATTCATTAACACTTCTGAATCTATTGTGTTTAGCACTCCCAACCCTGTCCCAAGTAACCCAGTAAAATCTCTCTTTCTCCTAAGGTTGGAGGGCATACGTTTTTGGAGCCAAGTAGTCCAATCCATAAAGGGATTTCTGAGAAATGGGGCACACTCTGGCCGAATGTCAGAGGCATTTACTTGCATTCCCATTTCTACTCGCTTCAAAGACCATTCTGGGTTAACCAATAGCCTTTGTATTCCTGTTTTCTTAATGGCGTAAGGCCCAATTTTGGTAATTACAGGGACAATGGGTTTCTCTTCTACTTCTGGGATAACTGGCTTCTCAGTGGGCATAACCCTCTTTGGCACCCTTGGTGTAGTCTTAACTTTATCCTCATGATACTCAGTGCACACTTGAGTAATGTTAAAATCAAGATCATACCCTTTGATTGCACACCCTTCTATTTTGAGCCTAAACTCAGGACACTGAATCAAGCATTTGTCACAACATTTAGAATTAATCCGGATGAGCTTCAAGGGAGGATAGTAGGCTTCATGAAATCCATCCTGCACAAATGCATAGCTGCATCCCCAAACGTTTCTCCCTTCCCATAGTTTTGCATTCGTGACTTGTAATAGCAAGTTCAAGGCTCTGCGAGAATGGGGGTCATTGGCTGTTCCCTGGCACCGGTATATCCCAGTTACATTATACCTGCGTGGTACTGCGCTGGCTTTTGCTATGATTACAATAACTACAACACTTACAACTTTTTCTAACATATTTATAACTATTATCAGTCCATTTATTCACTGTTCCGAGTAAGTTTCAGCTTCAGTTCACTGTCGCCTGGTGCAGCCTTCCACACTCCTTCAGGGGCTTTCTTCACTCTGGAATGATGAATCCAGGCTTTCTGTTCCTTGATCTTGATTGCAGTGAAGGTAGTAAGGAGCACTTGGAATGGCCCTTCCCACTGTGGTTCCAGGGTCTTTTCTGCAAAAGACTTAACATATACATAATCCCCAGGTTGTACATCATGTACTGGTCCATCCAATTCCCTGTTTTGAGCTCCAGCCACACATTTTTCAATCTCTTTCAGTTGTTTGTCCAGAGCTACCATATACCTGCGTAGGGTCTCCTCCCCTACTTGGGCAGGTGTTGCTCCCTCTTGAACTGCATAGGGCCTTCCATATAATATTTCAAAAGGGCTTAATTTTTCTTTTGTCCTTGGCTTTGTCCGAATTCTCAATAATGCCAATGGGAGAGCCTGAGGCCAAGGCAGATTTGCTTCTTGTCCCAATCTTACAATTTGTTGTTTAATTAAATAATTCATCTTTTCCACCTGGCCACTAGATTGAGGATGATATGGGCTATGCAGTTCCCAATCTATCCCCAGGTGGTGGCTAATTTGCTGTACAATTTTTGAAATGAAGTGAGGTCCCCTGTCAGAGGACATAGCGGCTGGAACTCCAAACTGGGGTATTATTTCTTGCAATAGAGCTTTGGTCACCTCTCGTGCTTTAGCTGTTCTAGTAGGGAAAGCCTCTGGCCATCCTGAAAAGGTATCAGTTAATACCAGGAGGTAACGATAACCCCCTTTTCTGGGTAATTCTGTGAAATCAATTTGCCACTGTTGCCCAGGCCCGCAGCCTTTTCCAATCTGACCAAGTTTTGGTTTTGGAGTGTTTTTAGGGTTAGTTCGGAGGCAAAGGCTACACTGACGAGTTACCTGTATCACTGTACCTTGCAATTTTCTGGCCATAATTCTTTCTCTCAAATAGTTATACAGGGCATCTATTCCCCAATGTGTTTTCTCATGTTCCTTTTGCACCAATGGCCATAACAAATAGGAAGGTACTACAAGTTTTCCTTCCTCTGTCACAGCCCACCCTTCTTGATTATACTTTGCTTTCTCTGCTCCAATAAGTTTCCTGTCCTTCTTATTGTACACTGGCTTACCTTCAATTGAAATTTTTCCATCTGGAATCAGTGTTGCTTCAACTGTTTCACTGGGTACCTCACCTTTGGCTGCGTCTTTTGCCTCTCTGTCCGCCAGCACATTTCCTTCTTCCAATTCAGAGCTCACCTTTTGATGTGCCTTGATGTGCATGATTGCTACCTTCTCGGGTAGCTGCACAGCATCCAGCAGTCTCAGAATCTCCTGTGAATGTTTGATACTTTTTCCTTGCGAGTTTAACAGTCCCCTCTCCTTCCATATGGCTCCATGTGCATGGACTACTCCAAACGCATACCTTGAATCTGTATAGATATTAATTTCTTTCCCTTTCGCCAGCTCTAAGGCTCGGATTAAAGTGATTATCTCAGCTTTCTGGGCAGAGGTGTTAGTTGGCAATGGTCCAGACTCTATTACCTCTCTGCTTGTGGTAATTGCATACCCAGCATATCTCTTTCCACTGACGACATAGCTGCTTCCATCAGTGAACCAGGTCTCAGCATCCTCAATCGGAGTGTCTTTCAAGTCTGGGCGACTGGAGTAGGTGGCTTCGATGGTCTCCAAGCAGTCATGAGTTACCGGTTCTCCCGTACTCCCGCTGAGGAAGGAAGCTGGGTTCACAATGTTAGTTACCACAATTTCAACATCATCTTGTTCCACCAGTATAGCTTGGTACTTCAGGAATCTCTGTGGGGAGAGCCAATGCCCCTCTTTCGCCTCAAGGACTGCAGACACTGTGTGGGACACTAGCACAGTCATTTTCTGGCCTAAGGTAAATTTGCGTGCTTCTTGAATGTTTACTGCCACTGCTGCCACAGCTCGGAGGCATCCTGGCCATCCTTTGGCAGCTGTATCCAGTTGTTTGGAAAGGTAGGCCACTGCCCTTCGATATGGGCCTAGGTTTTGTGCTAGTATTCCCAAGGCAATCCCTTGCTTCTCATGGGAAAACAAAAAGAATGGTTTACTCACGTCTGGGAGTCCTAGGGCTGGAGCTGACATGAGGGCCTTCTTTAGCTGATCGAAGGCCCGGGTAGCTTCTTTTGTCCACTGTAGTTCGCTGACCCTGTCCGTGATCAAGGCATATAAGGGTTTAACAAGCAATCCGTAATTATAAATCCACAGTCTACACCACCCCGTCATGCCTAAAAAGGTTCTCAGTTCTTTCACGGTTTGAGGCTTTGGGGTTTGGCATATTGCCTCTTTGCGATCCTGCCCCAAAGTTCTTTGTCCAGCACTCACCTCATAACCCAGATAAATAACTGTTTGCCTCACTAGCTGGGCTTTCTTCTGGGATACTCGGTACCCCTGCAAACCTAAGAAGTTCAGGAGGCTCACCGTCCAGTCCACACAAGTCTCTTGGGTTCGGGTGGCTACCAGGAGGTCATCCACATATTGGAGCAGTTGTCCTTCTCCTGGTGGGGGTTCCCAAGACTCCAAATCCTTGGCAAGCTGCTCCCCAAATATCGTGGGTGAGCTTTTGAACCCTTGTGGCAAAACACACCATGTGAGCTGTGTTTTTCGTCCAGTTTTGGGATTTTCCCACTCAAATGCAAAGATTTTCTGGCTGGCTTCATGGAGAGGGAGGCAAAAGAAAGCATCTTTCAAATCTAAAACGGTAAACCAGGTTAATTCAGGTGTTAAGCGAGTTAGCAATGTATAAGGGTTGGCAACTACTGGATACATATCTTCAGGAACTTTGTTAACAGCTCTCAAATCCTGTACTAATCTATAGGACCCATCAGGTTTCCTAACTGGCAAAATAGGAGTGTTAAAGTTAGATTGACATTCTTTCAGCAGCCCTATTTGTAAAAAGTTCTCTATAATTGGACTGATCCCTTCTCTATCTTCTTTCTTCAAGGGATACTGTTTAACTCTCACTGCCTGTTCCCCTTCCTTAAGCTTGATTTCCACAGGTGACGCATTCTTTGCCCTACCTGGTATATTAGAAGCCCATACCCCAGGGAATACTTGATCCATTATTTTCTTAAAATTTTCTTCCTCGTTTTCAACTTCGATTTCTTTGGTTATTAACATTAAACTTAGCAACTCTACATACTGATGATCCTTTACCTCCAAACTAATTTTCCCATTTTTAAATATTATCTTTGCTTCCAGCTGCTCTAGCAGATCCCTGCCCAAAAGTGCAGATGGAGCATTTGGCATATACAAAAATCGGTGAATTCCCCATTGTTTTCCTAATTTGTATTTTAAGGGTTTACAAAAGTAAGCCCTTTCAGATTGGCCAGTTGCTCCTTTTACCATAGCATAGTCACTTGTTACAGGTATAAGGGCTTCATTCAACACCGAAAAGGTTGCTCCCGTGTCTATTAGAAATTCTACTTCCTTTTCTTGGTTCCCTAGCTTGACTACAACCAGAGAGTCCTCTAGGGTAGGGCCCTCCGGTCTTCTTCAATCCTCCTTTACATGGGCAATCACCCCTTCTTTCTGATCACTCTTTCTTTGTTCATTACCCCTCCTATTTTCTGGGCATTGGTTCTTCCAATGCCCAAATTTCTTGCAGAAGGCACATTGATCCTTTCCCAGCCGGGG
Organism: Phylloscopus trochilus trochilus; assembly: GCA_016584745.2. Classification (NCBI taxonomy): domain Eukaryota; kingdom Metazoa; phylum Chordata; class Aves; order Passeriformes; family Phylloscopidae; genus Phylloscopus; species Phylloscopus trochilus. The sequence goes on from WQNJ02000101.1 coordinate 759,843, forward strand.
TGGTCCTTGCCTTGGAGGACCTTGTCCACGCCTTTCTTGTTTTCCTCTTTCCCCCTCTTGTACTACTGCTACCAGCTTTTTCATTCCTTGTTTGTATCCTTCTTCTCTGTTGCTAAAAACTCTCCATGCTTCATCCAACAGAGTCTCTAAGTCCCTGCTGTTTGGGCCTCGGATCCTCTGGAGCTTCCGCCTGATATCCCCTGTGGATTGTCCTAAAAATAAGTTTATTAGTTGTTGTGTTCCTTCATCCGATCCGGGGTCCAGGGTAGTGTGACGCCGCATAGCATCCTGCAATTGATCTAAAACTTCAGAAGGTGTTTGAGAAGGACCTTGCTTGATAGCATATAAAGCTGACCAATTGATAGTTTTAGGAATTGCCCGTTCTACTCCTTTCACTATCAAATCCTGATACCTCTTAAGCTGTGCTAATTCATCTGGTTCATTAGGATCCCACCATGGGTTTTGAAGGGGAAATACATCTTTAACATCTTCTTGTGTTGTTCTACAATCATCCTCAGCTAAGTCTCTGGCTGTTTTTAAAACTAGCCGTTTCTCTGTTTCTGTTAGGGCATCCAATAATAATTGGAGATCCTCCCAGTCCGGGACATGCTGCTTGACTAAAAACTGCAGCCTTTTAGCAACCCCTACTGGGTCATTTCGATAGGTTTTAGCAGTCTTTTCCCAGGATTCTAAATCCATTGAGAAAAAGGGGACCTTAATTAGTCTTGGTTCTCCATCGGCATTTATAGCCTGCTTTAGGGGTGCTTGTATAACTTCTTTAGTTTGTTTCCTGGTTCTTGGTGGGAGGACCTTGGGACTTGGTGGGGGACCCCCAAGTTTAGTTTGCCTCCTGGTCCTTGTTGCTACTGGACTCGGTGGGAGAGGCTTAGAATCTGGTACAGGGGGCTCAGGCTCATCCCATTCACTATCACTACTAGGTAATGGTGGGTACAACTTTGACGGTTCCCTTGGGTCAGGAGTTAGTGGGGGAACGCTTGCCTCAGTTAATGAGGGTTCTGATTTTGTTTCATCATCTTCTCCTTCTACTGCCACCCTCCCTCTGTTCTGTTTCCTAGAAGGTGGAAGGAGTTTTTCTACTGTGTCTGCCTCCAAAATCTCTGCCTGATATACTTTGTTTGGGTGTGAACATCTTTGATTTATTGAGCATGTACTGCAGCACCTTTTGGGTTTCCCTTTGTTAGCTTTGTAATCCTTTTCAAGAGCCAGTACCAGGGGGTCAGATGGTGGTCTAATCCCGCAATCCCTTTGCCACTCAGGGTGGTTCCGTAGGGTGAAAAACATGTCAGCATAAGCTACTTCTGACCACTTTTGTTCACGCCGGAGGGAAAGCATCAACTGTAGTAAGATCTCATAGTCCAGTGTGCCATTTACTGGCCACTTTACACCCTCATCTAGCCTGTAGAGGGGCCACCACTGCGTGCAAAATTTAACAAGCTCTCTCTTAGTTTCTGTACCACCATAACCTACCAAATCTTTCCAATGTGTTAAAAGGCACCCCAAAGGGCTCCCTTTAGGAATCTCTTTGCTCTCATTTGCCCCCATGCCTACTACTACCGTGTGTCACCCAACCAGTTATTAACAAAATATGTATCCTGGGTAGCTTTTTCCTTTTAAACAGCAAGATTCACAAGTCCTTTTCGGTGCTAGCCACCTCACCTGTTTAATCCACGGCTCTCAGCTAGCTACACAACAAAACACAATTCACAGGTTACAACAAATGACCCCCCTCAGGCAGGGGAATCCTTCCACACCAGGCTCTCGGTTCCTGCACCTCCTGTTCTTACAATTTTGTTAGCAAGCAAAGGAATAAAAGCAAGGTGTTAGCGAAAAAGTTAATGTTATTTCTAGGGTGTAGCTATACCTGTTGGTAAACAAAAACATGTAGTTATAGGTTTGGCTGCAACGTTCACTACACAAGGAAAAAAAACAGGGGGAAGCTCCTACAACTCCTTCTGCCGGTGCTGTGTCTCTGAGCACCAGCAGCTTTCAAACTAACAAAAACAAAAGGGTCCAAAATACTTCAAACACACTTGATCAAAAGTTTTAAAACAGCTCCTCCAAAAGTCTTTATGTTTTTCAATCAAAACACAACACAGATTTCTCGTTAACTTGAGACTGTGAAATCTAATTTCCCTAACTAGTTGCTGGGGAGACAAAAACAAATTGCTACCCCCATCACAAGCCCTTCTCACACAGCTCGCCTTTTCACACACAAAATAAACAACTTAAACACACAATCACTTCCTTTGCACAACAAAGCCAGTCAAAACTCTGTAGCTAACATGCTCCTTCTCAAATACACACATTCATATACTACTTAATTATTTCACAATGCAAGCACTTTAAAATCTTCCGCTTTTCCGGGAAGGTATTCTGTCCCTTCTGTCTCTCAGCCAGTCAGACAGGGATTTCAAAATCCCCTGACAACTTTTAACACACCAAGCCTCTAGCTTTGTTCACAAAGTATAACTAACACACTCCAAAAACAAATAAACCAAGCACCTACACACGAACCCTCACAAACCCACAATACACATGGTGCACCACTAATTCTCCACAAATTAAACAAAAACTAATAAAACCACAAAACCACAATACACACACACCCCGTGCGCACGCGCGATTCCAGTTTCTACGGCCGACCCCACAAATTACAATTGGAGCCACTACGCTCCAAACCAGAACGGTACAGGCAGCTTTCGCTGCAGCCACAGCCCCTTCCTCACTTTGGGGCACAACTTACCAAACCAGTAAACCGGTAATACCAGGTTCCGCGGAACAACCCAGACAGGCACACGTTATGCGCAGGGCGTCCCCTGCATCTTACTAACTGCCCGTATCACAGGTACCTCTTTTTGATTATAAACATACCTTTTGTCCGTAGTTCCAGCAAGCTCTGGTCTATCCCCGGGTGGACAGCAGGATTGCAGGAGTCCTCTCCCAGAAAATTCCGGGCGGGCCCAGAGGAGTCCCGTGGACCCCACTGGCCCCACGGCCAGAAAGAGCAGATGTCCTGCCGCGGTCGCCAAAATGATTTATTAAAAATAGGAATATCGATCTAATACCGATATCCAACTGAGACGGACAAAAACTCTCTAACAGTTTGAAGTTAGAAAGTGTATGTTTATTGCAGCGCTGGGCAGCATGTGGGATAGTTCCCCAAAGGCATACCGCACCTTACAGAAAATCACAAAGCTATTTTATTTACAAAACTGTTGAATATCTAAATTACAAATACATATTCATCACCTTGGTACATCCCATTCCCCGCTTTGTATGGTAATTAGCAAAAAACCAATTAAGCATGCGTAGTTTGTCCTTTGAAATGGGTCGGTGGTCTCATTTAAGAGGAGTGGGTTTAAAGTGAGGAAGTAAAATGACTCTTCATCGCTCTGAACTTTCTACCTTTTCAATGCAAATGGTGACAAATGATTGTTGGTAGAATTCCCATTTCCTTAGGTACAGTGACTTTCAATAAGTTTCAGGATTGGGGAGTCTCTGTAATTGTCCTGTGTCCCTAAACCTATTTATCAGGTTCTCTTTTTATTGTTTCAAGCACAGCTAAGCTAACATAAGGTTGACAAGCAATCAGTTATTTGGAAAAAGTTAACTCAAGCCTAGTCTTCCTTAGCTAACTACAAAGCTCTTAATTAACTTTGACAACTATAAGGCTTATTTCTAACTAAAATCTTAATTTCTTAAAAATCCTATATTCTTTAAAATCTATGTCTCATTTGAAAAGAAACTTCACCTCTGTTTCCTGCTGGGCAAAGGTGAACAAAACCCCTGACTAAAGTTACACAAATTTTTGTATCATTTCCCACAGAAACACCCCATGCCTGGAGTTCCTTTAATCCCCCTCACCCCAAACCCAGGGCATTTCCCTCCTGCTTCCTGAACCGGGGGGTCCCACAGCCTTATGCCAGTGCTGAGGGAGAAACCTCCCCAGAGCACTAGCGTTTCTCCTATGCCAAAAGCACAGGGAGATTTTGGGATCAGCCTGGCCCCATGGCCTGGCACTCCACATCCTGAGTGCTGGCTCCATCTGTGCCCTCTTCCTGTGCTGGAAAAGGCAATGGCAGCTGCTGGTGGCCAAGGGACTGGACCTTATTGTCCCCTGGGTGTTATTAATGGATCCTCTGTGGGATTGCCAGGATGGCTCTGGCTGCAGGAGCTGTGCTGGGGTCCCTGTGTCCCATCTTCCTTCTTCTGGCCTTGCTCCAGCCCAGGGAATCTCCTCAGCCTGCATGAGCTCAGGGGCTGATGGCTTTGGAGGTTGTCTCTGGTGTCCCTGGGTTGTTCAGAGCACAGAGCTGACGTGATGGCACCAACAAGCATCTCCCCCCATCCCTCCTCCCCCCAGAGCTGGGAGTGCTCACCTGGAGAAGAGAAGGCTCTAGGGAGACTTCAGAACCCCTTGCAGGGCCTAAAGGGGCTCCAGGAGAGCTGGAGAGGGATTGGGGACAAGGGATGCAGGGCCAGGACACAGGGACTGGCTTCCCACTGCCAGAGGGCAGGGCTGGATGGGATTTTGGGAAGGAGTTCCTCACTCTAAGGATGGACAGGCCTTGGCACAGGATGTCCAGATCTGGGATTCCATGATCCAGGCTAAGAGGAGCAGGGGGGGTGGGTTCCAGCCTGGAGTCCCAGGCTCTGCCCAGCTCCTGCTGCCTTTCATGAAATCAGAGACTCATTAAAGTTGGAAAAGACCTTGAACACCCTTGAGTCCACCTGTCACCAAAAATATTTTTCACCCTGAACCAGGCAGCAGCAGTTTCACTTTTGCACTGCTGCAGGAAAACATATGACTTACAGGAAGGCAATGCTTGCTCCCCCACTGCCCCCATTAAAAGGGAAAGCAGCTCCCTCTGAAAGAAGCAGGGCTGGGTGAGCTCAGCTGGACTTCTCCCATACAAGGAGCTGCAGGGCACAGAGGGAGAAGGTAGTGCCCTGGGGATGAGCTGAGGGGATGGGAGCTGGTTGCAGCCCACTGTGGTTCCTGGAGAGTTCAAAAGGGTCTCATTTTGGACTGCTGTTTATAGGGTCACAGGAGAGCAGGCTTCAGTCATAACAATGTTTCATCCTGGCCAGAGTTTGGCTCGGGACTTTATTTGAAAGTGAGAGAACAGGGATGCTTTGCCCTTCGGGCCAGAGGAATATTTTCCATGGCTGGTCATAAGAAAAGCCAGAGCTTGTTATCAGTTCCTGCATCAAAGCACTGATTGATAAGCTCAGGAAGAGCTGAGCACAGGTGGTGTTGTCAAGGCCAAGGCCTAACAAGCATTTTCTCAGATCACACTGCAGCCTGGAAAGGAGGGAGGTGAGGGAATGCACCACCACAATCAGTACAATTTTATCACTGCTGAAGCAAACTTCTACATGATGTAACCCTAAAGAAACTTATGGAAGATGAATTTATGCATAAATATATCTATAACAATGCTGCTGTGCTTCCCCTGCTCATTTTCTGGATGGAGCATCAGCCCCAGGAAGGGCTGAGAGCCTCACCTGCCCTCCAGGTACCAGCACAGCAGCTCAAGGTCAAAGATTTGTGCAAAGAGTTGGGAGTTGTCTGTCAGCTAATTTAAGCCATGGCTGAGGATGAAACTGGACTCCAGCTCAAATAAGCCAACTCCAAAAGAGTGCTTTCACTTTCTCATTCTCTGGCAGGAAAAAGCCTGAGGTACTGGAATTACTCTGCTGCTGGAAAAAGCCTGATTTACTGGAATTGCCCTGCCGCCCCTACTAAGGGCAAGTCCCACCCCCCCACCCCCACCCCCTCGGAGAACCAGGGCTGCATAAAAAGGGGCTGTGCTGGGCTTCTCCCATCCCAGGAGCTGCGGGACACGGAGGGAGAAGGTAGGGACCTGGGGATGGATGAGCTGTGGGGCCAGGAGCAGCAGGGAGCGGGATCTTGTCACTCTCCTGCCGCCTGCTGCCGCTGTTTTGGCATGGCTGGGGAGATGGCAGGGCAGGAGAAGAGGGGTCTGAGGGGTCTGAGGGTGGTGTCTGCTCCTCCGTGGGCTGCAGGAAGCCGCCTTTGCTGGCAGCCGCTTTGGGGGAGCTCGGGAGAGCCGTGTGCGCTGCGGGGGCTGAGCTGGGAGCGAGGGCCGGGCTCAGAGGTGGGGCCGGATGGCTGCGCTCCCCTGAAGGCAGGAGCCATGGGACTGATGCTGGGGGAGTTCCTGGCCCCTCACCTCTCCTTTGGGTGCAGGGCAGCTCCGTGGTGAGGAGGGGCAGGCACGGCACATCCTGCTCTGTCCCCAAGCCCACGGGGTCAGTTCTTCCTCTTCCTCCCCATGCAGGGAGGGTGGGATTCTCCTCTCTTACAGTCTAAGCGTCAGCACCCAGAGCCCTCTGGTCCCTGAGACAGCCCCACCAAAGGTAGCAGTGTTCCCAGAGCCCCTTTCCCTGGGGTGGGGATAGGGAAAACTCTCGGGGGCTGTTCCCATGAAACGATGTGCAGGCAGGTCCTGCTGCCAGCCTTGCTGCTTCTCTTGTTTGCTTCCAAGCTGGAACTCGATCCCGAGTTATGCCCTGAATGTGCTTAGTGCCTCTCTGCGGGCACTGGCACAGTCACATGGGGCTTTTTCCCTATTCCTGCAGCAATGGGAAGCCGTGCAGGGACTGCCAAGGGTGCCTGGGGGCAGGTTCAGGCTGTGGCTGGGCTGGAGTTATTGTTGTGCAGGGTCGCCCCTGGCTCCTGAGACCGAACTGAAGTGCAGAATAAGGATTTACTATTAGAAATTTAAAGCAGGTATGTTTTATTTCCAGCTGGGACACACGGGGGGATTTCTCCTCCAAACTGTGAGTACCTGATCAAGACAGGGTCCAGGCTTAAATACACCTTGATCCCACAAACCCACACCTCCCCAGTCACCTATTCCCTGCCTTCTCTCACTTTGTATTCGAATTAGCTGCCATACCTCCTGGTGGTCCATAGTTGACCTCTTCCTCAGGTTGATCTTCACTTCTGGGTAGGTGCAGTGGAAGTTTGGCTGTTTTTCAGGTGGCTCTGCTCTTGCCAGAAATGAGGGACTTGCTTTTGCTGGATTCAAGCCACAAAATTCTGCTTAATCAATATTCAACAAATACCTAGGTCCTGCTTTGCTGAGTTCCAGCATTATACATCTAAACTATATGGCTTCTACCTAGTAACTACCTAACAACCAGGTTTAATAGCTGATCTTCTATGTGTTCTCAGTACAAGCTGTTTCTCTACTTCTACAATATCAACAAAAGCTGCTTCTAAAATCTTTTATTTTCATATCTATAAACGTTCTCCATATCAGTCCCCCCTTTTCTTTTTATATGTTGCAGATTATTTTGCTTAATTAAAAAAAAAAGAAAGCATCCTGTGCAAGCCTAGGCTCACAACAGTAATGATGGGGAGAGGGGAGGCCACAGAGACAGACCACATACACACATGTGAGGGAAGCATGTGGCAAACACAGAGCTCCAGGCAACAGGCTCCCTCTCTCACCCTTGTCTAAAGGCTGTACAGTTAAAGCAGGGGCTGGCAAAGCTGAGCCCAAAGTTGTGAGTACCACCCTGGGGTACTGTACCACATGCACCCAAACACAACCCTTCTAGTGGCATCCCAGGGCCTGTGCTACACATAAGGGCATGGGGTAACGCATCTTGGTTGCTGTTTTCAAATTTCACTGGGAAAAATGTTTTGCCTTCTTTTTCTAATAATCAAAACAGCTACTGATTGCATCCACTGCTGTGGTTGAATGCAACCAAGGCTAAAATGACGTTTCTTCTGGTTGTTTTTAAAGCGTTTGCTAACAGTTTATTGTCTTGCTCTTCAATGTAAACAGTTTTTACTGGCTTGTACTTAATGCTAATAAAAATATTGTAAAGGTTGCTGTAACTTAACTATGGTATTACTAGTTACAGCCCATTTATTTATTAATACTTCCACATCTACTGTGTTCAAACCCCCTAGTCCTGTTCTCACATTCTTGTGAGATCTGTTTTTTGCTTAAATATATGATACGCAGACTTCTGTAGTGAAAGTATTTAGTTTCATTGCTATTTCTGTTCGCTTCAGGGACCATTCTAAATTGAGCAATAGCTTTTGGGTCTTTTAATAACATATGGTCTTATTTTGGTGACTAAAAGTTTAAACAAATATAGTTGAAGGTGTGGTGGTGCTTTCCAATGTTTGTGACAAAGTTGTCCTGATCTTGTTGCTCTGAGGGTTTGACATTGGTTTTAGTTTTAGTTCATTATAATCAGGTGTTGCTTTCCAAGGAGTCTCTGGAGCTTTCTTGACTCGAGTGTGATGGATCCAAGCACTCTGTTCCTAAATCTTAGTTGTGGTGAATGTGGTGAGAAGCGCCTGGAATGATCCTTCCCACTGTGGTTTCAGGGTTTTCTCTACAAGAAACTTAACATCTATATAATTTCTAGGCTGTAGGTTATACACTGGCATGTCCAACCCTCTGCTTTGAGTTCCAGCCACATATATTTTTAATATTTTTGAGCTGCTTATTTAAGGCCACCATATACGTGGTCAGTGTTTCCTCCCCGATCTGGGAGGATGTATTTTGTACCTTATATGGTCTTTTATAAAACGTTTCAAAAAAACTTGACTTTTCTTTTCTTCTGGGTTTAGCCTGAATTCACAGCATTGCTAGTGATAAAAAACTGAGGCCAGGGTAAGTTGGCTTCTTGCCCTAGTCTTACAATTTTTTGTTTATTATGGCTGGGACTCCAAAGCGTGGTATTACTTCTTGTAGTAATACCTTGGTTACCTTTTGGACTTTAGTCGTCCTTGTGGGGGAATCTTCTGGCCACCTTGAAAAGGTATTATTACATAGTGCCAGCAAATATAGATACCCCCCTTTTCTTGGAAGTTCTAAAAAATTTGCTGCTGTTCCTTGGGCCCATGATTTCTTCTAATTCGGCTAGGTTTTGGGTTGGGGGGTATTTTTGGGTTTAGTCTGGAGGCAAAGATCACATTGTACCAGTGCCCTACTTGGGCAATGGTAACATACAGGTTTCTAACAACAATTCTTTGAGTTAAATAGTTATGCAGGGCATCAATTCCCTAATGCGTTTTCCTATGTTCCTTTCTTACTAGTGACCATAGTAAATGAGAGGAAGTAGCAAGCTTTCTTTTCCTTTTTCTGTAACAGCCTATTCCTCCTGGTTATAACTTACTTTTTTACTTTTTATAAGCCTTTTTTTTTTAATTATACTTTGGCTTACCTTCTAAAAAATATGTGCCTATCTGGGATTAAAACTGCCTTAATGAGTATTTCTCCTTTGGCTGCTTCTTTTGTCTTTCTGGCCACAAGCTCATTTCCTTTTTCTAATTCAGAGTTCATTTTCTGGTGTGGCTTGATATGCATAATGGTTATTTTTAAGGTAGTTGGACTGCCTCTAACAGGCTTTTTTTGTTTTTGCTGTTTTGTGCATGTTTAATCTAGGTGGATGATTGTTTGCTTTGTTATCGGGGCCTTCTTCTGGGATAATCTATACCCTTGTAGGCCTAAAAAGTTTAAAAGGCTTGCCATCGAGTAGCTCTCGGGAGGTTGTTTACATACTGCAATAGTTGTCCTTCTTCTGGGGCTTCCCAGAATTCTAGATCTCGTGCAAGTTGTTCTCCAAACAAGGTGGACAAAATTTTTGAAATCCTGCAGAAACACTGTCCATGTGGTTTGACAGTTAGTGATAGCTGAAGGGTCAGGGTTAGATTCCTCTCCTTGCTCTTTCAGTGTAATTTGCCTAGGTTTATTTTTTTCAATGTTATCTTATCATACAGATGTTCTAGCCATTTTTACATGCACTTTTAATCAACATTAGCTATTTCACTATTGGCTGTTAGTTGCAGAAATAAAGGCATCAGTTATTATTTCCCAACTACAATTACTTCTGCAGAAGTTGATGTTATAATACACAATATATATCCTCTGTTATAAATTCAAACAGCCAATTCTATCGAAAACGATTTATTTGCTAGAGAATTTTGACAGTGAAATTGACAACACGCACAATCAAGGAAACAGTGGCGATCCCGGGAATTGGTCACTGGGTGAAATCGCGAATGCAGCCTCTATCGCACTGCATTACGTGAGTTTCACAAAGGTCTGAGCCCATGCCAGTCGTTTTTATACCCTTTCTGGCTGGGCTACGTGAGTCCCTGAGATTTTTTAAGTTCTTTTGTCTCTTTTGACTTCGGTTTAGTGGTTGATGCAATTTCTGAAAACGGGTTTGGTTCTCTTGAAAGGATTTCCTGGGTAGAGCAGCTCCTGAATAGTTCAAATGGTCCTGATAAGACACCATCATGTGCTGATCGCTGAGCCATCACTCTTATCAAGCATTGAGTGTCTCCTTTTGGGCCTTGATCTCCACCTTCTATTTGTATTTTAATGTTTTTGTCTTCTCTCAGAGAGGTGGGTGAAAGCACTTTGTGAAATCTACACACACCCCTCTGCCTGTGTGAGAGGCTTTGTAGGCTACAGTTTGCTATTCCATAAGCATGCTTTATTTCTACTTACTAACAAATCTTTATATAACACCAATATTATGAAAACATAAATTACCATCTATTACGTCCTCTATTTTAATTTTTTTCTAATGCTTGAGCTATAATATGTATTTATGACACTAAAATATAAAATCTACAGAGAGATCAGGGCATTAACAATAAAAGACTGACAAATTTGATACTATATCAAAAGCAGGTTAAAAGAGATTCCAAAGTGTACTATATCAAAATAATTTACAGAAATCAATAATAGCAAAAGACAGTAACCACATAGTTATTTATAACAACAGCTCACCGGTGATGGCTGGGTCTGAGGTGGGGCCTTGTGGGGCTGGGGCTGCTTTCAGGTCTCAGCAGAACACACACTGGCTCTGGGCTCCCAAGCAGCAGAGGAGCACAGAAGCAAGTTGACAAGCCCTGGTCAGTGCTGAAGCAAGAAAAAAACCAGGGAGGGAATAAAAGAGAAAAACCATAAGGCAGCAGGATCTCAGGTCAGACCCACTGTGCCACATGGCCCCTGTGTTAATCACCTCTGCTGGAAGGAAGAGCAGCCCCTGGTCCCAACCCAGAATCTTGGGCCGCCCTTCACCCATTCTTGGGTGATATTCCTGAGTCAGAGGGGGGGAAACACTGACAACTCCAGACACAAACCAAAACCAGACTGGCTGTGGGATAAGAATCATCCCCAAGACAGGACCCCAGCACCTTCCAGAGCCATTTCTCAGGGGCCTTCTGTAAGTCACCCCTGAGCAGCCTGGAGTCTGCTCCCCTCAAGGCCAAGGCTGAAGGTTTGCTGGCACTTCTCCTCCTGTCACCAGAGATTTTAAGCTCAGTGGCTCTGTGGTGCTGTGGCCGAGATGTCCACCAATGGGCACTTGGCTGATGAGACCCTCTGTGGTAGGGGAGCAACAGATCACAGAGGGCACCTCTATGAATGGGCTCCCAAAGTCTCCATTCTCTCCTGATGGGCCACCAGGATGCCCCAGGCACAGCTGTGGGCAGGGACAAGGTGGATTTTGCCACTGAGCCTGTGTGGCCGTGCTGGGTGTGGGAGGAGTGTGTGTGGGGAGTGTGGGGTGCCCCTGGGGGAGTGTGTGAGCGCTGCCTCTGGGTGCTGGGAGCAGCAGGCTGGGCCAGGAAGTGAGCAGGACAGGCGTGGGGCTGGGCAGAGGGTGCAGGATGCAGGCAGGGCTGTTGGCTGGGCACAGGGGCTGTGCCAATGCTCGAGGGAGCCTGGAGTGCCCCCGGCTGTCTGCACATGTGGATTGAGGAGTTCTGTTGGGAGGATGTGGACAATGGTGAAGGCAGCACCTTGTCCAGGGCAGGCTGTGTGGCAGAGACTGTGTGTGTGTCTGTGCTGTCTCTGGCATTCACACTCAATTTCAGGGTTGATCCTGCAAACAGGAAAGCAACAGGCACATCCAGTGTGGTCGGAAGGAGACCCTGCCTCTTGTGCCATCCCAGGCTGGGCTCCAGCAGACGGCTCGAAGCAATCCCCAGGGCTGAAGATGCTGCAGAGCCTCTGCCAGGAGTCTGGGGCCGATGACAGCACCTTAGGGAAAGTCTTTTCTTCCTCCACAGAAATGGCTTCAAAGGAGGAGATACGAGAGGGGGATGCAAAGGCAGAGCTGCTGGCAGAGGAATTAGAGAAGGAAGGATTGGATGCTGGATACTGGCTGCCCAAGATGAAACAGATCCTGGGAATCAAGTGCAGAGAAGCCCTGCAGCATCTGGAATATGAAGATTACCTTAAGCTGGAGCATGAGGTACGGCACCCTTGGGAGAAGAAGGCACTCCAGAAACTCCTAAAAATAACAGATAGCAAAAAAACTACTAAAGAAATACAGAAGGAGCACTTGAAAAAGACAAAGGAGACAAAAGAAGGGGCCAAACAAGCCATGAAGGATCGGACAGAAATCCTCAACAGCCACAGCCAGGATGAAGACATTGCAAACCAGGAGTTCCTCCAGTTGCTTAAACGCCTTGGACTCGAAAGTCACTATCCAAGAAAAATGGGGACGGGAGATTTCCACACCATCAACAAGACGTCTCTGCAGGACAGCCAGCCCTGCAAGGACACAGAATTGCCTTGTTACTTCTTGCAAAAGCTGTTATGTGTGGATTACAGTGTGAGATACCTAACTTGCAGGAATGACAGCAATGCAAAACTTGCACCCCTTCCACAAACCACAGCGAAAGAGCACCAACACTCAGACTCCTTTGCACATTTTTTTGATGATTTGGAGGAAGAAACCCCTGAATGTGCAAGCAGGGACAGCCATGTGCACCCCATGGACCTGCAGATGGCCATTTTCCATTGTGCTGATGACTTCCTGAGACAGACCCTTGCAACCAAGCTGGCCTTCTGCCAACTGGCGCTGCCTCTGCTGGTGCCCAACCCATGCACTTCACGCATCGAGTTTCCGCTCTACGCCCTCAGCCAAATCCAAAAAAGCTGGAAAGAGGTGGAGAAGTCAGGAAAGCAGGCCGTAACAAAGAGTTACAACAACAAACTCATCTTTCAGGCCCAGACACCCATCGTGTCCTTCATCCGCATTGGCAGCTCGGCCTCCTCTTCCAAGTCTCAGCTCCTGAACGCTCTGCTGAGCAGACGCAAACACGACACTTTCTTCCACCGCCACTGCAGAAGCAGCACCAGAGAGCGTTTGCTGATGGAAGGGGTGGTGGAGATCGCCTGGTACTGCCCCCGTGGAAGCCCCGATGACACCTTTGAGTGCTGCTTGGCTTTCTGTAACCTGCATGGAGATGCCAGGGATCATGGAGCACAGCTGCAGTTCCTGCAGGAGATATCTGCTGTCAACGTGGCTCTTTTGTCTGATTTGGAGCACATGGACAGCAGGGGGAAAGAGCTTCTGCAGGGCCTGTTGGAGTCACAAAAGCCTTTGATTTGTCTTCTCGCAGAGAAGAACAATATTGCAGCTGGACAAGGCAGCAAAAACATAAAAATAGGGATCAAGAACAGAAATGAAGCAGAACTGATGGACCAGCTGACCAAAATTATCAGGGATCTCCTTGAAGGGTCTAATCCACATTTCAGTCTGGATGCCTGCGTGGACAAAGCTCATCAGCATGGATTTGTAGTAGATGAAAATGAACCCACATGTGTGACAGCCAAAGCAAAGGCCAAGGAGCTGGTGGAGCTTCTGAAGAAAGAGAAGCTGTCTGAGATCAAATCCAAGCTGCTGCCGCTTCAGGGAAACCTATGGTACCAGTGGTGCAAAAAGGACAAAGAACTCACTCGCTTGCAGGAGAAGGGCGACAAGAGCATTGAGCATTATCGCAGCAACATAGAAAATGAGAAGAAAGCAATAAGAAGAAAGCAACTTGATCAAGCTTTCCCTCTCAACCCACTGATGGAATCATTCCTTGGCTTTCTCCAGACCCAGCCACCAGATGGCAAGAAATACTTCCTGCAGTGGATGAAAGTCTTTATGGACGAGCTGTCCTGTGGTCGCCTTGAAGAACTGAGGACAGCCTATCATGAGTTATGGACTGAAACCCTGGAAAGAAAGAAAAGCAAGGAAAAAAACAGTGTTAGTGCTCAGTTGCTGAATCGCTTGGATGCCCTATCTGAAGAAATCAACGATTCTTCCATTGGCTTGGAGCACCTTCTGAGAGAAGCCGGGCAGATTTATGAAGCTCTGCAATTAATGGAGACAAAGAACTACATTTCTGCCAAACTGCCAGATGTTGCAGCAGAGCTGATGGTTTCAGGATATCCTGTGGAGCTGATGGATGGGGATGCTTCTTACATGCCCTTGTGCTGGGTAAGAGCAATCTTTGAAAGCTTAATTGAGAGGCTGGGGGACAAACGAGTGTTTGTGCTCTCCGTGCTGGGCATCCAGAGCACGGGCAAGTCCACCCTGCTGAATGCCATGTTTGGTCTGCAGTTCAACGTCAGCGCGGGGAGATGCACCCGCGGAGCCTTCATGCAGCTCATCCCAGTGGGCGAGGAGCTGCAGCAAGACTTGGGCTTTGATTTTGTGCTGGTGGTGGACACAGAGGGACTTCGTGCCATTGAGATGGCCAATAAACAGTCCCTGAACCATGATAATGAGCTGGCTACCTTTGTCATTGGTGTTGGCAACTTGACTGTGATCAATATCTTTGGAGAAAATCCGTCAGAAATGCAGGATGTTCTCCAGATTGCTGTGCAGGCTTTCCTGAGGATGAAGAAAGTCAATCTTTCCCCAAGCTGCCTCTTTGTCCACCAAAACGTAGGAGAAGTAACTGCCAAGGAGCAGAACATGGAAGGACAAAGGCGTTTGCAGGAAAAGCTGGATGAAATGACCGTGGTAGCTGCTCAGGAGGAATTCTGTGATGTCTCCTCCTTCAACGATGTCATTGGCTTTGATGTGAAGACCCACATTCACTACTTTGCTCACCTGTGGGAAGGAAACCCCCCAATGGCACCACCCAACCCCACCTACAGCCAGAATGTGCAGCAACTAAAGAGCAAAATCCTCCAGGTTGCCCAGAAGCAGTCCCAGCGCAGCATTTTGAGGCTCTCGGGCCTGAAAGATCGGATTGGCGACCTCTGGAATGCTTTGCTGAATGAAAACTTTGTTTTCAGCTTCAAGAATTCCCTGGAGATTGCTGCCTACAGGAAACTGGAAAGTGCCTTTAGCCAGTGGACCTGGAGGCTGAGGAGTCACATCTTAGACATACAGATGAGACTGGACAACAAAATTCGCAATGGAGACTTGCAGAATGTCAGCAGAGAAGACCTTGAAGGTCAGGTGCAAGAGACAAGTGATGCCATTGAGAAAGAAGTGGAAAAGTATTTTGGGGAAGACAAAGATTGTGAGACACTGGTGCAGTGGAAATCAAGCACAGAGAAGAAGCTGAAAGAACTAAAGGAGACTCTTGTTCATGAAACAAAAAAGAAATGTGAGAATCTTATTGAGCTGCAGAAAGAGCAGAGGAAACTGGATGCAAGGAAGTTGGAATATGAAGATGAGCTCCTGAGAAGGAGTAGGGAGCTGGCTGTGACTCTGAAAGGGAAGAGTCTCACTGAAAGAGAACTGAGAGACAACTTTACTCCTCTCTGGAACAACTGGATTACTGAAGTCTCTCGTGCTGCTCCTCCTCCAAAACGGGTGGATATTGATGCAGAAATTGAAGATGTCCTTCTAGAGCACTTTAAGGAGCCAGGTTTTTATGAACGGATCAGGTCATTTCCCAAAGGTAGAGGATTTTCTTTTGACATGAAGAAACACATCACAAAGAAAACGTATTTTGGCATTTTCCCAGATCCCAGAAGCCTTTTTAATGCTGATGCGATTGACTTTCAGCACATCACAGACAACATCATAGAGAGTGTGATAGCAAACATTGATAAGAAGGAACAGGAGAAACAGGATTACAGTCGAAGTTTTATTCATGAAATACTCAATGAAGTCCAGGAAGGAGTGAACTCTGTCCCCCGCAATGCAAAATGTACTTTTAACAGAGAGTACAGCATAGATTTGTCTCTGTATCTGTGCAAAATGGCAGCAGAAAGGTTTAAAGCCATGCATGAAGCATTCCAAAAGGCAAATGACCCAGTTGTGTACCTGAGGAGCAAGAGAGAAGATTTCTTCCAATGTTTCCAGATTTCCTGCCAAGGAGCCACTTCCATCACAACTTTTGCTGTTTTCCTTTGTAAGAAGATTGAACCAGCTCTTCTCCAGGCGGTCTATGAGAGGACAGCTAAAGACATTGCTGAGGACATGCAGGGCAAATTGCCAGATTTCCAGGGCAACAGAGCCAATCTGGAAGTTTGCATCCTGAGATACCTGGCAGAACAAGAAAATTTTGAGTATTTCAAGCAGTACCTTATGCATCCAGAAAAGTTTTTTAAGAATTACATTGAGAAACAAGTGAAGAGTTACTGTTTAGATGAGAGCAGGAGGCTGGAGAAGTTTTTAGAGTCCTCCCTTAATCTTCTCTATCAAAACATCCTGTCAGCTGTTTCTTTATCAACCCAAATTGTCAAAGACAGAAAAGATAGAGAAGACAAAGTCTCTCTCTGGCTGGATGAATTTTGCAGGGAACTGACAGAGGTGATCAGCTTGCCCAAAAGTGACCTGAAGGGCATCGAGCACCAGGAGGTCACAGACATTGAGTTCCTGAGCAGTGCCATGGCAGCAGCTCTGGATGACATGAGGGACAGACTCCTGAGAGGATTTGCTGATGCTGACCTGAGCTCATTTTCAAGGCAGCCTCACACCATCCTGGCAGAGCATTTTTCTGGGTGCTGGGAGCAGTGTCCCTTTTGTGGGACTGTCTGCACAAACACCATGCAGGGACATGACGGAGACCATCAGGTGATCTTCCATCGCCCAGAAGCTCTGAGGGGATGCAGATGGTATAGGACAGGCCAGCTGGTCATTGATATTTGTTCCAGCCTTGTTGCAAGTGACTGCATGTTCAGAATTGATGATAACGTATGGATCCCCTGCAAGACATACCGCGATGCTGGACCTCCTTATTCCACGTGGAAAATTCTTCCTGATCCATCCATGCAGGCGTACTGGAAATGGTTTGTGTGTCATTTCAGGACACAGCTGGAAGCTTTGTATGAGCAGAAATTTCAGGGCAAAGGAGAAATCCCTGAGGCGTGGCACAGAATTACCAAGCAGGAAGCACTGTCTGAGCTGGACAGGCATTAGGCCGTATATATGTGGAGGAAGAACCACAGCAGCTTTGCAGTTTAAGTGATCTTTGTACCACGCTCTCCACAGAATGCAGTTACAATGATGATTCTCTCAAGCCCAGTGAAGACAATGGTATGCAATTAGTCCCAAATTTGGTGAAATAAGGCATGTTACTGTTGCCATAGCTCAGCAACCCTCTCGCTTCATGATAAAGCCAGAATCCTCTTGCTTTCTTGCCATAAATATTTCCCTCTGCTTTGTCCTAGAGCCAAACCAAATCCCCTCCCTGGGGGCCAGCAGTCTCATGGCCAAGCCTGAGCCGAAAGGCCAGGGCAAAAGCGAAGGCAGCACTCCAAGCACCCCTTGGATCAGCTGCTGTGAGACAAGAAGGGACAGTGCCCCCAAGGCAGCTCTCCTGCAGCAAAGAGGGGTCCTGCTCAGAGAAAGCGCTGCAGGACATGAGGCCAGCTCCATGCTGGCTGCAAGCTGGGCTGCTTGGCTTTTGGGCACCATACTTCCCTCCCTCATTGCAGCCCTCCAGGATCAACTGAGTCCATTCTCCCAGCAGGAACGGTTGTGCCTCTGAGCTCAGGAAAGCAATGATACAACTGCCCCGGGGCTCAGGCAGTGCTTTCATTCTGTGTCTCTGAGGTGCTGTGTCTATGGCCAGGGCAGCTGCTCCTGCTCAAGTACCTGGGGCTGCTGCCCTTCCCTCCAGCCCTCAGCCCCGACAGAAGCTGCTCCTGCCCTTCGCCTCTCTGCTGAGCAAAAGCCTTTGGAATTCCCCATGTGGAGAATCCTGTCTGCCAGCACCTTCTGCACCTGCCCTGATGGCAGTGCTGGTGCTGTCCAGGCAGGCTGGTGGCACTGGTGCCCTGCTCTGGAGAAGGTGGCACCAGCTGGCTCTGCCCCAGGGAGCTGTGGGGGCTTTTGCTGTGCAGGTGCTGCAACCCTGCTGGCAATGCAAGGGCCAAGCCCTCCTGGAGAGCTGGCTGAAGGGCTGATCCAGCCTCATTCCCTGCAGGCTCTGCTAATAAAGGAGTTGATTTGGACTGTGCTGCTGTGTCTCCTTTGTGTTCAGGGGAGCCACAGCTGGGAGTGACTTGAGCTCTGTCACTGCTGCAGACAGGCAGGGGACAGGGGGGTGGCACTGGGGCAGGGGGTGTGGCAGCAGAGGCTCTACTCCATACAGGGTCTCTGCACAAGGAGCGGCTTCACTGTCTGCAGGGACAGCAGAGAGGGCAGGAAGCCCCAAACCACAACATCCAGGAAAATCAAAGTCAGGGGCTGGTGCCAAGGGAGGGACCCAATCCTGGTCTCTCACACACATGCAGGGCTGAGAAAGTTGATCCCAGAGATGCTCCAGTTGCTCTGGAGGTGCTCGTTTGGGATCCTGTGGGTCAGAAGGGGAACAGGCTCAAACTCTGCCCAGCCCAGCCATGGCCAAGCAGACCCAGAGGCAGTGACAGGAGCCAGAGCTGGGCCGTGTGAGCGTGTGCTGCAAGGGCTGAGTGCCAGGGACTGGGGACACCTGGGCTGAGATGGGATTTGGGCTGGGTCCCCCAGCCAGACTGGGAGTCCAGGTGCCCCTGGCCATAGTGTCACCTCCTGGGCTGAATGGGGAATATCCCAGTGCAGCTACTGCAGTGAGTGGGGGGGACCCAATGCCACAACTGGGTGCAGTGGAGGGGACCCAGTGCAGCAAGGACAGGTGGCCTCAGGCCTGGGCTGGGGTATCAGTGGTAGTGCAGGGTCCCTCACCTGCTCCCCTCACCTGTGCCAGCTGTCCCAGCTCCCTCTGCAGTACAGCCAGACTACTCTCTGCCCCTTTCCCTGTCTCTGCCAGGACCCCTTGGCCAAAGTCTCCCTCAGTGGCCTTGTCTGTGCTCTCCTTCCTTGCAGGCCCTGCTGTAGGTAGGAGCACAAACAGCTTAAAGGTCTTTTCCAACCTCAACATTTCTTGGATGCAGTGCCTTCCAGTGACACTGGGTTGCAGTAAATCTCCCAGGCTGCACCAGCTGGGACTAAGGGTGCGATGACCCTGTGTAACACCCAGAACATTTACATGTAAGGGGCTAAACTGAGGTTCCTTAACTGTGGCTTGGCACACAGGAGAAATACTGTGCAGACATTCTCTAAAGGTCAAATTACACAGAACTTTGGTGGCTGTCTTGGTTTAGAAAGACAGGTATCTGCCAGGGAAACTGGGGTTCTCCTAGAATGGAGAATGCCAACCCCTCACACCCCGACGAATTATAATTTTGTAATCTCTGCAAAATCTTTGCAATAATTTTGAAGGGCTCTCAGGCAAAGATGTTGGGGATAGGAATAACAGTTCTTTACTAGGAAATATTAACAATACAAATGTGATAGGAAACAAAACCACTCAACCAAACAAACAAATAAACAACAATTTTGGAAAAAACCCTGACAGATTCAGAGTCACAACCTGTTCCTGTGATTCAGGATGTTGAAAGCAGTCCAAAGTAAAGTCGTTCTGAAGTGGCAGACGTGATTCTGTTGGAGCAGAGATGATTCTGTGAAGAAGCAGGTCCAGGGGTGGTGAGGAGGGGGGTCCGGGACTGGTGAGATGGAGTGTGGTGAGACGAAATCCGGTCTTCCTCCCAACAGAAATCGGGTGGAAAAACTGGCTGCACTCCTGTCTTGTCAGGGAGGGATGAAGAGGACAATCCTCCTGAGAAGCCCTGGCTCTGGATTAGGGTAGAGAAGGGAAGCAGGATGGCAAGCACAGGAGGCGAAGAAGTTTCTTGCCACCACGGCAGGGGAGGAAGCGCAGAGCACTCAGCTCTTGCAGCAGGGCAGCACCGGTGCAATCTCAGCCTTCCCTCCCGGCCGCCTCCCCTCCCCCCACCCCCCACCGCCAGGGCATGAGATGTATAGAAATGCAAATGCACCGCACAGGCTGGGGAAGGTGGCAATGGCCTATCAAGGTGGGACATCAGGCCCCCAAACAAATGTAAATAGAATACACAAAACCCAGCTCCACAACCCAGGACAGGTGGCAAAAGATTAAAAAAAATCAAGGAATTTGATCAACCTTTTCCACACTCTGACACCCTGCCTGGGTCCTGGGATGAGCTGTTGGTGTTGGGGTGTGATTGTACAACACACCAGGAACTCTCCAGTGGGGTTTGTCTGCTGCACACACTGAGAAAGACGGGGCTGGTGAAGGAGGGGGACAGGGTTGGGGTGTGTGGCTAGGAGGAGCTGGGATTGGGATGGAAGGGCAGGTGGGGAGCTCTAAGAAGACACATTTTGCTCTTAGTTTCCCTTCCTCCTTTTGCTCTCTTCTTCCTGCTCTTTTCCCTCCCCAGAGAAGCTGTTGCTGCCCCATCCCTGGAAGTGTCCAAGGCCAGGTTGGACATGAATTGGAGCACCCTGGGATAGTGGAAGATATCCCTGCTCATGACAGGGGGTGGAACTGGATGGGCTTTAAGGTTCCTTCCCTCACAGAATCCATGGGAGGACTTGGGGAGATGAGAATGGTACAGAGATACCTTGGAATCCATTTTGGCAACCTAAACAAGATCCCAGAGAGATCGAGAGTGATTCCTTAGCAGGCCTGAAGTGCCAGGACATGGACAATCGCTCCACGATGACCCCAGACAGGCCTAGATATGTTTTTTTGGATCCATTTTCCTGCATTTCTGTCTCCCTGCATGCACAGGGCCCTTCGGGCAGCCAGACAGTGCCATTGCAGCTGGGTGGTGTTGTTATAAATGGGCCAGGAGACCAGCTCCTTTGAAAATGCCTTTATTAGAAGTCAGCTCTGGGTAGGGGGCTCGAGGGGCTGCGCACGCCGCCGCTGCTCCCAGTAGACACCACGGAGGAGGAGGTGCAGTCGAATCTGCTGCTGCTGCTGCTGCTGCAGAGTCGGGATTCCTTCCTCACGGGGGTTCCCATAGAATCACTTTGGCTCGTGTGGTCCAGGGGCGTCACCTCTCTCCAGTTCCTTTCAGGCCATGGCGACAAAGTAACAAAAGAATGCCTGCCGCCTGCAGGTAGCTAGACGTGTGCCTGGCACAGTTTTGTCTTTCTTAGGTTTAGTTACTGTGTTGGCTCGCTGTCTCAGGGGCTTTTTTTAGCTCTAACTGGACTCCCGGTCGCAGCCAGGCACCATGGGAGTTCTTTCATCTCCATATTGGGCGGAGCCCACAGCTCGACGGCCGAGGCAGGGAGCAGCAGGAAGCGGCGGGGGGGCGGAGTGACAAGGCGGCGGCGGCGTTTCGTCGGGAGAGGGGAAAGCTCAGGATTTAGGGAGAAAGGGTACAGAACTTGGACATAACGAACAGAAATTCAGGGTACAGATTCAACATGAACAGTTTAAAACAGGCAAGTAACAGTGCAACTTTAATTTTACAGCAAAACAGTGTAACAGCACAACTCGGGAGTGCATAGCCTGGGGCTAATTTCTTTCAATCCCCCCTCTATTTCTTTGATCGGGCTTTAGCCCGCATCAATTGGCCATGTCTGATTCAAGGGAATAAATTTGTTTTAATTTTTGGTATTGGTCATAAATTCTTTTTGCTGTGCTCAGTTCTTTTTGGGGTTGTAATCTAATTGTATTTGTAGGTTTCTGAATCTTTACTTTAGGGATTTGGAGACTAGCTGGAACAGTAGTGGCTACAGTTCGAATTAGACAGGGAAGTATGCAGGGGAGAAGCAGGAGACTGACAAAGGCACTTATTGCAATGAACACTACTTTTTCCCACCAGGTCCCTTCAAAGGACCAGAAGTTGTCCCACCAGTCTATATTAATTAAGGGCTTCCATTCTTGGGTACTTACATATGCAATTTTTTGTATTCTTTTGGAAATATTTTTTATTACTTTACTTTCATAATTGACTGCTAGTTTGATTTGATGAACTACTGCTCTTGTCTGCGCCAATTGGTTACTGATATGATCAAGGGCAAGGGCTGTTTTGTTTGATCATCTGATAATTCTATTCAACATGTAAATTGGAGTTTGGCACCTCCATGATTTATCTTGTGTCCAAGTTGCTGGCTTATATGTTTTTACCATTCTTTTTGGTGTCTGTATTTTACTTTTCCATGTTTGTGTGCTGCCCCTCCTCCTCTTTTGGTATTTTCTTTTTATCAGGTCTGTTACTCCCTCTGTAGTTCTTAACTTTTTAAAACAGAACCACTCTCTGATAGGGCACTCCCCGGTCAGGCACTGCTTAAATGTGGCAGCATTTTTTTCAATCCAATGTTGTTTTTTCTCTTTTTGACAGGTGGATAATTGGATCATGTCAAAACATGTGGGATTCACATGGGTATGAACTCTCATAAGGGATTGTAGATTCTCCCCATCACAAACTGAATGACAGCATTCGGAGTAAGCCCCATCTGTAAACTTGCTTATCAATAGGACTACTATCAGTCCCTCCAAGAGTCCAGTATGAACCATTCTATTTGTGGATCCTTTGGTCTCACCTGGCCTTGCCTCTTGGGTCAGGGGGTTCTTTCTCCTCATCATATCAATAGGACTACTATTAGTCCCTCCAAGAGTCCAGTATGAACCTGCCCCCATCTCGCTCTGAGGGTTCTCTTTGGTCTCACCTGGTCTTGCCTCTTGGGTCGGGGAGTTCTTAGGCTGGATTTGTGGAGTTCTCCCTTGTTTATTCCCACCTTCCACCTTTTTCTTAGTTTTAGTTAGCTCCCTTTGGGTGTGCCCTATGAGAGATTTAATTTTTAAATTAAGAATTACTGTTACTTATTACTTTTACATTAACACATTGTGGCTCATTATAACAATTTATAACCTCGGATTTAACCATTATTTTACACTTTTATATTAACACTTTTTAACCTCTTGTAACAATGTGGATTTTTAACAATGGTAACGACAGCTTGTAATAACTGTTATTGTCCCTTATTGGCTTTAACTGGTTTTTGGTTGTTTCCTGAGAGTTACTTTGAGGGTGTCTGGATCTCGAGTGGCAGTCCACTCAGAGGGAACTCTTGTTGGGGTTGCAGGGTCAGAGGGATCTGACCCCTTCTTGGGGTCAGAGGGATCACTCGGGGGTGGTAATGGTCCTTTCACTCTGGTGATGTGGGTCCAGCCCTTTTCCTGGGTTCGCACTGCAGTATGAGTAGTGAGCAGAACTTGGAACGGGCCTTCAAATTTAGGGGTTAGTGGGGTGGTATTCCAGGACTTAATTAAAACCCAGTCTCCTGGTTTTATTTGATGCATGTCAGTGTCCAAGGGAGAGGTTTGAGGAAGATACCCTCTTCTTTTAAGATCTGCCAATGTCTTTCGAATTGTTTTTACATATTCTTGGGTAGCGGCCTCCCCTTCTAAATAATCCCCAGTGCCATAGGGGGTCAGTAAGAAGGGGAGTCCAAACATCATCT
This sequence comes from Phylloscopus trochilus trochilus, assembly GCA_016584745.2. NCBI lineage: Eukaryota > Metazoa > Chordata > Aves > Passeriformes > Phylloscopidae > Phylloscopus > Phylloscopus trochilus. The sequence continues at coordinate 783,402 of WQNJ02000101.1, forward strand.
CATATGGTGAAGCCCCTATGTCAGATCTTGGTCGGACCCGGATTCGCAGAAGGGCCAGGGGCAGACACTTGAGCCAATTCATTCCCGTTTCGATTATCAATTTAGTTAATATGTTTTTAAGGGTTTTATTCATCCTCTCAACTCTCCCTGAACTTTGGGGATGCCAGAGTGTATGCAACCGCCACCTGGTTCCTAAGGCTTTATTGACATCATGTAGAATTTTGGCTACAAAATGAGGACCTCGGTCTGAATCAATATTATTCACTAGCCCATACTGGGGGATGATGTGTTCTAATAATACCTTTATTACCACTTGTGCCGTCTCCTCCCCAGCAGGAAAGGCTTCCACCCAATGGGCCAAACAATCAACCATAACAAGTAGGTACCTGCAACCCTGTACTGAAGGCACCTCAGCAAAATCCACCTGTACATTTTGAAAGAGTCCCAATGCCATCCGTCTTCCTCCTGGGGCACTCCCCCCCATCGTTTTCTGATTTACCTTTTGGCATATAAGGCATCCTTCAGTTACTACTTTGGCCAGACCATACACCCCAATACATAAATATTCTCTTAAAAAGAAATGATCACATAACCCTTGGGTGCCCCAGTGGGTCAGGCTCTGTATTTCTGTTAGCATTTTTCAAGCTAGGGCTTTATTTAAAAACTTTTCTCTATCTGGGGTTAACCATTCCCCTTGCTTCCCTTGGTGCAGCCCTAACTTCTTTATTTCTCTCAACTCATGTTAATCATATATTGGTTCTCTTCTTTTGTCAGCTGGCCGGATCTTGGATGGCAGTCCACTTGGGGAGACTCATGGGGGATTCTTCTGGGTTTTGTCCATAGTTAGGAGGAGGCGATACTGGTCCTTTTACACGGGAAACGTCAGTCCACTCTTTTTCTTGGGTCCAAACAGCAGCATGGGTTACTAATTTCTCGCTTTTTCCTGATATCAGGCCAGGATCCAACAAGGAACTGCATCTCTAACAGCACTTGGCCCTCAGGACTGTCAGGATCCACGTAACCAAAAATCTCCTCCCCTGCTTAACTAGGTGGCTGGGGTCCCATTCCCCCTGGGTCCCATCAAAGGCCAGCCTGGTGCTGCCACCCCGGGGAACAGACCCTCCGATGCCCCTCACCACCAGGGTTCCACAGTCTCCCACATTCTGCCCTTCCCCTTTTCCACCTGGATCCCACCCTGGATCCGCCCACGGGAGCCCGTCCCCTACCCGGGGCCCAACCCTGCTCCCCTGTTCCCAGACTTGCATCCCCGCGACATGGACCATGGCCATCTCCTTGGGGCTGAACAAGGCACCCAAAATAGAGTTCATCTCACTCCAGGTGCAAACATTAGGATTCAGGAACCAATCCACCCAGCCAGCCACCCCCACCAGGTCCCCAACCAGGCCTCCCAGCTCTTTCTTAAAGCCCCCAACTTCTGAAGCTGTCAGAGGTGCATCCCCAGTTGCCCCACTTATCGGGACTTCCCTTAGGGGGAAGAGCTTTGTTCTTGACCTGGTGCCACAGTAGGGTCCTTTTGGGGTTTCTATATTATTGGCTGGCAAGTCCAGCTCCCAGTTGTGTGGGAGTGCAGGAACAGTAGATGGTGAAGGGGAGTGGCCTCGGCCAGTGCTAGGAGAGGTCGAGGATAGAGTTGAAGAGTAGAAGGGGTTAGTACTCAAGACAGTCGGGTCAGACTGAGGTGGTAGAGAGGGTGGAGCTGTAGGGGTTAATCCGGTTGGGGAGCAAGCTGAAGAAGGAATAGGGATCATGGTTTGGAGAGATGGGGAGGGGTTCGCAGGTAAAGCTGGAGGGTTAGCAGGGACAGTTTGGGGTATCCCAGGGTAAACGGAAGGAGGGGGCAAATAATCAAGAGGGTCCCAATGGTGACTGCTTTCCTCCCTTTTTCTCTTTTTCATTTTTCCTCTTTCCCTCTTGTAGCTTACAAATCTTAACTGTTTCACTTTCAGTTCTGTGTCTCTGCCAGCAGGCAGCATAAAGGATCTGCTCAGTATCTGAGTCCCCTCGGGATTTCAGATACTGGTTTAATTGCGAGCACATCCAGGGGTCCTTAGTTCCACACCACGGCCATCCTCCAGGCAAATTCAAAGTGGGCCAAACCTCAATACAATAATGGATCATTTTAACCTTGCTCAAATTTTTAGTGGCCTCTTCAGTATCCCATAGTTCCAACATTTGTCCTAATGGACTATCTGGGGGAATGTTCTTTATCTTCCCCTTTTCCTCCTCAGGTGGTTTTTGCTTATTTATATATCCTCCCATTCTCACTAGGTAATCTTCACTCACTCTACGAACACCCGTCAGTGGCCCCAGTGGCACCACTCCTGCCAGTGCTCAGAGTGCTCTGTCGGTAGCCTGATATCTCGCCCTTAGAGATTCAGCCACTACCCCAGCCAGCACCCCTTTCTCACTCACTCCACGAACACCCGTCAGTGGCCCCAGTTACCCGCCCTCAGGGTCTGGCCACTCCTGCCAGTGCTCAGAGTGCCCTGTCGGTAGTCTGATATCTCGCCCTTAGAGATTCAGTCACTACCCCAGCCAGCACCCCTCTTCCTCTCCTGTATATCTATCGAGTTTCCATAAGTGGCCGGTCAACCTGGGCCCAGAGTTCCAGTCACCACTTACAGCCAGGACTCGGACATACAGTGTGCGAATCACTCACTCTCCCTATCGTTAAATCCCTCGCACCTTGGGACTTCCCTAACTTTCATTCATCCTACACCCAGGCGGTATACTCAAAAGACCCCCGGCCCTGTAGGCTCTCCGCACCTGGAACGCATACCTCTCACTTCTAGGTACCCCCAACCAGTGCGCCCACTCCTGTACCCCGGTAGTTACCCCAGCCGGTGTCCCAAGCCAGTAGTGGTTGCAGTTACCCACCCTCAGGGTCTGACCACCACTGCTGCTGGACACCCCAGGCCGTAACTCGGCCAGTACCCTCTCTCACTCCCCACACCCTGTTAGGTACCCCAGCCAGTATCCCAACCCGTGGATACCCCGGGTCGTAACCTCAGCCAGTGTGGTGCGTGCTACACACACAGCTCTAGGCTTTCCGCACGCTTGGATGAGCCTGAGCAGCCTGCCTCCGTAGATTCTAGAATGGAGGCGGGCCTATCCTACACACACCCTGTGACGTGCCACTCACCCTCTAAATTACCTCCGCACGCCCGGAGGGGGGCGCCTATGCCCCTGGAGACGCCTCTTTCACACCGTTCTCCTTTCGCTTCCCTCCGTTTCCGGCCAGTTCCCTCGCGGGAGACTGGAACCGCGGTATTAAGAGGTCCACACTCGCTCCAAAGATCCGAACTACCGGTCTTTGTCTCACTCACACACCACTCGCTCGTCTCCACTCCCGCCACCGGCTATACTTTACCGGCGCTCCTCCGTGCTGTCCGATCCCAGGCTGTCTTCCTTGGTCCGGTGTGACCAGCTGTCCTAGGGGTCCAAAGAGCGGTCGGCCGTCCCGTCCTCGGTCCTCTTCAGGCGTGGTCACGTCCCGGCGAGCCCCCAATTTGTTATAAATGGGCCAGGAGACCAGCTCCTTTGAAAATGCCTTTATTAGAAGTCAGCTCTGGGTAGGGGGCTCGAGGGGCTGCGCACGCCGCCGCTGCTCCCAGTAGACACCACGGAGGAGGAGGTGCAGTCGAATCTGCTGCTGCTGCTGCTGCTGCAGAGTCGGGATTCCTTCCTCACGGGGGTTCCCATAGAATCACTTTGGCTCGTGTGGTCCAGGGGCGTCACCTCTCTCCAGTTCCTTTCAGGCCATGGCGACAAAGTAACAAAAGAATGCCTGCCGCCTGCAGGTAGCTAGACGTGTGCCTGGCACAGTTTTGTCTTTCTTAGGTTTAGTTACTGTGTTGGCTCGCTGTCTCAGGGGCTTTTTTTAGCTCTAACTGGACTCCCGGTCGCAGCCAGGCACCATGGGAGTTCTTTCATCTCCATATTGGGCGGAGCCCACAGCTCGACGGCCGAGGCAGGGAGCAGCAGGAAGCGGCGGGGGGGCGGAGTGACAAGGCGGCGGCGGCGTTTCGTCGGGAGAGGGGAAAGCTCAGGATTTAGGGAGAAAGGGTACAGAACTTGGACATAACGAACAGAAATTCAGGGTACAGATTCAACATGAACAGTTTAAAACAGGCAAGTAACAGTGCAACTTTAATTTTACAGCAAAACAGTGTAACAGCACAACTCGGGAGTGCATAGCCTGGGGCTAATTTCTTTCAGTGTGAGGTGACATCGCGGCCACGCCGGGTGGGCCGATGCGGCAGCAGCTGGAGCCAGGAACAGAGGGAGCAGTGGGAACAGCACTGGGAGCACTGGTAACACTGTGAACAGCGGGAAACAGTGGGAGCACCACCATGGAGTACCTGAGCCCCGAGCAGCTCACCGGCTTCAGCAAGTACAAGGCAGCAGCACTGACGGGGGCCAGGCTCTGGGCCTGGTGCCGTGAGGGGGGCGCTGAGGGGCAGGCCTGGGAGGGCCTGTATGTTATCATCCCTTGACCAAAAAGCAACTTTACAGTAAGCAGTGGAAGCAATCCTTTAATTGATTGGGACATTTGGACCAAAGAACTTTCTAAAGCACCTTCCGAATCACAAGAATCGGAAATTCTTGGTTCCTTCACCATGGATTTCTGTCTTACATTTTCAGATAGAAATTGGAAGAGAATGATCCTCTGAGGAACAACGTCACTCCCAATCACCCTGCTTATAGGAACTCAAGTTTTTGGTGAAATTACTCAGATAGTTGGGGTGGATTCTACGGGGTTGACCAATACCCACAACAATTACCAAAAGGATATTGGTTCATATGTGGAAATAGAGCTTAGCAAGGCATTCCATCACACCTCGAAGGTGGTTCATGAAGTATTGGAAAACTTATTGTGCTAGCACCTAGTGCTAAAAGTGTCATTAAGAAAAAACATAGAGGAAAGAGATTTACCCATCAATATGAAGAGAATTGTAATAGCGATATGCCCTAGAAAGCTGCAAAAATGCTTTCAGCAGGTTTGTTACTACCCCAACTTGCTTCTGCCATGGCATTGAAACAGTTAGATCAGGTTGGCTGTTGGCTGAGTAAACAAACCAATGCCACATCCACTGCAATCAGTGATTTGCTGGCAGATGTCAACAGCGTAAGACATGCTATCCTTCAAAATCAAACAGCAATTGATTTTTTTACTGGCACATGGGCATGGTGTGTGGAATTTGAAAGATTGTACTGTATGAATTTAACCATTCCAAGTCCATCCACAAACAACTTCAAAAACTGAGAGATTTGGCAAATCAAATTAAAGCAGACAATAGGTCGTGGTTAGATGACTTGTTTGAAGCATGGAGCTTTGCACATTGGCTAAAAGAGCTTTGCAAAATAGGTTTATATGCATAGGTTGTTACAGTGACAATGATAGTGATAGTGCCTTGTGTACTTCACTGTGCACGGCGAACAACAAACAAGGCCATCAAAGAAGTCTTTTCTGTTCAAGAGAGAGGGGGAAATGAGGGAAATGGATTTGTTGAGACTTCTCAAAGCCTGACAGAAGGCTCACATAATGTGCGTCTGAACACACACCTTGAGATGTTCCTGGAATTCTTTAGCTTAGTTCAGCCCCTGACCTCGTCTTCGTACACTACCTGCCACAATGCAGCTGTGATTTTGAGAGCCTTGTATTTTATTTCCTCACAAAATAATTCCTCCTGCTCTCTGGTTTGACAGTTATTGATAGTGAAGAGTCAGTGGTGGATTCCTCCTTGCTCTTTTGGTGTTATTTACCTGGTTATTGTCAATATTTTCTTGTCATGCAGATGTTCTAGCCATTTTTACAAGCACTTTCAATCAACATTAGCTATTTCACTATTGTCAGTTAGTTGCAAAAATAAAGGCATCAGTTGTTATTTCCCAACTACAATTACTTCTGCAAAAGATAATGTTATAATATACTGGACAATGTCTCTATTTTAATACTCTGCAAAAGCCTAAACTATATTTATCATACTAAAATATATAATCTATACAGGGATTAGAGCTTTAACCATAAAAGGCTGACAAATTATACTCTATCAAAAGCAGTTTAAAGGTGATTACAAACTGTACTATATCAAAGTAATTTGCATAAGCCAATATAGTAGCAAAAGCCAACAACTCCATAGTGATTTGTAACAGTGACACCTTCCCCCCTCTCCCCAGAGTGAAGATGATGTCCCTGCGGATGTCCTGGAGCCTGTGGGAGCAGAGGGGATGGCATGCAAGGACAAAGTAGCTGGGACTGAGCAAGACCAATGATGGAACACTCATCAGTGTTTTCTTAAAGTGTTTGAAAGCAGCCCAACTATCATCAGTCCATATAATAAAATCTTTACGGGCAGTTTTACAAGCCCACACAAATGCTGGACCAATAATCAAAGTCACTGATCCACTCCCCGACCATTCTGAGAAAGGCATACAATTCCCTTCCCTTACAATTCCTTCATGCCACATGCTTACTTTTCTTTGGCATCAGAGAATTTCAAATCTCAGGAAGATCACAGTCATTTTCATCACTTGTGTCTTGTCCCTAAATAGCTTGTCATTCTTGAATCTTAAGAAGTTTCACAGTTCAACAGTGTCCTGGGTTGTGGAGCTGGGTTTTGTGTATTCTATTTACATCTGTTTTGGGGCCTGATGACCCACCTTGATAGGCCATTGTTACCTTCCCCAGCCTGTGCGGTGCATTTGCATTTCTATACATCTCATGCCCTGGCGGTGGGGGCTGGGGGGGAGGGGAGGTGGCCGGGTGGGGTCGGTGCTGCTCGGTTGCAGGAGCGGGGTGCGCGGCGCTTCCTTCGCTGCGGTGTGGGAAGAGTTTCTTCGTCTCCTGTGCTCGTCATCCTGTCTCCCTCCTCGCCATCCCTGAACCGGTTTCTTCGCAGAATCATCTCTGCTCCAACAGGATCACGTCTGCCATTTCAGAAGTGTTTGGACTGTTTACGTTTGGACTGTTATCAACATCTTGAATCACAGGGTCAGATTGAAACTCTGACTTTGTCAGGGTTTTCTTCTAAAATTATTGTTTATTTGTTTATTTGTTTGTTTGGTTGGGTGGTTTTGTTTCCTATCATATTTGTATTGTTAATATCTCCTAGTAAAGAACTGTTATTCCTATTCCCAACATCTTTGCCTGAGAGCCCTTGATTGCAAAATTATAATTCGTCGGGGTGCGAGGGGTTGGTATTCTCCATCCTAGGGGAACCTCAGTTTCCCTGGCAGATACCTGTCTTTCCAAACCAAGACAGATTTTGGCGCCCAAGGGTGGGGCACGAGGGCATTGAGAGAGAGGAATGACAGTTCTTGCGTATTAGATAAAAGCCCACTGGCCAGAATAATGTGGTCTGAATGAGGTCACGCCACCACTGAGCGCTGCTGTGCCAGACATGTTGGAGTTGCAGTATGAGCTGGAGTCCAAGGCAGCAAAGTGGTACGCGACCATTGACATTGCCAATGCCTTCTTCTCCATTCCTGTGGCAGCAGAGTGCAGACCCCAGTTTGCTTTCACCTGGAGGGGTGTGCAGTACACCTGGAATCGGCTGCCCCAGGGGTGGAAGCACAGTCCCACCATCTGCCATGGACTGATCCAGGATGCACTGGAAAAGGGTGAGGCTCCGGAACATCTACAGTACATAGATGACATCATTGTGTGGGGGAACACGGCAATGGAAGTCTTTGAGAAAGGAGAGAAGATCATCCAAATTCTCCTGGAAGCCGGTTTTGCCATCAAGAAGAGCAAAGTCAAGGGACCTGCCCAAGAGATCCAGTTCCTGGGAGTGAAGTGGCAAGATGGACGGCGTCAGATTCCCACTGAGGTCATCAATAAGATCACTGCCATGTCCCCACCAACCAACAAGAAGGAAACACAAGCTTTCCTAGGGGCCATTGGCTTTTGGAGGATGCACATCCCTGAGTACAGTCAGATTGTGAGCCCTCTCTACCTGGTTACCCGCAAGAAGAACGATTTCCACTGGGGCCCAGAACAGCAACACGCCTTTGCCCAGATCAAGCAGGAAATGGCACATGCAGTAGCCCTTGGCCCAGTCAGGACGGGACCAGAGGTAAAGAATGTGCTCTACTCTGCAGCCGGGAGCCATGGTCTGTCCTGGAGCCTGTGGCAGAAGGTGCCAGGTGAGACTCGAGGCCGGCCACTGGGATTCTGGAGCCGAAGCTACAGAGGGTCTGAAGCCAATTACACTCCCACAGAGAAGGAGATCTTGGCCGCCTACGAAGGAGTTCAATCTGCCTCAGAGGTGATTGGCACTGAAGCACAACTCCTCCTGGCACCCCGACTACCGGTGCTGGGGTGGATGTTTAAAGGAAAGGTTCCCTCCACCCACCATGCCACCGATGCCACATGGAGCAAATGGATCGCCCTCATCACTCAGCGCGCCCGTATTGGTAACCCGAATCGCCCTGGGATTTTGGAAGTAATCACCAACTGGCCAGAAGCTGAGAACTTCAGTCTCACTGACGAAGAAGAACAAGTAACCCGGGCTGAAGAAGCTCCACCATACAACCAACTGCCAGCAGAAGAAACACGCTACGCTCTTTTCACTGATGGTTCCTGTCGCATCGTAGGGATGAACCGGAAGTGGAAAGCAGCCGTATGGAGCCCCACAAGACAAGTTGCACATGCCACTGAAGGAGAAGGTGGGTCAAGCCAGCTTGCTGAACTCAAAGCTGTTCAATTGGCCCTGGACATTGCTGAAAGAGAGAAGTGGCCGAAGCTCTACCTCTACACTGATTCGTGGATGGTGGCTAATGCTCTGTGGGGCTGGCTGGAAAGGTGGAAAAAAGCCAACTGGCAGCGTAGGGGAAAACCAATCTGGGCTGCTGATGAGTGGAAGGACATTGCCATCAGGGTAGGGAAACTACCTGTGAAAGTCCGCCATGTGGATGCCCATGTCCCCAAGAGTCGGGCTAATGAGGAGCACCGGAACAACGAGCAAGTAGATCAAGCTGCGAGGATAAAGGTATCCAAGGTAGACTTGGATTGGCAACACAAGGGAGAGTTGTTCCTAGCTCGGTGGGCCCATGATGCTTCAGGTCATCAGGGCAGAGATGCCACCTATAAGTGGGCACGAGACCGAGGGGTGGATCTAACCATGAACAGTATTTCACAGGTTATCCACGACTGTGAGACGTGTGCTGCCATCAAGCAGGCCAAGCGGGTGAAGCCCCTCTGGTACGGTGGACGGTGGTCCAAGTACAAGTATGGGGAGGCCTGGCAGATTGATTACATCACCCTGCCCCAAACCCGCCAAGGTAAGCGCTACGTGCTGACCATGGTGGAAGCCACCACTGGGTGGCTGGAGACCTATCCTGTGCCTCATGCCACCGCCCGGAACACCATCCTGGGCCTGGAAAAACAAGTCCTGTGGAGACATGGCACCCCTGAGAGAATTGAGTCGGACAACGGGACTCATTTCAAGAACAGCCTCATAAACACCTGGGCTAAGGAACACGGCATTGAATGGATATATCACATCCCTTATCATGCACCAGCTGCCGGGAAAGTTGAACGGTGCAATGGACTGCTTAAGACCACCCTGAAAGCACTTGGCGGGGGGACCTTCAAAAATTGGGAAGTGAACTTAGCAAAGGCCACCTGGATGGTCAACACCCGAGGGTCTATTAATCGAGCTGGTCCTGCCCAGTCTACCCCTTTGCACACAGTGGATGGAGACAAAGTCCCTGTAGTACATATGAGAGGTATCTTAGGAAAGACTGTTTGGGTAAACCCCACCTTGGACAAAGGTGAACCCACCCGTGGGATTGTTTTTGCTCAAGGACCTGGTAACACTTGGTGGGTGATGCAGAAGATGGGAAAACCAGTTGTGTACCACAGGAAAACCTAATCCTAAGTGAGAACTGAGTGTGAGGGTTCATTCTGTATAGTGGAGTTTATTAATTTAGGTATGATACAGATGGTAATAGAATAAGGGGTGGAACGTTGTCCTGGGTTGTGGAGCTGGGTTTTGTGTATTCTATTTACATCTGTTTTGGGGCCTGATGACCCACCTTGATAGGCCATTGTTACCTTCCCCAGCCTGTGCGGTGCATTTGCATTTCTATACATCTCATGCCCTGGCGGTGGGGGGTGGGGGGGAGGGGGGGGTGGCCGGGGGTTGGCGGTTCGGCCCTGCTGCAGGAGCTGGGTGCGCGGCGCTTCCTTCGCTGCGGTGTGGGAAGAGTTTCTTCGTCTCCTGTGCTCGTCATCCTGTCTCCCTCCTCGCCGTCCCTGAACCGGTTTCTTCGCAGAATCATCTCTGCTCCAACAGGATCACGTCTGCCATTTCAGAAGTGTTTGGACTGTTTACGTTTGGACTGTTATCAACATCTTGAATCACAGGGTCAGATTGAAACTCTGACTTTGTCAGGGTTTTCTTCTAAAATTATTGTTTATTTGTTTATTTGTTTGTTTGGTTGGGTGGTTTTGTTTCCTATCATATTTGTATTGTTAATATCTCCTAGTAAAGAACTGTTATTCCTATTCCCAACATCTTTGCCTGAGAGCCCTTGATTGCAAAATTATAATTCGTCGGGGTGCGAGGGGTTGGTATTCTCCATCCTAGGGGAACCTCAGTTTCCCTGGCAGATACCTGTCTTTCCAAACCAAGACAAACAGGTCTCCGTCCTGTTCTTTGGTTTCAGTGCCTAGCAGGACTGAATACAATATATTGTAACAGAGCCCCTTGTGGATTAAAGGACTTCAGCTCTTCCAATTCCTTTGTCAGTTGATTCCCAAAAACTGTGAGGCTATTTTTAAATCCTTGTGGCAGGGCAGTCATGTCTGTGGGTTTTCCAACTCTAAAGTGAATAGTTCCTGGCTGTCACAGCTTAAAGGTGTGCAGAGAAAAGAGTCCTTGGAATCTATAACAGAGAAAATTCACAGTTTGGTTTTTTTCAGCATGCTTTAAGGGTGTGTCTGAGTAAACTGCAATTTTATCAATTGCTCTTAAGTATTTTAATTTCTATGTCCCCTTCCTGAAACTTGATCTCTGCAGCCAGTTTTTCCAGTGAGTTTCCTTCTAATAATGGTTTTTGGAGAGTTAGGCACAAAAATTGATACCCAAAATTTTCCCAGTTTGACTTTAATTGGCTTGAAAAAGAGGAGTGTTTCATGAGTCCCAGTGACACCACTGGCACTGACAAGTGTGATGGAGTCATCACTTATCGTCTCTACCTGCATAGTTAATACTGAGTATCACCTGCAGTGTCTACCAAAACCTCTTGTTTTTCATTTCCCAATGTGGCTGTTACCAGGGGCTCTGCTGAGGAGGAAACCTTTGGTCCCCTTCACAAGTCCTCTGCAATTGCCAGGAGAGGGATCAGAGAACTCCTGGCTTTTAGCTGAGGAAACTCCCACTTCTGTAATGTCCATCCTTTTTGCAATATGCAACTTTTACCTTCCTCCTGAACTTTCTCTTACATTTACTGCTTTCTTATCTGTGGCTGCAGCTGCCCTTCCTAGTCCTGCATGCACTGGACTTGCAGCTCAATTTAAACATTCTTTCTCTTGACAATCTAAAGGCTTAGGGTAGACATGTCCCATGCTACACACTGAACAACAACATTTAATCCTTTTTTATTTTCCTTCTCTAAAGCCAAAACCAAAGGGTCCAGAGGTGCAGAATTAACTCTACAATCCTTTGTCTATTCTGATTTCTCAAAGGGAAAAACATTTCAGCAAACATCACTTCATTCCATTTTTACTCTCTATGCAAGAATAACATCAGTTTTCACAGAATGGTACAGCCTGAGGTGCTTTTTTTGTGGCCACTTTTCTGACTGAAGAAAAGAAGTTTCTCACTGAAGAACTGAAGTTTCTTTTCAAAGGACTGTTTCACCACTCGAGGCCTGATGAGCTTAACATCTCAACAAACTGGGAGTAGCACAGAAGATACAGAAGAGAGTCCTGGGCTGGGAAAAGAGAGATAAAAGAAGGAAGAATGAGAACCTAATTAACATGGAAGGCAAAGGGATCAATAACCAATAGGAAACCAATAGGAAACCAAATACTAAAAGCTCAGTACTTTGGGACCGGTAAACATAGAACCAATGAATTTCTCCTGGTTTTGACTGTATAAGTATGGGAAAAATCCAGTAAACATCAGGTGTGATGGAATGATTTTCTCTGCACAAGCCAGGCAATGTGTGGCTGACAAGACTCTTGTTGCACGTCCTGGCCAGAACAGCTTCCTGGCCATAATAAAGTAATACTTTGATTCTCTAGAACTAAAAAGATGTTGTTGGACAGTTTTTGTTTCTCCTGCAGTTTTGCAGACAACAGGACACTGGTAAAAAGGGATTTTCCTGTTTTTTGTGCACAAGTGTGTGCCCCTCAGTGTCTGTGTGTGCTTTCACATGTGCACGTGTGTGTGAGTGTGAAAGGGGGGAGGGAGTGCCCTGCCCCACCCACTGCTGGCTCTGTGCTCGGCCTGCTGCAACACCTGGGAATATCAACAAAACTGCAGGAAAAACAAAATCTCTCCCACAACATTCTTGGTTTTAGAGAATCAAGGCATTATTTTATTATGGCTAGAATGCTGTTCTGGCCACGATTTGTAACAGAATTTATTTCCTCCACACATGGCCGGGCTAGTGCATAAAAATCATTCCATCACACGTGATTTTTAGTAGATTTCCCCCCAAACTTTATAAAGTCAAACCCCATAGACATTCATTGGTTCAATGTTCATTGGTCCCAAGTTGTGCTGTTGCTAGTATTTGGTTTCCTATTGGTTACAGATTTCTTTGTGTCAACCTCAATTTGGTCCTCATTCCTTGGTTCTCTTTTCTGGACCAGGTGTATCTGGCCAGGCCAGGGGTGATGTGTGGAGTTGATGTTCCTTGCTGGTCCTTATCTTTTGGGTATCTTCTGTGCTACTCCCAGTTTGTTGAGCTGTTAAGCTCCTCAGGCCTCCAGTGCTAAAACAGTCCTTTGTGATTTATTAAAAATAGGAATATCGATCTAATACCGATATCCAACTGAGACGGACAAAAACTCTCTAACAGTTTGAAGTTAGAAAGTGTATGTTTATTGCAGCGCTGGGCAGCATGTGGGATAGTTCCCCAAAGGCATACCGCACCTTACAGAAAATCACAAAGCTATTTTATTTACAAAACTGTTGAATATCTAAATTACAAATACATATTCATCACCTTGGTACATCCCATTCCCCGCTTTGTATGGTAATTAGCAAAAAACCAATTAAGCATGCGTAGTTTGTCCTTTGAAATGGGTCGGTGGTCTCATTTAAGAGGAGTGGGTTTAAAGTGAGGAAGTAAAATGACTCTTCATCGCTCTGAACTTTCTACCTTTTCAATGCAAATGGTGACAAATGATTGTTGGTAGAATTCCCATTTCCTTAGGTACAGTGACTTTCAATAAGTTTCAGGATTGGGGAGTCTCTGTAATTGTCCTGTGTCCCTAAACCTATTTATCAGGTTCTCTTTTTATTGTTTCAAGCACAGCTAAGCAAACATAAGGTTGACAAGCAATCAGTTATTTGGAAAAAGTTAACTCAAGCCTAGTCTTCCTTAGCTAACTACAAAGCTCTTAATTAACTTTGACAACTATAAGGCTTATTTCTAACTAAAATCTTCATTTCTTTAAAATCCTATATTCTTTAAAATCTATGTCTCATTCCCCACTTCTTCTATGAGATGAGTAAATTCTTTTACTCAATATGTAGATTCTTCTTCATCTACCCAAGACATATGTCTAGTATCCCTCAAGACTAAACCATATGCCTTCGACAGTGAGGCTAAGGCTGCCATCCATCGCAGCATCCTCCAATTCCAAACAAGTATTGCAATAGACAAAATTAGACTTATACTAACTAAAATGAGCAGTACGACAATGGGATGAACTAGAGCATTAAAAATGCCAGTTGCTGTGGGTGACCATCCAAAAAGCACGTCCCACCAATGATGAGACAGGTGTCCTTCAAACCGCTTAAAGACCTCCTTAATGGTGTCTGAGTCATGGTGTATCGTGATCAAAGTTTTTCTTCCTGCATCTCTAACTTCTCTCAAAATTTGTTTCAATTCATGATGCTCTAATAATTGGGCTACTAAAGTCAAATTCATTCCTATTGGCACAGGCACAATTTCTTGTACAGTAGCTAGATTGGCCTTTATATATTGATGTGATATTACAGGTGCCTGATAGAAAAAATCACATCCTTCAATCTTAACAAAATTACAAACACACAAATTGTATTGGGTCTCGTTCACCATTAAGTTGTCTATCCTTATGGTGGGGCATGCGGTTCGGAGACAAGCACATCCTTGTCCTACATATACAAGCAGGGTTGTCTGATTGTCTGAATGCGTTTCAAAGTGGCAAATGCTCTGGTCCGTATCTAAACATGTGTCTTTATCCCCTTCTAGTGTCCCTTCACAGATGTACCCCAATTGTTTTTTCATTGAACAAGGCTCTAGATTAATTGTTTGCCACTTTCCTTCAATCTCTCGTGCCCACATCCTGTGTCCAGAAGGGTACAATACGGTCCCCTCATGGTTTAGTCCTAAAGGGACTATTGGGTGAATTAAGCTTATGGATGCATTGTGTATGGTTAAAACAAAAGCTGTTACTATGCTAGTTATGGGGTTGTAAGTAAAGTTAACTAAGACCCACCACGACTGGAGCTCTTTTTCCATGTCAGATGCATTATCCCAAACAATTTTGCGAATTTCAGCAGGAAACGTTCCTTCTCCACCTTCCCGTATAACTGCAGCAGCTACTGACTGCATCCATAGTTGTGCTTGAGTGCATCCAAGAGCTAAAGAGATGGTTTCACTGGCTGTGCCAAGTGCATTAATTATCACCTCATGATCCCGTTCTTCTGTGCTCTCCCATTCTGGTAGTACTTTAGACAACTTCCAATGACTATTACCTAAAGCTAGTAAGGAGGATTGTAACGGCTGTTGTAATTTAACTAAATCACTCCCTACAGTAGTCAACTTATTCATTAACACTTCTGAATCTATTGTGTTTAGCACTCCCAACCCTGTCCCAAGTAACCCAGTAAAATCTCTCTTTCTCCTAAGGTTGGAGGGCATACGTTTTTGGAGCCAAGTAGTCCAATCCATAAAGGGATTTCTGAGAAATGGGGCACACTCTGGCCGAATGTCAGAGGCATTTACTTGCATTCCCATTTCTACTCGCTTCAAAGACCATTCTGGGTTAACCAATAGCCTTTGTATTCCTGTTTTCTTAATGGCGTAAGGCCCAATTTTGGTAATTACAGGGACAATGGGTTTCTCTTCTAGTTCTGGGATAACTGGCTTCTCAGTGGGCATAACCCTCTTTGGCACCCTTGGTGTAGTCTTAACTTTATCCTCATGATACTCAGTGCACACTTGAGTAATGTTAAAATCAAGATCATACCCTTTGATTGCACACCCTTCTATTTTGAGCCTAAACTCAGGACACTGAATCAAGCATTTGTCACAACATTTAGAATTAATCCGGATGAGCTTCAAGGGAGGATAGTAGGCTTCATGAAATCCATCCTGCACAAATGCATAGCTGCATCCCCAAACGTTTCTCCCTTCCCATAGTTTTGCATTCGTGACTTGTAATAGCAAGTTCAAGGCTCTGCGAGAATGGGGGTCATTGGCTGTTCCCTGGCACCGGTATATCCCAGTTACATTATACCTGCGTGGTACTGCGCTGGCTTTTGCTATGATTACAATAACTACAACACTTACAACTTTTTCTAACATATTTATAACTATTATCAGTCCATTTATTCACTGTTCCGAGTAAGTTTCAGCTTCAGTTCACTGTCGCCTGGTGCAGCCTTCCACACTCCTTCAGGGGCTTTCTTCACTCTGGAATGATGAATCCAGGCTTTCTGTTCCTTGATCTTGATTGCAGTGAAGGTAGTAAGGAGCACTTGGAATGGCCCTTCCCACTGTGGTTCCAGGGTCTTTTCTGCAAAAGACTTAACATATACATAATCCCCAGGTTGTACAGCATGTACTGGTCCATCCAATTCCCTGTTTTGAGCTCCAGCCACACATTTTTCAATCTCTTTCAGTTGTTTGTCCAGAGCTACCATATACCTGCGTAGGGTCTCCTCCCCTACTTGGGCAGGTGTTGCTCCCTCTTGAACTGCATAGGGCCTTCCATATAATATTTCAAAAGGGTTTAATTTTTCTTTTGTCCTTGGCTTTGTCCGAATTCTCAATAATGCCAATGGGAGAGCCTGAGGCCAAGGCAGATTTGCTTCTTGTCCCAATCTTACAATTTGTTGTTTAATTAAATAATTCATCTTTTCCACCTGGCCACTAGATTGAGGATGATATGGGGTATGCAGTTCCCAGTCTATCCCCAGGTGGTGGCTAATTTGCTGTACAATTTTTGAAATGAAGTGAGGTCCCCTGTCAGAGGACATAGCGGCTGGAACTCCAAACTGGGGTATTATTTCTTGCAATAGAGCTTTGGTCACCTCTCGTGCTTTAGCTGTTCTAGTAGGGAAAGCCTCTGGCCATCCTGAAAAGGTATCAGTTAATACCAGGAGGTAACGATAACCCCCTTTTCTGGGTAATTCTGTGAAATCAATTTGCCACTGTTGCCCAGGCCCGCAGCCTTTTCCAATCTGACCAAGTTTTGGTTTTGGAGTGTTTTTAGGGTTAGTTCGGAGGCAAAGGCTACACTGACGAGTTACCTGTATCACTGTACCTTGCAATTTTCTGGCCATAATTCTTTCTCTCAAATAGTTATACAGGGCATCTATTCCCCAATGTGTTTTCTCATGTTCCTTTTGCACCAATGGCCATAACAAATAGGAAGGTACTACAAGTTTTCCTTCCTCTGTCACAGCCCACCCTTCTTGATTATACTTTGCTTTCTCTGCTCCAATAAGTTTCCTGTCCTTCTTATTGTACACTGGCTTACCTTCAATTGAAATTTTTCCATCTGGAATCAGTGTTGCTTCAACTGTTTCACTGGGTACCTCACCTTTGGCTGCGTCTTTTGCCTCTCTGTCCGCCAGCACATTTCCTTCTTCCAATTCAGAGCTCACCTTTTGATGTGCCTTGATGTGCATGATTGCTACCTTCTCGGGTAGCTGCACAGCATCCAGCAGTCTCAGAATCTCCTGTGAATGTTTGATACTTTTTCCTTGCGAGTTTAACAGTCCCCTCTCCTTCCATATGGCTCCATGTGCATGGACTACTCCAAACGCATACCTTGAATCTGTATAGATATTAATTTCTTTCCCTTTCGCCAGCTCTAAGGCTCGGATTAAAGTGATTATCTCAGCTTTCTGGGCAGAGGTGTTAGTTGGCAATGGTCCAGACTCTATTACCTCTCTGCTTGTGGTAATTGCATACCCAGCATATCTCTTTCCACTGACGACATAGCTGCTTCCATCAGTGAACCAGGTCTCAGCATCCTCAATCGGAGTGTCTTTCAAGTCTGGGCGACTGGAGTAGGTGGCTTCGATGGTCTCCAAGCAGTCATGAGTTACCGCTTCTCCCGTACTCCCGCTGAGGAAGGAAGCTGGGTTCACAATGTTAGTTACCACAATTTCAACATCATCTTGTTCCACCAGTATAGCTTGGTACTTCAGGAATCTCTGTGGGGAGAGCCAATGCCCCTCTTTCGCCTCAAGGACTGCAGACACTGTGTGGGACACTAGCACAGTCATTTTCTGGCCTAAGGTAAATTTGCGTGCTTCTTGAATGTTTACTGCCACTGCTGCCACAGCTCGGAGGCATCCTGGCCATCCTTTGGCAGCTGTATCCAGTTGTTTGGAAAGGTAGGCCACTGCCCTTCGATATGGGCCTAGGTTTTGTGCTAGTATTCCCAAGGCAATCCCTTGCTTCTCATGGGAAAACAAAAAGAATGGTTTACTCACGTCTGGGAGTCCTAGGGCTGGAGCTGACATGAGGGCCTTCTTTAGCTGGTCGAGGGCCCGGGTAGCTTCTTTTGTCCACTGTAGTTCGCTGACCCCGTCCGTGATCAAGGCATATAAGGGTTTAACAAGCAATCCGTAATTACAAATCCACAGTCTACACACCCCGTCATGCCTAAAAAGGTTCTCAGTTCTTTCACGGTTTGAAGCTTTGGGGTTTGGCATATTGCCTCTTTGCGATCCTGCCCCAAAGTTCTTTGTCCAGCACTCACCTCATAACCCAGATAAATAACTGTTTGCCTCACTAGCTGGGCTTTCTTCTGGGATACTCGGTACCCCTGCAAACCTAAGAAGTTCAGGAGGCTCACCGTCCAGTCCACACAAGTCTCTTGGGTTCGGGTGGCTACCAGGAGGTCATCCACATATTGGAGCAGTTGTCCTTCTCCTGGTGGGGGTTCCCAAGACTCCAAATCCTTGGCAAGCTGCTCCCCAAATATCGTGGGTGAGCTTTTGAACCCTTGTGGCAAAACACACCATGTGAGCTGTGTTTTTTCGTCCAGTTTTGGGATTTTCCCACTCAAATGCAAAGATTTTCTGGCTGGCTTCATGGAGAGGGAGGCAAAAGAAAGCATCTTTCAAATCTAAAACGGTAAACCAGGTTAATTCAGGTGTTAAGCGAGTTAGCAATGTATAAGGGTTGGCAACTACTGGATACATATCTTCAGTAACTTTGTTAACAGCTCTCAAATCCTGTACTAATCTATAGGACCCATCAGGTTTCCTAACTGGCAAAATAGGAGTGTTAAAGTTAGATTGACATTCTTTCAGCAGCCCTATTTGTAAAAAGTTCTCTATAATTGGACTGATCCCTTCTCTATCTTCTTTCTTCAAGGGATACTGTTTAACTCTCACTGCCTGTTCCCCTTCCTTAAGCTTGATTTCCACAGGTGACGCATTCTTTGCCCTACCTGGTATATTAGAAGCCCATACCCCAGGGAATACTTGATCCATTATTTTCTTAAAATTTTCTTCCTCGTTTTCAACTTCGATTTCTTTGGTTATTAACATTAAACTTAGCAATTCTACATACTGATGATCCTTTACCTCCAAACTAATTTTCCCATTTTTAAATATTATCTTTGCTTCCAGCTGCTCTAGCAGATCCCTGCCCAAAAGTGCAGATGGAGCATTTGGCATATACAAAAATCGGTGAATTCCCCATTGTTTTCCTAATTTGTATTTTAAGGGTTTACAAAAGTAAGCCCTTTCAGATTGGCCAGTTGCTCCTTTTACCATAGCATAGTCACTTGTTACAGGTATAAGGGCTTCATTCAACACCGAAAAGGTTGCTCCCGTGTCTATTAGAAATTCTACTTCCTTTTCTTGGTTCCCTAGCTTGACTACAACCAGAGAGTCCTCTAGGGTAGGGCCCTCCGGTCTTCTTCAATCCTCCTTTACATGGGCAATCACCCCTTCTTTCTGATCACTCTTTGTTCATTACCCCTCCTATTTTCTGGGCATTGGTTCTTCCAATGCCCAAATTTCTTGCAGAAGGCACATTGATCCTTTCCCAGCCGGGGTGGTCCTTGCCTTGGAGGATCTTGTCCACGCCTTTCTTGTTTTCCTCTTTCCCCCTCTTGTACTACTGCTACCAGCTTTTTCATTCCTTGTTTGTATCCTTCTTCTCTGTTGCTAAAAACTCTCCATGCTTCATCCAACAGAGTCTCTAAGTCCCTGCTGTTTGGGCCTCGGATCTTCTGGAGCTTCCGCCTGATATCCCCTGTGGATTGTCCTAAAAATAAGTTTATTAGTTGTTGTATTCCTTCATCCGATCCGGGGTCCAGGGTAGTGTGACGCCGCATAGCATCCTGCAATTGATCTAAAAATTCAGAAGGTGTTTGAGAAGGACCTTGCTTGATAGCATATAAAGCTGACCAATTGATAGTTTTAGGAATTGCCCGTTCTACTCCTTTCACTATCAAATCCTGATACCTCTTAAGCTGTGCTAATTCATCTGGTTCATTAGGATCCCACCATGGGTTTTGAAGGGGAAATACATCTTTAACATCTTCTTGTGTTGTTCTACAATCATCCTCAGCTAAGTCTCTGGCTGTTTTTAAAACTAGCCGTTTCTCTGTTTCTGTTAGGGCATCCAATAATAATTGGAGATCCTCCCAGTCCGGGACATGCTGCTTGACTAAAAACTGCAGCCTTTTAGCAACCCCTACTGGGTCATTTCGATAGGTTTTAGCAGTCTTTTCCCAGGATTCTAAATCCATTGAGAAAAAGGGGACCTTAATTAGTCTTGGTTCTCCATCGGCATTTATAGCCTGCTTTAGGGGTGCTTGTATAACTTCTTTAGTTTGTTTCCTGGTTCTTGGTGGGAGGACCTTGGGACTTGGTGGGGGACCCCCAAGTTTAGTTTGCCTCCTGGTCCTTGTTGCTACTGGACTCGGTGGGAGAGGCTTAGAATCTGGTACAGGGGGCTCAGGCTCATCCCATTCACTATCACTACTAGGTAATGGTGGGTACAACTTTGACGGTTCCCTTGGGTCAGGAGTTAGTGGGGGAACGCTTGCCTCAGTTAATGAGGGTTCTGATTTTGTTTCATCATCTTCTCCTTCTACTGCCACCCTCCCTCTGTTCTGTTTCCTAGAAGGTGGAAGGAGTTTTTCTACTGTGTCTGCCTCCAAAATCTCTGCCTGATATACTTTGTTTGGGTGTGAACAGCTTTAATTTATTGAGCATGTACTGCAGCACCTTTTGGGTTTCCCTTTGTTAGCTTTGTAATCCTTTTCAAGAGCCAGTACCAGGGGGTCAGATGGTGGTCTAATCCCGCAATCCCTTTGCCACTCAGGGTGGTTCCGTAGGGTGAAAAACATGTCAGCATAAGCTACTTCTGACCACTTTTGTTCACGCCGGAGGAAAAGCATCAACTGTAGTAAGATCTCATAGTCCAGTGTGCCATTTACTGGCCACTTTACACCCTCATCTAGCCTGTAGAGGGGTCACCACTGCGTGCAAAATTTAACAAGCTCTCTCTTAGTTTCTGTACCACCATAACCTACCAAATCTTTCCAATGTGTTAAAATGCACCCCAAAGGGCTCCCTTTAGGAATCTCTTTGCTCTCATTTGCCCCCATGCCTACTACTACCGTGTGTCACCCAACCAGTTATCAACAAAATATGTATCCTGGGTAGCTTTTTCCTTTTAAACAGCAAGATTCACAAGTCCTTTTCGGTGCTCTCCACCTGACCTGTTTAATCCACGGCTCTCGGCTAGCTACACAACAAAACACAATTCACAGGTTACGACAAATGACCCCCCTCAGGCAGGGGAATCCTTCCACACCAGGCTCTCGGTTCCTGCACCTCCTGTTCTTACAATTTTGTTAGCAAGCAAAGGAATAAAAGCAAGGTGTTAGCGAAAAAGTTAATGTTATTTCTAGGGTGTAGCTATACCTGTTGGTAAACAAAAACATGTAGTTATAGGTTTGGCTGCAACGTTCACTACACAAGGGAAAAAAACAGGGGGAAGCTCCTACAACTCCTTCTGCCGGTGCTGTGTCTCTGAGCACCAGCAGCTTTCAAACTAACAAAAACAAAAGGGTCCAAAATACTTCAAACACACTTGATCAAAAGTTTTAAAACAGCTCCTCCAAAAGTCTTTATGTTTTTCAATCAAAACACAACACAGATTTCTCGTTAACTTGAGACTGTGAAATCTAATTTCCCTAACTAGTTGCTGGGGAGACAAAAAAACAAATTGCTACCCCCATCACAAGCCCTTCTCACACAGCTCGCCTTTTCACACACAAAATAAACAACTTAAACACACAATCACTTCCTTTGCACAACAAAGCCAGTCAAAACTCTGTTGCTAACATGCTCCTTTTCAAATACACACATTCATATACTACTTAATTATTTCACAATGCAAGCACTTTAAAATCTTCCGCTTTTCCGGGAAGGTATTCTGTCCCTTCTGTCTCTCAGCCAGTCAGACAGGGATTTCAAAATCCCCTGACAACTTTTAACACACCAAGCCTCTAGCTTTGTTCACAAAGTATAACTAACACACTCCAAAAACAAATAAACCAAGCACCTACACACGAACCCTCACAAACCCACAATACACACGGTGCACCACTAATTCTCCACAAATTAAACAAAAACTAATAAAACCACAAAACCACAATACACACACACCCCGTGCGCATGCGCGATTCCAGTTTCTACGGCCGACCCCACAAATTACAATTGGAGCCACTACGCTCCAAACCAGAACGGTACAGGCAGCTTTTGCTGCAGCCACAGCCCCTTCCTCACTTTGGGGCACAACTTACCAAACCAGTAAACCGGTAATACCAGGTTCCGCGGAACAACCCAGACAGGCACACGTTATGCGCAGGGCGTCCCCTGCGTCTTACTAACTGCCCGTATCACAGGTACCTCTTTTTGATTATAAACATACCTTTTGTCCGTAGTTCCAGCAAGCTCTGGTCTATCCCCGGGTGGACAGCAGGATTGCAGGAGTCCTCTCCCAGAAAATTCCGGGCGGGCCCAGAGGAGTCCCGTGGACCCCACTGGCCCCACGGCCAGAAAGAGCAGATGTCCTGCCGCGGTCGCCAAAATGATTTATTAAAAATAGGAATATCGATCTAATACCGATATCCAACTGAGACGGACAAAAACTCTCTAACAGTTTGAAGTTAGAAAGTGTATGTTTATTGCAGCGCTGGGCAGCATGTGGGATAGTTCCCCAAAGGCATACCACACCTTACAGAAAATCACAAAGCTATTTTATTTACAAAACTGTTGAATATCTAAATTACAAATATATATTCATCACCTTGGTACATCCCATTCCCCGCTTTGTATGGTAATTAGCAAAAAACCAATTAAGCATGCGTAGTTTGTCCTTTGAAATGGGTCGGTGGTCTCATTTAAGAGGAGTGGGTTTAAAGTGAGGAAGTAAAATGACTCTTCATCGCTCTGAACTTTCTACCTTTTCAATGCAAATGGTGACAAATGATTGTTGGTAGAATTCCCATTTCCTTAGGTACAGTGACTTTCAATAAGTTTCAGGATTGGGGAGTCTCTGTAATTGTCCTGTGTCCCTAAACCTATTTATCAGGTTCTCTTTTTATTGTTTCAAGCACAGCTAAGCAAACATAAGGTTGACAAGCAATAAGTTATTTGGAAAAAGTTAACTCAAGCCTAGTCTTCCTTAGCTAACTACAAAGCTCTTAATTAACTTTGACAACTATAAGGCTTATTTCTAACTAAAATCTTAATTTCTTAAAAATCCTATATTCTTTAAAATCTATGTCTCATTTGAAAAGAAACTTCACCTCTGTTTCCTGCTGGGCAAAGGTGAACAAAACCCCTGACTAAAGTTACACAAATTTTTGTATCATTTCCCACAGAAACACCCCATGCCTGGAGTTCCTTTAATCCCCCTCACCCCAAACCCAGGGCATTTCCCTCCTGCTTCCTGAACCGGGGGGTCCCACAGCCTTATGCCAGTGCTGAGGGAGAAACCTCCCCAGAGCACTAGCGTTTCTCCTATGCCAAAAGCACAGGGAGATTTTGGGATCAGCCTGGCCCCATGGCCTGGCACTCCACATCCTGAGTGCTGGCACCATCTGTGCCCTCTTCCTGTGCTGGAAAAGGCAATGGCAGCTGCTGGTGGCCAAGGGACTGGACCTTATTGTCCCCTGGGTGTTATTAATGGATCCTCTGTGGGTTTGCCAGGATGGCTCTGGCTGCAGGAGCTGTGCTGGGGTCCCTGTGTCCCATCTTCCTTCTTCTGGCCTTGCTCCAGCCCAGGGAATCTCCTCAGCCTGCACGAGCTCAGGGGCTGATGGCTTTGGAGGTTGTCTCTGGTGTCCCTGGGTTGTTCAGAGCACAGAGCTGACGTGATGGCACCAACAAGCATCTCCCCCATCCCTCCTCCCCCCAGAGCTGGGAGTGCTCACCTGGAGAAGAGAAGGCTCTAGGGAGACTTCAGAACCCCTTGCAGGGCCTAAAGGGGCTCCAGGAGAGCTGGAGAGGGATTGGGGACAAGGGATGGGGGGCCAGGACACCGGGACTGGCTTCCCACTGCCAGAGGGCAGGGCTGGATGGGATTTTGGGAAGGAGTTCCTCACTCTAAGGATGGACAGGCCTTGGCACAGGATGTCCAGATCTGGGATTCCATGATCCAGGCTAAGAGGAGCAGGGGGGGTGGGTTCCAGCCTGGAGTCCCAGGCTCTGCCCAGCTCCTGCTGCCTTTCATGAAATCAGAGACTCATTAAAGTTGGAAAAGACCTTGAACACCCTTGAGTCCACCTGTCACCAAAAATATTTTTCACCCTGAACCAGGCAGCAGCAATTTCACTTTTGCACTGCTGCAGGAAAACATATGACTTACAGGAAGGCAATGCTTGCTCCCCCACTGCCCCCATAAAAGGGAAAGCAGCTCCCTCTGAAAGAAGCAGGGCTGGGTGAGCTCAGCTGGACTTCTCCCATACAAGGAGCTGCAGGGCACAGAGGGAGAAGGTAGTGCCCTGGGGATGAGCTGAGGGGATGGGAGCTGGTTGCAGCCCACTGTGGTTCCTGGAGAGCTCAAAAGGGTCTCATTTTGGACTGCTGTTTATAGGGTCACAGGAGAGCAGGCTTCAGTCATAACAATGTTTCATCCTGGCCAGAGTTTGGCTCGGGACTTTATTTGAAAGTGAGAGAACAGGGATGCTTTGCCCTTCGGGCCAGAGGAATATTTTCCAAGGCTGGTCATAAGAAAAGCCAGAGCTTGTTATCAGTTCCTGCATCAAAGCACTGATTGATAAGCTCAGGAAGAGCTGAGCACAGGTGGTGTTGTCAAGGCCAAGGCCTAACAAGCATTTTCTCAGATCACACTGCAGCCTGGAAAGGAGGGAGGTGAGGGAATGCACCACCTCAATCACTACAATTTTATCACTGCTGAAGCAAACTTCTACATGATGTAACCCTAAAGAAACTTATGGAAGATGAATTTATGCATAAATATATCTATAACAATGCTGCTGTGCTTCCCCTGCTCATTTTCTGGATGGAGCATCAGCCCCAGGAAGGGCTGAGAGCCTCACCTGCCCTCCAGGTACCAGCACAGCAGCTCAAGGTCAAAGATTTGTGCAAAGAGTTGGGAGTTGTCTGTCAGCTAATTTAAGCCATGGCTGAGGATGAAACTGGACTCCAGCTCAAATAAGCCAACTCCAAAAGAGTGCTTTCACTTTCTCATTCTCTGGCAGGAAAAAGCCTGAGGTACTGGAATTACTCTGCTGCTGGAAAAAGCCTGATTTACTGGAATTGCCCTGCCGCCCCTACTAAGGGCAAGTCCCACCCCCCCACCCCCACCCCCTCGGAGAACCAGGGCTGCATAAAAAGGGGCTGTGCTGGGCTTCTCCCATCCCAGGAGCTGCGGGACACGGAGGGAGAAGGTAGGGACCTGGGAATGGATGAGCTGTGGGGCCAGGAGCAGCAGGGAGCGGGATCTTGTCACTCTCCTGCCACCTGCTGCCGCTGTTTTGGCACGGCTGGGGAGATGGCAGGGCAGGAGAAGAGGGGTCTGAGGGGTCTGAGGGCGGTGTCTGCTCCTCCGTGGGCTGCAGGAAGCCGCCTTTGCTGGCAGCCGCTTTGGGGGGAGCTCGGGAGAGCCGTGTGCGCTGCAGGGGCTGAGCTGGGAGCGGGGGCCAGGCTCAGAGGTGGGGCCGGATGGCTGCGCTCCCCTGAAGGCAGGAGCCATGGGAATGATGCTGGGGGAGTTCCTGGCCCCACGCCGCTCCTTTGGGTGCAGGGCAGCTCCGTGGTGATGTGGGGCAGGCACGGCACATCCTGCTCTGTCCCCAAGCCCAGGGGGTCAGTTCTTCCTCTTCCTCCCCATGCAGGGAGGGTGGGATTCTCCTCTCTTACAGTCTAAGCGTCAGCACCCAGAGCCCTCTGGTCCCTGAGACAGCCCCACCAAAGGTAGCAGTGTTCCCAGAGCCCCTTTCCCTGGGCTGGGGATAGGGAAAACTCTCGGGGGCTGTTCCCATGAAACGATGTGCAGGCAGGTCCTGCTGCCAGCCTTGCTGCTTCTCTTGTTTGCTTCCAAGCTGGAACTCGATCCCGAGTTATGCCCTGAATGTGCTTAGTGCCTCTCTGCGGGCACTGACACAGTCACATGGGGCTTTTTCCCTATTCCTGCAGCAATGGGAAGCCGTGCAGGGACTGCCAAGGGTGCCTGGGGGCAGGTTCAGGCTGTGGCTGGGCTGGAGTTATTGTTGTGCAGGGTCGCCCCTGGCTCCTGAGACCGAACTGAAGTGCAGAATAAGGATTTACTATTAGAAATTTAAAGCAGGTATGTTTTATTTCCAGCTGGGACACACGGGGGGATTTCTCCTCCAAACTGTGAGTACCTGATCAAGACAGGGTCCAGGCTTAAATACACCTTGATCCCACAAACCCACACCTCCCCAGTCACCTATTCCCTGCCTTCTCTCACTTTGTATTTGAATTAGCTGCCATACCTCCTGGTGGTCCATAGTTGACCTCTTCCTCAGGTTGATCTTCACTTCTGGGTAGGTGCAGTGGAAGTTTGGCTGTTTTTCAGGTGGCTCTGCTCTTGCCAGAAATGAGGGACTTGCTTTTGCTGGATTCAAGCCACAAAATTCTGCTTAATCAATATTCAACAAATACCTAGGTCCTGCTTTGCTGAGTTCCAGCATTATACATCTAAACTATATGGCTTCTACCTAGTAACTACCTAACAACCAGGTTTAATAGCTGATCTTCTATGTGTTCTCAGTACAAGCTGTTTCTCTACTTCTACAATATCAACAAAAGCTGCTTCTAAAATCTTTTATTTTCATATCTATAAACGTTCTCCATATCAGTCCCCCCTTTTCTTTTTATATGTTGCAGATTATTTTGCTTAATTAAAAAAAAAAGAAAGCATCCTGTGCAAGCCTAGGCTCACAACAGTAATGATGGGGAGAGGGGAGGCCACAGAGACAGACCACATACACACATGTGAGGGAAGCATGTGGCAAACACAGACCTCCAGGCAACAGGCTCCCTCTCTCACCCTTGTCTAAAGGCTGTACAGTTAAAGCAGGGGCTGGCAAAGCTGAGCCCAAAGTTGTGAGTACCACTCTGGGGTACTGTACCACATGCACCCAAACACAACCCTTCTAGTGGCATCCCAGGGCCTGTGCTACACATAAGGGCATGGGGTAACGCATCTTGGTTGCTGTTTTCAAATTTCACTGGGAAAAATGTTTTGCCTTCTTTTTCTATTAATCAAAACAGCTACTGATTGCATCCACTGCTGTGGTTGAATGCAACCAAGGCTAAAATGACGTTTCTTCTGGTTGTTTTTAAAGCGTTTGCTAACAGTTTATTGTCTTGCTCTTCAATGTAAACAGTTTTTACTGGCTTGTACTTAATGCTAATAAAAATATTGTAAAGGTTGCTGTAACTTAACTATGGTATTACTAGTTACAGCCCATTTATTTATTAATACTTCTAAATCTACTGTGTTCAAACCCCCTAGTCCTGTTCTCACATTCTTGTGAGATCTGTTTTTTGCTTAAATATATGATACGCAGACTTCTGTAGTGAAAGTATTTAGTTTCATTGCTATTTCTGTTCACTTCAGGGACCATTCTAAATTGAGCAATAGCTTTTGGGTCTTTTAATAACATATGGTCTTATTTTGGTAACTAAAAGTTTAAACAAATATAGTTGAAGGTGTGGTGGTGCTTTCCAATGTTTGTGACAAAGTTGTCCTGATCTTGTTGCTCTGAAGGTTTGACACTGGTTTTAGTTTTAGTTCATTATCACCAGGTGTTGCTTTCCAAGGAGTCTCTGGAGCTTTCTTGACTCATGTGTGATGGATCCAAGCACTCTGTTCCTAAATCTTAGTTGTGGTGAATGTGGTGAGAAGCGCCTGGAATGATCCTTCCCACTGTGGTTTTAGGG
The DNA here is from genome assembly GCA_016584745.2 of Phylloscopus trochilus trochilus. Classification (NCBI taxonomy): domain Eukaryota; kingdom Metazoa; phylum Chordata; class Aves; order Passeriformes; family Phylloscopidae; genus Phylloscopus; species Phylloscopus trochilus. The sequence goes on from WQNJ02000101.1 coordinate 811,298, forward strand.
TTTTCTCTAGAAGAAACTTAACATCTATATAATTTCTAGGCTGTAGGTTATACACTGGCATGTCCAACCCTCTGCTTTGAGTTCCAGCCACATATATTTTTAATATTTTTGAGCTGCTTACTCAAGGCCACCATATAGGTGGTCAGTGTTTCCCCCCCGATCTGGGAGGATATATTTTGTACCTTATATGGTCTTTTCTAAAATGTTTCAAAAAAACTTGACTTTTCTTTTGTTCTGGGTTTAGCCCGAATTCACAGCAATGCCAGTGAAAAAAACTGAGGCCAGAGTAAGTTGGCTTCTTGCCCTAGTCTTACAATTTTTTGTTTATTGTGGCTGAGACTCCAAAGCGTGGTATTGTTTCTTGTAGTAATACCTTGGTTACCTTTTAGACTTTAGTCGTCCTTGTGGGGGAAGCTTCTGGCCACCTTGAAAAGGTATTATTAGTTAGTGCCAGCAAATATAGATACACCCCTTTTCTTGGAAGTTCTAAAAATTTGCTGCTGTTCCTTGGGCCCACGACTTTTTCAAATTCGGCTAGGTTTTGGGTTGGGGGGTATTTTTGGGTTTAGTCTGGAGGCAAAGATCACATTGTACCAGTGCCCTACTTGGGCAATGGTAACATACAGGTTTCTAACAATAATTCTTTGAGTTAAATAGTTATGCAGGGCATCAATTCCCTAATATGTTTTCCTATGTTCCTTTCTTACTAGTGACCATAGTAAATGAGAGGAAGTAGCAAGCTTTCTTTTCCTTTTTCTGTAACAGCCTATTCCTCCTGGTTATAACTTTCTTTTTTACTTTTTATAAGCCATTTGTTTTTTTTATTATACCTTGGCTTACCTTCTAAAAAAAATGTGTCTATCTGGGATTAAAGCTGCCTCAATGAATATTTCACCTTTGGCTGCTTCTTTTGTCTTTCTGGCCACCAGCTCATTTCCTTTTTCTAATTCAGAGTTCACTTTCTGGTGTGCCTTGATATGCATGATGGTTATTTTTAAGGTAGTTGGACGGCCTCTAACAGGCTTTTTTGTTGTTCTTGTTGTTTTGTGCATGTTTAATCTAGGTGGATGATTGTTTGCTTCATTATCTGGGTCTTCTGGGATAATCTATACTCTTGTAGGCCTAAAAAGTTTAAAAGGCTTGCCATCGAGTAGCTCTCAGGAGGTTGTTTACATACTGCAATAGTTGTCCTTCTTCTGGGACTTCCCAGAATTCTAAATCTCTTGCAAGTTGTTCTCCAAACAAGGTGGACAAAATTTTTGAAATCCTGCAGAAACACTGTCCATGTGGTTTGACAGTTATTGATAGCTGAAGGGTCAGGGGTAGATTCCTCTCCTTGCAGTGTAATTTGCCTAGGTTTATTTTTTTCAATGTTATCTTATCATACAGATGTTCTAGCCATTTTTACATGCACTTTTAATCAACATTAGCTCTTTCACTATTGGCTGTTAGTTGCAGAAATAAAGGCATCAGTTATTATTTCCCAACTACAATTACTTCTGCAGAAGTTGATGTTATAATACACAATATATATCCTCTGTTATAAATTCAAACATGCAATTCTATCGAAAACGATTTATTTGCTAGAGAATTTTGACAGTGAAATTGACAACACGCACAATCAAGGAAACAGTGGCGATCCCGGGAATTGGTCACTGGGTGAAATCGCGAATGCAGCCTCTATCGCACTGCATTACGTGAGTTTCACAAAGGTCTGAGCCCATGCCAGTCGTTTTTATACCCTCTCTGGCTGGGCTACGTGAGTCCCTGAGATTTTTTAAGTTCTTTTGTCTCTTTTGACTTCGTTTCAGTGGTTGATGCAATTTCTGAAAACGGGTTTGGTTCTCTTGAAAGGATTTCCTGGGTAGAGCAGCTCCTGAATAGTCTAAATGGTCCTGATAAGACACCATCATGTGCTGATCGCTGAGCCATCACTCTTATCAAGCATTGAGTGTCTCCTTTCGGGCCTTGATCTCCACCTTCTATTTGCATTTTAATATTTTTGTCTTCTCTCAGAGAGGTGGGTGAAAGCACTTTGTGAAATCTACACACAGCCCTCTGCCTGTGTGTGAGGCTTTGTAGGCTACAGTTTGCTATTCCGTAAGCAAGCTTTATTTCTACTTACTAACAAATCTTTATATAACACCAATATTATGAAAACATAAATTACCATCTATTACGTCCTCTATTTTAATTTTTTTCTAATGCTTGAGCTATAATATGTATTTATGACACTAAAATATACAATCTACAGAGAGATCAGGGCATTAACAATAAAAGACTGACAAATTTGATACTATATCAAAAGCAGGTTAAAAGAGATTACAAAGTGTACTATATCAAAATAATTTACAGAAATCAATAATAGCAAAAGACAGTAACCACATAGTTATTTATAACAACAGCTCACTGGTGGGGCCTTGTGGGGCTGGTGCTGCTTTCAGGTCTCAGCAGAACACACACTGGCTCTGGGCTCCCAAGCAGCAGAGGAGCACAGAAGCAAGTTGACAAGCCCTGGTCAGTGCTGAAGCAAGAAAAAAACCAGGGAGGGAATAAAAGAGAAAAACCATAAGGCAGCAGGATCTCAGGTCAGACCCACTGTGCCACATGGCCCCTGTGTTGATCACCTCTGCTGGAAGAAACAGCAGCCCCTGGTCCCAACCAAGAATCTTGGGCCGCTCTTCACCCATTCTTGGGTGATATTCCTGAGTCAGAGTGGGGGAAACACTGACAACTCCAGACACAAACCAAAACCAATACCAGACTGGCTGTGGGATAAGAACCATCCCCAAGACAGGACCTCAGCACCTTCCAGAGCCATTTCCCAGGGGCCCTCTGTAAGTCACCCCTGAGCAGCCTGAAGTCTGCTCCCCTCAAGGCCAAGGCTGAAGGTTTGCTGGCACTTCTCCTCCTGTCACCAGAGATTTTAAGCTCAGTGGCTCTGTGGTGCTGTGGCCGAGATGTCCACCAATGGGCACTTGGCCGATGAGACCCTCTGTGGTAGGGGAGCAGCAGATCACAGAGGGCACCTCTATGAATGGGCTCCCAAAGTCTCCATTCTCTCCTGATGGGCCACCAGGATGCCCCAGGCACAGCTGTGGGCAGGGACAAAGTGGATTTTGCCACTGAGCCTGTGTGGCCGTGCTGGGTGTGGGGGGAGTGTGTGTGGGGAGTGTGGGGTGCCCCTGGGGGAGTGTGTGAGCACTGCCTCTGGGTGCTGGGAGCAGCAGGCTGGGCCAGGCAGCGAGCAGGGCAGGCGTGGGGCTGGGGAGAGGGTGCAGGATGCAGGCAGGGCTGTTGGATGGGCACAGGGGCTGTGCCAGTAGTGCTCGAGGGAGCCAGGAATGCCGGTGGCTGTCTGCATTTGTGGATTGAGGAGTTCTCTTGGGAGGATGTGGGCAATGGTGAAGGCAGCACCTTCTCCAGGGCAGGCTGTGTGGCAGAGACTGTGTGTGTGTCTGTGCTGTCTCTGGCATTCACACTCAATTTCAGGGTTGATCCTGCAAATGGGAAAGCAACAGGCACATCCAGTGGGCTGGGAAGGAGACCCTGGCTCTTGTGCCATCCCAGGCTGGGCTCCAGCAGGAGACTTGGAGCAATCCCCAGGCCTGCAGCTGCTGCAGAACCTCTGGCAGGATGCTGGGGCCTCTGACAGCACCTCAGGGAAAGTCTCTTTTCTTCCTCCACAGACATGGCTTCAAAGGAGGACATACCAGAGGGGGAAGCAAAGGCAGAGCTGCTGGCAGAGGAATTAAGGAAGGAAGGACTGGATACTGGATACTGGCTGCCCAAGATGACAGAGGTCCTGGGAATCATGTGCAGAGAAGCCCTGCAACATCTGGACTATAATGACTATCTCAGGCTAGAGCATGAGGTACGGTACCCCTGGGAGAAAAAGGCACTCCAGAAACTCCTGAAAATAACAGAGGACAAAACAACTGCTAAAGAGATGCAGAAGGAGCACTTGGAGAAGACAAAGGAGAGACAAGAAGTGGCCAAACAAGCCCTGAAGGATCTGACAGTAATGCTCAACAGCCACAGCCAGGATGCTCTGAGGGAGAAAGCAGAGACTCTGTGGCAAGCCATGGAGATTCCCAAACAGTTGTGGCCACCACTAAAAAATCCCTTGGTAGATATGCTGGAGAGCATCCAGAAGCAGCTGGAGCAGCAGGAGTTGTCAGCAGGCAGGAGGGAGAACATCCCTGACACGGAGGTGCTGAGGCGAGCGTCAGGGGGACTGGCCCTGCAGGGCATCTACAAGACCAGCAGACCTGAAGATGTGCTGGCAAAGCGAGAGCAGCTCCTCAGGGTTCCTGAGGGATTCAAGCTCGCTGGTCCGGAGCATGGATTGCTGCTTGAGAGGAAGGAGTTCTCCTCCTCTGGTGCAGAATCCACTTTCACCAAGTCCATGGAGCAGCTGGGGTTCAGCATAAGCGTTTCTGCCAAAGCCAACTTCTGGAGGGTCCTTCTGAGTGGAAGTGTAGATCACAGCAGCTCCTCGCAGTCACAGGACACCCACCAGTCCCACTCTGAGCAGAGCTACTTTTGCACCACCATGTACCACTACATCCCTCTGGCCTCCTGCTACTTCCAAAGGCATCAGCTTTGCCTCTCAGATGCGGCTCTGAAGGAGCTGCAAGACATGGAGCAGCTTTTGAGCTTCACTCAGGAAGACAAGGCCTCACTGCTGAATAGGTGTGAGAGGTTCTTCAGCAGGTTTGGGTCCCACATAAACCAAGGTCCCCTCCACTTTGGGGGGATATTCTGGTGGAAGGCATCTACAGAAGGATTCCGAGCCGAGCAGCGGGAGGAGATGAAGCGACAAACGTCTGAAGCACTGAACTGCTTTGTCACAGCCAGCTGGGGTGGCTTTGGGGCCAGTGTTGGAAAGGCCCTGGATGTTTCTAAATCCAGCTCAAAGGCTTCTGTCCTGGGGAGAGCTGGAGAGAGCTCCCATACAGCAATTCAGCTCTCCCTGGTCAACACAGGGGGCCCACCAGACACAGCTTCTCTTCCTGAGTGGAAAACGGGGCTGGTGTCTGATAACACAACGTGGTGCGTTATCGACCGTGGCTTTGAGCTGATCGCAGTGTGGGATGTCATCCTGTGCAATCACAATGGGGATTTTAAGTCCGTGGGACAGATGAGCAGAACCCTCAGGGCTGCATACAAAGAGCTGACCAATCAGAGCATTGACACCATTTTTGGAGAGGAACTGGGCAGTGTCCTGCAAAAGGCCAGAGATTTCATGGAGACTGTGAAGACCTGGGAGGTGACGGTGGATGAAACGAAACTGCTCAAGCTGATGGAGCTAAAACATGATCTGAATGCAAAAACCAGGAACCCCAGTGTGTGGATCAATGTGTGCCTGTCAGACAAAGCCCTGCAGGACTTCCTGGTGAACACTGTGCGGAGCTGCCAGGAGTCACCTCCAGAAAACGCCACCTCCATCAAGGTCATGTTGAGAAGCCTCCTGGATCCTCATGTCTACTCTGTCAAGGACTTCCCTGAGGCTTCCTTCATCATGCAATGGATCTTCCAGCCTGTGAACCCACTTCACAGATCTCCAAAAGTCTGTGAGCTTGAAGAGCTCATCAAAACACTGCAGCAAATGAAGGAGCACATCCATGCTGTCACCTACGCACCAGGAAGCTCTGATTCTGCCATTCATGAAGCAAAGATAGAAGCCACCCGGACCTGCAGCCTCGCCATCTATTCCTTACTCCAGTCTCTCCAGGAACAGGAGCAGAAAGCCAAGGAACTGTTGGTGCTCTTGATTGCAACCAGCACAGGGTACCAGGTGGAAAGCAGCACTTTCCAGCACCTGCTTGGACACCCAGAAATTCAGTACATGGCCAAGGAAATGGAAGCGGCACACAAGGAGTACATGAACCTGAAGGAGCAAGATGCCAACAGAGCTGAGGCCTCCCTTCTGCTGACAGGTCTGACTGTGACACCAGAAAGTCGAGAGCTGTCCCCTGAGCAGAAGAGGGAGCGTTTGGTTTTCATGGAAGATCACATGAAAGGCTTGTGGTCCACACAGATAAAGAATCTCCTCCAAAAGCACAGAGAAGGCACAGACTGGGAGAGGCTGGAACAGGACTTGAATTCCTTGATCAGTGGGAGCTTGGATGAGAAATGGGATGAACAGAGGATGCAGAACAGAATCAGTGACCTGGAAGACACTTTTGCAACACCTGAACCCCCCAGTCAATCCCAATCCAAGTCAGACAGCAGCCAATCCAAAGCTAAAGATGCCATTGCAAACCAGGAGTTCCTCCAGTTGCTTAAACGCCTTGGACTCGAAAGTCACTATCCAAGAAAAATGGGGACGGGAGATTTCCACACCATCTGCAAGACATCTCTGCAGGACAGCCAGCCCAGCAAGGAGAAAGAACTGCCATCCTACTTTTTGCAAAAGCTGTTATCCGTGGACTACCAGGTGAGGTACCTGACTTGCAGGAATGACAGCAACCCAAAACTTGCACGCCTTCCACAAACCACAGCGAAAGAGCACCAACACTCAGACTCCTTTGCACATTTTTTTGATGATTTGGAGGAAGAAACCCCTAAATGTGCAAGCAGGGACAGCCATGTGCACCCCATGGATCTGCAGATGGCCATTTTCCATTGTGCTGATGACTTCCTGAGACAGACACTTGCAACCAAGCTGGCCTTCTGCCAACTGGCGCTGCCTCTGCTGCTGCCCAACCCATGCACTTCACGCATCGAGTTCCCGCTCTACGCCCTCAGCCAAATCCAAAGGAGCTGGAAAGAGGTGGAGAAGTCAGGAAAGCAGGCTGGAACAAAGAGTTACAACAACAAGCTCATCTTTCAGGCCCAGACACCCATCGTGTCCTTCATCCGCATTGGCAGCTCGGCCTCCTCTTCCAAGTCTCAGCTCCTGAACGCTCTGCTGAGCAGACGCAAACACGACACTTTCTTCCACCGCCACTGCAGAGGCAGCACCAGCGAGCGTTTGCTGATGGAAGGGGTGGTGGAGATTGCCTGGTACTGCCCCCGTGGAAGCCCCGATGACACCTTTGAGTGCTGCGTGGCTTTCTGTAACCTGCATGGAGACGCCAGGGATCACGGAGCACAGGTGCAGTTCCTGCAGGAGATATCTGCTGTCAATGTGGTTCTTGTGTCTGATTTGGAGCACATGGACAGCAGGGGGAAAGAGCTTCTGCAGGGCCTGTTGGAGTCACAAAAGCCTTTGATTTGTCTTCTCGCAGAGAAGAACAATATTGTAGCTGGACAAGGCAGCAAAAACATAAAAATAGGGATGAAGAACAGAAATGAAGCAGAACTGATGGACCAGCTGACGAAAATTATCAGGGATCTCCTAGAAGGGTCTAATCTACATTTCAGTCTGGATGCCTGCGTGGACAAAGCTCGCCAGTATGGATTTGTAGTAGATGAAGATGAAGTTACATGTGTGACAGCCAAAACAAAGGCCAAGGAGCTGGTGGACCTTCTGAAGAAAGAGAAGCTGTCTGAGATCAAATCCAAGCTGCTGCCGCTTCAAGGAAAACTGTGGTACCAGTGGTGCAAAAAGGACAAAGAACTCACTCGCTTGCAGGAGAAGGGCGACAAGAGCATTGAGCATCATCGCAGCAACATTGAAAACGAGAAGAAATCAATAAGAAGGAAGCAACTTGATCAAGCTTTCCCTCTCAACACACTGATGAAATCATTCCTTAGCTTTCTCCAGACCCAGCCAGCAGACAGCAAGAAATACTTTCTGCAGTGGATGAAAGTCTTTATGGACGAGCTGTCCTGTGGTCGCCTTGAAGAACTGAGGACAGCCTATCATGAGTTATGGACTGAAACCCTGGAAAGAAAGAAAAGCAAGGAAAAAAACGGTGTTAGTGCTCAGTTCCTGAATCGCTTGGATGCCCTCTCTGAAGAAATCAACGATTCTTCCATTGGCTTAGAGCACCTTCTGAGAGAAGCAGGGCAGATTTATGAAGCTCTGCAATTAATGGAGACAAAGAACTACATTTCTGCCAAACTGCCAGATGTTGCAGCAGAGCTTATGGTTTCAGGATATCCTGTGGAGCTGATGGATGGGGATGCTTCTTACATGCCCTTGTGCTGGGTAAGAGCAATCTTTGAAAGCTTAATTGAGAGGCTGGGGGACAAACGAGTGTTTGTGCTCTCCGTGCTGGGCATCCAGAGCACGGGCAAGTCCACCCTGCTGAATGCCATGTTTGGTCTGCAGTTCAACGTCAGCGCGGGGAGATGCACCCGCGGAGCCTTCATGCAGCTCATCCCAGTGGGCGAGGAGCTGCAGCAAGACTTGGGCTTTGATTTTGTGCTGGTGGTGGACACAGAGGGACTTCGTGCCACTGAAATGGCCAATAAACAGTCCCTGAACCATGACAATGAGCTGGCCACCTTTGTCATTGGTGTTGGCAACTTGACTGTGATCAATATCTTTGGAGAAAATCCGTCAGAAATGCAGGATGTTCTCCAGATTGCTGTGCAGGCTTTCCTGAGGATGAAGAAAGTCAATCTTTCCCCAAGCTGCCTCTTTGTCCACCAAAACGTAGGAGAAGTAACTGCCAAGGAGCAGAACATGGAAGGACAAAGGCGTTTGCAGGAAAAGCTGGATGAAATGACCGTGGTAGCTGCTCAGGAGGAATTCTGTGATGTCTCCTCCTTCAACGATGTCATTGGCTTTGATGTGAACACCCACATTCACTACTTTGCTCACCTGTGGGAAGGAAACCCCCCAATGGCACCACCCAACCCCACCTACAGCCTGAATGTCCAGCAACTAAAGAGCAAAATCCTCCAGGTTGCCCAGAAGCAGTCCCAGCGCAGCATTTTGAGGCTCTCGGGCCTGAAAGATCGGATTGGTGACCTCTGGAATGCTTTGCTGAATGAAAACTTTGTTTTCAGCTTCAAGAATTCCCTGGAGATTGCTGCCTACAGGAAACTGGAAAGTGCCTTTAGTCAGTGGACCTGGAGGCTGAGGAGTCACATCTTAGACATACAGATGAGACTGGACAACAAAATTCGCAATGGAGACTTGCAGAATGTCAGCAGGGAAGACCTTGAAGGTCAGGTGCAAGAGATAAGTGATGCCATTGAGAAAGAAGTGGAAAAGTATTTTGGGGAAGACAAAGATTGTGAGACACTGGTGCAGTGGAAATCAAGCACAGAGAAGAAGCTGAAAGAACTAAAGGAGACTCTTGTTCATGAAACAAGAAAGAAATGTGAGAATCTTATTGAGCTGCAGAAAGAGCAGAGGAAACTGGATGCAAGGAAGTTGGAATATGAAGATGAGCTCCTGAGAAGGAGTAGGGAGCTGGCTGTGACTCTGAAAGGGAAGAGTCTCACTGAAAGAGAACTGAGAGACAACTTTACTTTTCTCTGGAACAATTGGATTGCTGAAGTCTCCCGTGCTGCTCCTCCTCCAAAACGGGTGGATATTGATGCAGAAATTGAAGATGTCCTTCTAGAGCACTTTAAGGAGCCAGGTTTTTATGAACGGATGAGGTCATTTCCCAAAGGCAGAGGATTTTCTTTTGACATGAAGAAACACATCACAAAGAGAAAGTATTTTGGCATCCCAGATCCCAGAAGCTTTTTTAATGCTGATGTGGTTGACTTTCAGGACATCACAGACAACATCATAGAGAGTGTGATAGCAAACATTGATAAGAAGGAACAGGAGAAACGTGATTACAGTCGAAGTTTTATTCATGAAATACTCAATGAAGTCCAGGAAGGAGTGAACTCTGTCCCCAGCAATGCAAAATGTACTTTTAACAGAGAGTACAGCATAGATTTGTCTCTGTATCTGTGCAAAATGGCAGCAGAAAGGTTTAAAGCCATGCATGAAGCATTCCAAAAGGCAAATGACCCAGTTGTGTACCTGAGGAGCAAGAGAGAAGATTTCTTCCAATGTTTCCAGATTTCCTGCCAAGGAGCCACTTCCATCACAACTTTTGCTGCTTTCCTTTGTAAGAAGATTGAACCAGCTCTTCTCCAGGCGGTCTATGAGAGGACAGCTAAAGACATTGCTGAGGACATGCAGGGAAAATACCCAGATTTCCAGGGCAACAGAGCCAATCTGGAAGTATGCATCCTGAGATATCTGGCAGAACAAGAAAATTTTGAGTATTTCAAGCAGTACCTTAAGTTTCCAAAAGAGTTTTTTCAGAGTTACATTGAGACACGAGTGAAGAGTTACTGTTTAGATGAGAGCAGGAGGCTGGAGAAGTTTTTAGAGTCCTCTTTTAATCGTCTCTATCAAAACATCTTGTCAGCTGTTTCTTTATCAACTCAAATTGTCAAAGACAGAAAAGACAGAGAAGACAAAGTCTCTCTCTGGCTGGATGAATTTTGCAGGGAACTGACAGAGGTGATCAGCTTGCCCAAAAGTGACCTGAAGGGCATCGAGCTTCAGGAGGTCACAGACATTGAGTTCCTGAGCAGTGCCATGGCAGCAGCTCTGGATGACATGAGGGACAGACTCCTGAGAGGATTTGCTGATGCTGACCTGAGCTCATTTTCAAGGCAGCCTCACACCATCCTGGCAGAGCATTTTTCTGGGTGCTGGGAGCAGTGTCCCTTTTGTGGGACTGTCTGCACAAACACCATGCAGGGACATGATGGAGACCATCAGGTGATCTTCCATCGCCCAGAAGCTCTGAGGGGATGGAGATGGTGTGGGACAGGCCAGCTGGTCATTGATATTTGTTCCAGCCTTGTTGCAAGTGACTGCAAGTTCAGAACTGATGATAACGTATGGATCCCCTGCAAGACATACCGTGATGCTGGACCTCCTTATTCCACTTGGAAAATTCTTCCTGATCCATCCATGCAGGCGTACTGGAAATGGTTTGTGTGTCATTTCAGGACACAGCTGGAAGCTTTGTACAAGAAGAAATTTCAGGGAAGAGGAGAAATCCCTGAGGCGTGGCAGAGAATTACCAAGCAGGAAGCACTGTCTGAGCTGGACAGGCATTAGGCCATGTACATGTGGAGGAAGAACCACAGCAGCTTTGCAGTATAGGTGAATTTTGTACCAGGCTCTCCAGAGAATGCAGTTACAATGATGATGCCCTCAAGCCCAATGAAGACAATGGTATCCAATCGCTCCCAAATTTGGTGAAATAAGGCTTGTTACTGTGGCCATCGCTTAGCAACTCCCTCGCTTCATGATAAAGCCAGAATCCTCTTGCATTCTTGCCATAAACATTTCCCTTTGCTTTCTCCTAGAGCCAAATGAAACCCTCTCCTTGAAGTGATCGGCTTGGTGGCCAAGCCTGAGCCCAAAGGGCCAGGGCAAGAGCAAAGGCAGCACTCCAAGCACCCCTTGGATCAGCTACTGTGAGACAAGAAGTGACAGTGCCCCAAAGGCAGTTTTCCTGCAGCAAGGAGGTGTCCTGCTTGGAGAAAGGGCTGCAGGACGTGAGGCCAGCTCCATGCTGGCTGCAAGCTGGGCTGCTTGGCTTTTGGGTGTCACCCTTCCCTCCCTGATTGCAGCCTCCTGGATCAACTGAGGCCCTTCTCCCAGCTGGAGCTGTTGTGCCTCTGGACTCAGGAAAGCAGTGACAACACAACAGCCCTGGGGCTCAGGCAGTGCTTTCCCTCCCTGTCTCTGAGGTGCTGTGTCTCTGTCCAGGGCAGCTGCTCCTGTTCAAGTGCCTCCAGACCTCAGCCCTAGCAGGAGCTGCTCTTGGATTCAGACTGGGAATGGAGATGCCCCTGGCTATGGTGTCAGCTCTTGAGCTCAGTGGGATCACTGTGCTGCTAGTGGAGCTGGGGGGTGGTCCCTGTTGTGTGTTTGGGCTTACCTGAAGCAGTGCACTTCAATAAATCCCAGAGAGCGACCAGCAGTTTCAGGCCCTGAGCACATTTGTTAGAACGGCTGATGAAAGAGGTGAAGGACAGGGCACTGTATCGAAATCCAAGAGCTGTTTGTTGATCCTCAAAGGGAGTCCAGGGACAAAGGCAACTTTGGGCTGAAGACGCAGGATTAAATAGTGGGAAGAAGGGGCAGATCTGAGGGTCAAGTGCCAATGGGACAGGCAAAAGTGGTGCAGAGGAGGGGCAGCCAACCAAGGGAACCAATAGGGTAACAGGGGTGGAGCACTGCAGCAAACCAGGGCCAACAGGGATCAGGAGAGGGGAGAACATTCTAGAGAATAGACACATAAGGTAAACGGGGGCTGAACTGGAGTGAACAGGGGGTGACATCAACTACATGAATCAATGGAGTTTCAAATATTAACATGTGCCTGCAGAGGCCCATGGGACGGAAGCTTTTCTCATCCCAACCTCAGAGGGGTGTCTCTCCTTGCTTGTTCCTGTCTCTCCAGGGCTGAGGCATTACTGCCTTAGTGGGAGCAGCCCCATGATGAAGAATGGAGAAGTCCCGGACGGGTGGGAGCAGTCCCAAGAGGGTAGGAGCAGTCCCACGAGGGTGGGAGCAGTCCCATGAAGGTGGGAGCAGCCCTTGCTGCTGGCACCTGGTGCACAGCCGAAACCTATTGTCAGTAGCAATCCCTTAATTCCATTACACCTACCGCAGCAATCCGCTTAGGGGAAGCTGTGGAGAGGCTGAGAAGGGAGGAGGCATGGCTTAAATACACCTAGGCTTTATCCCGGGGGGAAGCGCACGGTCCAGGGCATGGGGGAGGCCACAGGGCTCTTGGGTTCTGCCACCAGCCTGCAGCCTCCTCCACTGCTCTTGGGACAGCTTCACCTGCTTCCCCTGTCACTGCTGTCACCTGTGTCCCCCGTATTGCTCTGAGGTTTCCCAGTCCAGCTGCTCCCCCATATCAGGCAGACGTGTTCTGGGGGCTGGAGCCCCTCTGCTCTGCAGACAGGCTGGAAGAGCAGAGGATGTGCATGCAGCCTGGAGAAAAGAAGGATATGCAGAGCCCTTTCCAGTGACTAAGGGGCTCCAGGAGAGTGGAGAGGGACTTAGGACAAGGGATAGAGGGACAGGACACAAGGAATGGCTTCCCACTGCCAGAGGACAGGGATAGATGGGATACTGGGAAGGAATTGTTTCCTTGGAAGGTGGGGAAGCCCTGGCACAGGGCGCCCAGAGAAGCTGTGGCTGCCCCAGGATCCCTGGCATTGTACAAGACCAGGTTGGACACTGGGACTTGGAGCAACCTGTGATAGTGGAAGGTGTCCCTGCTCATGGAATGAGATGGTCTTGAGTGTCCCTTCCCATGCAAATCACTCTGTCACTTGATGAATCTATTTCTGCTTGCTGCCCTCCAGTGCATTCCCTGCTCAGTCTTTCCCTCTTCACTACATTAAGCAGAAAGAAAAGACAAACATCAGTAAAAGGTGTGGAAAATTTTATTCTTTACTGAACTTTATTAGTTTTCTGTTTGGCTTAAGCACAATAAATATTTCAGCAGTAGCATTGAACAGACTGGAATTCACACCCACTGCAGTACCTGAACCCTCAGACTCTGGACTCTGGGAAAGCCACTGGTGCCCCTGGGATCACAGCAGCTTGAGGTGGGCCACTGCCAGCATCAGTGTCCCCTTCAGCCCAAGGGACAGGAGCAGGGCTATGTGCCTGCTGGCAGGGAGGGATGGGGGCAGATTTTGAGGTCTCCAACCAGCTGACCCAACAGGCTCCACAGGTGCTGTGGGCTGAGGCGATTGGCACCTTGGAGGGTGAGCAGGGAATTACCCCAAGAACTTCTGCTCCTGGGGGAGGGATGGCCCAGCCACTTCCTTGGGAGACCGGCCTAGGGACTTCTCCAGCCAGGTCTGACCACACCAGGATGGGCCAGAGGGCCTTTTCCACAAGCAAAGAGGTCAGCATAGCTCCCACTGACACCATGGAATCACTGGGGTTGGAAAAGCCCTCTGAGTCCATCAAGTCCAACCATTCCCAGCACAGCACAACCAAGGCCAAAGTGCTGTCTCCATGTCCCCAAGTGCCACATCCAAAGGGCTTTTAAATCCCTCCAAGGATGGGGACTCCACCTCTGCCCTGGACAGCTGTGCCAGGCCTGGACAAGCCTTTCCAGGGAGGAATTGTCCCCCAAATCCAACCTGAACCTGCCCTGGCACAGCTTGAGGCCATTTCCTCTCATCCTGTCCTTCTCCCACAAGAGCAGCCTCTGTGTCACCTCAGCCACTGCTCTGACACAGCTCAGAGGTAGAGGAGGGCAAAACCAGGAGGAGCCAAGGCTGGTTTCCCAAAAGCACCCCTTCCCTAGGGACTTTCCAGCTCTATCAGAAGCAGGCATGGATGCTCTCAGAGGAGAAGAGTTTAGGGGCCTCACTGGAGCTGAGATCAAGCCAGCTCTGACTCCCAGCTGCAGATCCTTGATGGGCCAGGAGGTGACACCAGGCCAGCTCTGTTTAAGGAGCTTAAAGATGTTCCCAGCACCTTGGGAGCTCCTACTCCCAGTATGCTGCTCTCGGCTCTGGCAAAGCTTTGGGGTAGGTGGATGATGGTTACAGGGAGAGGCAGCTGCCATACCCCACCGTGATCAACCAGGGGCTGCAGGAGAGCTGGAGAGAGCCTGGAGGGACAGGACAGAGAATGACTTTCCACTGCCAGAAGGCAGGGATAGATGGGATACTGGGAAGGAATTGTTCCCTGGGAGGGAGGGGAGGCCCTGGCACAGGTTGCCCAGAGAAGCTGTGGCTGCTTCTGGATCCCTGGGAAGTGTCCCAGGCTTGGAGCAACCTGACTTAGCACTATCCCTGGAAGAAGAGACAACACACATAATCTCTCAGGGACCAGGCAGGAGGAGCTGAAGAGCCAGAACCTGCCCTCTCCATCCCCAGGAGCACATCCCTTGGAAAGGACAGAGACCAGCCAGTGACCACCAGCATGGAACATCCCCCTCAGGGGCTGTTACCCAGGAACACTTTAATTCTTAATACCTAAACCCATGGTGGGCAATAGAAGGGTTGGTTCTCAGCTGCCACACAAGGTTTGGTCTCTGTTTCTATTCCCCTCTCAGAATCCAGGAGCAGAAATCACTGGGATTTCTAAGAGTCCAAGGAGAAACCCCCTCCCCAGCAGTTGCCTGGGCACTGGGATGGGCTCTGCTCCATCCCTGTCCTCACCAGGGACAAGCCAGCCCAACACCCAGCACTGATTAAAAAAGCTTTTAACTACTTTAAAGGTGCAATAAATTAAGGCACCAAAGAGCCAGAACTCACCCAAGATAAAGCCTGTGCAGAAGAAGCGGTTCCAGTTTTGGAGAAGGATGTTTTTCCTACACACCAAGACTTAAGCTCAGACAACTCCTCCCAGCCTCAGCAGCATCCCAGTCCCCAGAGGCCAGTGATCCCCATGGGAAGAGACAGGACAAGGCAAGTGCCAGGTTTGGGAGCCCAGAGTTCAGCTGAAAGCCTGAGGGAACAGCTCAATTCTTCCCTGGTTGGGCAAACACAAAACTAGACAGAAAATCATCCAACATCCACATTTTCCAGTGTTGCCAGCCCAGCTCTGCTATCTGAACAAGTCCCACAGGAAGCTGTGTCCCAGTTGAAGATTCCCTCTAATTCCTGTGCAAGCAGGACTTAAAATTTATCTCCATAATTCTGTTCCATGAAATAGCAGGAGTCAAAAACTCAGGTGCAGACCAAGTCATCTGTCCATGGAGGTGCGTTTTTTGGGTTTTTTTTTTGCTGTACCACATCAGTAAAATGGATTGGAGGAAGCTACTTTATTAAATAAACTCCGAAAACCATTGGCCCACTCTCCCAGCCCCACCACAGCCATATGGACACGTGAGCACATGGAAATCCAGAGCTTCCCACGACGGATGGCAGCCCTGGGAAGGGCCCAGTTTGTTCCTCACAGGCTGTACCGTGACCAGGGGCTGACCAGGAGCTGACCAGGGGCTATCATGCCCAGGGGCTGACCAGGAGCTGACTAGGGGCTGCCCAAGCAACCCACAAACTCACGAGCTCAACCTCAGGGCTTCCAGTCTCTTCATCGGCATGACAGTGATTCCAAATTTCCAAAAGGAAAAGCATTAAATAGCAGTTACACAATGATGGTTTCCCAGAGCAGGAAGAGGCTTCCCCTGCAGAAGGAAATCACTCTGATCAAGCTGTGATGCCCCACGTTGCGAAACAATCAGTGTCTGAAGGACTTTGTTCCCATGGTAGTTCCACCTGCACAATTGGCTGTGCTTGTTCGCTTCCGGATGCAGCCTTTCCAGAGCCTGGCTTTAAGCTACACTCTTCATTCAAGCACAGGTCTTCATTGAATCAAGCCAGCAGGAAAGAAAATCAGCATTCAGTCTTCACCACCCCACTCAAACTCAATTATAAAAACAAATTAAAAAATAAAATCAACGCAAACACATCTTTGACAAGTGGACAGTAAACAAGGAGATGCCTGGATGAGACACGCAGGTGCTGGGGACAAAGAGAAGGGAGATCTCGCAAGGTTCCCACCTCTGGGAGCATCCTGAAGGTGCACACACAACCAACACGGGGCTTCAGGTGCTTCTCCCAGCAGTGGAATTGCAGTTGGGAAGGGCCAGGCTGTTCCTGACTGTGGAAAAGGGGCTCAGGCAGCAGCAAAGGACCCACGGAGCCAACCCACAACAGCAAATCCATGCTGGCAGGAATGGGGAGAATTGGCTCTGTAGTTTCAGCCACCTTCCATAGCCCAGACCCCATTCCCAGACTGGGAACACACATGGACACGCAGGAACGTGTCGAGATGTGGTCCCAGGTACCACACAATGGGCAGAAGCCACATTCCCATTCCTGTGGGAAACTGAGCCTTGATTTTCCAAGCCCCCCAATTAGGACTGAACTACAAGATTTGAGTGTCTTGTAATTTTTTCCCCCCTTAAAAAAAAAAAAAAAAAAAAAAAAAAAGACAACAAAGGTGTTAGCAAGTGTTTGCCCAAAAGCAGGAAGGCAGGACAGAATGTGGGAGAACTGTCACCATCTGCTCCCAAAGTACCAGCCCAGCACAGGAGCTGTCCAGACAACAGGACTGGGGACAGCCAGGAACTCCCCCGACCACCAGGATGTCCCCCTGCCCTTGGAGGAATCAGATGTGTTGGTTTTGGTGTCAGGCCAAAGTGCTTTGCTCAGGTAAAGCATCTGCATCCCCAAGCAGCTTTCCCTGAGCAAGGGCTGGAGTCAGAGGCTTCTCTGGGAACATTCAGCTGGTCTAAAATACAGTAACTGCGACCTGAAAGGCTCCTCCTCCTCCAGCTCCACCCAAAACCCGAAGCTTGCAGGGATGGAAGGGCAGCAGGAGCCGCCCTGGCCCAGCCCCGCCCTGGCTGCAGCGGTTCCCGCGTGTCCTTGGCCCTGTCCAGAGGATAGTTTGAATCTGTGGTGACGGCTGAAGTATTTACAGGTATTTGCAGCAGGTATTTACAGTCCTTCTGCAGCCCGAAGGCCGATTTTCTCCTCCTCTGCTCCCAGTCAGTCCGGAGTGGGCTTCCGTAGGGAGAAGGGCCGGATGTTGAAGTGCCGGCTCAGCTGGCTCACCTGGGGATGAGGCAGACATGGGATCAGGTTATCCCGGCTCCCAGGGGGTTATCCTGGCTCCCAAGCATGAGCAGCAGAGAAGGCAGAGCCCCAGACCTGCTCTCTATTCCCACCAAGCTCCTGCCACCCAGGCTCCCCACCCCACCCCTGCCCACAGCCCGTGTCCTGCCCAGCCCCATCTTTGTCCCTGTCCCCAGGCACTGGCTCCCCAGGAAACAGCCCTGCTCCCTTCCCAACCTTCCCAACAACAGCCTGATCTCTCTGGGAGCAGGCTCACTCTCCATTCTTTCCCTCCACAGGGGCAGGAGTCAGGAATGCTGAGCCCAAGCCTGCAGGATTTTACCCTCCTCATTTATTATTCTGTTTCAATTAATGTGATCATCTCAGATATTTATATAAAATACTCTGGAATCCATTCAAAGTGGGGGCTGGATAATTTATTTCCTGCAAAAGGAGGCTGAGCTTGACACAGTCAGGGCAGAGGCTTTATTCCTAATCATTCTTCCCAACTTCAGAGCAGTTTGGGATTATGCCCCAATCCCAAAGCCTTTTAAAGGCTCTTCAGCTCGAAGTGACTTTCCTCGTGGAAGAGGAGCTGGCACAGATGGGCCCTTGGAAAGCCAGAGGAAGGGAGAGAGGGAGCAGAACACTGGGAATCTGCTGGGAGGGGATGGGCAGGAGGATTACACCACCTGCTCAGCCCCATCTCCAGCTGTGATTCCAAGACCAAATTTATTTAAGCTTCTTAGTAACTCAAATCCTCCTTTGCACAGAAGCCTCATTACACTAATTGGAAAGACAAGGCAACCTGGCTATTACTCCTTGGCTGTAATTACAGCTGGGACTTGACTCCATAGGCTCCGGGGTGGAACTGGGGCTTCCAGGGTAAGGGGCTTCCCAAGGAGGGTTTCACCACTTCAGCTGGGACATGTGGTCCCTTGTCCTCCTTTCTCAGCAGCTTCTCAGGGCATTCCCAGGGACTCTGGGATTCTCCAAGTCTCTCCCTTTTAATCAAAACTCAGGGAGCCAGGCAAAGCATGAGGAGGAAACCAATCCTTGGCTCTGTGCACGGCCCTTGCAGCAGGGCAGGCCTTGGAGCTGCTGTGCTGCAGGAAAATCCCCACTCCAGCCTGGCTCTCCCAGCACCTCGGAGACCTCAGTGGCCTAAAGGGGCTCCAGGAGAGCTGGAGAGGAACTGGGGACAAGGGATGGAGGGAGAGGACACGGAATGGCTTCTCACTGCCAGAAGGCAGAGTGAGATGGGATTTAGGGAAGGAATTGTTCCCTGGGGAGGTGAGAAGGCCCTGGCACAGGGTGCCCAGAGAAACTGTGGCTGCCCCTGGATCCCTTGAAGTGTTCCAGGCCAGGTTGGACAGGGTTTGGAGCAGCCTGGGACAGTCGAAGGTGTCCCTGTCCGTGGCAGAGGGTGGCACTGGATAAGCATTCAGGACCCTCCCAACCCAAACTATTCCAGGATTTTGTGCTTGGTTTCCAACTTGGCTGAAACACCCCAGGGGAAGGACAGACCCTGTCACATCCTGTGCAGTTCCTTTCAATCCCATGCAACCTCCCCAAGCCTCTCACAAGGAATCCAGCCCCAATTCCACAGGCTCACAGAACCACTCCCAGCGATATTCCCGGTTTTATGCGGAGCATTCCCTGCCTCAACCAGCAGCACTCCCAGGAGCTGTCACTTAGCCCAGGAGCTGTCACCTAGCCCAGGAGCTGTCACCTACCACGACCACTCCGTAGTGGATGTGGGCCAGGGTGAGGAAGGCAGTCAGGAGGTACAGCAGGAGCGTTTCACTGCCAGGAGCCAGCCCGGACACCACCAGGAGCAGCACGGCCGCGATGGGGAGCAGCATCCAGTTGAGGGGCTGGCACCGTGTGCTGCTCATCTGGCACACGATCAGCTGGCACTGAGGGGACAGGGAAAGAGCCTGAGCATGGTGTGGGCTCTAGGAGCCACAGCTCTTTGTCCCCAGAGCAGAGGGGATGGTCACTCGTGTGATCTGTCACACTGTCCCCTGTGCTGGCACTGCTGGGGCACCTCCAGTGCTGGGGGCAGCTCTGGGCCCCTCCTGACAGGAGAGACCTGGAGGGGCTGGAGCATGTCCAGGGCAGGGAATGGAGCTGGGCAAGGGAATGGAGCTGCAGGAGAGGCTGAGGGAGCTGGGAAAGGGGCTCAGCCTGGAGAAAAGGAGGCCCAGGGGGGACCTTGTGGCTCTGCACAACTCCCTGACAGGAGGGGACAGCCAGGAGGCGTTGGGCTCTGCTCCCAGGGAACAGAGACAGGAGGAGAAGGAATGGCCTCAGGCTGTGCCAGGGCAGGGTCAGGTTGGACATCAGCAGGAATTTCTCCCTGGAAAGGGTTGTTAAGCATTGGAAAAGGCCCAGGGCAGTGGTGGAGTCCCATCCCTGGAGGGATTTAAAAACCCTCTGGATGTGGCACCTGGGGACATGGAGCAGGGGTGACCTTGGCAGTGCTGGGCAACAGCTGGACACAGTGGTCTCAGAGGGCTTTTCCAACCTTAACAATCCCATGAATCTACCACTAAGCAGCTAAATTAATTTCTGACCAAAAATTTAGTCTTCCCATTTTAAGTTCATCCCCAAAAGGAGGCAGGAACTCCTTTCCCATCAGCACTTTGCTGCTCATGACACATGTGAAAACTCAATTTAACCCATTCTCCAGTTCCTCAAGCACAAAAGCAGAAGCTCTTACAGAGATGTTGGCGAAGGCTGTTCCAACCATGAAATAGAAGAGCCTGGGCTGGACCTCCAGGATGTCAGTGGGGGACAGGAAGATCCAGGTGGTGCAGAGCAGGAACAGCAACACCGGGGACACGAGGGGCAGCAGGATTTCGTACACAGAGTGATGCTTCAAGGTATTATTTTTATAGGCTCTGAAACACAAGCAAAGAAATTAAAATACATGGAATCACTGAGAAATCCCTGGTGCTGCCTGCAGTGAATACCTGAAGGGGCTCCAAGAGAGAAGAAGAGGGACTGGAGTGATAAGATAAGGGGAAATTATTTCCTACTGCCAGAGGGCAGGGATAGATGGGATACTGGGAAGGAATTCCTGGCTGTGAGGGTAGGGAAGCCCTGGCACAGGGTGCCCAGAGAAGCTGTGGCTGCCCCTGGATCCCTGGAAGTGTCCAAGGCCAGGTCGGGTGGGGCTTGGAGCAACCTGGGATAAAGTGTCCCTGCCCATGGCAGGGGGTGGCACGGGAGGAGTTTTCAGGTCCCTTCCCACCCAAACCCTCCTGGGATTCTACAAACTCACTTGTAGAAGTTGTACAGGCTCATGGGCAGTGTCACAGTGAGGGCACAGGCTGGAAGAGAAAAGTGCCACGTTAGTGCCCCAGGGCAGAGGGGACACCCCATGCACCCCGAACAGGAGGCTCTGGCTGGGCTCTGCTTTAAGTTCCCTGCACCAAAAATAGCTCCAGAGGGTGCCCCAGGAATAGCTCAGCACATTTGGAAGTAGCTGCTCCCAAGTCTGGCCCAAGAGCTGTAATTAAAAGTTAAAGTCCGCTGTAAGTTGAAGACATTTCCATTTGAAAGGGCTGCATTAAGGAGCTGGGTCTTGTGCTTTAAAGAGTGACAAAGCTTAATCATAATACAACTCTAATGAGACACGAGTACACACGCCTCAAATGGCATGGCTGGGCACAAGAGCTTTCACAAGAAAGGCAATTTGCTGTTTCTCTGGCTGTGTGCAAACATTTCCAGTGACCCACATTGCCAAAAAGCTGTCATTTAACTGGATAAATGATACAGAGCACACAAATAACTGAAAAATCCTGACCTCAATCAGAACCATCAATACTATCCATGATATTCCAGCACAACACCTCGCCTGTTTATCCAGCAAAAGGTGTGTGAACAGAGCTGGAAAGATTCCTGCTTTAATAGCCCAGCTCCTCTCCCCTGTGTGGGAATTGGGCTCCATGTCTCATATAGGAAAACACATTCATTATTCATGTGAAGTCACACAGCTGTCAAAGGAAAGCTGGGAACATCCACCCGACGAAAGTGCAAGAAGTAGATTTAACATACCAATTAACTCAAAATTAAGCAATTACAAAGAACACCTGAAGGGACACAGAAAATAAACTGAGCAGAACTCCTGAATTAGGAAAATGGCATTGAACAACATCAGCTCAGCTCTGCCCTTTGCAGTGGCTTATTCTGACTGACCACAGGAGAGCAAGGCTGAGCCTTTATTTCAATATTATTATTATTTATTATTATTACTATTATTATGCAATGTTCAGGTGGGTGGATGGAGGGCAGGATCCCCAAATAGCAGAGCTCCCACCCACCTCCAGGGCTGCAACCTCCCTCCCACGCAGTGTTTGGGCTCTGGGGTGAGAGGGAGCCCCAGAGCAAGTGTCCTGACCCCCCCAAACCATCCCAAGGCTGGGGAGGCTCCACTTAGAGCCAGGTCCCACCACCCCCTGCACACTGGGCTTTGTCCCCTGGAAACTCTGGGTTTATCACACTGGTTTTATCCCCAGGCTCTCACTGAAGACAAACTGAGCTTCTCTGGAGTGAAGTCAGCCCAGGCAGAGCAGAGTTAAGTCCTCCAAAATAACTCTGCAGAAGACAACCCTGTTTTGAAATCCTGGGAAAGCTTTTCAGGCTGTGAGAACACCCTCAATTAGTCACTTCAACAGCCCGGGGCAGCAAACAGAGCAGTGTTAGCAGGTCATTAGCAGGGGGTTTGGGAAAAAGGTGCAGTTTAAAAGACAGGCTTCAACATGGAGTTTCTTACCAATAATCATTGCAGTGAATAGGTCTCTATATAAGAAATTAAACAGGAAAGGTGCATACCAGGCCTCAACTCCCACAAAGGCTGTCACTATGTAGACAATTGAAATGGTCTGAAAGAAAGCACAGGACAAGCAGGGGTGAGAAATGTGATGGGCAAGTCTGGCAGCACCTGGGCTGGCAGCACCATGTGTGTGCCAGGCAGCTCCAGGGAAAGGCAGCTCTAAGCTATGACATGTTCAGTCCTACCCACCAGCAGGAAGGAAAAAAATAAAACAAATCCACAAATATCCCCTATTACCAGGTGTAGGAAAGGTGAGCTGCTGAGCAGGGACTGGATTGGGAAGTGCCCGTCCCCTGTGCTGGCACTGCTGGGGCACCTCCAGTGCTGGAGGCAGCTCTGGGCCCCTCCTGACAAGAGAGACCTGGAGGGGCTGGAGCATGTCCAGGGAAGGGAACAAAACTGGGAAGGGAATGGAGCCCCAGGAGAGGCTGGGGGAGCTGGGAAAGGGGCTCAGCCTGGAGAAAAGGAGGATCAGGGGGGACCTTGTGGCTCTGCACAACTCCCTGCCAGGAGGGGACAGCCAGGGGGGGTCGGGCTCTGCTCCCAGGGAACAGGGACAGGACAAGGGGAAATGGCCTCAGGCTGTGCCAGGGCAGACTCAGCTTGGACATCAGCAGGAATTTCTCCCTGGAAATGGTGGTCAGGCCTTGGAAAGGGCTGCCCAAGGAGGTGGTGAAGTCACATCCTTGGAGGAATATAAAAACCACGTGGAAATGGCACCTGGGGACATGGGCCAGGGGTGGCCCTGGCAGTGCTGAGGACATGGCCAGACTCAATGGTCTCAGAGGGTTTTTCCAACCTCAGTGATTCCATGAGAAGATGACCAGGAGCTGCAGGAGAGATGCCCTGGGACAGCCTTGAACTCTCAAGGTGACCAACGCATAGGTTTTACACCAGTTGCAGTGACCCTGGAGGGGTCATTCAGGGACTCTTCCTTATCCATCTGCTGCTGGATTACAAGGAGAAGCTCACCAGGGCTATTTCAGCTTTAATAGTCCCCTGAAGCTGGGTGGAACACGCTGCTCTGCCCTCCACCCCTGCCTTTCTCCAGCAGGCAGCTCAAAGACCTGGGTTAAGCAACATTTTGGGAGAAAGGATCAGAGTACAGTCAGGGACCAGCTCTGGTCTCCTTTTAGTAGGAGAGAGGATTATTCCAATTAATGCAGCTACATTAATTGAACTCTCCTTCCAACTCATTGTATTTCCCACCCAGCATCTGACAAGCCAAAAGATAAATTTATGGACATAAGATAAGGAGTTATAAGGAAGAAGGTTTTTTACAATGAGGGTGGTTGCCCAGAGAAGCTGTGGCTCCCCCATCCCTGGAAGTGTTTGAGGCCAGGCTGGACAATCTGGGCTGGAGGAAGGCACTGCCAGCAATCCAGGTGAGCTGCCTCATCCCCAGGTCCCAGTTCTCTTCAGGAAGAGCTTCCTGCAGAGAATTCCTTACGGAGGGACGGACACACCAACACTCCAAGGGGTCCATCACCATCAGTCTCATCAGCACCCACTGCTCAGGGACCATGGTCTGGAGGGGCACCTCCCCAGGAATCTTTGCTCCAGGAACAGCAACTAACAAGCCAATTGCCTCTGCTGAATTTTTGACCCAGATCCTGGTGGTGCCAAAAGGCATCCCAAACTTCCAGGCTTCAATTTACCCACACTGGTACCATGTAGGGAACTACGTAAAGCAAGAATTCCGGTGGGCAAAACATGCAGGAACCAGGGAGAGGAGAGCCAAGGCAATGTCCATCCTTCAAGCCTTGTTTGTCACGGAGAGTCCCTCTCCATGGACAGATATTCCATGATTTACAAGGCTTTGGATCCACAGCGGAACACCCCTCAGCGGGCAGCACTGCACCCAGCAGGTTCTCAGGGCGTGTACTTACCACCTGGCTGATGTCATATCCCCAGGGCAGGAAGAGAATCCCTGTGTTATACTTCTCCCAGTGGGAGAGGATGAAGGAAAACAAGACCACCCACAGCAGGAGGTAGAGGACGAAGACGCTGACGCCGGTGGAACCCCGGCCGAAGGTGGAGTACACGGTGACCACAAAGTAGACGCAGGCCCAGCTGTCCAGGCCGTGGTCAAAGAGCTCTCCCAGGGGGGTGCTGGAGTTGGTCCGGCGTGCCTGCTTCCCATCAACGCCATCTGGGAAAAGGGAAAGGAACATGGAGCTTTTCTGGACGTTCCACACAAAAACAATGGGCCAGGGAACAACAGCAGCTTTCCCCACTTCCACCTTCCATCAAGGAGTGGGCTTCCCACCCCCTGCTCCATGGGAGGCTGAAAAATGCAAGTCTGATGAGATTGTATTTATTTCCTTGTATTTCCTTTATATTCCTTAAAGCAGCCTCTTCCTGTACCTGATGGAGGTCCAAGAGAGCTGGAGAAGGACTTGGGACAAGGGCCTGGAGGGACAGGACAATGGGGAATGGCTTCAAACTGGGAAAGGGGAAATTTGGGTGGGATATTGGGAAGGAATTCTTGGCTGCGAGGGTGGGGAGGACCTGGCACAGGGTGCCCAGAGAAGCTGTGGCTGCCTCTGCATCCCTGGAAGTGTCCAAGGCCAAGCTGGATAAGGCTTGGAGCAGCCTAGGATAGTGGGTGCTGTCCTTGCCCATAGCAGGGGGTAGAACTAGAGGATTTTGCAGGTCCTTTCCAACCAAAGCCATTCTGGGATTCTCTGATTATTTCAAGCAGACCCAAGACAGAGTTTCACAGTTCATCTCAGAGTCAGTATCCTTCTTTCCCATCAGATGCTCTGGGACAACTTCCTTGTGTCCACACTGCAAAGCAGCTCCCAGAAACTGTTCTTGGCAACAAGACCACAGAATCTAACACTTCCTGTGGGCTCAGAGAGGGATCACAGCATGAGTGAATGACCCTGAAAACTCTTACCTAACGTGTAGGCCATGAAGTTGAGGAGCCCCACCACGATCCACACACCGTTTGGAACATGCTGGTGATCAGGAGCTGCAGGGATCAGACAGACCTGAGTCAGGACAGCTCAGGATGTGCTTCCAGAGGGTTTATTTTAGCCCAAGAGGCACAGCCACAAGGACTCAAACAAAGAATCTGGGATGTGAGCTTTGCGGGATGTGATGGCAAAGCTGCCCCACAACAGCTCACAAAACCAGGTCACAGTGAGGACTTCACCTTCCAGGATATATTTGTCCTCTGTTCCCAGCTCTCCAAAATCATGGGATCTGAGACCTGGGGCCAGCTCTGTAGTGCCACTGCAGGCCATGGAAATGTGTGCAGAGGACACTTCTCAGTCACTTGCTCACAGAGCATCAAGTGGAGCCTCTTTGATGTGGCAACTCCCTGCCCCCGCAGGAACACGCCAGGATTCCCCGCCCAGTCTCCAGTCCCATCCTGCCAATGGAAACCGAGCTCTTCCCTAATAGCACCTCCACCTCCTGCTGCACGGCTCTGGCAGCCAGCCAGCGGAGCCAGCTGCAATCAGAAAGCTCAAAGGGGCACTGGAGAAGGGCAGGAAGAGGTGTGGATCCTTGGCAGCAGGAGAGCACAGGGAGGTCTCCTGGGGGAACAGCGATCCTGTGAAATGCTACCACCCCTGTTTCCTCTGGGCAGCAGGATGGTGCCTCTCCGGAGCAAAAGGGAGGGAGGGCATCATGTCTGCAAAGCCATCCAAGGAGGAGGGAAGACATAAAATTCTGGAGGCCTCACCAGCACCAGGAAAAGTTGTCTTCCAAAGCAGACCATGCAAAACATGTATGTGAAAGGGTCCCGGGCCAAGAACTTCTCCATCCTTCCAAAGCCAATTTTTGAGAGGCTGGCAGAGTTGGGGATGTCCAGTTTGGAGAAGAGAAGGCTCCAGGGAGCTCTAAAAGCCCTTTCCAGGGCCGAAAGGGGCTCCAGGAGAGCTGGAGAGGGATTGGGGACAAGGGATGGAGGGACAGGACACAGGGAATGGCTTCCCACTGCCAGAGGGCAGGGTTAGATAGGACACTGGGACTTGGAGCAACCTGGGATAGTGAAAGGTATCCCTGCCCCTGGCAGAGAGTTGGACTGTATGGGCTTTAAGGTCTCTTCAACCCAAACCATTCTGGGATTCCATGATTCTGGATGTTTGATGTCCTGAGGGGTTTCACCTTGAGCTACTGACAGCTTTTGTTCTCATGGCTCATGGACCATAACAGCCCAAATCCTGGCCAACAGCCACAGATGCCACCCCAGCCCTCAACAGCCTTGTCTACCAACAAAGGCAATCCCAAGAAACCAGGATTTTTTGCCATGTAACTGTGTTTTGATGATGGGTCCAGTTTAGAAGAACAACATGAGCTCTCCTGAGCAACCTAGACCAGACCTGGCAGGGTCTAAGGGAGAGAAAAACACGGAGAAGAAGCTCCTGAGAGTTATAACACTGCATTAATCCTTTCCCTGGGACTCCTCCCTGTGCAAAGGGACAAAACTGAACCGTTGGATTCACAGACATGAACATAGGGACTGTTAGAAAGTTTAAAGCTATGAATGGTGAAGCTCAGAAAGAGGATTTGGCCTTGTTAGTCTGATGTGGTGGTGGTTTTGCCATGAGGGGAATGAGCTGGGATATGAAAAACAAGGCTCTACCTGCTGTTTTCAGGGAAGCAGCACTTCCTAACATTTTCCTATTAGATCTTCAAACAAGGGCACTGGGTTGTTTGCTCTGCAGGCAGAGACAATTCCAACCCAAGATTCCCAGCTGTTTCCTCCTCCCTTTCCTGCCTGCTGCCAGCCAGGAGCACCTTTCCCTGGCAGCTGGTGGGAAGGTGTCACACCCAGACAAGTCCTTGTCACAAACCCCAGCGAGTTCAATCCCCTCCTCTGTCCCAGTCACTTTGGGAAGGCCCAGACTCAGGGGCCTCACCAACAAGCACTGGAATTCCCAGCAGAGGAGGTGACAGATTTCCCATCTGACCAGGAACATGCAGCCTTACCAGAAGCATAAAAGTCAGGGTCGAAGTATGCCATGAGGAAGAAGTTGAAGACAAGCAGCAGGAAGCCAGAAAACGTTATCAAGTTTGGGGCCAGCCAGGTAGGGAAGATCTATGGGAAAGCAGCAAAAGAACAGATGAACTCATTAAAACATGGACTGAGGAGCAGGCACTACTCCAGCCACGGTTGCACTGTCTGGGTGTTAGACAACACTGCCAGAGCATCCCGGGGCAGCAGAAAGCATTGGGCTGGGATGCAGGCATTCAGGGATTTGGGGCAGGCTGCAGGCAGCCCCTCACTCATTAGTGGCACCACAAACGAAGCAGCTGATGGTGGTTACAGAGGTGAGCTGGGCTGTGCTGTCCCGCTCGGGGTGGGACAGGGACTCACCTTCACGATGGCATTCCAGAAGGGATGCATGACATACAGGGACAGGGGGTTGCTGTCCACGGCGCTGTACTGGGAAAGGGAAACAAAACCCAGCAGTTAGGGAGGGCTCCAGCAACTTGCAAGAAAAAAACAGAGATCTGGAACCTTCTGAACCCCATCCTGTGTGGAATCCCCACAGGACTCCTGATGTACTCCCCACCAATCCTCCACCTTTTGGAAATGCCAACTCCAGCTCTCTGAGTGGACACAGGCAAGGAGCAAGATGCTGATCCTTTCAGCTGCTTCCAACTGCTCTGCCCTACCTGGATGAGGAGAAATGCTGTGGGTCCTATCCCCCAACAGTGCCATCTGTCACCTGCTCTGCTGTGACCCCTTTGTTGCCTTGCTGGTCCCAATCTCCATCCCCACTTCCAGCAGTGGGACTGGGAGCGCCTTGAACAGGACGGGTCACAGAGGGCCCCTCTCTACTGAGGAGCTGAGATTTCACCAGAGGCAGCTTAGGGAACGGGGAGGGAGAGCTCTTACCCCTCATGCCATCACTTTTACAACATTTGAGGTGCTCAGGGTGTGTTTGTGATGGGGGAAATAAAAATAGAAATAAAAATCAAAGATCTAGACAAGGCATGAAACAGCTTCCAGCTAGAAAGTTAAAATTTGACATCACTTGGCTCTCAAGAGCAGCCTGAGCTGTTATCTGCTATCACAGACCCTTCTAAACATAGATTACCCTGGCTAAAGTCCTCTTCTCCCAGGAACACTTTGATAAGAATCCCAATGCCAGGCTACCAAACTCATGGGCTCACATGTTTGGTGCTGGGTTGGGCAGAATCTGCTGCTCACCCACCTGTTTGGGACAACACCCCCAGCTCCAGCAGAGGCATCTATCCGAGTCCAATCCCAACCACAGAATCCCAGAGCAGTTTGGGTGGGAAGGGACCTTCCAGAAACTCCAGGGCCACCCCCTGCCATGGGCAGGGACACCTCCCACTGTCCCAGGCTGCTCCCAGCCCCAGTGTCCAGCCTGGCCTTGGGCTCTGCCAGGGATCCAGGGGCAGCCACAGCTGCTCTGGGCACCCTGTGCCAGGGACTCCCCACCCTCCCAGAGAACAATTCCTTCCCAATATCCCATCCAAATCCCCTTTTCCACTTTAAAGCCATTCCCTGTGTGCTGTCCCTCCATGCCTTGTCCCCAGCCCCTCTCCAGCTCTCCTGGAGGCCCTTTAGGTACTGGAAGGGGCTCTGAGCTCTCCCTGGATCCTTCTCTTCTCCAGGTGAGCACCCTCAGCTCTCCCAGCCTGGCTGCAGACCAGAGGGGCTCCAGCTCTTGGAGCAGCTCCGTGCCTCCTTTGGACTCATTCCAACAGGTACCAAATCTGGTTTGGTTGGTAAAAGGAAACCCCTCAGCAAAGAGCAGCTCCAGGTGTTCCCCCCAGCCCATGGCCTTGAACCAGCCCATCACTGCACCCATGGATTGCTCCAACCTGTTCCTCTCCTTGTCTGCATACCACACTTTTCCCTGGAAGCAGAGAAGTGGTGGGAAAGGGCAAAGCAACACTCCCAAGACAGGCACCAGGACCAAGACAGGGCACTGGGTCTCACTGGGGTCCCATCTTACAGCATTTGTTCCCACCTGGGTGAATCCCATCCCTGGCAGGGATTTCTGTACCCTCTCCCAGCCCTTCCCTGCCCTCCCTGTGCAGGGTCAGTTCATCTCCCTGGGGTTCAGCCCCAGAGGTTGCATCCCCACATCAGCAAAGCCGCAGGAGCTGCAGAGCAAGAAGCAACAAACCCTGCAGCTGTATGGAGGCGACTCTAAGCTGCAAGGAATTTCTATCTCAGCTTAATGCAATTTTGGGGGGCAGAATTCCAAATGCTTTACAAGATAATAGGATTTGAAGCACCAGTTAGGGGAGGAGGAGAGACTGATTTAATCTCATTATCCCCAAAACAGCCTGGAACAAGAAAACAGATGCAAGGCTTGGAGTGAGGCTGGGGAGGTGCTCCGGAGCCTCTGTGCCCATGCTTGGAAGGTACCTCAGGGAAGTTTCACCAGGCTCATGGCTCGGGAAATTTTCCTTTCTCCCTGCAAGGACTGGGGATAAGAGAAGGCTCCAGGATAATATTCAAATAAACAGCTTTTCCCCATGGCCACACATGTTCCCACTTTGCTTGCAGAACTCAAGGATCTAGGAAGAGCTGTTTCTTGGAGAAAGGGCAGCTGCTCTGCAGAGGTTTGCTGATACAACCGTGGAATCATGGAATATCCTGGGTTGGAAGGGACCCACAGGGATCATGGAGTCCAACTGCTGTCCCTGCACAGACCCCCCCAACAATCCCACCTTGGCATCCCTGGCAGTGCTGTCCAAATGCTCCTGCAGCTCTGGCAGCCTTGGGGCCATGCCCATTCCCTGGGGAGCCTGGGCTGTGCCCAGCAACCTATGGGGAAAGAGCCTTTCCCTGATCTCCAACCTAAACCTCCCTAACACAGCTCCAGCAGTTCCCTCCTATCCCTGTCACAGAGAGCAGAGGTCAGAGCTGCCCCTCTGGAGGAAGTTGTTGACATCCATGAGCTCTCCTCTCCGTCTCTTCTCCAGCTGAACAAGCCAAGTGCCCTCAGCCGCTCCTTGTGTGGCCCCTCCAGACTCTTTGCAGGTCTGTGCCCCTCTGGATGTTCTCCCACAGCTTGAGATCCTTGCTATGTCCCCCAACTCTTGCCAGGCTCCAGCCAGGACACTTCTTTTTGTGCTGAAAAAGGCCAGCCATGCTGTGCCCACACTGGGGACACCCTGGGGCACAGGGACAGAAGCAGGGCTGGCTCTGGTGTTGGGTTGGCTGCCACCCTTGGGGACAGTGCTCCCAACACACGAGCTCTCTGCACAGGATGGCTGCTCCCAGAATACCAATGAGTTGCCAGGCATCTTCAGGGACAGATCTCAAGAGCATCTTGGCTGTGCCCAGCCTCCTCCAGCTGCTTTTCTTTGGTGGGGTCTTCCTTACAAACATTACTTTTACCTCTTCACTTGTGAAGCCACAAACCCAGCAGCGTTTGAGCCTGGCACTGGCTCCATCATTCCCTCACCTCATTCTCACTGGAAATCAATGTCACCTTCTGCACTTTGGATCTCCACACACTGGTCTAGTGACTTACATCCCTCTGTAAGTCGTTCTTCTATCACGACCAAAGATTCCCACCCTCTTTGGACTCTGGATCTCTGCCCCTTTTTCAGGGAAAGAAGGTTAAAGGAAAAAGAGAAGAGCCCAGAAGGAATTTCATAAACTCCAGAGTCTCCTTCCCAAAGAAGCCAGCCATTTGTAAAGGGGCCTGCTCTAAAATAGCTCCATGTTCACAGACACAGCCTCTCCTCACAGCTGCAGGGAGGAGCCAATCCAGCCCAGACAGCTCCCTTGGGATCGGGGTCAGAACTCCTCAGGGCAAGTGCAAAACCAACAGCAACAATCTTATCACTGGCACCACACAGGAGCCTCCTGTCCATGTCAGGATGACTCCAGGGAGCCACAGGCACCTCAAGAGTTGGGGACGGGCCTGGTGGCTGTGGTGCCATCGCAGACGAGCTGGCTGGCGTCGTTATGGGATTTACAGACACAAATGGCTTGTATGGCATCAATCCAACATTAATCGTGCAACCAGGATGCCTCTGGGAGATCCAATTATGTGTCTGAAGAGGAAAAAAATACAGATTTATAGCCCAGATCCTCTCAGTGGTCTTCCTGCCCTGGAATAAACAATTCCGCTTTGAAGCAATCTGGTTACCCGGAACCAGCAGCAGACCAAGCACTGCCATAGAATCCTGGAGTATCCTGAGCTGAGAGGGACCCACATGGGTCATCAAGTCCAGCTCCTGGCCCTGCAGAGGACATGCCAAGAATCTCACCCCGTGCCTGGTGAGATTCACACCCTCACCACTGTCTAGGCTCAGCGGTGTTGGGGTGTGAGACCCAGGTTTGCTGTGCTTAGCACAGCACTGGTGGCATCTGCGCTGAGGACAGCAAACAAGACGGATTTGCAAATCCCATCTTGCTCACAGGTGCTCCAGGCAGGATCAGGGCACTCAGCAGAGCAGCTCCAGCAAATCCACAAAGCTGTTCCCTACAAATCTTCTTAAATATGAAGAGGGTACAAGGCTAAGAACCTTCTCCCCTCAGGCTCAAGATAAGCCAGGAGGCAGAAAACTCAACCAATCCCAGCAAATGGAAGTGAGCAGAGCGTGCCAGGAAAAACAAGGCACGTTTGCCCTATGCCCACCCTTGGCCAGTGTGTGAGGAGTCACCTCGCCCTGTCATGGTACTGATTAACTTGAGCCCTGTTTGTCTTTTTCCAAGGTCGCTTCTCAGCTGGCACCAGAAGGGAGCATGTTGGCAGTGGAGAGCTGCACCCACCACATGAGCCCATGGGTTTGGCTGCCACCAGGACACTGCAGGAAGGATGTGGATGTCCTGGTTGTGTGTCCCAGCTGCAGCTTCAGTGTGTCCCTCCTCCTACCTGGGCTTCACTGGGTTAGACATCCAGCAATGAAAGATGCTCCAAAACACAGCATAAAGTCACAGAATCACTGAGGTTGGAAAAGTCCTCTCCAAACATCGAGTCCAACTATCCTCTGGCACCACCAAGGCCACCACGTCCCATGAACCCAAGTGCCACATCCATAGGGCTTTTAAATCCCTCCAGAGATGGAGACTTCACCATTGCCCTGAGCAGCTGTGCCAGAGATGGAAAGTCCTTTCCAGGGAGGAACTGTTCCCAATATCCAACCTAAACCTGCCCTGGCATAACTTGAGTCCATTCCCTCTTTCCTGTCCTTGTTCCCTGGGAGCAGAGCCCAACCCCCTCTGGCTGTCCCCTCCTGTCAGGGAGTTGTGCAGAGCTACAATGTCCCCCCTGAGCCTCCTTTTCTCCAGGCTGAGCCCCTTTCCCAGCACCCTCAGGCTGGGTCCTGGTGCTCCATCCCCTTCCCAGGTCTGTTCCCTTCCCTGGACATGCTTCAGCCCCTCCAGGTCTCTCTTGTTGGACCGAAAACCTGCAGGGTCCCAGCAAGGCCAGAGCCATTCCTCTATAAGGAACTGCCACCACAGTGAGCAGAAGCCTCCCTCCTGCTTCCCAATCCCCACAGCTCGTGGTGGTGATTCATTGGGAAAATCACATTCCTGCCCTGGCAACACACTCTGATATTCACAGCCTTGGTTCCTCAGACACCATCTGAGAGAGTCATGGAATCCCAAATTGCTTCGGATTGAATGGACCTTAAAGCTCATCCAGTGCCACCTCCTGCATTGGCAGGGACACCTCCCACTACCCCAGGTTGCTCCAAGCCCTGTCCAACCTGAGCTGGAACACTTCCAGGGGTGGAACAGCCACAGCTTCTCTTGGCAATGTGTGCCAGGGCCCCACCACCCTCACAGGGTAGAATCCAGTGCAGTCTCTCTCTCCAGGTGGGACACTCAGAAGGCTGTGGCTCTGTCCTGGCACTGGAATCACCCCAGCGTGGGACAGAGCTGGGATTTGGCCCCACCACCACGGTGACAAGTCCTGATCCCATCACATTCTTGTGTTGGTGCAGGGGAAGTCGTTTCTCCTTGGATACATAATGTGGGGCAACACTGGATGTTGATGGCAGGCTTTGGCAAGCAACCTGCCAATTCCAGCTGCATCCAGGAGCTCTCCCTGTTTGGGAGCATCAAATATGCAGGAATATGGGTCACCACCGCTTCTGCTAGAGTGCGAGGTGATCAGCTGCACAGGAGTGCACAGATGGTGAGCTCAGGGCTGGGAATGATGAACCTTCAGGGATGCATTTAGGGGAGGATCAGTCAGCAATGAACCTCTGCAGTGGCAATCGAGTGATCAGAGTGGTGACTGGGAGGAGGAAGACTGGGGGAGGGGGAAGAAAAGGCAGAGTCAAAAATGTAGGAACAGGAAATTCATTACAGTAACACTGGGACAGCCAGAAGAATTTCCTATGTTGTCAGAGCTGGTTTGGGCTTCAGAAAATAGGGAAGACATACTAGAGAGGGGGATCAGACCAGCTCTGTGTGCCCAAGGAGAACAGCAGGGACCAGGAGAGCAAGGTAGTGACAGCAGAGAAAGCAGCATTCTCTCACCACCCCCAAACTTCCACAGCCCTGTGCTCTCCCCAAGGGCATATCCCAAAACTTGTTTCCTGCAGGGTCAGTGAACAGCTCTGGCACCTCCAGGCTGGGATGCCCCTCATGGAGGCCGTGAGCCTCTGGGGAGATCAAACACTGGCAAGACCTCAGCCCCTCTGGAGAACTGGATTTGATCCCAACCCACCAACCACAAGAACAGGACAGGGGGAAAGGCCTTGAGCTGAAGGAGGGTGGGTTTAGATTAGACCTTAGGAAGGAATTATTCCTGAGGGTGGGAAGGCCCTGGCACAGGGTGCCCAGAGGAACTGTGGCTGCCTCTGGATCCCTGGAAGTGTCCAGGGCCAGGCTGGATGGAGTTTGGAGCAGCCTGGAATAGTGGGAGGTGTCCCCTTGCCCTTGGCAGGAAGTTGGAATTAAATTATCTAAGTCACTTCCCATCCAAACCAGTCTGGGATTCTGTGATAATGCACAAGTCAGTGGAAGAAAAGAGAATTTCTTACAATCCCTAGAAAAAGAAATAAAGTTGAACTTTTCCATTCAAGGAAGCTACAAGGCCACACACATCAGGAGATGATTCCAGGTAAAGCAAGGCACTGCAGGGAAGAAGGGGCAATGCTACCCCCAAGTTTCAACAGAGCCTTTGTGAAGGGCACAAATAAAACCTTTTCTTCCAAAGCACATTTCTGCCTCTCTCTCATCCTGCCTCTCCACAAAGAAGAAATTCACAATTAACAGGAAAAAAAAACACACTTGACATCCAGCTTTGTGCAAGATGTGAAGCAGAGCGAGTCAGGTCACTGACACAAACCCTTGTAACGTGGCCACTTTTGGAGCCAGCTACGGGAAATGACACTTGAATTTCCACAATGCAGTTCTCTTCTAAACCCTCTGGACAGCCAAAGACTTGCTGCTCATTAGCAATGAGTAACTTTTCTGATGGAATTCCCTGTAACCAAGGCTCAACAGACACCAATAAACATTGCAGTAAACTTTCAGTGCAATTAAAGAGCCCCGAGATGGGCTGACAAGCAGCCCACGCTCTGTTTAAGTGATGGCTCTGCAGACCTTGCAACACTCAAGGCACGAGCTGGGACCCAGCTCTGCTTTGCATGCCAAGAAGAGAGGCTTTTCTAGCACATGGAAAAGTCACACAGCCAAAGGCACCAGCAGGCTTAGCACTGTCCCCAGTTCAACTACTCCTTCCTCTCCACAGGCCTGCTCATCAGGGCACCTCTGTTCCCACACTGACAGCTGGGATTGGGAATGCAGCTTCCTGCTGCTCCACTGGGCTCACGTCCATGAGAAAGGCACCTGCTTTAAGCAGATGTCCCCAGCCACCAGCTGGGAACAGCAACCTCCTGCTTCAGGTGGGCCCAAGGATGCAGGATGTGTGCAGCAGGCAGATGGGCACAGCAGGAGTTGTGTCCTTCACCTGCACTGCAAAGGAAGAGCCCAGAGGGCTCCTGCTGTGGGACAGGAAAAGGAATGCAGAAAAATGGACAGGACCTGCCTGAGTGTGGTGACACCTGAAAACCCCCAGTCCTGGGCTGATCCCCCAGTGTGGGCAGCAGGAAGGGGGGATTGTGCCCCTGTGCTCATGTGAGACCCCACCTGCAGAACTGCCCCAGCCCTGGGGATTCCAACAGCACAAGGACCTGGAGCTGCTGCAGAGAGTCCAGAGGAGGCCCCAGAGCTGCTTCAGGGCTGGAGCCCCTCTGCTCTGAAGCCAGGCTGGGAGAGCTGGGGGTGCTCACCTGGAGAAGGATTCAGGGAGATTCAGAGCCCCTTGCAGGGCCTAAAGGAGCTCCAGGAGAGCTGGAGAGGCACTTGGGACAAGAGGTGGAGGGACAGGCAAAGTGGAATGGCTTCCCACTGCCAGAGGGCAGGGAGAGATGGGATATTGAGAAGGAATTGTTCCCTGGGAGTGTGGGGAGGTCTTGGCACAGGATGCCCAGAGAAGCTGTGGCTGTTCCATCCCTGTAGGTGTCCAGGGGAGGTGTGGCAGTCAGTACAGCCAAGGGACAAGCTGCCTGTCCCTGGGCGAGTCACTGTCTCATACAAAGACCTACAGAGGTTTGAAGTTCCTCCTGGAAACCCTGCAGGACCCACTGGGGACTGAAGTTGCAGTAGGTCCTGACCACAAAGAGCTTCATCATCACCACTGTGTGGCTAAAACAAGTAAATTTGGGAACCCCCTACCAAAACATGGTTCAATACCTTTGACACCCTGTAGAGCAAAGGCCACTGCTGAGAAACCAAGCAGCACTTGAGCAGCAATTTCAGGGCTGTTCTGGATGAAGAGATGTAAACACAGCCAGAGCAAGTCCCGGGAGTGGCACCAGCTCATCACTCATGAAAACCTTCTAGCACGTCAGAAGTGTCTCTAGAAAGCAGCATAAATCCCTTCCCCTCATCTCATTGCTTAGCAGAGGAGAAGCTCAGCCAAGGCTCGTGAGCTGAGTCGCTCCCAGTTAATCCATAAGCACTGCTGCTGTCTCCTCCAACCACGGCACTTTTCAGACCACGAGTGCTGCAAGGGACATGCTAGGCTGGGCAGTGGTCCAAACCCCTGAATTTAATCACAAAAAAAGGAGAAGAAAGAAGAAAAGCACCTCTAACTTGGAAATCACAGAGTCTAGGAGGTACTCAGCAGGTGCCAGGCAGCACCTTGGGAAGCTGCGTGTGTTTAAAGACACACACCCGGCTGTCTCAGAGCAATTAAAAGAGCCCTTGGGGAAGCAGTTAAGTGATTCCAGAGCTGGGCTCAAAGGCTTCCCCTCCTTCTCACCCTTCCTGCTAAGGAGAAGCAGAACTAGCAGGCTGGAGAGAGGCCTTGGCCTTTAATCACTGCGGCCTTGAGCTTCACAGCCACAGCCCAGCAGCAGAATGCTTCCCTTCCTGCTTCCCTTGCTCCCAGTGTGGTTGTTCCAGCGGTCTGAGCTGCCATCAGTGTTTCTGAACACCTTGCAGAGATCTCTTCAGAGCTCCTGTTTGCAGTGCAGCCCAGAGAATCCTGCCAGGAACAGCTTCCAGCCATCTGCTTCCTGCAGTGCAGCATCTGCAGCCCTGCTCCCCATGGCACTCCAAGTCTGGAGGCAATGGGGTTTTTGGTTGAGGGGCAGAGCACCCTCTTCTTCAGGGCACAGATGGGACAGCAGCTGGGTTCCCACCTGGAAGAAGGCTGCAGAAAAGGGAAGAGAGCATCCAGAAGGAAAATGCTTTCCACAATAAATGGAAATCTCCGAAGCCTGACCCTTGGGTGCATTCAGTGCCCCAGGTCTCCGAGCTCTCCTGTGAACATCCTTTCCATCTAACACTGGAAATGAGGAATAGAGTTGTTTCCCTGTAAGAAAACCCTTTAAGAACTTGAATAATCAAATGTGGGAAGGATTTTCTACAGATGAGGCCTGCCAATCACATGGATCAGAGGCCCATTTGTTTTTCCCCACCTGGGATTCCTACCATCCAAATGGGTAGTATTCATACTTTTCCCTCTTTAGAGTGTCAGCTCTAAATAAACAGCATTTCAAAGGGCACTGGTAGGTCCCTTAAGGCCACCACCAGCTCCTGCTCAGACACAAGGACATAGAATGGAATGGTTTGAGGGTTTTTGGAGCAGCAGTTTTGCTATATAAGGTCCTTCTCAAGCCTCGTTTGAGTTCCCTCCTTCTGAACTCATGCCGGTCACAGAAGCTCCTGGGGTGAGCCACCAGCCTGGTCCACCTTTGGACTCAAACATGACACATGTCATCACCCTCCCTCTCCATTCCTCCTGTGCCTCAGGTAAGGAGTGGCACTCCCACCTCCTCCTTCGATGGCATTTGCCCAAGACCAAGATCCCTGAGGATAAGATCCCAGGAATGCCTGAGACCCATATGGCACAATGACAAAGCCTTGTACTTGTGCTTGCACCCAGCTCACAAAGGGAGGAAACCAGGGGAGCTGACACTCAAAAGCAGCCAGAGCCTCCTGCACAACACTCATCACCCCAAGCACCTTCCCTGCTCCTACAGGACCTGGATCACAGAGCCACACACAGATATCACAGTCCTGGGAATAGTCATCAGTGGCTCCATCACACCAGAGACACCAGCAGAGAACAGGATCCCTCAGGGTAGAGCTGGACAACACAGAATCACAAGCAGCTCAGAGAAGGCCCGGTGAGAAAAGGGCCACAGAGAAGGCAAGGCACGTGACTGGAATACGGAAAGACAGGGACAAACCATCAGAGCTGGCTGCAACTGCCAAGGACACGTGAAGCTGCAGAGCTGTGAACTAGCTTAGAATCATCAAATCCCAGAATGGCTTGGGTGGGAAGGGACCTTAAAGCCCATCCAGTGCCACACCCTGTCATGAGCAGGGACACCTTCCACTGTCCCAGATTGCTCCAAGCCCCGTCCAGCCAGGTCTTGGTCACTGCAGGGATCCAGGGGTAGCCGCAGCTTCTCTGGGTACCCTTTGCCAGGGCCTCCCCACCCTCCCAGGGAACAAATCCTTCTCAATATCCCATCTAACCCTGCCCTCTGGCACTGGGAAGCCATTCCCTGTGCCCTCTTCCTTCAGACCCATGGCCAAAGTCTCCCTCCAGCAGAGGAAGCAAAGCAGAACAGACACCTCTGTGAACACTCCCCAGGGCCCCATTTGCCCACTCTCACATTTACAGAAGGAGGTTGCCCAGAAGCTGGGCACAAGGCCACCTGCAGACAGTTGTTAAGAATCTGACCTCTGGCATCCAACTGTAAATTCCACTCTGAAATAGCAGTGCCTGGCTGCAGCTTTCTTGGCAAGGGACATCCCACACTTGACAGTAACAGAGGACAGGCAGAGGACATTCAACACCCAGCCAGGGCAGGGTGCCTGGATTGCTTTTCCCTTGGGATGTGGACACACAAATCCTGCTCCATGGACTCAAAACAAGCACTGGAGTTTGGATATCGAGGCCTCCAGCCTGCCAGGACCTACCATCACCTGCCCCAGGCTGACAAATCACAAGTGCTGAAGCAGACAACCCTGACATTTGTCTGGCCTCAGGGGAAGCCTCAGTACCTGCCCAGCAGGGCTGGCACACATCACCTTGAGAGCAGGGATTTGGTCCCTCCCTTCCCAGTTTAACTTTGCCTGTCTCCACACCCAAAAAATTCCCTGCTGCAGGAGTGTTACAAGCACAGAACACCAGGATCACTGAGGTTGGAAAAGCCCTCCCAGCCCATCGAGTCCAACCTGTGAACTGATCCCCACCTTGTCCCCAGCCCAGAGCACTGAGTTCCACATCCAGGCCTTCCTTGGACACCTCCAGGGATGAGACTCCACCAGGCCCCTTCCAAGGCCCGACCACCCTTTACAAGAAGAAATTCCTGCAGATGTCCACCCTGAGCCTGCCCTGGCACAGCCTGAGGCCATTTCCCCTTGTCCTGTCCCTTCTCCCTGGGAGCAGAGCCCGACCCCCCGGCTGTCCCCTCCTGTCAGGGAGTTGTGCAGAGCCACAAGGTCCCTGCTGAGCCTCCTCTTCTCCAGGCTCAGCCCCTTTCCCAGCTCCCTCAGCCCCTCCTGGGGTTCCATTCCCTTCCCAGCTCCATTCCCTGCCCCGGACACACTCCAGCCCCTCCAGGTCTCTCTTGTCACAGCAGCCCCCAGCATTGGAGGTGCCCCAGCAGTGCCAGCACAGGGGACAGGCACTGCCCTGGCCCTGCTGCCACCCCAGAGCTGGCACAGCCCAGGGGCCAGTGGCCTCTTGCCCACCTGGGCACACCTGTCCAGCTGCTGGCACAGCACCCCCAGGAAATCTTCTCCAGCACCATTAAACCATGACACCCTCTCTGCCAGTGCTAAACCTGGTGCTGCACAGCTTCCTCAGGCTCAGGAGCTCCTCAGTGTCCCCTTCAAGAGCAGCCAGAGGACCATTCCCCCTCTGCCCCTGCCAGCCTGGAACAGCAGGAGAACACTCCTGCCTCACCCCAGCCA
Organism: Phylloscopus trochilus trochilus; assembly: GCA_016584745.2. Taxonomy (NCBI): domain Eukaryota; kingdom Metazoa; phylum Chordata; class Aves; order Passeriformes; family Phylloscopidae; genus Phylloscopus; species Phylloscopus trochilus. The sequence continues at coordinate 851,035 of WQNJ02000101.1, forward strand.
GCAGGAATGTGCACACTGCAAACTGAAACCATCTGCACTCCTGACTCCATGGCAGGAGTGACCCAGCCAGGGCTGGACAAGGCTGTGGATCATCCTGCATGAAGCTCCTCTGCTCCTGCTCTGTCAGCTCCTCTCCAAGGACAGGCTCCTTCTCTGGAACACATTGCCTCCTCTACTACCTTACAAACCCACCTGCTCTTCTCCAAATCGATGGTGTGTGGCTAGAGAGCTTCTGCCAGGCACAGCTCAAAGGCTGAGGCACAGCCAGGCCCTGGCACACGTTGCCAAGAGGAGCTGTGGCTGTCCCTGGATCCCTGGAAGTGTTCCAGGCCAGGCTGGACTGGACTTGGAGCAACATGGGATAGTGGAAGGTGTCCCTGCCCATGGCAGGGGGTGGCACTGGATGAGCTTTAGGTCCCTTCCAGCCCCATTTGTGAGTCTGACAAGGTAACCCAGCTTTGGAAGCTGCAAAGGGCAGAGCACACCAAGTCTCAATGCCTAAATCAAGGCTGGAATATGTGACCCAGTAGTGAGATTTGTGCCGGATCAGCCACTTTCCCGAGGTGTAAATAGCCAAGAACCAAGCTTCTCAAGCAAACAAGACATGGAGGAAGCAAAGCAGGCAGTGGGTCAGAGACACGAGTGAGGCACAGATGGTGCTCTTGGAGCTCTCAGTGAACCCACCCCTTCCTGTCAAAGCCTCTACTGACTCAGTAAAAGCACAGGCTCTGGGGCAAAGCTCCTCCTATCCCGGGACACAGCTCCATCACAGCCCTGTTCCCACACTCCAGCCCTGTGGCCCCAAAGCAAAGCCAGGGAGCACCCCACCAGTGCCTAACTGGGGACAGCAAGGCTGCGTGGGACCTTCCTCCTCACCCTGGGCACCTTTCAGTGTGCTGCACCCAGATTTAACTGCAGCAGCATTTCTGTCAGAGGTGTCTTCAGGAGCAGTTTTGTTCCCTGCCACACAATCCAGAAGGGTTTTGAAGCTGGAGCCCCCCTTGTCCCTGCACAGGTGCTGAGGGGGATGGCAGCAACCCCACCAATCCCTCAGGCACGACAGGAAACAGGCTGAACATCTAACAGTCTCCTTGTTGGAGGAAAAGAATTCTCTTTGCAGGAGCCAAACCAGTCCCTTTGGGAGGCCTGGCTCAGAGATGAGTGTTTTGATTACCTTTCTCCAGCACCCACACAAACCCACGGCCGTTCCCAGCCTTTCTAAACAGGCAGAAATTTTCCTGATGAATCCCCACACAGCCAGCCTTCCACAGGGAATCTCGTGCACCCTGACACAGCGTTCCAAGTCACTCTGCCAAATCCATTTCTCTCCAAGTCACCAAGGTGCAAGAGGAGTGTGAACAAGCCATGGCCACTCCAGCCCCCACGGACAGCTCCAGGAGAAGCTTTGCTCCCTGAAGGCCTCAGACTTGTCCTGATTGTCCCACACTCTAAAATGAAACCCCCTGAGCCACCCTGGAAGGACGACTGGAACGTGGGCCCACGTGATGGGTCCCACCACAAGTGCAAATCAGAGTAGGTGAGGTGAAGCCTTTCTACTTCCCTGTTGGTGTGGGAGAAGAAACAAATATGGAAAACACCCTCCTCTCCACATAAACACAGGATCCAGCATTCCCCCGTTCTAAGGATATCACCTACTTTGGCCCAAAATCAGCCCCTAGGGATTTAAATGCCAGAGCAGAGTTTGTTGGTACTTCCAGCGCTTCCTTCCAAGGTTCCCAATGCTTTGAACAAGACACAGCTTGGCAGGAGGAGATGGGAATGAGGTGGGTTCCATGGGTGTGACTGCATGGAGCACCCATGGGTCAGGAGCACGGTGGTCCTGAGCTCCATGGGGGCAGTTCCTGGGCTGGCCCTCCTCCCAGAAAACCCACAGCCCTCTCTGCAGTCCCTTCAGAGGGAGGACAGCCCCAGAACTTGCTGTGTGCAGGGACAGGTCAACACTGCCTCCCTGGACCCCAGCCCAGGAGGAGGAGAAGCTCCCAGTCACACCCTGATCATTCCAGCAAGGGCAGGGGGGGCCCCAGCAAGGCACACAGCCCCACCTTCACCACACTGGTCTTCACTGCACCCACAGCCCCTCAAATCCAGGCTCTCACTCACTGTAATTCCTCTGACACAAAACCCCAGGTCTCTCTGCAGCCCCCCAACCCACAAACCTCGGGTCTCACTGTAGCCATCCCCCCAAACCCTGGGTTTCCCTCCAACAACCCCCAATGTCACCCTACCTGAAACCCCAATGTCTCACTGAAGCCCCACCCCAAAACCCAGGTTTCCCTACAACACCCTGTCCCCAAACTCCAGGTTCCCCTGCACTCCCCCACCGCCATCCCAGTCTCACTGCAGCACCAACCCCCTCATCCCCAAAGCCCTGGGTGTCACTGCAAACCCACCAAACCCTGGGGCTCACTGCACCTCCCGCCCCTTCCAAACCCGGGTTTAGGGTCTCACCGCAGTCCCCCCAAACCCCGCACATCGCTGCAAAGCCCCCTACCCCAAAACCCCCGATCTCTCGGCAGATCCTCCCAAAACTCGAACCGCCCGACAGTTCCCCCTCGCTCCTTTTAAATCTCGGGGTTCACTGCGGCCCCTCCCTCCGCCACAAACCCCGGGACTCCCTCCACACTCCGGATCTCCCTACACCCCCTTCCGAAGATGCCACCCCGGCCCCCAGACCCCGCTGCAGCCTCCCCTCCTCCACGCACCCCAACCTCCCCCAGCCGCCCCTCCCAGGCCCGGCCGCCCCTCAGCGCCCCCCTCACGGCGCCAGGCCCCGAGCCCGGCCCCCGTCAGCGCCGTTACCTTGTACTTGCTGAAGCCGGCGAGCTGCTCGGGGCTCACGTACTCCATGGTGGCGCTCCCGCTGTTCCCGCCGTTCGCAATGCTACCGCCGGTGCCAGTGCCGCTCCCGCTGATCCCGCTGTTGCCGGTGCCGTTCCCGCTGTTCCCGGCGCCGCTCCCGCTGCCGCCGCATCGGCCCACCCGGCGTGGCCGTGACGTCACCACGCCCCGCCCCTCAGCGATGGCGCCGCCCTGCGGCCGGGAGGGCCCCACGCATGAGGGGAGCAAGAAAAGCGGGAAAAAAAAAATCTCAAAAAACACATTTAGCCCTGTCGTAGGTGAGCGTGGAGCGATTCTCCGTGTCTTGGTACTCCCGGCCTACTAAGAAGTCTCTCTCCGTCTCTCTTAGATCTCCATTAGGTGCCAGAAAGGGCTCAAAAATATCCCTGTACCATTTTAATCTCCCTAAATCCTCATGGATTCCGTGTGGGAAGAAACCTTAAAGCCCATCCAGTTCCACTCCCTGCCACGGGCAAGGACACTTCCATTATCCCAGAGTGCTCCAAGTCCCGTCCAAACTGGCCTTGGACACTTCCAGGGTTCAGAGGCAGCCACAGCTTCTCTGGGGAGGGAGAAGAGCAGGAAGAAGAGAGGAGCAAGGGAAACTAAGTGCAAAATTGATGCTCTCAGAGCTCCCCACCTGCCCTTCCATCCCCATCTCAGCTCCTCCCAGCCAGACACCCCAGCCCTGTCCCCCTCCTTCACCAGCCCCGTCTTTCCCAGCGTGTGCAGCAGACAAACCCCACTGGAGAGTTCCTGCTCTGTTTTACAATCACACCCCAACACCAGCAGCTCTCCCCAGGACCCAGGCAGGGTGTCAGAGAGTGGAAAAGGTTGATCAAATTCCTTGATTTTCTATCTTTTGCCACCAAAGTTCTGTGTCATTTTGACCTCTTGAGAATGTCTGCTCAGGATTTCTCCTGTGTGCCAAGCCACAGTTAAGGAACCTCAGTTTAGCCCCTTACATGTAAATGTTCTGGGTGTTACACAAGGTCACTGCACCCTTAGTCCCAGCTGGTGCAGCCTGGGAGAGCTGCTGCATCCCAGTGTCACTGGAAGGTACCTCATCCAAGAATTGTTGAGGTTGGAAATGACCTTTAAGCTGTTTGTGCTCCTCCCTTCAGCAGGGCCTGCAAGGAAGGAGGTGTCAGACAATGCCACTGAGGGAGACTTTGGCCAAGGGGTCCTGGCAGAGACAGGGAAAGGGGCAGAGAACAGTCTGACTGTGCTGCTGTCACAATCTGCTGATACAAGTGGGAGTCGTGACGGTTCGAGTGATCTCAGAGCACAAAAGACACAGCAGGGGACAGCAACAATTTGCTCTCAACAGCAGTACACTTTATTAAGTGCGCACAACGCAATATGCAATAGAGAAGGAAGAGAGGGAGAGAGAAACAAAGAAGGAAGAAGGTTACAATAATATTAATTAAAACAATTTTTCAAATAATCAAAACAAATCACAAAAATAAAAAAAAAATTGAAAATATATATCTAAAATTCTTTTCAAAATTTCTTATCTTACTTTAATATAATCCATTTTACAACCCATAATTATGGCTTACTCATGTAGTTTGTCTTGTGTCAATAACCTTAGGGATGTCCACAGGGGAAAGAACATTGACCAAATTGTGTGCATTCATTATAGATATTGATTGTGTTCTGATAAAACAAAACCAATCAAAACCAAAATAAAATAAACAAAAACAATAATGGGATGACACAATTTGTTCAGGATACCTGTAGCAGTAGGTGACCACCCAAAAAGAGTGTTCAGCATATTTTCTTACCCTTTCCAAAACACAATGTATTTCCTTTACATTGTGATGAACAGTTATCAAGGTTTTCTGTCCATTTTTCTTGGTCTTTTCCAAAATTTCAATAAAATCCTGGTGAAGCAACAATTGCTTTACCAGAGCAAGGTTCATTCCAATCAGGGTAGGCCATAGTTTGTGGATCGGTGTGTAACTGAAATGATAAAATATAACTGGGGCTAAATAGAAAAAATCACATCCTGTAATCTTGGTAAAATTACAAACACAATAATTTGAATGATTTTTAGCATTCACTGCTACATTTTCTATAAACACAACATCACAAGCAGTTCTCAAGCTTGCACATCCATTGCCTATGTGCACAAGCACTGTTTCAGGAGTCTCATTAGGATGAACTTCAAAACAACAGGTATTTTGTTCTGTGCCCAAACAGATGTCTTGGGCTATAATTGCATAACTTTCACAAAAGAACCCTTGCTGTTCCTGAGCAATACAAGATTCTAAATTAACAGTTTGCCATTTTGACAGGCCCATTCCCAATGCTCGAAAGGATAGAGAACAGCTCCATCATGGTTCAATCCTAATGCAACGATAGGGAATATCAAATGTACTGAAGTGTTATGTATGGTTAACACAAAAGCTGTGGCTGTGTTTGTAATGGGGTTGTAAATAAAATTCACTATCTTCCACCAGGATTGAAATTCTCTTTGAAAATCAGTGGCACTGTCCCAAATCATTTTCTGAATTTCAGTAGGAAAAATGCCTTCTTCGCCTTCTCTTACAATTGAGGCAGCAACTGACTGCATCCACAATTAAGCCTGGATGCAGCTGAAAGCCAAGGAGATGTTGCTTTGAGTAATACCAAGTGCATAACAGCCACTGATGGGTTCCCAAGGCCAATAAGGACAACTGCACTGGGTGTTGTAATTTGGTCAAATCTCTAGTTGTGGTAACCAATTTATTCATTAGTACTTCTGAATCAATACTATTTAAAATTCCTAATCCTGCATGTCCCTCCAAGTTCTCCTGTGGAAAGTAAACACAACAGAGTCTGCCAACAAGAGGCAGAAAATTAGAATGATGGGATATTTATTCAGAGGGATTTTTAGCACTAGTGGTACTTCCCTTATAGTAGGGAGGTCCACCAAAGCAGGTTGTCCAGGATAATGTGCTGGATTCTTGGCATTATTTGGTCCCTGTAGTGAGGGAATTATGCTTGGAGCTGTTGGGCAAAAAGCAGTGATTTTGGGACACCCATTTACCCCCCACCTATCATTCACACCTTTCACAGCTTCCCATAACCGAACATCCCGATTTTCCTCCTGTGGTTTCAAAAGTTGTTTCAAGAGACCATTGGTCCTTTCTACAAGCCCATTGTGAAAAGTCCATTTAATCTCTTCACCTTTTGCCCAATCCTGTACAACATTGGCAGTAAAGTGTGAGCTGTTATCAGATTGAATTTCCTGTGGTCTTGGGGAAGTTCCAAACCATCCTTGCAATGCTTTAACAGTATTATCTCCTGTAGCTCTTTTGAAAGCATCAGCTTGGACCAACCCAGATATAATCTCTACTCCTACCAGCACAAAGTGTTTACCTCCTGACTTCTTAAATGGGCCGATATAATCTACCTTGCTCAATTCATCAAGGGGTCAACCATCCATCCCATCTCTGGGGACCCCCTTTTTGATACCAAATAACCACCAATGTTGATGGTTAGAGATCTGTTTTCCCTTCTCTAGTTTTTTGCTGTGAGGACCCCCAATATACCTTACACCTTTTGTTTTTTCTGATTTTTCCTCTGGGGTTTTTATAAGTCCATACTTTTTACTGTAATTAATAGGATCTACTGCAACCTGACTCCATGTTCAAACTTTACGATCACCGGCAGATGAATTAGACTGAGAAGCTGGCAGCTGGGAGGGGGTTGAATATGGAGTAAACCCGGGAATGGTAGATCCAGTTTGGTCATTCAGGTTTCCAAGGAATATGTCCAGTCTCTCTACGGGACCTAAAGCCGTTATGTTTTTTTTGTAAATTAATTGCTGTAGGTTTGAGTGGTTCTGGAAGCCCTCAAAATTAAAGGGGTCATCAGTTCAGGCTGCACAGGTAGTTGTATCGGGGATTCATATCCAGGAATTAACTTCCTCTCATGTATCATTTGCAGGCAGGTGGCTTGGTGGACGCTTTCCCAGAAGTTGGTCGGGGATGCTTGTTGGGTTTACCAAGCAACCTGAGATTTTTGCAGGGGCTGGCCATTGAAGGAATTGGCCCAAGCAGAGAGGGCCCACCTCTCCTCACAGGTGATTTGACCTTTAGGCTGCCCTTTAGCCCTCAGGTCACGCCCTGTCCCTCTCTGATAGGTAGGATGAATGCCCTCCCCCATCCACCTCTCCCAGGTAAAAACCCAGGACAAGCACATGTTCCGTGTTCTGCTCAGGGAAGTCACACGGTTCAGAATTGCTGCTACTCTGGAATAAAATCTCTGGACAAGACTCCTGAGCAGATCCGTTTCCTTCTTTCACTGATTCATCCAACCTCTCTGAGGGAGCCACGCAGGATTCATCTTGCTAAATTATCTCGCAGCTGCACCCTGGGTCCTACACAGCCTGGAATAAGCCTAGACTTGTTTGAGGGGTCTGTGCCTGTGTTAAGGTGCAAGGAGAGTGTCCTTTTGGGACAAACCATGAGGCTGCTCTCCCAGCACAGTTACCACACAGACTCTGCAAAACAGCAGTGATTAATTCACTGTTAGAGATGCTAACTATAGCTAAAGGGTCTCCCCTTTCCAAAGGATTTATTCCCCTGGCCCAGAAGGCTGCCCACTGTGTCAGGGTCCATGTGTCACATTTATCTCCTGTTGTTAAGAAAACTCCATGTCCCCAATATCCACTGGCCTCCTGTTCAGTTAATTTGGTCTCCTCCAGTGAGAGACGCTCGGAAGACATATTCTGTCTCTGATTCCTGGGGGAGCCAACCATATTCTTTCTTTAACTTAGCCAACTCGGTAGCACTGTAGGGTATTTGTTTAGTGGTGATATGTGGTTCAGAATTTTTATCATTAATATAATTATATTCTGTTTTAACCAGGGGTCTCAGATGAGGGCAGCAATTTTCCCCACAATTTTTTACTGGTTTAAACTCTTTCTGAGGGTATATTTGATGAATGTGGGGAGTTTCTTTTTCCCCTAGCTCCTTTGGGGAGCCAGCATTCTTTGAATTCTTAGAATATTCAAGGCAGCCTGCATCAAGTTATTTTCATTTCTTTCTTCATCTAATTGCTTCTGCAAAATTTCCACTAAATTTTGAAGAGAATTGTTTCCCCTCCATTACACTGCTTAAAGTGGTTTTTTTATAGCAGCCATAGGGCATGCTCCTGAAACAGAATAAATTATGGCTTTATCTTGGCCAAACGTAAATTTTGTTTCGTGTTATAAAAAACATACGCTATCAATCACACTCTCCAACTTAAACCAGTCCTTTTGAGCCCATTCTTCTCCTCCAGGAGAGGGCCTGGCATTGTGTTTTGCTAGCAGAGCAAAAAAATGCAGCTTTGTCTTTTGCACTGTTCTTGGTCATTTTGTGAAGGGATCAGAAACCACTATAGTGGGGTAAGACTTAATTACACACACACAGAGCTCTGCTGTGTCTCCCTTCGCTTCCCTGGGTGGGTGAAGAGACGAAATCTGCCTGGGAGGTGCTCCTTCAGTTATTTATGGTTGTCTCTTCGCTACACCAAGCAGTCCAGACAAAACAGTTTAACGTACACACACAAAACAGTCCTGTCTTTCACACAAAGAGGTCTTTTGTGAAATCCTGAAGATGGAACCCTCAACTCGAGTATGGGGATGCTTTTCACCTAGGTGTGTAGAGTTTGTGGGAAATTTGAGTCCCCCTCTTGCTTTCTAGACACCACTCACCCTTTTGAGGTGGCGGGGTAGGTGCAGCTGGAGCGAAACATCCTTCCCCTGTTACAGACTATACACAACCTGCAACCCCTCTGTCTGTCAGGATCCTGTCTGTGATGCCAATTTAATGTCACAACCCGCTAATACAAGTGGGGGTTGTGATGGTTCGAGTGATCTCAGAGCACAAAAGACACAGCAGGGGACAACAACAATTTGCTCTCAACAGCAGTACATTTTATTAGGTGCACACAACATAATATGTGATAGAGAAGGAAGAGAGGGAGAGAGAGAAACAAAGAATAGAGAGAGAAAGAGAGAGCAGGGAAGGAAGAACAGTAGCTACCAACAAAAGAGACAAAGTCCTTGTGGCCGTCTGTCAATAGATCTGTCTTCTTCCGTGGGGAGATCTCACTTTTTGGTTAACTTAGGGAGTCTACTTATAGTCTTTCCAAAGCAACAGGCAGTTGGCCAAAAAGGTGGGGAGATCTTGTACAAGCTGAGGGCCATTGAGGGAACAGGTACAGGACAGGTCAGTTTGACACCAAGCACCACCAGTCTACCATGACATGCCCATTGTTCCTGCACGGGTTCCCATGGGAATGCATTGGTCCAGCAAGCACATCTGCAGGCAGGCAACACTTGGCAGACATCACACCTCAGCCAGGCCAGAACTCCTGTGTTAGGGTTTTAGGATTTCAGTCTCTGTCCTTGTTGACAGTCATGAGGCAGATGAGGGATCTTTGAACCATCTCTCACAAATGCAGAGGGAGCTGGGACAGCTGGCACAGGCGAGGGAAGCAGGTGAGGGATCCTGCGCTCTCCTGCTACCCCAACTCAGGCCTGAGGCCATCCCTCTTGCTGTACTGAGTCCCCTCCACTGCACCCAGTTGGGGCATTGGGTCCCCCTCACTCACTCCAGTAGCTGCACTGGGACATTGCCCAAGCAGCCCAGGAGGGACACCTCCACTCCCAATCTGGCTGGGGGATCCAGCCCAAATCCCCTCCCATCCCAACTGTCCCCAGTCGCTGGCACTCAGCCCTTGCAGCACACACTCACATGGGCCAGCTCTGGCTCCTGTCACTGCCTCTGGGTCTGCTTGGCCAGGGCTGGGCTGGGCAGAGTTTCGGTTCGTTCCCCTTTTGTCCTGCAGGTTCCCAGCTGAGCAACTCCAGAGCACAGAACCTCTCTGGGATCAACCTTCTCAGCCCTCTGTGTGTGTAACGGGCCAGGCTTGGTTCCCAGGGCTGCCTCCCTTGGCACCTGCCCCTGACATTGGTTTCCCTGGATGTTGTGGGTTGGGGCTTCCTGCCCTCTCTGCTGTCCCTGCAGACAGTGAAGCTGCTCCTGGAGCAGAGACCCTGAATGGAGCAGAGCCTCTGCTGCCACATCCCCTGCCCCAGTGCCACCCCCCTGTCCCCTGCCTGTCTGCAGCATACGGAGCTCGAGTCACCCCCAGCTGTGGCTCCCCTGAACACAAAGGAGACACAGCAGCACAGTCCAAATCAACTCCATTATTAGCAGAGCCTGCAGGGGATGAGGCTGGATCAGCCCTTCAGCCAGCTCTCCAGGAGGGATTGGCCCTCGCATTGCCAGCAGGGTTGCAGCACCTGCACAGCAAAAGCCCCCACACCTCCCTGGGGAAGAGGCAGCTGGTGCCACCTTCTCCAGAGCACGGCTCCAGTGCCACCAGCCTGCCTGGACAGCACCAGCACTGCCCTCAGGGCAGCTGTAGAAGGTGCTGGCAGACAGGATTCTCCACATGGGGCATTCCAAAGGCTTTTACTCAGCAGTGAGGCCAAGGGCAGGAGCAGCTCCTGCTGGGGCTGAGGGCTGGAGGGAAGGACAGCAGCCCCAGGCACCTGAGCAGAACCAGCAGCCCTGGACAGAGACACAGCACCTCCCAGACAGGGAGTGACACTGCTTGAGCCCTGGGGTGGTTGTGTCACTGCTTTCCTGAGCCTGGAGGCACAACAGTTCCTGCTGGGAGAACAGCCTTAGTTGATCCAGGAGGCTGCAATCAGGGAGGAAAGGATGACACCCAAAAGCCAAGCAGCCCCGCTTGCAGCCAGCATGGAGCTGGCTTCAGGTCCCACAGCTCTTTCTCCGAGCAGGACATTTCCTTGCTGCAGGAAAACTGCCTTTGGGGTACTGTTCTTTCTTGTCTCACAGCAGTTGATCGAAGGGGTGCTGTAGTAAAGAAGGACACTGCACTCAAAGTGCTTCATTAAAAACTTCAGGGGATTCCAAGCATCAGCACCTTGTTATTCAAGACTCTTCCATACCTTTCCTCTTCCCAAGGGAAGCTTCACACAGCTATGGCTCTTTCTCCTCTCTTTCTTCTCCAGTTCTGGCTCGCTCCTTCCTGTCCCTAGCAGGACTGCCTAACCCTGTCTGTCCTACATACAGTGTTTTACCTTTCCTGTCCCTTGCACAACCTCCTGTCCCTTCCTCCTCAGAGCACAGCCAGCAGACTCCAACTGAACTCCTTACCAGCTAACTCAGTTTTTATAACACCAATAGCTATGAGGGCAAGGCTGTTCCCACTCTTGGATAACTAACACAGCTGCAACATATCAAGGGCAAGACTGCCTTCAGCAGCATCTCCCTCTGTCTCTCCACAGGTTGCTTGGAGTGCTACATTTGCCCTTGCCCTGGCTCTTGGGCTCAGGCTTGGCCATGAGAAAGATGGCCCTAAGGAGAGGGTTTGGTTTGGTTTGGTTCTAGGACAAAGCAGAGGGAAATGTTTATGGCAAGAAAGCAAGAGGATTCTGGCTTTATCATCAAGCGAGGGCATTGCTGAGTGATGGCCACAGTAACAAGCCTTATTTCACCAGATTTGGGAGCAATTGGATACCATTGTCTTCATTGGGCTTGAGGGTGTCATCATTGTAACTGCATTTTCTGGAGAGCTTGGTACAAAGTTCACCTAAACTGCAAAACCATTGTGGTTCTTCCTTCCCACGGATGCGGCCTAACGCCTCTCCAGTTCGGACAGTGCTTCCTGCTTGGTAATTCTCTGCCACGCCTCAGGGATTTCTCCTTTGCCCTGAAATTTCCCATTGTATAAAGCTTCCAGCTGTGTCCTGAAACGACACACAAACCATTTCCAGTACACCGGCATGGATGAATCAGGAAGAATTTTCCAAGTGGAAAGAGGAGGTCCTGCATCCCAGTATCTCTTGTAGTGGATCCATTTGGTGTTACCAAACCTGAATTTGAGATTAGTGGTAACAAGGCTGGAACAAATATCAATGGCCAGCTGGTCTGTCCCATCCCATGTGATTCCCATCAAACCTCGTGGGCGATGCAAAACAACCTGATGGTCTCCATCGTGATTCCAAATGCTGTTTGTGCAGACAGCCCCACAAAAGGGACACTGCTCCCAGCACCCAGAAAAATGCTCTGCCAGGATGGTGTGAGGCTGCTTTGAAAATGAGCTCAGGTCAGCACCAGCAAATTCTTTCTTGAGCCTATCCTTCAGGGTAGCCAGAGCTTCTGCCATGATACTGCTCAGGAACTCAATGTCTGTGACCTCCTGGTGCTCAATGCCCTTCAGGCCACTTCTGGGAAAGCTGATCACCTCTGTCACTGCCTTGTAAAACTCATCCAGCCAGAGAGAGACTTTGTCTTCTCTGTCTTTTCTGTCTTTGACAATCTGGGTTGATAAAGAAACAGCTGACAGGATGTTTCGATAGAGATGGTTAAGGGAGGACTCTAAATACTTCTGCAGCCTCCTGCTCTCATCTAAACAGTAACTCTGAACTTTTAGAGCAATGTATTTGTGAAAAAAATCCTTTGGATGCATGAGGTAACATCTGAAATATTCAAAATTTTCTTCTTCTGCCAGATATCTCCGGATGCAAACTTCCAGATTGGCTCTGTTGCCCTGGAAATCTGGCAATTTGCCCTGCATATCCTCAGCAATGTCTTTAGCCGTCCTCTCATAGACTGCCTGGCGAAGAGGTGGTTCAATCTTGTCACAAAGGAAAACAGCAAAAGTTGTGATCGCAGTGGCTCCTTGGCAGGAAATCTGGAAACATTGGAAGAAATCTTCTCTCTTGCTCCTCAGGTACACAACTGGGTCATTTGCCTTTTGGAATGCTTCGTGCATGGCTTTAAACCTTTCTGCTGCCATTTTGCACAGATACAGAGACAAATCTATGCTGTACTCTCTGTTAAAAGTACATTTTGCATTCCTGGGGATGGAGTTCACACCTTTCTGTACCTCACTGAGTATTTCATGAATAAAACTTTGACTGTAATCACGTCTCTCCTGTTCCTTCTTAATAATGTTTGCCCTCACACTGGCTATGATGTGATCTGTGATGTGCTGAAAGTTGATCACATCACCACTGGAAATGCTCCTGTGATCTAGGAAAAAGCCTAAATTCTTTTTCTTTGTGACGTGTTTCTCCATGTCAAAAGAAAATCCTCTGCCTTTAGGAAATGACCTGATCCGTGCATGGAAACCTGGCTCCTGAAAGTGCTCCAGAAGGACATCTTCGATTTCTGCATCAATATCCACCCGTTCTGAAGGAGGAGCAGCACGGGAGACTTCAGCAATCCACTTGTTCCAGACAAGAGTAAAGTTATCTCTCAGTTCTCTTTCACTGAGGCTCTTCCCCTTCAGAGTCACAGCCAGCTCCCTACTCCTTCTCAGGAGCTCATCTTCATATTGCAACTTCCTTGCATACAGTTTCCTCTGCTCCTTCTGCAGCTCAATAAGATTCTCATATTTCTTTTTTGTTTCAAGAAGAAGAGTCTCCTTTAGTTCTTTCAGCTTCAGCTCTGTGCTTGATTTCCACTGCACCAGTATCTCACAGTCTTTGTCTTCCCTGAAATACTTTTCCACGTCTTCCTCAATGGCATCACTTGTCTCTTGCACCAGCCCTTCAAGGTCTTCTCTGCTGATATTCTGCAAGTCCCCATTGCGAATTTTGTTGTCCAGTCTCATCTGTACGTCTAAGATGTGACTCCTCAGTCTCCAGGTCCACTGACTAAAGGCACTTTCCAGTTTCCTGTAGGCAGCAATCTCCAGGGAATTCTTGAAGCTGAAAACAAAGTTTTCATTCAGCAAAGCATTCCAGAGGTCACCAATCCGATCTTTCAGGCTCGAGAACCTCAAAATGCTGCGCTGGGACTGCTTCTGGGCAGACTGGAGGATTTTGCTCTTTAGTTGCTGGACGTTCTGGCTGTAGGTAGGGTTGGGTGGTGCCATTGGGGGGTTTCCTTCCCACAGGTGAGCAAAGTAGTGAATGTGTGTGTTCACATCAAAGCCAATGACATCACTGAAGGAGGAGACGTCACAGAATTCCTCCTGAGCAGCTACCACGGTAATTTCATCCAGCTTTTCCTGCAAACGCCTTCGTCCTTCCATGTTCTGCTCCTTGGCAGTTGCTTCTCCCACATTTTGGTGGACAAAGAGGCAGCTTGGGGAAAGATTGACTTTCTTCATCCTCAGGAAAGCCTGCACAGCAATCTGGAGAACATCCTGCATTTCTGATGGATTTTCTCCAAAGATATTGATCACAGTCAAGTTGGCAACACCAATGACAAAGGTGGCCAGCTCATTATCATGGTTCAGGGACTGTTTATTGGCCATTTCAGTGGCACGAAGTCCCTCTGTGTCCACCACCAGCACAAAATCAAAGCCCAAGTCTTGCTGCAGCTCCTCACCCACTGGGATGAGCTGCATGAAGGCTCCACGGGTGCATCTCCCCGCGCTGACGTTGAACTGCAGACCAAACATGGCATTCAGCAGGGTGGACTTGCCGCTGCTCTGCATGCCCAGCACGGAGAGCACAAACACTCGTTTGTCCCCCAGCCTCTCAATTAAGCTGTCAAAGATTGCTCTCACCCAGCACAAGGGCAGGTAAGAAGCATCCCCATCCATGAGCTCCACAGGATAACCCAAAACCATCAGTTCGGCTGCAATTTCTGGCAGTTTGACAAAATTGTAATTCTTTTCCCTCATCAATTGAAGAGCTTCATAAATCTGCCCTACCTCTCTCAGAAGGTGCTCCAGGCCAATGGATGAATCATTGATTTCAACAGAGAGGGAATCCAAATGCCTCAGCAAATCAGCATTCACCCTGGGTTTTTCCTTGCTTTTCTTTCCTGTCCGGATTTCAGACCATAATTTGTGATAGTCTCTCCTCAGTTCTTCAAGGCGACCACAGGACAGCTCGTCCATAAAGACTTTCAGCCAGTGCAGGAAGAATTTCTTGATATTTGCTGGCTGGGCATGGAGAAAGCCAAGGAATGATTTCATCAGTGGGTTGAGAGGAAAAGCCTGCTCAAGTTGCTTCCTTCTTAGTGTTTTCTTCTCATTTTCAAGTTGGCTGTGATGATGCTCAATGCTCTTGTTCCTCTTCTCCTGCAAGCGAGTGATTTCTTTGTCCTTTTTGCACCACTGGTTCCACAGTTTTCCCTGAAGTGGCAGCAGCTGGGATTTGATCTCAGACAGCTTCTCTTTCTTCAGAAGGTTCACCAGCTCGTCAGCCTTTGCTTTGGCTGTCACACACACGGGTTGGTCTGCATCCACTATGAATCCATGCTGGCGAGCTTTTTCCACACAGGCGTCCAGACTGAAACAAGGATTAGATCCTTCTAGGAGATCTCTAAAAATTTTGGTCAGCTGGTCCATCAGTTCTGCTTCATTTCTGTTCTTGATACCTATTTTTATTTTTTTGCTGCCTTGTCCAGCTGCAACATTCTCTTTTTCAGTGAGAAGACAAATCAAAGGGCTTTGTGACCGCAACAGGCCCTGCAGAAGCTCTTTCCCCCTGTTGTCCATGTGTTCCAAATCAGATATGAGAGCCACGTTGACAGCAGATATCTCCTGCAGGAACTGCACCTGGGCTCTGTGATCCCTGGCGTCTCCATGCAGGTTACAGAAAGCCACGCAGCACTCAAAGGTGTCATCGGGGCTTCCGCGGGGGCAGTACCAGGCGATCTCCACCACCCCTTCCATCAGCAAACGCTCCCTGGTGCTGCCTCTGCAGTGGCGGTGGAAGAAAGTGTCGTGTTTGCGTCTGCTCAGCAGAGCGTTCAGGAGCTGAGACTTGGAAGAGGAGGCCGAGCTGCCAATGCGGATGAAGGACATGATGGGTGTCTGGGCCTGAAAGATGAGCTTGTTGTTGTAACTCTTTCTTCCAGCCTGCTTTCCTGACTTCTCTGACCCTTTCCAGCTCCTTTGGATTTGGCTGAGGGCGTAGAGCGGGAACTCGATGCGTGAAGTGCACGGGTTGGGCAGCAGCAGAGGCAGCGCCAGTTGGCAGAAGGCCAGCTTGGTTGCAAGGGTCTGTCTCAGGAAGTCATCAGCACAATGGAAAATGGCCATCTGCAGGTCCATGGGGTGCACGTGACAAGCCCTGCTTGCACATTTAGGGGTTGCTTCTGTCAAATCATGAAAAACCTGTTCAAAGGAGTCTGAGTGTTGGTGCTCTTTCACTGTGGTTTGTGGTAGGGGTGCAAGTTTTGGGTTGCTGTCATTCCTGCAAGTCAGGTACCTCACCTGGTAGTCCACGGATAACAGCTTTTGCAAAAAGTAGGATGGCAGTTCTTTCTCCTTGCTGGGCTGGCTGTCCTGCAGAGACATCTTGTTGATGGTGTGGAAATCTCCCATCCCCATTTTTCTTGGATAGTGACTTTCAAGTCCAAGGCGCTTGAGCAACTGGAGGAACTCCCTGTTTGATCCCCTGATCAAGGAATTCAAGTCCCGTTCCAGCCTCTCCCAGTCTGTGCCTCCTCTGTGCTTTTGGAGGAGATTCTTTATCTGTGTGGACCACAAGCCTTTCATGTGATCTTCCATGAAAACTAAACGCTCCCTCTTCTGCTCTGGGGACAGCTCTTGACTTTCTGGTGTCACAGTCAGACCCGTCAGCAGAAGGGAGGCCTCAGCTCTGTCGGCATCTTGCTCCTTCAGGTTCACGTACTCCTCGTGTGCCGCTTCCAATTCCTTGGCCATGTACTGAATTTCTGGGTGTCCAAGCAGGTGCTGGAAAGTGCTGCTTTCCACCTGGTACCCTGTGCTGGTTGCAATCAAGAGCACCAACAGTTCCATGTCCTTCTGATCCTGTTCCTGGAGAGACTGGAGTAAGGAATAAATGGCGAGGCTGCAGGTCAGTGTGGCTTCTATCTTTGCCTCATGAATGGTAGAAACAGAAGTTCCTTGTGCAGCAATAGCATGGATGTGCTCCTTCATTTGCTGCAGTGTTTTGATAAGGTCTTCAAGGTGAGTGACTTTGGGAGATTTGAGAAGTGGGTGCTCAGCCTGGAAGATCCATTCCACATTGATGGACGACACTCTCTCTGTTATTTTCAGGAGTTTCTGGAGTGCCTTTTTCTCCCAGGGGTGCCGTACCTTGCACTCCAGCTGGATGTAATCTTTGTATTCCAGATGTTGCAGGGCTTCTCTGCACTTAATTCCCAGGATCTGCATAACCTTGGATAGCCAATATCCAGCATCCAATCCTTCCTTCTCCAATTCCTCTGCCAGGAGCTGTGCCTTTGCATCCCCATCTTGTGTGTCCTTGTGCAAAGCCATGTCTGTGGAGGAAAAAAAGAGACTTTCCCTGAGGTGCTGTCAGAGAACCCAGCCTCCTGGCAGAGGCTCTGCAGCAGCTGCTGCCTTGGGGATTGCTCCCAGCCAGCTGCTGGAGCACAGCCTAGGATGGCACAAGAGGCAGGGTCTCCTTCCCAGCACAGTGGATGGACCTGTTGCTTTCCTGTTTTCAGGATCAACCCTGAAATTGAGTGTGAATGCCAGAGACAGCACAGATAAACACAGACACACACAGACAGAGACACAGACACACTCTGCCACACAGCCTGCCCTGGACAAGGTGCTCCCTTCACCATCACCCACATCCTCCCAGCAGAACTCCTCAGTTCACAAGTGCAGACAGCCACTGGCACGGCCCCTGTGCCCATCCAACAGCTCTGCCTGCATCCTGCACCCTCTGCCCAGACCCACGCCTGCCCTGCTCACTGCCTGGCCCAGCCTGCTGCTCTCAGCACCCGGAGGCAGTGCTCACACACTCCCCTATGGGCACCCCACACTCCCCAGACACACTCCCCCCACACCCAGCACGGCCACACGGGCTCTGAGCTGTGCTCCTGCTCCAGCTGCTGGCGCAGCCCCTCCCTCGCCCCACTCAGGCCTCTTCCCAGGAGCTGCTTCCTGGCACACTCAGGGGGCCCAGCCCAGTGCAGGGGGAACACCCACCTTGTCCCTGCCCACAGCTGTGCCTGGGCATCCTGGTGGCCCATCAGGAGAGAATGGAGACTTTGGGAGCCCATTCAGAGGGGTGCCCTCCATGATCTGCTGCTCGTCAGCACAGAGGGTCTTGTCAGCCAAGTGCTCATTGGTGACCACAGAGCCACCATGGAGCCCCTGAGCTTAAAATCGCTGGTGACAGGAGGAGAAGTGCCAGCAAACCTTCAGCCTTGGCCTTGAGTGGAGCAAACTTCATGCTGCTCAGGGGTGACTTACAGAGAGCCCCTAGGAAACAGCTTTGGTATGTGCTGTGGTCCTGTCTTGGGGATGGATCTTATCCCAGAGCAAGTTTGGGTTTGGTTTTGGTTTGTGTCTGGAGCTGTCACTGTTTCCCCCTCCCAACTCAGGAATATCAGCCTTTGCCGGCTGTGCCCAGAACTGCTCCGAAGGGGCAGTGCCTGACAGGTAAAACAAGACTGGGATTGGGTTTATGGCTTTGTTTGTTGTTGCTGCTGCTGCTGTTTGTTTCTCCTGGTATATATATATATTCTCTAGTAAATACCTGTTTTTCCTTTTCCTGTATCTTTGCCTGAAAGATCCATCATTTCAAAGTTATAATAATACAAAGAGAAGGGGTCATTTTCTCCATTCCAGGAAGGTTCCCACCTTTCTTGGCAGACACTTCTCTTTTAAACCAGTACTAGTCCATCACTTCTGGTCTCTTCTTATTGAAAAACCCTTGAAGGACAAGGCAATCATGGATCGCAGCACTACGGATTCAAGAGGGAAAGTCCTACTCGTCACCTTAAATTTCCTTCCACAACACATTAACCCAGGGAGTTGATCAAGGACAGCCAGTTAATCTGAGCTTTTTGGATTTTAGTAAAGCTTTCAATTTTGCCTCTCCCAGGACCCTGGTGTGTCCCTTCCAACTCTGGCCATTCCATCATTCCATGATTCTCACCCTAACAGACCTGGTGCTTTCACTGGACACTGCCTTGACACCTTTGGGCTTTTTGACACTGTCACACAACCCTGGAAATTGTCCCAGTCACAGTTCACTTGGATACTGCAGAGATTTATTCCTTGCAAAAAAAAATCCTCCTCAGCATTCAGCTTCCATCCGCCAAGGCCACAACATTCTCACCAGCACAGGTATCAATCCCAGGGGCTTGGACTCAGGTATAGATCCCAGGGCCCCTGCACCCTGCCAGAGCCTTCAGCGGCAGCTTTCCCTCAGGAATCCCTACAGATTTGGGCCATCTGAGCAAGGGCTGTGGGCTCTGATTGCCCTCACCCACCTCTCAGCAGATGCTCTCGTTGCTCCCAGCCTTGGCTTCCCAGCAGACACCGACAGCCAAGGGCCCCAGCTCAGGGGACACAGCACAGTGGCAGTGGCAGTCCAGGGGCACACAGCAGGGTGTGGAGAAGATGATGGGAACCACCTCAGGAACTCAGGAGGAAGAGCAGCAGGAAGTAAAGGCACAAAATCCTAAAGGAAAAGAGCACACAGTCAAGAGAAAAAAATCCATGAGCACAGAGGATTTATTCCAGGGAGCACTGGAGGCCAACCTTTCTCCTCCACCGGCGATTGCCCAGGCCGCAAAGACTCCTCAAGGGCTCTTCTGGGGAGGTGTGGTAGTTTGGCCGGGAAATGATTGTTCAGGATTGTTATAGCTATAACTTTACAAACATTCGAGAGCTGAATACCAGAGGTTCCCAAGAACTGCCCTCTCTCTCTCTCTTTTTTTTTTTTTTTTTTTTTTTTTTCCGAGTAGCTGAACAGATAACATCGGCTCGGGTCGTTTTGACAGAATGACCTGAGCCGGCCAGGGCTGGCCGCCCCCCTTCCCCTCTCCTTCTGGGACTGGGAGGGGAGGGAAGCCGGCCCAAGGCCTGCCCAGGCTCCATCGGCTCCCAGGGGGGAAGAAGGACGGAGGCTGCAGCTTGGATCCCTGAAGCAGCCGGCCCGGCCTGGCCGCGCCTCAGGCCCTGGTTGCTGGTGCTGATGATGGCCCAGAGGAGGATGAGATCTCCCCCCCCATCCCGCACCGAGCCTCAAGAAGCAATCTTGAGTTTGGGCCCACGGATGAGACCAGGGAGTGGAAAAAGACAATTCATCAGCAATTCCGAGCATGTTTCTTCACCCCCCCCCACACTTATCACCATCGACCCTGAAACTTGACACCGTTTGAGTCAGCAGCTGAGGGAGAAAAGACTTGGGCCGAATTTAACTCTTTTTTTAGCATAAAATGAAGCTTTCAGAAGTCCAGTCTTGCTCCTGAGTGAGACAGGAAAGACAGAGTGATTTAAAACATGAAAAGACAGCATGGTACAGAGTCAGCAAAAGAACTGATAAACATTATGGGAAGAAGGGATTGAAGAAGTGGACATTTTTGACTGGACTTCTCTGGATTTAAACCATGGAGACCAGACTAAATTATTCCTTTAAACCACGGAAAGATATGCATTTGGGGAGGTGATTGTTTAAATCCATATGTAGATTTTTGAGGTGTTTGTGATGGACTAAGTGAAATTGATTTTATGAGACACTTGAACAGAGACAGAGATGAAAAGCCTTCTGTCTGCAGCAGGGAAGTGAGAAGATATCTCTGTTCCCTGAGATGAAGAATCCTTTGCCCTTGAAGTGATTCACCTTTTAAAAAGTGACACCCCAGTCTGCAGTGTGTTTGGGTACATGACCCATAAGCAGCTTGGGAAACTGCTAATGGGAGGTATCACAGAAGCAGAGTTTACCGGGCGGCTGTTTTTTGTGACAGCTAAAATCTCCAAGAAAATGGTTTTAAGTTGTCAGTGAAATCCATGGAACACTAAGAGAGACTCCTCTCCCAAAGTAATGAAAGATTATGTTAAATGAAAGAACTGACTGAAAATCATAAGTTGTTTCCTTATGTTGGTTGTAGAAAGTAAATATTAGCAAGGGGAGGGGAAAAGTGTTCTTTGAAGTTTCATTTCCATTTTTCTTTTTCTTTTCATTTCTTTCTTTTAGTGTGTGTGAATAAACTATAACTTTTAAGTTTCAGGCCTGGTTTTTTTTGCTTTTTATTTCCTCCTAGTCATATCCCACAACAAAGTAAATATTAAAACCGTCATATTAATTGGTGTATTGGCTGGGAAACGAAAAAATATAAAATTGGAAAATGTAAAACTTTTACAGGAGATGACCAGAGCAGGGTTTCATCTGGCACCTACATCCATGTTCCCCCACCAGAAGGAAGCTGGGCATGCTGGAGGGGTGGGACACAGCAAAGCCCCTGAAGGTCAACAAGGCCAAGTGCAGGTGCTGCCCCTGGGTCCAGGGAATGCCAGGCACAGACACAAGCTGGGAAGAAAATGGGTTGAGACCAGCCCTGAGGAGAAGGATTTGAGGGTGCTGATGGGTGAGAGGCTGTCCAGGGATCATCTGTGCTCGTGGGGCAGCAGACAAGGTGTGGAGGGGGCAGAGCCAGGGGAACTGCACTGACAGTGAGGCAGCACAAACCCTGTCCCCCACTGCCCACATCACACAGCTGCTGCTGGGGGCAAGCTCAGGGCCCCAGAGAGGGGGGAGAGGCAGTGCTGAGCTTGGATTCCAGCAGCCACTGAGCCCCACCTGCAGCTTGTGAGCTCTCACCAGCAGGATAAGGACAAGGACGGGGACAGCAGAAGAAAAAGCCACTGGCTCAAAATAAGGGCAGTTCAGCAGCAGAGACAGGCTGGGTGTGCTGGCAGAGCACAGGAGGGACTTTGGGCACCAATTGTTTTCTTTGGACACATGTCCAGCTGCTCCCTGGACAGCAGAGCCTCAGTGCAGGACAGCTGCTCAGAAAGGGAACAGTGGGTCAGGGTCACTGCTGGAGCTTGTCCACTTGAGCCACTTGTCCCAGCCCTGTCCCCTTCCAAATTCTCTCCCACTGGAGCACTGCCAGGGCTGGTTTAGTCTCAGGAGTCAGGGGCTCCCCTGCACAACATTAACTCCAGCCCAGCCACAGCCTGAACCTGCACCCAGAAACACTTGGCAGTCCCTGCAGGGCTT
This sequence comes from Phylloscopus trochilus trochilus, assembly GCA_016584745.2. Classification (NCBI taxonomy): domain Eukaryota; kingdom Metazoa; phylum Chordata; class Aves; order Passeriformes; family Phylloscopidae; genus Phylloscopus; species Phylloscopus trochilus. The sequence goes on from WQNJ02000101.1 coordinate 872,828, forward strand.
CCCATTGCTGCAGGAATAGGGAAAAAGCCCCATGTGACTGTGTCAGTGCCTGCAGAGAGGCACCAAGCACATTCAGGGCATAACTCAGAATTGAGCTCCTCCTTGGAAGCAAACGAGGGAAGCAACAAGGCTGGCAGCAGGACCTGCCATGGCAATACCTGCACCCCGTTTCATGGGAACAGCCCCACGAGAGTGTTTTCCCCAGCCCTGCCCCAGGGAAAGGGGCTCTGGAAGTGCTGGTGCCTTTGTGGGGTTGTCCCAGGGACCAGAGCTCTCTGGATGCTGACGCTTAGACTGTAAGAGGGAAGAATCCCACCCTCCCTGCACGGGGAGGAAAAGGAATGATCCCCCATGGCTCCTGCCTTCAGGGCAGCGCAGCCATCCGGCCCCACCGTGGGGCTGGGGGTGCCCAGGCCGGGCAGGGTCGGCCCCGCCTGCGGGGAGCGTTTCCCGGCCGGGCACGGGCTGGCGGCAGGGAAGGGGCTCCGCAAGGGATCCGTGCCAGGCCAGCACCGCTGGAGCTCTCGGGCCAGGCTTTGCGCCTCTGCAGACTTCGCTCTGCCCCTCCTTCCCCCCGCATCCCTCCTCCTTCCCTCGCCGCTCCGCTCCCAACCCTCTGAGCCCGGCCCCGCTCCCAGCTCAGCCCCCGCAGCGCACACGGCTCTCCCGAGCTCCCCCAAAGCGGCTGCCAGCAAAGGCGGCTTCCTGCAGCCCACGGAGGAGCAGACACCGCCCTCAGACCCCTCAGACCCCTCTTCTCCTGCCCTGCCATCTCCCCAGCCGTGCCAAAACACCGGCAACAGGCGGCAGGAGAGCGACAAGATCCCGCTCCCTGCTGCTCCCGGCCCCACAGCTCATCCATCCCCAGGTCCCTACCTTCTCCCTCCGTGCCCCGCAGCTCCTGGGACGGGAGAAGCCCAGCACAGCCCCTTTTTATGTAGCCCGGGCTCTCCGGTGGGTGCGGCTTCACCTTCAATAGGGGCGGCAGTGTAAATCCAGGAAATCCGTTTTTTTCACTCCAGTACAGTGCAAAAGTGAAACTACTCTTTTGGAGTCGGCATATTCGAACTAAAGCCCAGTTTCCTCCCCAGCAGTGGTTTGAATGGGCAGACAGACAACTCTCAGCTCTTTACACAGACCTTTGACCTTGAACTGATTTGCCGGTACCTGGATGGCAGGTGAAGCTCTCAGCCCTTCCTGGGCCTGGTGCTCTGTAAGGAATGAAGAGCTTGACGTAGCCAATATATCGAGCAACAATCAATTTATTTATTCATTATTCCAAATAGTAAAGTGTGAGCAAAGCAGCAGGCTGGGTACGGGGGGGGGTCTCCTCTCCAACTGCACGCGGGCTACAAATTTTTGCTGATATTTATTGAGCATTTTCATAAGCATTTCTTAGCAGGTTTTTTAAATGGTTTTCTCCTAGTTTCTACTTGGTCAGATTTCTATACCCCTTTGTGATCAGTTCCTCTTGGTGATGTCGAATTTCTATAACGTAAAGTTTTAAATTAGTGATGATGATGTCTAGCTTCCCTTTTTCAGAAGCATACATCAGTGATGGTGAGGTCCAGCTTCCCTTTCCAGGATTATACATCAATGAAGGTGATGTCCAGATTCCCTTCCCAGGATTGTCCAGTTTTCCTTTCCAGGATCATCAATTTTTAGCTTGGGATAGGATCACTTCCTTCTTTTATTTAGGTGATTACAACCCATTTTATATATTCTAAAGCTATGGTTTAAAATTTCTTGTTACAAAGCAGCTTAAAGCTTATAATGATTTTATTTTCAAAGCAAATAATACTTCCTCATTCTTCTATCCTACATGTTAAAGAAAACTTAAAACTTATATTGTGAAAACTCTTAAGTTCACATTATTCACTTAAAAGCAAACAAAATATTTATCTAAAGGCCTATCTCCATGCCTTGTTTGTTTGTTTATTAAAACTCATTTTTATAACTGTCTCATGGCCTTGTTCCACACATTACACAATTACAACTACATAGGCCACCTTTTTCTACCTGACATGAAACACAACCCTACATTTCACAGCTCCATCCAGAAAAGGAGCAGGGGAAGCACAGCAGCATTGTTATCAATATATTTATGCATAAATTAATATTCCATAAGTTTCTTTAGGGTTACATCATGTAGAAGTTTGCTTCAGCAGTGATAAAATTGTAGTGATTGTGGTGGTGCATTCCCTCACCTCCCTCCTTTCCAGGCTGCAGTGTGATCTGAGAAAATGCTTGTTAGGCCTTGGCCTTGACAACACCACCTGTGCTCAGCTCTCCCTGAGCTTATCAGAAACACTGATTGCTCCAGGAACTGATAACAGGCTCCTGCTTTTCTTATGACCAGCCTTGGAAAATATTCCTCTGGCCTGAATGGCAAAGCATCCCTGTTCTCTCACTTTCAAAGAAAGAGCTGACCAAAACTCTGACCATGATGGAGCATTGTTATGACTGAAGCCTGCTCTCCTGTGACCCTATAAACAGCAGTCCAAAATGAGACCCCTTTGAGCTCTCCTGTGGCCACAGTGGGCTGGGACACTCCTTCTGGGGGAGGGACACCTCTCAGAGCCAGCAAACCCTCAGGATTGCTATTCTTGGAGGATCACCAAAACACGTGTTCTGAGCCCATACCCTCACTCCTCAAGGCCCGATCCCTCACCCATCAGGAGATGCAAAGGCCTCCAAAGTCAGGATTTCACTGACCTCAGGGGGGAATTTTTCACAGGTACCTTGCTTGCACTGACTGTTTCTGTCTGGGTGCAGAAAGATGCACATGTGCTATAGCAAATCTGGGTGCAATGCAGCTTTCTTAGATGTTTAAGTACCTCAGATATCTAAGTATGTTGGGCCTGTAAGTAAGGTTAAGTTCTATGTATAAGCTTACTTACAAGCTGCCAAGTGTAGTTCTTTTGCTAAGTTGTTAAACATAAGTTAAGTGTTGCTAAGTGTGCTTTTCTTAAGTTCCTAAATTTAACATCAAATTCTCTAGTTCTAAGTTAGGTTAAATGTTAAGCATTATTCCTCTGTTAGACTGTTAACTTTAAGCTATAATTTGAGGTATAAGTTAAGTTGGGTCTACATCTATGTTAAATGTTAAATGACTAAACTTAAGGTGTAAGTTTAGTTAAAGTACAGTTAGGTCTGAGTGTTGTTAAGCTTTTGGGCCATGCTCCTTTTTATCCTTATCTGCACTGTCATTACACGCACACATGCACATACACACACTCTCCTAGATAGTTCTCAATTAATTTCTGCTTTGATTGTCTGCATTTCCTTTGGTTTTGTTTTTGCTTGCTTTCCGTTGTTGTGCCTCAGCTGTCCTGTGTAAGTAGAGAGAATCTTGCCAACAAACCTGTTGTGCTTTGTCAGTTGGAGTTCATCTTAAATCTGACTTTTCCTCATACCCTTGTCAGTGATTTTTTAAGCAATCTCAAACACACTTGTTCGTGACAATTTGGCGTAGCCTGCAGGATGACAAGCAATATCACCACCTACTTACAAAGGCATGGACCAAGGCCAAGCCTCAGTTTCTCAGATAAATGGCTTCAGGATAATTGGCATGGCTGGGAAGCTGTGGAAGAACATTTTGCTACAGGCCGTTCAAAGGATGGGAAAGATAAAGGAATTATTTGCAAAATGTTAGGTGTCTGTCTAGAAGCTGCTTACAAATACTGAGAAGATAGTATTAAAGAGAAACAAGATGGGAAAACTGAAGTGGAAATGGGGTAGCAAATGAGTTATTGCTGTCCTTGCAGACAAAACAGATGAGGAAATAGGTGCAAGAGGAACAGAAAAGAAACAAAAACCTGGGAGAAAAAGCTGAGCTACTGCAGATTCTGTGTATGAAGTCAGACTCATTATAAAAACCAAGGCCACTGGACCTCGGGGTGCACAGGGAAATCATACCCAAAAGACAACCCTGTATGATCTGATTCAGATGGCTGATTTACAAGAATGCCATGGCCTTAAGCCAGGTGAATCTGAAGCTGAATATTTGTGTCCTGTTTGTTTAACTGGAAGAGACCGAATCCTGTTAAGCGGTGAAGAAACCAGCAGATCCTGGGGTCCTGGTGTTATTTTATCTTCTGGCTCTCTTCCCCCAAATGCTCCCTATTTGTTAACAAGCAAGGTGGCATTCTGGGCTGCAGGATGGGTGTGCAGGAGAGAGGAGAGCCTCTGGTAATACCTATTAATTCTTTGTCTGAGCTCTCCCCTGCTATTACCAAAGCTGCCTGCATCCAAGCCATGCATCAGCATTGACCTGTGAATGCTCCTATTACTGCAGCTGTGGACTGTAATATGTTAAATCCACTAATAAAGGGGGGTCCTGCCTTACTCAAACCCTACCTTAGGGCAAAATGAGATGAAATCAAAAATGACGCAGCATTTAATGCACAATTGGTCAGAGGTGGAGGAGCAGCCTTAAACCCTAGGGAAATCCCCACCTGGGCAGCATTAATGCATATTATAATAAACCTTGCCTGAGAGATGGGATGGAATTATCTCAGCAGCAATACCAAACACACTGGCTGTAATGTCAGACAAACCAACTGTTCACAGCAACCAGGACTTAGGGACTGTCCACCTAGAAGTCAGAGGTGGAAGGAGTTATATAATCATGCATTGTCACTAGGGATTCCAAAAGCTGTACTTCAGAGACAGTCTGTAAGTAGTAGTCAGAGCTTAGTAGATGCATTTCTGAAATGAGATGACAAGAATCAGGGAGAACATAATCCAAACACACCGACACTAACACCAGTACCAGCATCAGCTCCCAGGAGGAAGAGCAACCCTTTTTCTTCCCAAAATCAGAACTCAAAAAATGAATAAAATCCAGATGGCATTTGGGCCTGCCAGTCTGGCAAGTAGAAGCTTATCAATGGATAGATAACAATGGCCCATATATTTTAATTCAAATCAGTCCCCATCATAAGTTAATTTCTAATAGATACAGGAGCACAAATTTCAGTATTAATACAGCAGGAGGCCAAAAGGCTGGGTGTACAACTCGCATGGCAAAGAGATAAAATCACTGGAGTATATGGAGCCAGTGTTGTGTGTAAAACCAATAAAGTTAATTTATGTTACCAGGGGAGAGACACAGGTGACAAAGCCATCAGGACAGTGGCATTTCACTGTTGATCACCAGTGTTTAAATGCCAGCACAGCCCCACTGACAGCTGCAGTCCCTCACAGTGAAAATTTAACAGCCACATCACAAGCAGCTGCACACCCATGGAGGGCAGTGCTGACATAAAAGACAATTCCAGTGGTTGCACAAAAATCTAGTGGTTCACCTACAAGAGGAGGATATAGAGAAATTTGCTTTTCCCTGGGAAGGTGTCCAGGATATCTTCAAGGTTCCCTCAGGGCTATAAACATTCATCCACAGTTGCTCATGCTGACCTTGCTGAATTCTTGCAGACACCCCCCCTAGATGTGAAGCTGTATCAATATAGAGATGACATCCTAATTGGGGCAGATTCCAGTGAAAAGCAGCAGCAGCTGCATGGGGAGCTTTGCATGAGGCAGCAATTGAAATCCCACCTGAAAAATGTCAAGGACCAAGTCAAGAAGTAAAACTTTGGAGTACTTGGTGGACAGCTGGCAGTGCAGTAGTTCCTTCAGACACTTTAAAGGAAATTGAACAAATGCAGATGCCCCAGCCAAAGAAGGAATTGCAACAGTTAATGGGCATTTGACAATACTGGAGAAAACAGGCACCTGGATTTTCTACCACTGCTCATCCCCTGTACTCATTTTTACACAAAAGAAAGCAGTGGAAATGGAATTCAGAACTTGAGGAGGCAGTCAGAACACTAATACTGGAATTAAAAAACATTTCAATCACTGGGACCAGAGCATACTTGTCACAATATGACATGAATGAATGGCACTCAGACGCTGAGATGTCCAAGGCAAAAAAGAGCGAGTTTATTTACAGTTTTGACATTTATAGAATTTCAACAGTGACCATGGATAGGAGGATGAAATTGTCCTCTCCAACCACACTGGTCAAAACCAACAGTCCATCATATCTCTCTTCCTCTAGGAAGAAAAGCAAAACCATCATTATTTACATTAAAAGTGCGTGAGAAACTCCATTACAAAAATGTAAACATCAGAAAGCTTAGAAGAACTTGAGAAAAACAGAACACATCCCCATGATGCTGTTATATAGAATGGAGTTTTGCAGAGCACGGAAGCCACTGTGACCTGTTTCAAACTGGCCCTGGTGGACCAAAGAGTCCTTCACTGTTTAGTTCTCCAGCATTTAAAATGATGGAACAGAGATATTCTGAACAAGGATAGGGATTCTTATCCTTAGCTCAAGTAGTGAAACAACCTGAGAAAATATATCAGGAACAGCCAGTACAAAGCAGAGGAGCCTTTAATTTGCTGGAGGCTAGTTTGAAGGGTCTGCTCTCCCAGAAGGAGTTGCACAAAAACCCAGCCTCAGGAAAGGCTACCCCTATCTAATGGCAGTTGCAGAAGGAATGAAATTCACAGATGGACCCACTAAAGTTTCTGAATACAAATGACTATCAATGCAGATGCATTAGCATTATAACAACCTTTCAAACCCTCACCAGTTTTAGCTGCACCTCCCCTTACTGAGGGGATGCCAGCAGAAGATATTTGGTTCACTGATGCCTCAGCCAAGAGGGTAAGTGGTAAATGGCAATATAAGGCAGTTGCATTAAACATCAACAAACAAACAAGTAACAGAAAAGGTGAAGGTACTGCACAAGTAGGAGAGTTAAGAGCAGTCATTTCAGCAGCTCAAAATGGAGCAAAACTTATTTATGTGGACTCACATGCTGCTTGATCTGTTGTTACCCAGTGGCTTTGCCAATGGGAATCACTACATTGGGAAGTAAAGAAGTCTCTTATCTGGAGATCACAAGACTGGCAATTATTATTAGATATCACCAAAAAACACCATTCAAAATAGGATGGGTCAAAGCCCATGCCAAAGATAACAAACCAGCAAGTTTGTTATACAAAGATAGCAAACTGCAATAGAAGGGTGGATGAATTAACTGTAATTGGGGAAATAAAGATAGAGGACTCCTCAAATTGGGGATGGTATCAATTGGGAGAATGATTACGTCAGAAACTAGGTCACACTGGCAAAGAAGCACTTTATTTTGCTGCATAGATCAAACGTTGTTCCCTAAAAAGGAAAACTTCTCAAAATTCTGCTTTCTGTTGCCAAGGCTTGCAGCTTACTAATACTAACATACTCACTTCTGTCATGAGCTGAACAGTGCTCCCAGCTCGGCTCCCTAGCTGTATTCTTACACATTACAAGTGTTTCTCGGCCTATCAGCTTTTGCCACCCAATGCTGTTAATGCCTTAAAGCCAGTCGTCTAAAACTACCCCTTGTGGATCCTACTACAATGCATCTGTCGTAGTTCTATTTCTCTAAAAAATCTAGTCTTATTTGCAAGGCCATCATTTGAAGCTTGTTTCTAGTTCCATTTCTCTCTCAACAATGTCTGTCCTATTCCATGGCATTTCTAAGTCCGCATTTTCTATCTCAAAGTCTGCATACAGATGCATACTTTGTGAGCCTTCTGTCAGGCTTTGAGAACTCTCAACAAATCCATTTCCCAAATTTCCCCCTCTCTCTTGAATGGAAAAAACCTCTGATAGCCTTGTTCGTCATTTGCCATGCACACAAGGCACTATCACTAACATTGTCACTATAACAATCAATGCATATAAACCTATTTTGCAAAACTCCCTTAAGCAAGGTGCAAAGCTCCATCCTTCAAACAAATCATCTAATCATGATTCACCATCTCTTGTGATTTGAGATGTTAAATATTTCAGGTTTTGTACCCTTTTGTAGATGGATTTGGAATGGTCAGACAAGTTCATACAACACAAGCCTTCAAATTCTTCACAACCATGTCCATGTGGCAGTAAAAGAAAATCAGTTGCTATTCTATTTTGTAGGGTGGCATGTCTAACACTGCTGACATCTGTCAGCATATCACTGATTACAGAGAATGTGGCATTGGCTTGGTTACTCAGCCAACACCCTACCTGATCTAATTGTTTTAATACTATTGCTGAAGCAAGGTGGGGTGAAAACAAAACTGCTGAAACTTTCCAGAGCATTCTAGGGCCTAAAATCACTATTACAATTCTCTTTATATCAATGGGCAGATCTCAACAAATCTCAAACTCTCAACAAATCCATTTCCCACAACCAGGGAGCTCAGATGTCTCCTGCAGTCAGGAAGACTCTGAATCCTCAATACCCTTCAGCCTTTTTATTTGACAATAAAACTATCACCTCCACTGAAGAACACTCTCCAAGATACTTATTTTCTGACTCCTTAGAGGTTTGACCATATTAATTTATAATATAGTTAATTCAGTAGCCATGTAGGGGACTTCTTGAGTTATTTGAAGCATCCTTTGAGTCACCCTTTGAGCCATCATACACGTCTGCAGTTTTAATTAGTGGCCATTGTTACCAAAATCGGCTGGAAATAAACTTTCTAACACAGTTTTGAGTGTTAGAAAGTATTCTTTGTTGCAGTGCTGGTCACTCAGAGGATTCTTCCTCTAATCGAGTGCGCTGAGTATGGAGTGATAAGAGTGGTTGTCATACACAGTGATTGCATCTTCATTAGCTATTCTCCCTTACTTTATGGATATGTATTACTTTATTTTACATAGTCACACCCCTTACCAGAACTTGGTAAGTGAGGGCCATGAGCTACTCCTTTGTGTGGCTTAATCACTGGCTATCCATTATTCCCCTTCCCTCCTCAACAACTTTATGATGATACCAGGAAAAAATTCACTGATAAGCCAAAGCACATAACTGGGACTCCTACACTCCAGTAGCAGCACTAAGCCCAAAAGTTGACACCATAGCCGAGGGCATCTCCACTCCCTGTGTGGCTACAGCAACCTGCCCAAATCCCCTCCCATCCCAGCTGTCCCCAGTCCCTGGCACTCAGCCCCTGTAGCACACGCTCACATGGCCCAGCTCTGGCTCCTGTCACTGCCTCTGGGTCTGCTTGGCCAGGGCTGGGCTGGGCAGAGTTTGGGCCCGTTCCCCTTTTGTCCTGCAGGTTCCCAGCTGAGCCGCTCCAGAGCACAGAACCTCTCTGGGATCAACCTTCTCAGCCCTGCATGTGTGTGACAGGCCAGGCTTGGTTCCCTCCCTTGGCACCTGCCCCTGACATTGTTTTCCTGGGATGTTGTGGTTTGGGGCTTCCTGCCCTCTCTGCTGTCCCTGCAGACAGTGAAGCCGCTCCTGGAGCAGAGACCCTGAATGGAGCAGAGCCTCTGCTGCCACACCCCCTGCCCCAGTGCCACCCCCCTGTCCCCTGCCTGTCTGCAGCACACAGAGCTCGAGTCACTCCCAGCTGTGGCTCCCCTGAACACAAAGGAGACACAGCAGCACAGTCCAAATCAACTCCTTTATTAGCAGAGCCTGCAGGGGATGAGGCTGGATCAGCCCTTCAGCCAGCTCTCCAGGAGGGCTTGGCCCTTGCATTGCCAGCAGGGTTGCAGCACCTGCACAGCAAAAGCCCCCACACCTCCTTGGGGCAGAGGCACCTTCTCCAGAGCATGGCTCCAGTGCCACCAGCCTGCCTGGACAGCACCAGCACTGCCCCCAGGGCAGCTGTAGAAGGTGCTGGCAGACAGGATTCTCCACATGGGGAATTCCAAAGGCTTTTGCTCAGCAGTGAGGCCAAGGGCAGGAGCAGCTCCTGGTGCGGCTGAAGGCTGGAGGGAAGGGCAGCAGCCCCAGGCACCTGAGCAGGAGCAGCTGCCCTGGATAGAGACACAGCACCTCAGAGACAGGGAGGGAAAGCACTGGCTGAGCCCTGGGGCGGTCGTGTCACTGCTTTCCTGAGCCCAGAGGCACAACAGCTCCGGCTGGGAGAACAGCCCCAGTTGATCCAGGAGGGCTACAATGAGGGAGGGAAGGGTGACACCCAAAAGCCAAGCAGCCAAGCTCGCAGCCAGCATCGAGCTGGCCTCATGTCCTGCAGCCCTTTCTCCAAGCAGGACACCTCCTTGCTGCAGGAAAACTGCCTTGGGGGCACTGTCCCTTCTTGTCTAACAGCAGCTGATCCAAGGGGTGCTTGGAGTGCTGCCTTTGCCCTTGCCCTGGCCCTTCGGCTCAGGTTTGGCCATAAGGCCAATGTCCCCCAGGGAGGGGATTTGGTTTGGCTCTAGGAGAAAGCAGAGGGAAATGTTTATGGCAAAATGCAAAAGGATTCTGGATTTATCATGAAGTGAGGGGGTTGCTGAGCTATGGCCACAGTAAGATGCCTTATTTCACCAAATTTGGGACTAATTGCATATCATTGTCTTCATTGGGCTTGAGAGCATCATCATTGTAACTGCATTTTCTGGAGAGCCTGGTACAAAGATCACCTATACTGCAAAGCTGCTGTGGTTCTTCCTCCACATGTATATGGCCTAAAGCCTGTCCAGCTCAGACAGTGCTTCCTGCTTGGTAATTCTCTGCCATGCCTCAGGGATTTCTCCCTTGCCCTGAAATTTCCCATTGTTGAAATCTTCCAGCTGTGTCCTGAAACGACACACAAACCATTTCCAGTACGCCTGCATGGATAGATCAGGAAGAATATTCCAAGTGGAATAAGGAGGTCCAGCATCACGGTATGTCTTGTAGGGGAAAAATACTTCATCATCAGTTCTGAATCTGCAGTTACTTGCAACAAGGCTAGAACAAATATCAATGATCAGCTGGCCTGTCCCAGACCGTCTCCATCCAATCACACCTTGTGGGCGATGGAAGATCACCTGATGGTCCCCATCATGTCCCTGCATGGTGTTTGTGCAGACAGCCCCACAAAAGGGACACTGCTCCCAGCATCCCGAAAAATGCTCAGCCAGGATGGTATGAGGCTGCCTTGAAAATAAGCTCAGGACAGCATAAGCAAATCCTCTCAGGAGTCTGTCCCTCATGTCATCCAGAGCTGCTGCCATGGCACTGCTCAGGAACTCAATGTCTGTGACCTCCTGGTGCTCAGTGCCCTTCAGGTCACTTTTGGGCAAGCTGATCACCTCTGTCAGTTCCCTGCAAAATTCATCCAGCCAGAGAGAGACTTTGTCTTCTCTGTCTTTTCTGTCTTTGGCAATTTGGGTTGATAAAGAAACAGCTGACAGGATGTTATCATAGAGAAGATTAAGAGAGGACTCTAAAAACTTCTGCAGCCTCCTGCTCTCATCTAAACAGTAACTCTTCACTCGTGCCACAATGTAACTCTGAAAAAACTCTTTTGGAGACAAAAGGTATTGCTTGAAATACCCAAAGTTTTCTTGTTCTGCCAGGTATCTCATGATGCAAACTTCCAGACTGGCTCTGTTGCCCTGAAAATCTGGCAATTTGCCCCGCATGTCCTCAGCAATGTCTTTAGCTGTCCTCTCATAGACTGCCTGGAGAAGAGCTGGTTCAATCTTGTTACAAAGGAAAACAGCAAAAGTTGTGATGGAAGTGGCTCCTTGGCAGGAAATCTGGAAACATTGGAAGAAATCTTCTCTCTTGCTCGTCAGGTACACAACTGGGTCATTTGCCTTTTGGAGTGCTTCGTGCATGGCTTTAAACCTTTCTGCTGCCATTTTGCACAGATACAGAGACAAATCTATGCTGTACTCTCTGTTAAAAGTACATTTTGCATTGCTTGGGATGGAGTTCACACCTTCCTGGACTTCATTGAGTATTTCATGAATAAAACTTGGACTGTAATCACGTTTCTCCTGTTCCTTCTTATCAATATTTGCTATCACACTTGCTATGATCTTGTCTGTGATGTGCTGGAAGTTGATCACATCAGCATTGGAAATTCTCCTGGGATCAGAGAAAAAGCCTAAATGCTTTCTCATCATGATGTGTTTCTTCATGTCAAAAGAAAATCGTCTGCCTTTGGGAAATGACCTGATCCGTTCATAAAACCCCGGCTCCTTAAAGTGCTCTAGAAGAACATCTTCAATTTCTGCATCAATATCCACCCGTTCTGGAGGAGGAGCAGCATGGGAGACTTCAGCAATCCACTTGTTCCAGACAAGAGTAAAGTTGTCTCTCAGTTCTCGCTCACTGAGGCTCTTCCCTTTCAGAGTCACAGCCAGTTCCCCACTCCTTCTCAGGAGCTCATCTTCATATTGCAACTTCCTTGCATCCAGTTTCCTCTGCTCCTTCTGTAGCTCAATAAGATTCTCACATTTCTTTTTTGTTTCAAGAAGAAGAGTCTCCTTTAGTTCTTTCAACTTCAGCTCTGTGCTAGATTTCCACTGCACCAGTGTCTCACAGTCTTTGTCTTCCCCGAAATACTTTTCCACTTCTTTCTCAATGGCATCACTTGTCTCTTGCACCTGACCTTCAAGGTGTTCTCTGCTGACATTCTGCAAGTCCCCATTGCGAATTTTGTTCTCCAGTCTCATCTGTACGTCTAAGATGTGACTTCTCAGCCTCCAGGTCCACTGACTAAAGGCACTTTCCAGTTTCCTGTAGGCAGCAATCTCCAGGGAATTCTTGAAGCTGAAAACAAAGTTTTCATTCAGCAAAGCATTCCAGAGGTCACCAATCCGATCTTTCAGGCTTGAGAACCTCAAAATGCTGCGCTGCGACTGCTTCTGGGCAGCCTGGAGGATTTTGCTCTTTAGTTGCTGGACATTCTGGCTGTAGGTGGGGTTGGGTGGTGCCATTGGGGGGTTTCCTTCCCACAGGTGAGCAAAGTAGTGAATGTTGGTCTTCACGTCAAAGCCAATGACATCACTGAAGGAGGAGACATCACAGAATTCCTCCTGAGAAGCTACCACAGTCATTTCATCCAGCTTTTCCTGGAAACGCCTTCGTCCTTCCATGTTCTGCTCCTTGGCAGTTGCTTCTCCTACGTTTTGGTGGACAAAGAGGCAGCTTGGGGAAAGATTGACTTTCTTCATCCTCAGGAAAGCCTGCACAGCGATCTGGAGAACATCCTGCATTTCTGATGGATTTTCTCCAAAGATATTGATCACAGTCAAGTTGCCAACACCAATGACAAAGGTGGCCAGCTCGTTGTCATGGTTCAGGGACTGTTTATTGGCCACCTCGATGGCACGAAGTCCCTCTGTGTCCACCACCAGCACAAAATCAAAGCCCAAGTCTTGCTGCAGCTCCTCGCCCACTGGGATGAGCTGCATGAAGGCTCCACGTGTGCATCTCCCTGCGCTGACGTTGAACTGCAGACCAAACATGGCATTCAGCAGGGTGGACTTGCCCGTGCTCTGGATGCCCACCACGGAGAGCACAAACACTCGTTTGTCCCCCAGCCTCTTAATTAAGCTGTCAAAGATTGCTCCCACCCAACGCAAGGGCAGGTAAGAAGCATCCCCATCTATCAGCTCCACAGGATAACCCAAAACCACCAGCTCTGCTGCAATTTTTGGCAGTTTGTGAATAATATCTTTTTTTGTCTCCATTAATGGCAGAGCTTCATAAATCTGCCCTACCTCTCTCAGAAGATGCTCCAGGCCGATGGATGAATCGTTGAGTTCATCAGAGAGGGCATCCAAGCAACTCAGTAACTGAGCATTCTCTCTTTTTTTTTCCTGGTTTTTCTTTCTTGACAGGATTTCTGACCATAACTTGTGATAGTCTCTCCTCAGTTCCTCAAGGCGACCACAGGACAGCTCGTCCATAAAGACTTTCATCCACTGCAGGAAGTATTTCTTGGTGTCTGCTGGCTGGGCATGGAGAAAGCCAAGGAATGATTTCATCAGTGGGTTGAGAGGGAAAGCTTGCTCAAGTTGCTTTCTTCTTATTGATTTCTTCTCATATTCAATTTGCCTGCGATGATGCTCAATGCTCTTGTTTCTCTTCTCCTGCAAGCGAGTGAGTTCTTTGTCCTTTTTGCACCACTGGTACCACAGTTTTCCCTGAAGCGGCAGCAGCTGGGATTTGATCTCAGACAGCTTCTCTTTCTTCAGAAGGTCCACCAGCTCCTCGGCCTTTGCTTTGGCTGTCACACATGCGGGTTGGTCTGCATCCACTATGAATCCGTGCTGGCGAGCTTTGTCCATGCAGGCATCAAGACTGAAACATGGATTAGGCCCTCCTAGGACATCTCTGATGATGTTGGTCAGCTGGTCCATCAGTTCTGCTTCGTTTCTGTTCTTGATCCCGATTGTTATGTTTTTGCTAGCGTGTCCAGATGCAACGTTCTCCTTTTCTGTGAGAAGACAAACCAAAGGCCTTTGTGACTGCCACAGGCCTTGCAGAAGCTCTTTCCCCCTGCTGTCTATGTGCTCCAAATCAGACACAAGAGCCACGTTGACAGCAGATATCTCCTGCAGGAACTGCACCTGGGCTCCGTGATCCCTGGCGTCTCCATGCAGGTTACAGAAAGCCACACAGCACTCAAAGGTGTCATCGGGGCTTCCGCGGGGGCAGTACCAGGCGATCTCCACCACCCCTTCCATCAGCAAACGCTCTCTGGTGCTGCCTCTGCACTGGCGGTGGAAGAAAGTGTCGTGTTTGCGTCTGCTCAGCAGAGCGTTCAGGAGCTGAGACTTGGAAGAGGAGGCCGAGCTGCCAATGCGGATGAAGGACACGATGGGTGTCTGGGCCTGAAAGATGAGTTTGTTGTTGTAACTCTTTGTTCCAGCCTGCTTTCCTGACTTCTCCACCTCTTTCCAGCTCCTTTGGATTTGGCTGAGGGCGTAGAGCGGGAACTCAATGCATGAAGTGCACGGGTTGGGCACCAGCAGAGGCAGTGCCAGTTGGCAGAAGGCCAGCTTGGTTGCAAGAGTCTGTCTCAGGAAGTCATCAGCACAATGGAAAATGGCCATCTGCAGGTCCATGGGGTGGACATGGCTATCCTGACTGGCACATTCAGGAGCTGCTTCTTCCAAATCATCAAAAAACTGTTCAAAGGAGTCTGAGTGTTGTTGCTCTTTTGCTGGGGTTTGTGGCAGGGGTGCAAGTTTTGGGTTGCTGTCATTCCTGCAGGTCAGGTATCTCACCTGGTAATCCACAGTTAACAGCTTTTTCAAGAAATAACATGGCAATTCTGTGTCCTTGCTGGGATGGCTGTCCTGCAGAGATGTCTTGCAGATGGTGCAGAAATCTCCCATCCCCATTTTTCTTGGATAGTGACTTTCGAGTCCAAGGCACTTGAGCAGCTGGAGGAACTCCGGGTTTGCAATGGCTTCATTTGCTTTGGATTGGCTACTGTCTGACTTGGATTGGGACTGACTGTGTGGCTCAGGCATTGAAAAAGTGTCTTCCAGGTCCCTGAGAATTTTCGGCATCCTCTGTTCGTCCCATTTGTCATCCAAGCACCCACTGATCAAGGAACGCAAGTCCCGTTCAAGCCTCTCCCAGTCTGTGCCTTCTCTGTGCTTTTGGAGAAGATTCTTTATCTGTGTGGACCACAAGCCTTTCATGTGATCTTCCATGAAAACTAAACGCTCCCTCTTCTGCTCAGGGGACAGCTCTTGACTTTCTGGTGTCACAGTCAGACCCGTCAGCAGAAGGGAGGCCTCAGCTCTGTCGGCATCTTGCTCCTTCAGGTTCACGTACTCCTCATGTGCCGCTTCCATTTCCTTGGCCATGTATTGAATTTCTGGGTGTCCAAGGAGGTGCTGGAAAGTGCTGCTTTCCACCTGATACCCTGTGCTGGTCGCAATCAAGAGCACCAACAGTTCCATGTCCTTCTGCTTCTGGTCCTGGAGAGACTGGAGTAAGGAATAAATGGTGAGGCTGCTGGTCATGGTGGCTTCTATCTTTGCTTCATGAATGGCAGAATCAGAGCTCCCTGGTGCATAGGTGACAGCATGGATGTGCTCCTTCATTTGCTGCAGTGTTTTGATGAGCTCTCCAAGCTCACAGACTTTGGGAGATCTGGGAAGCAGGTGCTCAGTCTGGAACACCCACTGCATAATGGAGGAAGCCTCAGGGAAGTCCTCAACAGCGTAGATATGAGGATCCAAGAGGCTTCTCAAAATAACCTTGATAGCCCTGGTGTTTTCTGGAGGTGACTCCTGGCAGCTCCGCACAATGTTCACCAGGAAGCCCTGCAGGACTTTGTCGGACAGGCACACGTTGATCCACACACTGGGGTTCCTGGTTTTTGCATTCAGATCATCTTTTAGCTCCATCAGCATGAGCAGCTTCCTTTCATCCACTGTCACCTCCCAGGCCTTCACAGTCTCCATGAAATCTTTGGCCTCTTGCACTGCAATTTCTATTTCCTCCCCAAAAATGGTGCCAACGCTCTGATTTTTCAGCTCTTTGTACGCAGCCCTGAGGGCTCTGCTCATCTGACCCACGGACTTAAAATCCCTGCTGTGATTGTACAGGATAACATCCCACACTGGGATCAGCTCAAAACCACGGTCGATAACGCACCACGTTGTGTTATCAGACACCAGCCCCGTTTTCCACTCAGGAAGAGAAGCTGTGTCTGATGGGCCTCCTGTGTTGGCCATGTAGAGCTGAATTGCTGTATGGGAGCTCTCTCCAGCTCTCCCCAGGACAGAAGCCTTTGAGCTGGATTTAGGACCATCCAGGTCCCCCACAGCACTGGGCCCGAAGACACCCCAGCTGGCACTGACAAAGCGGTTCAGTGCTTCAGACGTTTGTCGCTTCATCTCCTCCCGCTTCTCGGCTCGGAATCCTTCTGTAGATGCCTTCCACCAGAATATCCCTCCAAAGTGGAGGGGACCCTGGTTTATGTGAGACCCAAACCTGCTGAAGAATCTCTCACACCTATTCAGCAGTGAGGCCTTGTCTTCCTGAGTGAGGGTCAAAAGCTGCTCCATGTCTTGCAGCTCCTTCAGAGCCGCATCTGAGAGGCAAAGCTGATGCCTTTGGAAGTAGCAGGAGGCCAGAGGGATGTACTGGTACTTGGTGGTGCAAAAGTAGCACTGCTCAGAGCAGGATTGGTGGGTGTCCAGGGACTGCAAGGAGCTGATCTTATCTACACTTCCACTCAGAAGGACCCTCCAGAAGTGGGCTTTGGGAGAAACACTCATGCTGAAGCCCAGCTGCTCCATGGACTTGGTGAAAGTGGATTCTGCAGCAGAGGAGGAGAACTCTTTCCTCTCAAGCAGCGATCCATGCTCTGGACCAGCGAGCTGGAGTCCCTCAGGAACCCTGAGGAGCTGCTCTCGCTTTGCCAGCACATCTTCAGGTCTGCTGGTTCTGTAGATGCCCTGCAGGGCCAGTCCCCCTGACGCTCGCCTCAGCACCTCCGTGTCAGGGATGTTCTCCCTCCTGCCTACTGACAACTCCTGCTGCTCCAGCTGCTTGTGGATGCTCTCCAGCATATCTGCCAAGGGTTTCTTGGGTGGTGGCCAGAACTCTTTGGGAATCTCCATGGCTTCCCACAGAGTCTCTGCTTTCTCCCTCACAGCATCCTGGCTGTGGCTGCGGCTGTTGAGCATTTGTGTCAGATCCTTTAGAGCTTGTTTGGCCATTTCTAGTCTCTCCTTTGTCTTCTCCAAGTGCTCCTTCTGCACCTCTTTAGCAGTTGTTTTCTCATCTATTATTTTCAGGAGTTTCTGGAGTGCCTTTTTCTCCCAGGGGTGGCGTACCTCACACTCCAGCTTTAGGTAGTCTTTATATTCCAGATGTTTCAGGGCTTCTCTGCACTTGATACCCAGGATCTGTGAAGTTTTGGGCAGCCAGTATCCAACATCCAGTCCTTCCTCCTGAAATGCCTCTGCCAGGAGTTTTGCCTTTGTGTCCCCCTCCTGTGTGTCCACCTGTGAAGCCATATCTGTGGAGGAAGAAAAGAGACTTTCCCTGAGGTGCTGTCAGAGGCCCCAGACTCCTGGCAGAGGCTCTGCAGCAGCTGCAACCCAGGGGATTTCTCTCAGCCAGCTGCTGGAGGCAGGAGAGCTGGGGTCTCCATCCCAGCCCGCTGGATGTGCCTGTTGTTTTCCCATTTGCAGGATCTACCCTGAAGCTGAATGTGTATCCCAGAGTCAGCACAGACACATACAGACATAAACAGAGACACAGACACATACTCACAGACACACGCAGACACACACACACACAGAGACTCATTTAACAACACAATGTGCCCTGGAGAAGGTGCTGCCTTCACCATCACCCACATCCTCTCAGCAGAACTCCTCAATCCACAAGTGCAGACAGCAGGGGGCATTCCTGGCTCCCTGGAACACTGGCACAGCCCCTGTGCCCATCCAACAGCCCTGCCTGCATCCTGCACCCTCTGCCCAGATCCACACCTGCCCTGCTCACTGCCTGGCCCAGCCTGCTGCTCTCAGCACCCAGAGGCAGCGCTCACACACTCCCCCATGGGCACCCCACACTCCCCACACACCTGGCACGGCCACACGGGCTCTGAGCTGTGCTCCTGCTCCAACTGCTGGCGCAGCCCCTCCCTGACCCCACTCAGGCCTCTTCCCAGGAGCTGCTTCCTGACACACTCAGGGGGCCCAGCCCAGTGCAGGGGGAATACCCACCTTGTCCCTGCCCACAGCTCTGCCTAGGGCATCCTGGTGGCCCACCAGGAGAGAATGAAGACTTTGGAAGCCCATTCAGAGGGGTGCCCTCCATGATCTGCTGCTCCCTACCATAGAGGGTCTCGTCAGCCAAGTGCCCATTAGTGGCCATCTGGGCCACAGCCTCCATGGAGCCACTGAGCTTAAAATCTCTGGTGACCGGAGGAAAAGTGCCAGCAAACCTTCAACCATGGGCAGAGTTCAGGCTGCTCAGGGTCAAATTGCATAGGGCCCATGGGAAGCAGCTCTGAAATGTGCTGGTATCCATCAGTGCTGGTTACTTTTGATTGAAAAATCCCTAAAGACAAGTCTGGGTGAGAAAAAGGCCACAGAGAAGGCAAGGCACGTGACTGGAATATGGAAAGACAGGGACAAACCATCAGAGCTGGCTGCAACTGACAAGGACACGTGAAGCTGCAGAGCTGTGTCCTCACTTAGAATCATCAAATCCCAGAATGACTTGGGTGGGAAGGAACCTTAAAGCCCATCCAGTGCCACACCCTGCCATGGGCAGGAACACCTCCCACTGTCCTAGATTGCTTCAGGCCCCATCTAGTGTGGCCTTGGGCACTGCCAGGGATCCAGGGGCAGCCACAGCTTCTCTGGGCACCCTGTGCCAGGGCCTCCCCAACCTCCCAGGGAACAATTCCTTCTCAATATCCCATCCCATTCCCTGTGCCCTCTCCCTCCAGACCCACAGCCAAAGTCTCTCTCTAGCAGAGGAAGCGAAGCAGAAGAGACACCTCTGTGAACACTCCTGAGAGCCCCATTTCCCCACTCTCACACATTTACAGAAGGAGGTTGCCCAGAAGCTGGGCACAAGGCCACCTGCAGACAGTTGTTAAGAACCTGACCTCTGGCATCCAACTGTAAGTTTCCACTCCAAAATAGCAGTGCCTGGCTGCAGCTTTCTTGGCAAGGGACATCCCACACTTGACAGTAACAGAGGACAGGCAGAGGACATTCAACACCCAATCAGAGCAGAGTGCCTGGATTGCTTTTCCCTTGGGATGTGGACACACAATTCCTGCTCCACTGCCTCAAAACAAGCACTGGAGTTCGGATATCGAGACCTCCAGCCTGCCAGGACCAACCATCGCCTACCTACCCGAGGCTGACAAATCACAAGTGCTGGAGCAGACACCCCTGGCATTTGTCCAGCCTCAGGGGAAGCCTCAGTCCCTGCCAGGCAGGGCTGGCACACATCACCTTCAGAGCATGGATTTGGTCCCTCCCTTCCCAGTTTAGTTTAGCCTGTCTCCAGGGGAATATTTCCTACACCCATAGAATTCCCTGCTGCAGGAGCATTACAGGCACAGAACCCCAGGATCACTGAGGTTGGAAAAGACCTCCCAGACTCTCAAGTCCAATCTGTGACTGATCACCTTGTCTCCAGCCCAGAGCAGTGAGTGCTACATCCAGGCCTTCCTTGGAAACCTCAAGGGATGAGACTCTACCACCTCCTTGGGCAGCCCCTTCTAAGGCCTGACCACTCTTTTGTAGCGGTTTCACGTTCGCCAAATTTAGTGCAGTGATTTGAGTGTCTTTTCTGCTATGAGATAGGATAATGAGAAGAGCAAAGCAGGTCCGAAGTTAAAGGTATAAAGATAGATTATCAACACACACTAAAAGAAGAAAATGAGAATCAAAGTGAAATTTTCAAAACACTCCTCCTCACCCACCAGCCTCCTTTCGGTCTCACTAACAACATAAAGAGACAAAACTTAGAACTCTTGGTCAGTTACCACCCATAAAATATTCTTTCATCAGTTCATTCAGAGAGAGAAGTCTCTTTAGTTTACCATGGAATTTCCCCCACTGACAACCTCAAACAGTTCTCTTGTGGGTTTTGTCTGTCACAAAAAACAGCTGCCCGGGAACCTGATTTTGTGAAGTCCCTCCCATTGGCAGCTTTCCCAAGTTGTATATGGGTCATGGACATTTTGGGGTGTCATTTTAAAGATAAGCAACTCCAAAGGTAAAGAATTTCTTCATCTCAGGGAACAGAAATGTCTTTTCACTTCTTCACTGGCGCGGAGGGCTTCTTATTTTACATCTCTCTCTGTTCAAACATCTCATGGGATCACAGGATCACAGCTACTAGTTCAATATTCACACAGTCAACCAAATACCTTTGTTCAAATCCACAAATCCAAATAATCATCTCTCCAAAATGCATATTTTTCCCATGCTTTAAAGGAATATTCTGGCATAGTACAGTCTGTTACCATGGCTCGCAGAAGACTTTCAGCCTAGGCATCTTCTCATCTCTTCCATCTAAGGGGTAACTCTTTCTTCACTGACTTCGATATCTTCATATTGTCCCTTTACATGTCCGCATATAGTGCTGTGTGCACTTAATAAAATGTACTGCTGTTGAGAGCAAATTGTTGCTGTCCCCTGCTGTGTGTTTTGCGCTCTGAGATCACTCGAACCATCACGACTCCCGCCTGCATTAGCGGGTCGTGACACCTGGTCAGCCTGGACTGCTCCACAGAGCAGCCCCAAAGGGGCCGGGTTTTACCTGCTCCTCCGGCCACAAGGGAAAGGACAGGCTCGAACACAGGGCTTTATATTCCCAAAGTCACATCCAGCTTCCTCAGTGATTAAACAATATGTCCATGTGATAAATAGGTATGATTCGTGCTGATAAAATTGAAACAGTAATCAATACTTTAGAATCACAAAGAAGTAACAAGTGCTGCCAAAGAGGGAAGGGAGGGGGTCCCCCCCCTTCTCCTGCAGATGTTCATGAGATACAGGAAGAAACCTAGATAAGGGAAGCTAAATTTACTCATAGAAAGGGAAAAGTTGGGGAAGCTCCAAGGAACCTGCTAATTATATGAGATTTATTGTTGTAATGTTCAAACTTGGTATTTACTCACATAATACAAGCTTAATACGCATGTGTAACCAAGAAGGTAGCCTAATAGGCATGAGCAGTAAAAAAGGTTATTCAAAGGACACGTGATGAAGAGGATGAGCCTTCATCACACGACCCCCTAAAAGGTGGCAAGACCCCCGAAAAGAGATGACGAGGCATGCGTGATAGAGGTGGTGATGAAAACAGTGATGTAAAACTTACATATCGAAAATAGGAGGGGATGGGTGGTGGCACGTATTGGCCTACACTATAAAGGGGCCAGCTCGGGGATATCTCGTTTGTACGTGAGGCGGGATCCCATGGTCCTGCTCCGTACCCCGCGGTTTGTATCTTTGCTTATGCATTATTAACCGAACCAATTATTTACTATTCAGTTGTTATGTGATTATAATCCAATTTTTGTATTCATTAATTTGCTCAATTAAAATTGCTGTTACATTTAAATTTTGTTTGGGGTTTTTTTGGATAATTGGGCATCATATTTATAACATCCATATATAGGAATTTGCTTCTGATAGGTCCCTGCCTTTTCCAAAACAATTCTAAGGTCCTTACAGGGAAAAAAAAAATAAAAATAAGCCGTGTTAACTCATGACAGCAAGGAAGTGATGTTTTCAAGAAAGTTACAGCAAAACCAATCAGCAACTAAGTTTGAATATTGATGTCCAGTTAAACCAGTAGAAAGCTGACACACTTATGTGAACACACTGGGTTAAATCAGAGAAATCCAAAGTTCTTCTTTTTCCTTCCAGCCTGGCAACAGGCAACAAGTGGCCCCAGCTCCTTCCTTGCTGCAACAGGCCGGGCCAGCCAGGCCCTGCCCAGGCCAGGCCCCTTCCTGGGAAGCCTGCTGGGCCCCGATTAGGGGCTTGGCCAAATGACTGCCAGGCAGGGGGAGAGGAGGAGAGAAAGAGCCACATCCTGGCCAGGTCGGGCCCGAGCAGCTGCTAACATCCTGCTGCTAAAACCGCTTCCCATCATGGCTCCCCAGGAGGCCTGGCAGGGCCAGGTGGCCTCCTGCTAAGGGTCCAGGCCTTTCCCCCTATCCAGCTCAGCTTTCTGAAGAATCCTTCTTCATAGACAGCTCTGGCCGCCATTACCAAGTCATCCAGCCGAGGTGGGGGGGTGTCCTAGGTTCCAATGTAAAATTGTGCCCAAGGTATGTATTCTATCCCCATGAGCCGTTGGAGCCAAGGTGGAGCAGTGTTTTCCTTATCTTCTGTTAATGAGCCCAACAATGCCTTCCCGGAAGAAGTTATCTCTGGTTAATGGGCCATCAAGGACCCACTGCATGACTCATGGAATGGCATCATCCCATTGTGAGATGCTCCGCCCAGGGGGAGGAGCCAAGCATTCCCACCTGGATATAATCCAGGGTTTGAGACCTCACAAGCAGCTTTTATCCTCTGGAATCCCAGAGGAGACAAGAGCTACCAGACGGAATCACTGCTTTGACAAGAACATCCCATCTGGTTCCACTGGATTCCTGGAGGAAGACTGGACCCTTCTCACCATCGCTGGACCCTTCTCTCTCAGGATCATCTCTACTCCAACAGAACTACATCTGCCACTCCAGGAGGACTTACTTTTGGACTGCTTCAAACACCCTGACCAACAGGGTGTCAGGTTGTATTGTTCCATTTATTTTATTTTACCTTTTTTTTCCTCTCTTCTCCTATTAAATTGTATCTCTGACTGGGAGTCTCACTGGTTTTGCTTTCAAACCAGCACAGGGGGCCCAGCCAATGCAGAGTGACCACCGCAGCAGGCAGAACCCCAAGATCCTGGCCTAGCCCAATGAGGCCTGACCCTACCACCTTCAGTCACCGCTCCAAAGATCCATCATGCCCTCTGCAGACCTGGGAGAGATACTAACTCTTTCCTCACAGATGAAACTTGCAAAGCACTAATCCTTTCTCTGAGTGAGAGAGAAGGACAGAGACAGAGTGGAGACATGTAGAGAGACAATATGAAGACATCAAAGACAGCGAAGGAAGAGTTACATCTTAGATGAAAGAGACCGAGAAGATGTCTTATTTTTAAGCTGAAAATCTTGTGTGAGCCATGGTAATGGACTGTAATGTACTAGAATATCCCTTTAAATGGTGGGAAAAAAACATGCACTGGGGAGTTGAGAGTATTTAGATTGCAGATAGAAGCAAGGTATTGGTGATAGACTAAGTAAATATTGAAGTAGCTGTGATGATAGACTAAGTAAATATTGAAGTAGCTGTGATCTTATGAGAAGCTTGAACAGAGAGAGATGAGGTGAGATGAAAATGAAGATCTGCCCCTAGAAAAAGATCTCTGTTCCTAGAAATGAAGAAAATCTTTGCTTTTGGAACTGTTCATCTTTAAAATGGTACCCCATGAGTCATGACCCATATGCAGTTGTGGGAGGCTGTGTAATACGGGAGGGACTTCATAACTGCAGATTCCCAGGCGGATGCTTTTGTGGGAATTAAAAACCACAAGTGAACTGTTCTTTATTTTTCTTGTGGAAAAGTTTCCATGGCAGACCTAAAGAGACTTCTCCCTCTAAAAGTACTAATGAAAGATTATTTTATAAGTGGGAAACTGACTTAGAGTTCCAAGTTTTGTATTTCTGCGTTGTCAGTGCAGAAGAAAAGAAACTGTTGGGGGAGAGGTAAGCGTTTTGAAGGTTTTATTCTGATTCTTATTGATTTTTTCTTTCTTGTAGTTTTTTTAATAAACCTGTCTTTATAACCTTTTAAGTTTTGAGTAGGCTTTGCTCTTCTCCTAATCCTATCTCACAGCAGAAAAAGAAAAATAATTCAAACCACTACACATAATTCAGGAAACAGAAATTGGCAAACTTGAAACCACTACAAGCTGTCATACACCTATTCAGTTTTAAGTAGTGACCATTGTTACCAAAATCAGCTTGAGAGAAAATTTCTAATACAGTTTTGAATATTAGAAAGCAGTCATTCTTTATTGCAGCACTGGTCACTCAGGGGATCCTTCCTCTAATCAAGTGTGCTGAGCATGGAGTGAATAGAGTTGTTCTCATACACACTGACTGCATCTTCATTAGCTGTCCCTGCTTACTTGATGGATATATATTACTTCATTTTATACGGCGTCATGATCCGCTAATACAAGCAGGGGTCATGATGGTTCATTTATTGATTTCAGAGTGCAAAAGACACAGGAGATTACAGTTTTAATTAAGACAATGCACCCTTATTGAGTGCCCACAACACAGTAATACGACAGAGGAGAGAGGAAGAGAGAGAAACAAAGAATAGAGAAAGAGAGAGGTGGGGAGGAAGAAGAATAGCTACCAATAGAAGAGACAACGTCCACCAATAGATCTCTCTTCTTCCATGGGGAGATCTCTATTTGGTTGACTTGGGGAGTCTATTTATAGTCTTTCCAACACGACAGGCACTTGGCCAAAAGGTGGGGAGAATCTGTACGAGGTCCATCAAGGGAACAGGTACTGGACAAGCCAGTTTGACACCAAGCACAACCAGTCCACCATGACCTGCCCATTGTTCCTGCACGGGTTCCCATGGGAATGCATGGGTCCAGCAAACACATCTGCAGGCAGGCAACACTTGGCAGACATCCCACCTCAGCCAGGCCAGAACTCCTGTGTTAGGGTTTTAGGGTTTCAGTCGCTGTCCTTGGTGATGGTCGTGAGGCAGATGAGGGATCTTTGGACTGTCTCTTACACATAGTCACACCCTTTATCAGAAGTTAGCAAGGGAGGGCTATGAGCTACTCCTTTGTGTGGCTTAATCATTGGCTATCCTTTATTCCCCTTCCCTCCTCAACAACTTTATGATTGAGACATAGACTTCAAAGAATACAGGATTTTAGAAAAGTTAAGATTTTAGTTAGAGATAGGCTTTGCTGTTGCTGGAATTAATTAAAAGCTTTGTAGTTAGTTAAGAGAAACCAGACTTGAGTTAACTTTTTTCAAATAACTGATTGCTTGTCAACTTTATATTTGCTTAGCTGTGCTTGCAACAAGAAGCAGAGAACCTGATAAATAGATTTAGGAACACGAGACAATTATAGAAATTCCCATCATCCGAAACCCATTAAAAGTCACGAACCTTAAGGAAGTAGGAGTTCTACCAAGGCTTATTTGTCACATTTGCATTGAAAAGGTAGAAAGTTCAGAGTGATGAAGAGTCATTTTACTTCCTCATTTTAAACCCACCCCTCTTGAATGGGACCACTGACCCATTTCAAAGGACAAACTACGCATGCTTAATTGCCTTTTTGCTAATGAGAATGAGACGTACCAAGGTTATGAATATGCATTTGTATTTTGAGTATTCAACAGTTTTGTAAAAAAAAGGACTCTGTTATTTTCTGTAAATGGCGGTGTGTTTTGGGGAGGTATCCCGCTTGCTGCCTGGTGCTGAAATAAACATACACTTTCTAACTTTAAACTGTTAGAGAATTTTTGTCTGTCTCAGTTGGATATCGGTATTAGGTTGATATTCATATTTTTTTAATAAATCATGATGGTAACACAAAAAAAACCTGACAAGCTGAAACACATAACAGAGACCCCTATACTCCAATAGCAGCACAGCGATCCCACTGACCCCAAGAGTTGACAGCATAGTCAGGGACACCTCTGTTGAAACCCTGGTCACTGAGAATTTTAGACTTTCTGTGCTGACAGGTGCTGACCCTCAAGAAAACCCTGCATTTGACCTGAGGCCCTGGAGAATGCTTCCAAAATTGAATGATAGCACTGGGATTATGCGTGTGTAGTTTGAATAGAAGTATGTAATATCACATGGCAGAAAACTTAGAGTTTAAGGTTTTAGAATATAGTAATATATATATAAAGCAAGATGAAATTTCTAGGGCTGTGGCTAGTCCTTCTTTTTCACCTTCTTCTTCATGGGTCTAGGTGATATTTTGTAATTAGATAGAGATGTCTGCATTGCGAGCCACGGGTGTTGGGTTAGGTTAAAAGTAAAAAAATATTTAGGTGTCACTTCTGAATTCTACAGTTTATGTTTAGAAGGCCTTGTAGAGAGATAGATATGGCTCAATTTTTCTTTTGTTAGCTGGAAGTGCTGAAGAACTCTTGGCTTCTGAGACTGTAATATAGATAAGAAATAATAAACATCTGAGTCAGAACATGAAATACTGTCTTGAGCATTTAATCCCGACTCTGGCAAAAAGAAAATAAAACGCAGCACACCTCCACTCTCAGTGTGGCTCCAGGAACCTGCCCAAATCCACTCCCAGCCGAGGTGTCCCCAGTCCCTGGCACTCAGCCCTTGCAGCACACACTCACACGGCCCAGCTCTGGCTCCTGTCACTGCCTCTGGGTCTGCTTGGCCAGGGCTGAGCTGGGCAAAGTTTGGGTTCGTTCCCCTTTTGTCCTGCAGGTTCCCAGCTGAGCAGCTCCAGAGCACAGAACCTCTCTGGGATCAACCTCCTCAGCCCTCTGTGTGTGACAGGCCAGGCTTGGTTCCCAGTGATGCGTTCCTTGGCACCTGCCCCTGACATTGGTTTCCCTGGATGTTGTGGTTTGGGGCTTCCTGCCCTGTCTGCTGTCCCTGCAGACAGTGAAGCTGCCCCTGGAGCAGAGACCCTGAATGGAGCAGAGCCTCTGCTGCCACACCCCCTGCCCCAGTGCCACCCCCCTGTCCCCTGCCTGTCTGCAGCACACAGAGCTCGAGTCACTCCCAGCTGTGGCTCCCCTGAACACAAAGGAGACACAGCAGCACAGTCCAAATCAGCTCCTTTATTAGCAGAGCCTGCAGGGAATGAGGCTGGATCAGCCCTTCAGCCAGCTCTCCAGGAGGGCTTCGCCCTCGCATTGCCAGCAGGGTTGCAGCACCTGCACAGCAAAAGCCCCCACACCTCCCTGGGGCAGAGGCAGCTGGTGCCACCTTCTCCAGAGCACGGCTCCAGTGCCACCAGCCTGCCTGGACAGCACCAGCACTGCCCCCAGGGCAGCTGCAGAAGGTGCTGGCAGACAGGATTCTCCACATGGGGCATTCCAAAGGCTTTTGCTCAGCAGCAAGGCCAAGGGCAGGAGCAGCTCCTGCCAGGGCTGAGGGCTGGAGGGAAGGGCAGCAGCCCCAGGCACCTGAGCAGAACCAGCAGCCCTGGACAGAGACACAGCACCTCGGAGAAAGGGAGTGACACTGCTTGAGCCCTGGGGCGGTCATGTCACTGCTTTCCTGAGCCTGGAGGCACAACAGTTCCTGCTGGGAGAAGGGCCTCAGTTGATCCAGGAGGCTGCAATGAGGGAGGGAAGAATGATGCCCAAAAGCCAAGCAGCCCAGCTTGCAGCCACCACGGAGCTGGCCTCATGTCCTGCAGCACTTTCTCCAAGCAGGACATCTCCTTGCTGCAGGAAAACTGCCTTGGGGGCACTGTCCCTTCTTGTCTCACAGCAGCTGATCCAAGGGGTGCTTGGAGTGCTGCCTTTGCCCTTGCCCTGGCCTGTGGGCTCAGGCTTGGCCACCAGGCCTATCACTCCAAGGACGGGGTTTCATTGGGCTCTAGGAGAAAGCAGAGGGAAATCTTTATGGCAAGAAGGCAAGAGGATTCTGGCTTTATCATCAAGGAGTGAGTTCCTGAGTGACAGCCACAGTAACGTGACTTATTTCACCAGATTTGGGAGCAATTGGATACCATTGTCTTCATTGGGCTTGAGGGTGTCATCATTGTAACTGCATTTTCTGGAGAGCTTGGTACAAAGTTCACCTAAACTGCAAAACCATTGTGGTTCTTCCTTCCCACGGATGCGGCCTAACGCCTCTCCAGTTCGGACAGTGCTTCCTGCTTGGTAATTCTCTGCCATGCCTCAGGGATTTCTCCTTTGCCCTGAAATTTCCCATTGTATAAAGCTTCCAGCTGTGTCCTGAAACGACACACAAACCATTTCCAGTACACCGGCATGGATGAATCAGGAAGAATTTTCCAAGTGGAAAGAGGAGGTCCTGCATCCCAGTATCTCTTGTAGTGGATCCATTTGGTGTTACCAAACCTGAATTTGAGATTAGTGGTAACAAGGCTGGAACAAATATCAATGGCCAGCTGGTCTGTCCCATCCCATGTGATTCCCATCAAACCTCGTGGGCGATGCAAAACAACCTGATGGTCTCCATCGTGATTCCAAATGCTGTTTGTGCAGACAGCCCCACAAAAGGGACACTGTGCCCAGCACCCTGAAAAATGCTCTGCCAGGATGGTGTGAGGCTGCTTTGAAAATGAGCTCAGGTCAGCACCAGCAAATTCTTTCTTGAGCCTATCCTTCAGGGTAGCCAGAGCTTCTGCCATGATAATGCTCAGGAACTCAATGTCTGTGACCTCCTGGTGCTCAATGCCCTTCAGGCCACTTCTGGGAAAGCTGATCACCTCTGTCACTGCCTTGTAAAATTCATCCAGCCAGAGAGAGACTTTGTCTTCTCTGTCTTTTCTGTCTTTGACAATCTGGGTTGATAAAGAAACAGCTGACAGGATGTTTCGATAGAGATGGTTAAGGGAGGACTCTAAATACTTCTGCAGCCTCCTGCTCTCATCTAAACAGTAACTCTGAACTTTTAGAGCAATGTATTTGTGAAAAAAATCCTTTGGATGCATGAGGTAACATCTGAAATATTCAAAATTTTCTTGTTCTGCCAGGTATCTCCGGATGCAAACTTCCAGATTGGCTCTGTTGCCCTGGAAATCTGGCAATTTGCCCTGCATATCCTCAGCAATGTCTTTAGCTGTCCTCTCATAGACTGCCTGGCGAAGAGGTGGTTCAATCTTGTGACAAAGGAAAACAGCAAAAGTTGTGATTGCAGTGGCTCCTTGGCAGGAAATCTGGAAACATTGGAAGAAATCTTCTCTCTTGCTCCTCAGGTACACAACTGGGTCATTTGCCTTTTGGAATGCTTCGTGCATGGCTTTAAACCTTTCTGCAGCCATTTTGCACAGATACAGAGACAAATCTATGCTGTACTCTCTGTTAAAAGTACATTTTGCATTCCTGGGGACAGAGTTCACTCCTTCCTGGACTTCATTGAGTATTTCATGAATAAAACTTTGACTGTAATTACGTCTCTCCTGTTCCTTCTTAATAATGTTTGCCCTCACACTGGCTATGATGTGATCTGTGATGTGCTGGAAGTTGATCACATCACCACTGGAAATGCTCCTGTGATCTAGGATAAAGCCTAAATTCTTTTTCTTTGTGACGTGTTTCTCCACGTCAAAAGAAAATCCTCTGCCTTTAGGAAATGACCTGATCCGTGCATGGAAACCTGGCTCCTGAAAGTGCTCTAGAAGGACATCTTCAATTTCTGCATCAATATCCACCCGTTCTGAAGGAGGAGCAGCACGGGAGACTTCAGCAATCCACTTGTTCCAGACAAGAGTAAAGTTATCTCTCAGTTCTCTCTGACTGAGGCTCTTCCCCTTCAGAGTCACAGCCAGCTCCCTACTCCTTCTCAGGAGCTCATCTTCATATTGCAACTTCCTTGCATACAGTTTCCTCTGCTCCTTCTGCAGCTCAATAAGATTCTCATATTTCTTTTTTGTTTCATGAAGAAGAGTCTCCTTTAGTTCTTTCAGCTTCAGCTCTGTGCTTGATTTCCACTGCACCAGTATCTCACAGTCTTTGTCTTCCCTGAAATACTTTTCCACGTCTTCCTCAATGGCATCACTTGTCTCTTGCACCAGCCCTTCAAGGTCTTCTCTGCTGACATTCTGCAAGTCCCCATTGCGAATTTTGTTCTCCAGTCTCATCTGTACATCTAAGATGTGACTCCTCAGCCTCCAGGTCCACTGACTAAAGGCACTTTCCAGTTTCCTGTAGGCAGCAATCTCCAGGGAATTCTTGAAGCTGAAAACAAAGTTTTCATTCAGCAAAGCATTCCAGAGGTCAGCAATCCGATCTTTCAGGCTCGAGAGCCTCAAAATGCTGCTCTGGGACTGCTTCTGGGCAGACTGGAGGATTTTGCTCTTTAGTTGCTGGACGTTCTGGCTGTAGGTAGGGTTGGGTGGTGCCATTGGGGGGTTTCCTTCCCACAGGTGAGCAAAGTAGTGAATGTGTGTGTTCACATCAAAGCCAATGACATCACTGAAGGAGGAGACATCACAGAATTCCTCCTGAGCAGCTACCACGGTAATTTCATCCAGCTTTTCCTGCAAACGCCTTTGTCCTTCCATGTTCTGCTCCTTGGCAGTTGCTTCTCCCACATTTTGGTGGACAAAGAGGCAGCTTGGGGAAAGATTGACTTTCTTCATCCTCAGGAAAGCCTGCACAGCAATCTGGAGAACATCCTGCATTTCTGATGGATTTTCTCCAAAGATATTGATCACAGTCAAGTTGGCAACACCAATGACAAAGGTGGCCAGCTCATTATCATGGTTCAGGGACTGTTTATTGGCCATTTCAGTGGCACGAAGTCCCTCTGTGTCCACCACCAGCACAAAATCAAAGCCCAAGTCTTGCTGCAGCTCCTCGCCCACTGGGATGAGCTGCATGAAGGCTCCGCGGGTGCATCTCCCCGCGCTGACGTTGAACTGCAGACCAAACATGGCATTCAGCAGGGTGGACTTGCCGCTGCTCTGCATGCCCAGCACGGAGAGCACAAACACTCGTTTGTCCCCCAGCGTCTCAATTAAGCTGTCAAAGATTGCTCTCACCCAGCACAAGGGCAGGTAAGAAGCATCCCCATCCATCAGCTCCACAGGATAACCCAAAACCATCAGTTCGGCTGCAATTTCTGGCAGTTTGACAAAATTGTAATTCTTTTCCCTCATCAATTGAAGAGCTTCATAAATCTGCCCTACCTCTCTCAGAAGGTGCTCCAGGCCAATGGATGAATCATTGATTTCAACAGAGAGGGAATCCAAATGCCTCAGCAAATCAGCATTCACCCTGGGTTTTTCCTTGCTTTTCTTTCCTGTCCGGATTTCAGACCATAATTTGTGATAGTCTCTCCTCAGTTCCTCAAGGCGACCACAGGACAGCTCGTCCATAAAGACTTTCAGCCACTGCAGGAAGAATTTCTTGATATTTGCTGGCTGGGCATGGAGAAAGCCAAGGGATGATTTCATCAGTGGGTTGAGAGGAAAAGCCTGCTCAAGTTGCTTCCTTCTTAGTGTTTTCTTCTCATTTTCAAGTTGGCTGTGATGATGCTCAATGCTCTTGTTCCTCTTCTCCTGCAAGCGAGTGATTTCTTTGTCCTTTTTGCACCACTGGTTCCACAGTTTTCCCTGAAGAGGCAGCAGCTGGGATTTGATCTCAGACAGCTTCTCTTTCTTCAGAAGGTTCACCAGCTCGTCGGCCTTTGCTTTGGCTGTCACACACACGGGTTGGTCTGCATCCACTATGAATCCATGCTGGCGAGCTTTTTCCACACAGGCGTCCAGACTGAAACAAGGATTAGATCCTTCTAGGAGATCTCTAAAAATTTTGGTCAGCTGGTCCATCAGTTCTGCTTCATTTCTGTTCTTGATACCTATTTTTATTTTTTTGCTGCCTTGTCCAGCTGCAACGTTCTCCTTTTCTGTGAGAAGACAAATCAAAGGGCTTTGTGACCGCAACAGGCCCTGCAGAAGCTCTTTCCCCCTGCTGTCCATGTGCTCCAAATCAGACACAAGAGCCACGTTGACAGCAGATATCTCCTGCAGGAAATGCAGCTGTGCTCCATGATCCCTGGCGTCTCCATGCAGGTTACAGAAAGCCACACAGCACTCAAAGGTGTCATCGGGGCTTCCACGGGGGCAGTACCAGGCGATCTCCACCACCCCTTCCATCAGCAAACGCTCTCTGGTGCTGCCTCTGCAGTGGCGGTGGAAGAAAGTGTCGTGTTTGCGTCTGCTCAGCAGAGCGTTCAGGAGCTGAGACTTGGAAGAGGAGGCCGAGCTGCCAATGCGGATGAAGGACACGATGGGTGTCTGGGCCTGAAAGATGAGCTTGTTGTTGTAACTCTTTGTTCTGGCCTGCTTTCCTGACTTCTCTGACTCTTTCCAGCTCCTTTGGATTTGGCTGAGGGCGTAGAGCGGGAACTCGATGCGTGAAGTGCACGGGTTGGGCACCAGCAGAGGCAGCGCCAGTTGGCAGAAGGCCAGCTTGGTTGCAAGAGTCTGTCTCAGGAAGTCATCAGCACAATGGAAAATGGCCATCTGCAGGTCCATGGGGTGCACGTGACAAGCCCTGCTTGCACATTTAGGGGTTGCTTCTGTCAAATCATGAAAAACCTGTTCAAAGGAGTCTGAGTGTTGGTGCTCTTTCACTGTGGTTTGTGGTAGGGGTGCAAGTTTTGGGTTGCTGTCATTTCTGCAAGTCAGGTACCTCACCTGGTAATCCACACATAACAGCTTTTGCAAGAAGTAGGATGGCAATTCTGTGTCCTGGCTGGGCTGGCTGTCCTGCAGAGACATCTTGCAGATGGTGTGGAAATCTCCCATCCCCATTTTTCTTGGATAGTGGCTTTCGAGTCCAAGGCGATTGAGCAACTGGAGGAACTCCGGGTTTGCAATGGCTTCATTTGCTTTGGATTGGCTGCTGTCTGACTTGGATTGGGACTGACTGGGGGGCTCAGTGGTTGGAAAGGCATCTTCCAGGTCTCGGAGAATGTTCTGCATCCTCTGTTCGTCCCATTCGTCATCCAAGCACCCACTGATCGAGGAATGCAAGTCCCGTTCCAGCTTCTCCCAGTCTCTCCCTCCTCTGTGCTTTTGGAGAAGATTCTTTATCTGTGTGGACCACAAGCCTTCCATGTGATCTTCCATGAAAACTAAACGCTCCCTCTTCTGCTCAGGGGACAGCTCTTGACTTTCAGGAGTCACAGTCAGACCCGTCAGCAGAAGGGAGGCCTCAGCTCTGTCAGCATCTTGCTCCTTCAGGTTCACGTACTCCTCGTGTGCTGCTTCCACTTCCTTGGCCATGTACTGAATTTCTAGGTGTCCAAGCAGGTGCTGGAAAGTGCTGCTTTCCACCTGGTACCCTGTGCTGGTCGCAATCAAGAGCACCAACAGTTCCATGTCCTTCTGCTCCTGTTCCTGGAGAGACTGGAGTAAGGAATAAATGGCAAGGCTGCTGATCAGGGTGGCTTTTTTCTTTGCTACATGAATGGCAGAAGCAGAGCTTTCTGCTGCATGGGTGACAGAATGGATGTACGCCTTCATTTGCTGCAGTGTTTTGATGAGCTCTTCAAGCTCAGACACTCTGGGAGATCTGGGAAGCGGGTGCTCAGTCTCGAAGATCCATTCCACATTGATGGAGAATATTTTGTCTGTTATTTTCAGGAGTTTCTGGAGTGCCTTTTTCTCACAGGGGTGCCGTACTTCACACTCCAGCTGGAGGTAATCTTGATATTCCAGATGTTGCAGGGCTTCTCGGCACTTGATTCCCAGAATCTGTGTCACCTTGGGCAGCCAGTATCCAGCATCAAGTCCTTCCTTCTCTAATTCCTCTGCCAGGAGCTGTGTCTTTGCATCCCTCTCTCGTATCTCCTCCTTTGAAGCCATGGCTGTGGAGGAAGAAAAGAGACTTTCCCTAAGGTGCTCTCAGAGGCCCCAGACTCCTGGCTGAGGCTCTGCAGCAGCTGCAGGCCTGGGGATTGCTCCGAGCTGGCTGCTGGAACCCAGCCTAGGATGGCACAAGAGGCAGGGTCTCCTTCCCAGCACACTGGATGTGCCTGGTGCTTTCCCATTTGCAGGATCAACCCTGAAGCTGTGTATCTCAGAGACAGCACAGATATAAAGGGACAGAAACACTGACAGAGAGAGCCACACAGATACACACACACAGAGACACACAGAAACACAGACACAGCCACAGCCTGCCCTGGACAAGGTGCTCCCTTCACCATCACCCACATCCTCCCAGCAGAGCTCCTCAATCCACAAGTGCAGACAGCTGGGGGCATTCCTGGCTCCCTGCAGCACTGGCACAGCCCCTGTGTCCATCCAACAGCCCTGCCTGCATCCTGCACTCTCTGCCCACCCCACGCCTGCCCTGCTCAATGCCTGGCCCAGCCTGCTGCTCCCAGCACCCGGAGGCAGCACTCACACACTCCCCCATGGGCACCCCACACTCCCAGACACACTCCCCCCACACCCAGCACGGCCACATGGGCTCTGAGCTGTGCTCCTGCTCCAGCTGCTGGCACAGCCCCTCCCTTGCCCCACTCAGGCCTCTTCCCAGGAGCTGCTTCCTGGCACACTCAGGGGGCCCAGCCCAGTGCAGGGGCAAAATCCACCTTGTCCCTGCCCACTGCTGTGCCTGGGGCATCCTGGTGGCCCATCAGGAGAGACTGGAGACTTTGCGAGCTGACCCGGAGAGGTGCCCTCTGTAATCTGCTGCTCGTTTGCACAGAGTGTCTCGTCAGCCACCTGCCCATTGGTGGCCATCTGGGCCACAGCCACCATGGAGCCACTAAACTTAAGATCTCTGTTGACAGAAGGAACAGTGCCAGCAAAAATTCAACCATAGCCATGGTAGTGATGTGGGTGGAACTCCATGACTCCTAGTTGTATGTTGAATGTTCTGTAGAGGGTTACTTTAAAAGTGTTAAAGATTCCTAAGAACACATTGCATGTTCTTTTGATGGTTATGCATATTGTTATCTTGAATGGTTTGTACCCAGTTTGTAACCCAAGTCCCAGCTTTGTATGCCCTTATCTCTTGTTCAGTTTCTGCTGCTCCCTGCCTGCTCTCTGCTCTTCCTGCTTCCTGTTTCCTGTTTCCTGTTTCCTGCTTCCTGCCGGCTCCCTACCCGCTCATCAAGCCGAAACTGACACCTATTATGGAAATCGCAGAGACCCCCATGAAGCCTTGCCAGAATGTTTAGTACAATTAACACCAAAAACCCCCAGCACCAACGAGTCAGCACAAAATCCAGACCCACAAAGGACGCCACCCGGCTGGCGAGACATCAAGCTATCTGTGGAGGCTTTTCACCTCCTCACCATAACTTGAAAGGCACTTGGAAAGAAAGACACCCCTGGACTCTAACGAGCCCAATGAGTTCCTGGGAACTTCTGCGAGGGTGAATTCCTGGCTTTGCAGCGTGAGCAGCAGAAACGACTCAAGCCTCCTCCTTGGCAGTGATTGAGGGAGCAGCAGCAGCAGCAGTGGCGTAGGCAATCCCTCAAGCTTTCCCCTTTTAATAAAGGCATTTAAGGAGTTACTAATCATCTCCTGTCCTGTTTATTTATAACAGTAGAAGTGGAGTTCAGGCTGCTCAGGGGTGAGTTAGAGAGGGCCCATGAGAAACGGCTCTGAAAGGTGCTGGGATCCATCAGTGCTGGCCACTTTTGATTGAATGATCTCTGAACGACAAGCCAGTCATGGGTCACAACCAGTACAGGCTCAGTGTTGGAATTCTGGTAACTTGGATTTTGGGATTTTGGTATATAGTAATGTGTGTGAGTCAAGATGGAGAATTTTGGTTGTTGTCCGAGTCCTTCTTTCTCACCTTCCTCTTCATTCTTCTTCATGAGTTTAGGTGGTTTTCTGTAACTGGATGAAAAAGGTCCACATTGCAGGTCTTGGGTGGTCATTATTGGGTCAGAAGTATAAAAAATATAGGTGTCACCTTGTTATTGGGGGATTATCGCTTAAATAACTTTGGAAAGAGTAAGAAGCACTCCATTTTACCTCTTTTCTCTAACTTGCCAGTTGGAGCTCACGCCTCATGACACTGTAAATAGATAAGATATAATAAACAACCAAGTCTGAACTCGACTCTATGTTTCCCGTGTCTTTCATCCTGACTTTGGCAGAGATAAAGAAACCAGAACTGTAACAAATGGTGTCTACTATGTGAGGAAGAAAAACTCCTGCCAAGGTTGGGACCTCCCTGAAGGAAGAGAGAAACTAAGCAGCGGAAAGCTGGGAAAAAGCAGCGGAATGCTGGAAGAAAGGAAGAAAAAAATCCCCAGGAAAAAGAAAAGAAAAAACAGTTTGGACCCAGGAATTTGTGTTTGCTGGTTGGAGATGGGAACCTCGGAGACCAAGGAGATAAGCTGACGGTGAAGTTAGCTAGGCGTTTTTAAAATTTTCTTTCAGAATTAATCCAGTATAGAAATAGGAAACCCAATGTCCAAAACACAGAAAGAAGGCCTGGACAGGTGTCTCGGGTTATGGAACCAAAAATGTGTATTCTATTTCATCTGTAGAAAGCAGTTGGGGAAATATTTTTCTTTATCTCTTGTAACTTTGGGGGGAGGGGTCAGATGCCTTCTGATAATGGGCCAACTGTTAAAACCAGGTGGGGCGGTTTCATCTGTTTCACCACCCGTCCTCCCTCCAGGGAATATCTTCTGCTAATGGGCCATTAAGGCTCCCCAAGCAGACATCTCCAAGCAGACATCCCCAAGCAGTCACCCCATTGTGAGATGCTCCACCCAGTAGGGGGAGCCAACCATTCCTACCTGGATAAAAACTGAGACATAGGAACACAAGGTATCTGGCTTCACCGGATTCCCGGAGGAAGACTGGACCCTTCTCACCATCACTGGACCTTTTTTTCTACAAGATCATCTCTACTCCAACAGAACCACATCTACCACTCCAGGAGGACTTACTTTTGGACTGCTTCCAACCCCCTGAGCAACAGGGTGTCAGGTTATAGCTCTGACTCTGTCAGGGTTTTCTAGGATTGTTGTTTGTTTGCTTGTTTGCGGTCTGATTTGTTTTTTCTACTACATTTGTTTTGTTAATATTCCTAGTAAAGAACTGTTATTCCTATTTCCAAATCTTTGCCTGAAAGCCCTTAATTGCAAAATTATAATTTGGAGGGGTGAGGGGTTTACATTCTCCATCTTAAAGGAAACTCCAGCTTTCCCTGGCAGATGCCTGTCTTTCCAAACCAAGACACATGGCAACTCCGCACATGGCACTTCCGCAAACAACACTTTGTACTTCTGCCACCACCATCTTGTGATCAACAGGACATTCGACCTCCTTCTGCAGCGCCATCTCTGACGGTTTTTATTATTGCACCCCTCTAACACTTTCAGTGTTCAGCAACAGCTAATTAGCAAACTAATAAAACAGTTTGATTTATGATTTATGATAAAGTTAGAGGTTTCCTGGATTCAGGGGCTGAGATATGGAAGCGGCCAGATGTCTACAAAGGAGGTGCATGATTATAATTAAAGAACCCGAAGGAAAATCAGCAATCATTTGTTCTTTCATTGTGCAAAAAGCCATTACAGTATGGGGGAAAGACTTACTATCACAATGAAGTCATTTACTATATTTAGGTTTGAGTTAAGATATATTTTAGTACTGTTAATATTGAGAGTAATTTCTGTATGGTTTAGTATAAGTTTGAGCCCTGTTATTGTAAGTTAAATCTGAGATAAAAACGTATATCTTATTAATTTAAAGTTTTATTTCATGTAGGTTTTAAAGTATCTTAGGTTTTGTTAAAATATGCTTATCTCATTTGCAAAATTTAGTTGTTTTTTCTTAGAAATAAGACAGCTTTGACTGAAACAGCTGTGATGAAACATTGAAAAAGCTTGTTGGTGGATGGAAGAAGATAAAATTTTTACATCGTGGTTGTTATTGGTTGTAAGCTGTTTTAGTGTTTTTCTGTGTTTTATCTTAAGGTAATAAATTCATGATCGTTTAGAAAAGTGTTATTTCAACTTCTTAAGATGACTAGTGCTGATATGGATTATATGATGTGAATTTGTTAATTTCCTATATTTATAGCCAGCTTCTTATATGCTTTAACATCGTTTTCTAATTATCCAAAAGATACATATCATTTCAGGATCCTTCTCTTTTGGTCTCTAGCTGCTTAAGCATCTCATAATTGCTATTGTTATGAGCTTTGTTTTAAAAATGTATTAAGGGACATCACTCTAGTATAAAGCCAGGGCCCTGGCCATGCCTTGACTTTAACTGGATGGGATGTTTTTACCAACAAACCTAGAAGTTTTCTGCACCAAAAACTAGATACAAATCACTTTGACTTGGTAATTTGACCTTATAAATATGACAGCTGGACTGACTTTTGGAGTGAACCTAAGAACCTTGCCTGGGAAAGGATATCCAGGTCCTCACTAGAAAGAGGTTTTTCAGCTGTTGCAAATTCTGGGGCAATGGTACAGTATTTTAGTAATTAACAATCATTCAACTTCACATGTGTTATTGTTAACAGTCATTAATTATGCTTATCATCTGAAATATTCTTAATTGCTGTCTCTGAATTTTTTCCTCTTTTCAGTTTTTGACAAGAGTTATGCATCCTTTCATCAAGGTGCACTTTCTCTATTAACCTGGGGCAAAGAGCTTGCTTGTGTCTCTACAGAGACAGAATGCAGGTGGATTCCAGGAACAAACATGAAGTCATATCAAACACAGAAACTCTGACAACTTCAAGAACAGAGAAGCAAGTGCACAGAAGTGAACTGCAGAGGCCGTAGCTGGTGGCAGACATCCTTTGGCCCATGTGCAAGAATTGTGAACCTTTGGTTTTGTGTCCATGTAAAAGATGTAGGAGTCATTGGTATTGTAGAGCTCTATTGGCAGAAGCGTGGTGTACATCATGTTATGATTTAGAAGGCTGAACACAGTATAAAGTCATCAGATTTTTAGCTACAGTGGGTCATGAAGAAGAAAATAGCTCCCATCTTCCTCTTCTTAGGGAGGAATGTAGAAGAGAATTTTTGAGAGAATCGAAAAATATTCAAATATGCAGGGTTGAATGCAAACAAAACAGTTTAGTGTCATATCTTTGGGTTGTTCCAGAACCAGTTTGGGAAAAACAAAAAAGGGATGTGCTAAAAGATTTGCTTGGAAACTAAGAATGAGAAAGAAAATGCCTTGGATCAAAAATTAACCAAAGAAAAAGCATGAAGTTAAATCAGGTATCATGTTCATATCTTGTTTTGTTGGCCTTCAGCAATGCAATCTTACCTGTCAATCAGCTAAAAACCAATGCTAGGGGATCAGCAGTATTGTAGAATGCTGGAATTCGGGAAACTTGGATTTTGGGATTTTGGTATATAGTAATGTGTGTGAGTCAAGATGGAGGATTTGGGGTGCTGTCTGAGCCCTTCTTTCACACCTTCTTCTTCGTTCTTCTTCATGGATTTAGGTGGTTTTCTCTAATTGGATGAAAAAGGTCCACGTTGCGGGCCTTGGGTGGTCATTATTGGGTCAGAAGTATAAAAAATATAGGTGTCACCTTGTTATTTGGGGATTATCGCTTAAATAACCTCGGAAAGAGTTAGAAGCACTCCATTTTACCTCATTTCTCTAACTTGCCAGTTGGAGCTCACACTTTGTGAGACTGTAAATAGGTAAGATATAATAAACAACCACGTCCAAACTCGACTCTACGTTTCCCATGTGTTTCATCCTTACCTCGGCAGAGATAAAGAAACCAGAACTGTAATAGCTCAGGAGGGAAGAGTCCTTCTTGTCACACTGAATTTCCTTCTGTAACACATTAACTCACAAAGCTGAGCAAGGACAGCCAGTTAACCTGAGCTTTTTGCATTTCAGTAAAGCATTTCATCCTGCCTCTCCCAGGATCCCTGTGTGTCCCTTCTGAAGTACTAAGGCCTGAACAACAGGCCCCGACTGAGGCCAGAACAACAGGCCCTCAGACAAAGTTGACTTCTAGATGAACCTTCAACCCAAACTTTATATATAGTCATTAATTAACAAAGTATCATTAGCAATATGATCTAGGTATCTGTTCATTGGCAAAACGTGCATTTACTTTTCCATATTTAGAAATGGGACATGTGGCCTTGCTTGGGGCTGTAGGACCAAAGAAAACTCCCTTGCTTCCCCCTTAATCCCTGGCCAGGCTTGGGGAATAACCCAAGATCAGAATGAAACCAGATGTTCCTGCAATGGAAGTGATGTCAGCTTGTTTACTGAACCCTGTAAAAGCTGGACTCTCTCACAGCAGGGCTGGAGCCTCTCTGCCTTCAGGTGGAAGCACCACAGGAGTTCCCAATTACCAGGAGGGCCTCCCGAGCTGATGTGTGTGTCTGGAGGGTGGTAGAGTCTGAGGGTAACTGGTGATGTATCTTTCTTAAGCAGGACAGATGCTCAGGAAGGGAACAGCTGGCTCAGGGTCACTGCTGGAGCTTGTGCACTTGAGCCACCTGTCCCAGCCCTGTCCTCTTCAAAATTTTCTCTCATTGGAGCACTCCCAGGGCTGCTTCAGTCTCAGGAGCTGGGGGCTGCCCTGCACAACATTAACTCCAGCCCAGCTGTGGGGAATAAATCCCCAAAACACGAATTTTTTTTCTACGAGGTGTCTACTCAGGCAACCACTGTTGTTAATGTTGGATTACCT
Organism: Phylloscopus trochilus trochilus; assembly: GCA_016584745.2. Taxonomy (NCBI): domain Eukaryota; kingdom Metazoa; phylum Chordata; class Aves; order Passeriformes; family Phylloscopidae; genus Phylloscopus; species Phylloscopus trochilus. The sequence continues at coordinate 913,536 of WQNJ02000101.1, forward strand.
TGTGGTTAGTGTTTGTGTAAATTGTTAATGTTCCTAGTTGTTTATCCCCTACCCTGTACCTGTACCCTTTTTTTTGTCTGGTCTTGCCTCCACTTGCTCCCCAAAATGGCGCAACCAGATATGCAAATGAGGAGACACCTAGTACCCATGGGATAACATTCGGAATTAAAAACCCCTAGAAACAACCAGCCAGTACAACATCTAAGACAAAAAGTGGTACTCCCAAGTGAGGAAAACAGTGATGATGATAGAACCACTATCACCAGTGCCAGAGCGCTGCCACCCCGTCGCCATAACCTAACAGTACTGTATCTGCAGAACACCCCCAGACAACACGCCCATCAGTGCTTTCCTGCAACTGTGGTAAGGATAGAAGCCACAGTTCTCTCAGTTGGTTTGGCAAAGTTGTTTCATCTTCTCTTTCTCGTTGCTCCAGGAAGCAGTGGCAATGTGCGCGACCCCCGGGGTTCCCCACCCAAAGCGGTACTAATAAAGGTCTTTAAAAAAGAATTTATATCCTGGCCCTATGTATTGTATAACAGCAGCCACAGCCTAAACCTGCACCCAGAAACACTTGGCAGTCCCTGCACGGCTTCCCATTGCTGCAGGAATAGGGAAAAAGCCCCATGTGACTGTGTGAGTGCCCGCAGAGAGGCACCAAGCACATTCAGGGCATAACTCGGGATCGAGTTCCTCCTTGAAAGCAAACGAGGGAAGCAGCAAGGCTGGCAGCAGGACCTGCCATGGCAATGCCTGCACCCCGTTTCATGGGCACAGCCTCCCGAGAGTGCTTTCCCCAGCCCAGCCTCAGGGAAAGGGGCTCTGGGGGCGCTGGTGCCTTTGTGGGGCTGTCCCAGGGACCAAAGGTCTCTGGATGCTGACGCTTAGGCTGTAAGAGAGGAGAATCCCACCTTCCCTGCACAGGGAGGAAAAAGAATGATCCCCCATGGCTCCTGCCTTCAGGGGAGCGCAGCCATCCGGCCCCACCTCTGAGCCCGGCCCCCGCTCCCAGCTCAGCCCCCGCAGCGCACACGGCTCTCCCGAGCTCCCCTAAAGCGGCTGCCAGCAAAGGCGGCTTCCTGCAGCCCACGGAGGAGCAGATACCGCCCTCAAACCCCTCAGACCCCTCTTCTCCTGCCCTGCCATCTCCCCAGGCGGCAGGAGAGCGACAAGATCCCACTCCCTGCTGCTCCCGGCCCCACAGCTCATCCATCCCCAGGTCCCTACCTTCTCCCTCCGTGCCCCGCAGCTCCTGGGACGGGAGAAGCTCAGCACAGCCCCTCTTTATGCAGCCCTGTCTCTTTGGTGGGTGCCACTTCTCCTGTTCCAAAGGCAGCGGGGTAATTCCTGGAAGTCAGGCGTTTCATTGCCCAGAATGTGAAAGTGGAAACCCTTTTTTGGAGTCAAGAGATTGAATTACGCTCCAAATTCCACACCAGCTGTGATTTAAATTGGCTCACAGTCAACACCCTGTTGCAGACATCTGACCCTTAACTCTTGTGCTGACTGCTGGTAATGATATTGTAAACTGTGAGAGCTGGATATGCATACATGTAAAATAAGGAGAGGGTCTTTGGAGAAAGGCCTGGAGGGACAGTACAACGTAGAATCGATTCCCACAACCAGAGGACAGGGATAGATGAGATGTTGGGAAGGAACTCTTCCCTGGGAGAGTTGTGAGAGGCTGGAACGCAATTGCCAGAGAAGCAGTGGCTGCCCCATTCCAAGACAGGGACAGCTGCCACTATGCCAGGTTGCTCCAAGCACCATCCAACCTGGCCGTCCTGTGAAACTTCCCCTGCTCCAGAGTCTCCTCATCCTCTCAGGGAACAATTCCTTCTCAATATCCCATCTAACCCTGCCCTCTGTCACTGGGAAGCCATTCCCTGTGTCCTTTCCCTCCAGACCCACGTCCAAAGCATCTCTCTCCAGCAGAGGAGGCAAAGCAGCACAGACACCTCTGCGAACACTCCCCAGAGCCCCATTTGCCCACTCCAACACATTTACAGAAGGAGGTTGCCCAGAAGCTGGGCACAAGGCCATCTGCAGGCAGTTGATGACCTCAAGCACCCCACTGTAAGTTTCCATTTAGAAATAGCAGTGCCTGGCTGCAGATTTCTTGGCAAGGGACATCCCACACTTGACAGTAACAGAGGACAGGCAGAGGACATTCAACACCCAACCAGAGCAGGGTGTCTGGATTGCTTTTCCCTTGTGATGTGGACGCACAATTCCTGCTCCATGGACTCAAAACAAGCACTGGATTTGGGAAATCAAGACCTCCAGCCTGCCAGGACCAGCCATCAGCTGCCCCAGGCTAACAAGTCAAAAGTGCTGGACCAGACACCCTTGGCATTGTCTGGCCTCAGGGGAAGCCTCAGTACCTGCCAGGCAGGGCTGGCACACATCAGCTTCAGAGCAGGGATTTGGTCTCTCCCTTCCCAGTTTAGCTTAGCCTGTCTCCCGTAGGATATTATCTACACCCAAAGAATTCCCTGCTGCAGGAGTGTTACAGGCACAGAACCCCAGGATCACTGAGGTTGGAAAAGCCCTCCCAGTCCCTCAAGTCCAACCTGTGGCTGATCCCCACCTTGTCCCCAGCCCAGAGCACTGAGTGCCACATCCAGGCCTTCCTTGGACACCTCCAGGGATGGGCACTCCAAACCTCCCTGGGCAGCCCCTGCCAAGGCCTGACCACCCTTTCCAGGAAGAAATTCCTGCTGCTGTCCAAGTTGAGCCTGCCCTGGCCCATCCTGAGGCCATTTCCCCTTGTCCTGTCCCTGTTCCCTGGGAGCCGAGCCCGACCCCCCCGGCTGTCCCCTCCTGTCAGGGAGCTGTGCAGAGCCACAAGGTCCCTGCTGAGCCTCCTTTTCTCCAGGCTCAGCCCCTTTCCCAGCTCCCTCAGCCTCTCCTGGGGCTCCATTCCCTTGCCCAGCTCCATTCCCTGCCCTGGACATGCTCCAGCCCCTCCAGGTCTCTCCTGTCAGGAGGGGCCCAGAGCTGACCCCAGCACTGGAGGTGCCCCAGCAGTGCCAGCACAGGGGACAGGCACTGCCCTGGCCCTGCTGTCACCCCAGAGCTGGCACAGCCCAGAGACCATTGGCCTCTTGCCCACCTGGGCACTCCTGGGCTCCTGTCCAGCTGCTGGCACAGCACCCCCAGGAAATCTTTTCCAGCACCATTAAACCATTACACCCTCTCTGCCAGTGTTGCACCTGCTGCTGCACGGCTTCCTCAGGCTCAGGAGCTCCTCTGTTATAGTCACTGTTTCTCATGTTTGATTTTTCTTAAACTCTTTCCCAGGGATCAGAGTCAGTAAACAAGGTCACTCTATGTAAACTATCTTGTTTTTCATTTTTCCCTCTTCTGAGGAGGGACTTTGCTTGTTGACCCTTGGTGTGGCCAATGAGTCCAGGGATCCCACCTCTTAGGTGGGCACATTGTAAAAAAGTATAAAAATAGGTTCTGAGAATCAACCAGCCCCTTTTCCGAGCTTCAGCCTTCTGAACCGTGAGTCTGTGTCTCATTGATCGTGTCCCACAGCGACACTCTGTGTCCCCTCAAGAGCAGCCACAGGACCGTTCCCTCTCTGCCCCTGCCAGCCTGGGACAGCAGAAGCACATTCCTGCCAGGCCCCCAGCCAGCAGGAACGTGCACACTGCAAACTGAAACCATCTGCACTCCTGACTCCATGGCAGGAGTGACCCAGCCAGGGCTGGACAAGGCTGTGGATCATTCTGCATGAAGCTCCTCTGCTCCTGCTCTGTCAGCTCCAGGGACATCAGCTCCTCCCCAAGGATAGGTTCCTTTCCTAGGACACGTTGAAAATCCACTTGCTTTTCTCCAAATCGATGGTGTGTGGCCAGAGAGCTTCTTCCAGGTACAGCTGAAAGGCTGAAGCACAGCCAGGCTCTGGCACACATTGCCCAGAGAAGCTGTGGCTGCCCCTTTGTCTTGGTTTAAAAGACAGGTATCTGCTAAAGTGGGGTAGGGTCTCCCTAGGAATGGAGAATTCAAATCCCCTCCCTCCAAACTATTATAATTTAGAAAATAAAAGGGGCTTTCAGTCAGAGTTATGAGGATAGGAATAACAGTTCTTTACTAGTATGCATTACAAGGCTAACAAACAACAACTACAGCATTAATCATAAGCAGAACCAGCAACCTCGAAGGGCTTTGTTTCACAAAGCCCGGGGCAGTCTGATCTCCTGGGACTCAGAGAGCACCAAGCTGGAACGGTAGAAAATCCTGAGCTGGTGGATGAGATCAGAAGCTCTTGCAGTGGTAACTGGAATGGCACAGATGTCCCAGCAGGGCAGGGCAGTGTGGGATCACAGAGTAGCAAAATGCCTCAAAGCAGTGCCGAAGAAAACAGCCGAGGCAGGACAGGGCCGGCCCAGCAGGACAGGAGGAGGCGAGCTCAAAGTTCCAGGGCACACGAGCAGATAGTGGTAGGTTTCCCAGGACCAGACATGGTGGTGCCAGTGAACTCCTCCCACAGCAAGCAACATCCTGTTTGTTCTCTCTCTGATGCCAAGAACAACAGCCAGAAGCTGCCCCCAGCCCTGTCCTTTACCTGCCTGTCTTGGTTTGGAAAGACAGGTATCTGACAGGGAAAGCTGGAGTTTCCCTTAGAATGGGGAATGTAAGCCCCTCATCTCCTCCAAATTATAATTTTGCAATTAAGGGCTTTCAGGCAAAGATTTGGGAATAGGAATAACAGCTCTTTACTAGAAACATTAACAACACAAATGTAGTAGAAAACACAACCACCCAACCAAACCAGCAAACAAACAACAATTTTGGAAAACCCTGACAGAGTGAGGAGGGAATAACCTGACACCCTGTTGGTCAGATTGTTGGAAGCAGTCTAAAAGTAAGTCCTCCTGGAGTAGCAGATGTAGTTCTGTTGAAGTAGAGATGGTCCTGTTGAAAAGGGTCCAGTGGGTGAGAAGGATCCAGTCTTCCTCTGAGAATTGGGTGAAGTTAGATGCCTTCATGTTCCTGTGTCTCAGTTTTATCCAGGTAGGAATGGTTGGCTCCCCCCCACTGGGTGGAGCATCTCACAATAGGATGATGGAATGTGGATGCACTGCTTTGAGGAGGGTATAGTTTGGGGATGTGTTAGTTTGGGGAGGTGTTAATGGCCTATTAGCAGAAAAATATCCCCCTGGAGGGAGGATGGGCGGTGAAAGAGATAAGAAACAATGCCCCACCTGGTTTTAACAGCTGGCCCATTATCAGAAGGCATCCGCCCCCCCTTCTCCTAGAGTTACAAGAGATAAAGAAAAAAAAAAAACATCTCCCCAAATGCTTCCAACAGGTGAAATAGAATACACATCCTTGGCTCCAACCAAGACAACCAGGAACCCAGGAACAGCTTCCCTGACCAACGGCACTTTCCCTTTTGCTGCAGTTCCGCTCACAGCCAGGGGGCGCTGGCAGGCTCCCGGTGGGCAGGGCAGGTGCAATGATTCCCCCGCGGCTGCAGGGGGCGCTGTGGTGCGGGCTCAGGGACCAGGCGGTGATGGCGCTTGTGTCCGAGACAGGAAGGGATGGAAGAAATGTACCAGGAACTCTGGAGTTGTGGCTGAAGATGCGGGAGGTCTCGGCAGGCAGGGGGTGCGGGCCACAGAGCAGCAAAAAAGACTCAGAGCAGTGCCCAAGAAGCAGCAGGGGGGCAGAACAATAGCGGCCCGGCTCCCACCACAGTGGCAGGCCCCTCTTTAGTGAGGCAGGAGACAACAAGGTCCTAGTTCAGTGGCTGCTCCCAGAAGCAGAGGCTCACCTCAAACCAGAAGAAACAGGACCAAGCTGGACTTCTGTAGCAGGAGAGGGTTCTTTTCCCCAAGCATCCTGTCTCCAAAAAGCCGAGAACAAGAGCGAGCAGCTGCCCCCAGCCTGAGAAACTCCCCAAGACCCAAAAAAAAAAGTGTCATCCCTGGTGCTACAAATCTTCTCCTCTGGCCATTTCGTTCTGCTTAAGTACCTACAAATACCCAGTAGTTAGTTTCCTAGCAACTTATTGGGAAGATTTCTATAAGTAAAAAAAAGAAACAAATCTAACCCCCAACAATCATGAAGTGACACACCTTATGTCACCAAATTTGAGAACAATTGGATACCATTGTCTTCATTGGGCTTGAGAGCATCATAACCGTAGCTGCATTTTCTGGAGAGCTTGGTACAAAGTTCTCCTAATGCTGATTGACAAAGAGACGTCAACTCCAGTGATTGCTCTTATGAAGCCGATTTTATTGTTCACCTAGCTGGTTTACATACTCTTCCATTATATAACAGAATATATATTGCCAAATAATATTGCGTAACATATGCCTCGTACCAATTAACACAGGTATGCCTAAAATCTGCTAGCAAAGTGTGTTCTGTACCAGGTACACCATTATCTCCTGCATTCCTTTCTCAAAATACCGCTTCCCTTTGCCAAGGCTTGAGGCCTACCGAATCCATTCCTGTCATGAGCTGAAGAGTATTACCAGTTCGGTTCTCCAGCTGGATACCCACATTCTCGTAAACTGCAAAGCCATTGTGGTTCTTCCTTCCAATGGATGTGGCCCACCACCTATCCAGTTCGGACAGTGCTTCCTGCTTGGTGATTCTCCACCATGCCTCAGGGATTTCTCCTCTTCCCTGAAATTTCCCATTGTACAAAGCTTCCAGCTGTGTCCCAAAATGAGATACAAACCATTTCCAGTACGCCTGCATGGATGAATCAGGAAGAATGTTCCAGGTGGAAAAACGGACGCCAGCATTACGGTATGTCTTGTATGGGATCCAATCACTGTCACCAACTCTGAAGAAGCCATCACTTGCAACAAGGCTGGAACAAATATCAGTGACCAGGTGGTCTGTCTCGCGATACTTGGCTCCCACAAATGCTCGTGGGTGATGGAAGACCAGCTGATGGTCCCCATCATGTCCCTGCATGGTGTTTGTGCAGACAGCTCCACAAAAGGGACACTGCTCCCAGCACCCCGAAAAATGCTCTGCCAGGATGGTGTGAGGCTGCCTTGAAAATGAGCTCAGGTCAGCATCAGCAAATTCTTTCATGAGCCTGTCCCTCAGGGCAGCCAGAGCTTCTGCCATGACACTCCCCAGGAGCCCAACATCTGTGACTTCCTGGTGCTCAATGCCCTTCAGGTCATTTCTGGGCAAGCTGATCACCTCTGTCACAGCCCTGCAAAATTCATCCAGCCAGAGAGAGACTTTGTCTTCTCTGTCTTTTCTGTCTTTGACAATTTGGGTTGATAAAGAAACAGCTGACTGGATGTTTCGATAGAGATGATTAAGGGAGGACTCTAAAAACTTCTGCAGCCTCCTGCTCTCATCTAAACAGTAACTCTTCACTCGTGTCTCAATGTAACTCTGAAAAAACTCTCTTGGAAACTTAAGGTACTGCTTGAAATACTCAAAGTTTTCTTCTTCTGCCAGATATCTCAGGATGCAAACTTCCAGATTGGCTCTGTTGCCCTGGAAATCAGAGAATTTTCCCTGCATATCCTCAGCAATGTCTTTTGCTGTCCTCTCATAGACCACCTGGAGAAGAGCTGGTTCAATCTTGTTACAAAGGAAAACAGCAAAAGTTGTGATCGAAGTGGCTCCTTGGCAGGAAATCCGGAAACATTGGAAGAAATCTTTTCTCTTGCTCGTCAGGTACACAACTGGGTTATTTGCCCATTGGAATGCTTCGTGCATGGCTTTAAACCTTTCTGCTGCCATTCTGCACAGATACAGAGACAAATCTATGCTGTACTCTCTGTTAAAACTACAGGTTGCATTGCTAGGGACAGAGTTCACTCCTTCCTGTATCTCACCGACTATTTCATGGATAAAATTTCTACTGTAATCACGTTTCTCCTTTTCTTTCTTATCAATATATGCCCTCACACTGGCTATGATGTTGTCTGTTATGTGCTGCAAGTCGATCACATCAGAATTGGAAATCCTCTTGGTGATGACACCAAAATGCTTTTTTTTCATTACATGTTTCTCTAAGTCAAAAGAAAATTGTCTGCCTGTGGGAAATGACCTGATCCGTTCATAAAAACCTGGCTCCTGAAAGTGCTCTAGAAGGACATCTTCAATTTCTGCATCAATATCCACCCGTTCTGAAGGAGGAGCAGCACGGGAGACTTCAGCAATCCACTTGTTCCAGAGAAGAGTAAAGTTGTCTCTCAGTTCTCTCTCACTGAGGCTCTTCCCTTTCAGAGTCACAGCCAGCTCCTTACTCCTTCTCAGGAGCTCATCTTCATATTCCAACTTCCTTGCATCCAGTTTCATCTGCTCCTTCTGCAGCTCAGTAAGATTCTCACATTTCTTTTTTGTCTCAAGAAGAAGAGTCTCTTTTAATTCTTTCAGCTTCAGCTCTGTGCTTGATTTCCACTGCACCAGTATCTCACAGTCTTTGTCTTCCCTGAAATACTTTTCCACTTCTTCCTCAATGGCATCACTTGTCTCTTGCACCAGCCCTTCAAGGTCTTCTCTGCTGACATTCTGCAAGTCCCCATTGAGAATTTTGTTCTCCAGTCTCATCTGTACGTCTAAGATGTGACTCCTCAGCCTCCAGGTCCACTGACTAAAGGCACTTTCCAGTTTCCTGTAGGCAGCAATCTCCAGGGAATTCTTGAAGCTGAAAACAAAGTTTTCACTCAGCAAAGCATTCCAGAGGTCACCAATCCGATCCTTCAGGCTCGAGAACCTCAAAATGCTGTGCTGGGACTGCTTCTGGGCAGCCTGGAGGATTTTGCTCTTTAGTTGCTGGACGTTCTGGCTGTAGGTGGGGTTGGGTGGTGCCATTGGTGGGTTGCCTTCCCACAGGTGAGCAAAGTAGTGAATGTGGGTGTTCACATCAAAGCCAATGACATCGCTGAAGGAGGAGACATCACAGAATTCCTCCTGAGCAGCTACCACGGTAATTTCATCCAGCTTTTCCTGCAAACGCCTTTGTCCTTCCATGTTCTGCTCCTTGGCAGTTGCTTCTCCCACATTTTGGTGGACAAAGAGGCAGCTTGGGGAAAGATTGACTTTCTTCATCCTCAGGAAAGCCTGCACAGCAATCTTGAGAACATCCTGCATTTCTGATGGATTTTCTCCAAAGATATTGATCACAGTCAAGTTGCCAACACCAATGACAAAGGTGGCCAGCTCATTGTCATGGTTCAGAGACTCATTATTTGCCATCTCGATGGCACAAAGTCCCTCTGTGTCCACCACCAGCACAAAATCAAAGCCCAAGTCTTGCTGCAGCTCCTCGCCCACTGGGATGAGCTGCATGAAGGCTCCGCGGGTGCATCTCCCCGCGCTGACGTTGAACTGCAGACCAAACATGGCATTCAGCAGGGTGGACTTGCCGCTGCTCTGCATGCCCAGCACGGAGAGCACAAACACTCGTTTGTCCCCCAGCTTCTCAATTAAGCTGTCAAAGATTGCTCCCACCCAGCGCAAGGGCAAGTATGAAGCATCCCCATCCATCAGCTCCACAGGATATCCCAACACCATCAGTTCTGCTGCAATTTCTGGCAGTTTGAAAAAACCCTCAGCCTTGGAGTTCACTAGCTCCAGAGTGTCATAAATCTGATAAATCTGCCCTGCCTCTCTGAGAAGGTGCACCAGGCCAATAGATAAATTGTTGATTTCATCAGGGGAGACATCCAAGCGACTCAGCAAATCACCGTGCAAACTCTTTTTTTCCTGGTTTTTATTTCTTGACAGGATTTCTGACCAGAACTTGTGATAGTCACTCCTCAGTTCTTCAAGGCAACCACATGACAGGTCGTCCATAAAGACTTTCATCCAGTGTAGGAAGTATTTCTTCGTATCTGCTGGCTGGGCCTGAAGAAAGTCAAGGAATGATTCCATCAGTGGATTGAGAGGAAAGGCTTGCTCAAGTTGCTTTCTTCTTATTGCTTTCTTCTCATATTCAATTTGACTGCGATGATTCTCAATGCTCTTGTCCCCTGACTCCTGCAAGCAAGTGAGCTTTTTGTCCTTTTTGCACCACTGGTACCACAGTTTTCCTTGAAGTGGCAGCAGCTTGGATTTGATCTCAGACAGCTTCTCTTTCTTCAGAATATCCGCCAGCTCCTTGGCCTTTGCTTTGGCTGTCACACATGCGGGTTGGTCTGCATCCACTATGAATCCATGCCAGCGAGCTTTGTCCACACAGGTGTCCAGGCTAAAACGTGAATTAGACCCTTCTAGGCGATCCCTGATAATTTTGGTCAGCTGGTCCATCAGCTCTGCTTCATTTCTGTTCTTGATCCCGATTGTTATGTTTTTGCTAGCGTGTCCAGATGCAACGTTCTCCTTTTCTGCAAGAAGACAAACCAAAGGCCTTTGTGACTGCCACAGGCCTTGCAGAAGCTCTTTCCCCCTGCTGTCCATGTGTTCCAAATCAGACACAAGAGCCACGTTGACAGCAGATATCTCCTGCAGGAACTGCAGCTGGGCTCTGTGATCCCTGGCGTCTCCATGCAGGTTACAGAAAGCCACGCAGCACTCAAAGGTGTCATCGGGGCTTCCGCGGGGGCAGTACCAGGCGATCTCCACCACCCCTTCCATCAGCAAACGCTCCCTGGTGCTGCCTCTGCAGTGGCGGTGGAAGAAAGTGTCGTGTTTGCGTCTGCTCAGCAGAGCGTTCAGGAGCTGAGACTTGGAAGAGGAGGCCGAGCTGCCAATGCGGATGAAGGACACGATGGGTGTCTGGGCCTGAAAGATGAGTTTGTTGTTGTAACTCTTTGTTCTGGCCTGCTTTCCTGACTTCTCCACCTCTTTCCAGCTCCTTTGGATTTGGCTGAGGGCATAGAGAGGGAACTCGATGCGTGAAGTGCACGGGTTGGGCAGCAGCAGAGGCAGCGCCAGTTGGCAGAAGGCCAGCTTGGTTGCAAGGGTCTGTCTCAGGAAGTCATCAGCGCAATGGAAAATGGCCATCTGCAGATCCATGGGGTGCACATGCCCATCCCTGCTTGCACGTTCAGGGGCTGCTTCCCTCAGATGATCAAAAAACTGTTCAAAGGAGTCTGAGTATTGGTGCTCTTTCACTGTGGTTTGTGGTGCAAGTTTTGGGTTGCTGTCATTCCTGCAAGTCAGGTACCTCACCTGGTAGTCCACGGATAACAGCTTTTGCAAAAAGTAGGATGGCAGTTCTTTCTCCTTGCTGGGCTGGCTGTCCTGCAGAGACATCTTGTTGATGGTGTGGAAATCTCCCATCCCCATTTTTCTTGGATAGTGACTTTCAAGTCCAAGGCGCTTGAGCAACTGGAGGAACTCCTGGTTTGATCCCCGGATCAAGGAATGCAAATCCCGTTCCAGCCTCTCCCAGTCTGTGCCTCCTCTGTGCTTTTGGAGGAGATTCTTTATCTGTGTGGACCACAAGCCTTTCATGTGATCTTCCATGAAAACTAAACGCTCCCTCTTCTGCTCTGGGGACAGCTCTTGACTTTCTGGTGTCACAGTCAGACCCGTCAGCAGAAGGGAGGCCTCAGCTCTGTCGGCATCTTGCTCCTTCAGGTTCACGTACTCCTTGTGTGCTGCTTCCAATTCCTTGGCCATGTACTGAATTTCTGGGTGTCCAAGCAGGTGCTGGAAAGTGCTGCTTTCCACCTGGTACCCTGTGCTGGTCGCAATCAAGAGCACCAACAGTTCCATGTCCTTCTGATCCTGTTCCTGGAGAGACTGGAGTAAGGAATAAATGGCAAGGCTGCAGGTCAGTGTGGCTTCTATCTTTGCCTCATGAATGGTAGAAGCAGAAGTTCCTTGTGCAGCAATAGCATGGATGTGCTCCTTCATTTGCTGCAGTGTTTTGATAAGGTCTTCAAGGTGAGTGACTTTGGGAGATTTGAGAAGTGGGTGCTCAGCCTGGAAGATCCATTCCACATTGATGGACGACACTCTCTCTGTTATTTTCAGGAGTTTCTGGAGTGCCTTTTTCTCCCAGGGGTGCCGTACCTTGCACTCCAGCTGGATGTAATCTTTGTATTCCAGATGTTGCAGGGCTTCTCTGCACTTAATTCCCAGGATCTGCATAACCTTGGATAGCCAATATCCAGCATCCAATCCTTCCTTCTCCAATTCCTCTGCCAGGAGCTGTGCCTTTGCATCCCCATCTTGTGTGTCCTTGTGCAAAGGCATGTCTGTGGAGGAAGAAAAGAGACTTTCCCTGAGGTGCTGTCAGAGAACCCAGCCTCCTGGCAGAGGCTCTGCAGCAGCTGCTGCCTTGGGGATTGCTCCCAGCCAGCTGCTGGAGCACAGCCTAGGGTGGCACAAGAGGCAGGGTCTCCTTCCCAGCAAGGTGGATGTGCCTGTTGCTTTCCTGTTTTCAGGATCAACCCTGAAATTGAGTGTGAATGCCAGAGACAGCACAGATAAACACAGACACACACAGACAGAGACACAGACACACTCTGCCACACAGCCTGCCCTGGACAAGGTGCTCCCTTCACCATCACCCACATCCTCCCAGCAGAACTCCTCAGTTCACAAGTGCAGACAGCCACTGGCACGGCCCCTGTGCCCATCCAACAGCTCTGCCTGCATCCTGCACCCTCTGCCCAGCCCCACGCCTGCCCTGCTCACTGCCTGGCCCAGCCTGCTGCTCTCAGCACCCGGAGGCAGTGCTCACACACTCCCCTATGGGCACCCCACACTCCCCACACACACTCCCCCCACACCCAGCACGGCCACACGGGCTCTGAGCTGTGCTCCTGCTCCAGCTGCTGGCGCAGCCCCTCCCTCGCCCCACTCAGGCCTCTTGCCAGGAGCTGCTTCCTGGCACACTCAGGGGGCCCAGCCCAGTGCAGGGGGAACACCCACCTTGTCCCTGCCCACAGCTGTGCCTGGGGCATCCTGGTGGCCCATCAGGAGAGGATGGAGACTTTGGGAGCCCATTCAGAGGGGTGCCCTCCATGATCTGCTGCTCGTCAGCACAGAGGGTCTTGTCAGCCAAGTGCTCATTGGTGACCACAGAGCCACCATGGAGCCCCTGAGCTTAAAATCGCTGGTGACAGGAGGAGAAGTGCCAGCAGGCCTTCAGCCTTGGCCTTGAGTGGAACAAACTTCATGCTGCTCAGGGGTGACTTACAGAGAGCCCCTAGGAAACAGCTTTGGTATGTGCTGTGGTCCTGTCTTGGGGATGGATCTTATCCCAGAGCAAGTTTGGGTTTGGTTTTGGTTTGTGTCTGGAGCTGTAACTGTTTCCCCCTCCCAACTCAGGAATATCAGCCTTTGCCGGCTGTGCCCGGAACTGCTCCGAAGGGGCAGTGCCTGACAGGTAAAACAAGACTGGGATTGGGTTTATGGCTTTGTTTGTTGTTGCTGCTGCTGCTGTTTGTTTCTCCTGGTATATATATATATTCTCTAGTAAATACCTGTTTTTCCTTTTCCTGTATCTTTGCCTGAAAGATCCATCATTTCAAAGTTATAATAATACAAAGAGAAGGGGTCATATTCTCCATTCCAGGAAGGTTCCCACCTTTCTTGGCAGACACTTCTCTTTTAAACCAGTACTAGTCCATCACTTCTGGTCTCTTCTTATTGAAAAACCCTTTTAGGACAAGGCAATCATGGATCGCAGCACTACGGATTCAAGAGGGAAAGTCCTACTCGTCACCTTAAATTTCCTTCCACAACACATTAACCCAGGGAGTTGATCAAGGACAGCCAGTTAATCTGAGCTTTTTGGATTTTAGTAAAGCTTTCAATTCTGCCTCTCCCAGGACCCTGGTGTGTCCCTTCCAACTCTGGCCATTCCATCATTCCATGATTCTCACCCTAACAGACCTGGTGCTTTCACTGGACACTGCCTTGACACCTTTGGGCTTTTTGACACTGTCACACAACCCTGGAAATTGTCCCAGTCACAGTTCACTTGGATACTGCAGAGATTTATTCCTTGCAAAAAAAAAATCCTCCTCAGCATTCAGCTTCCATCCACCAAGGCCACAACATTCTCACCAGCACAGGTATCAATCCCAGGGGCTTGGACTCAGGTTTAGATCCCAGGGCTCCTGCACCCTGCCAGAGCCTTCAGGGGCAGCTTTCCCTCAGGAATCCCTACAGATTTGGGCCATCTGAGCAAGGGCTGTGGGCTCTGATTGCCCTCACCCACCTCTCAGCAGATGCTCTCGTTGCTCCCAGCCTTGGCTTCCCAGCAGACACGGACAGCTGAGGGCCCCAGCTCAGGGGACACAGCACAGTGGCAGTGGCAGGCCTGGGGCACACAGCAGAGTGTGGAGAAGATGAGAACCACCTCAAGAACTCTGGAGGAAGAGCAGCAGGAAGTAAAGGCACAAAATCCTAAAGGAAAAGAGCACACAGTCAAGAGAAAAAAATCCATGAGCACAGAGGATTTATTCCAGGGAGCACTGGAGGCCAACCTTTCTCCTCCACCGGCGATTGCCCAGGCCGCAAAGACTCCTCAAGGGCTCTTCTGGGGAGGTGTGGTAGTTTGGCCAGGAAATGATTGTTCAGGATTGTTATAGCTATAACTTTACAAACATTCGAGAGCTGAATACCAGAGGTTCCCAAGAACTGCCCTCTCTCTTTTTTTTTTTTTTTTTTTTTTTTTTTCCGAGTAGCTGAACAGATAACATCGGCTCGGGTCGTTTTGACAGAATGACCTGAGCCGGCCAGGGCTGGCCGCCCCCCTTCCCCTCTCCTTCTGGGACTGGGAGGGGAGGGAAGCCGGCCCAAGGCCTGCCCAGGCTCCATCGGCTCCCAGGGGGGAAGAAGGACGGAGGCTGCAGCTTGGATCCCTGAAGCAGCCGGCCCGGCCTGGCCGCGCCTCAGGCCCTGGTTGCTGGTGCTGATGATGGCCCAGAGGAGGATGAGATCTCCCCCCCCATCCCGCACCGAGCCTCAAGAAACAATCTTGAGTTTGGGCCCACGGATGAGACCAGGGAGTGGAAAAAGACAATTCATCAGCAATTCCGAGCATGTTTCTTCACCCCCCCCCCCCCCCCCCCCCCACTTATCACCATCGACCCTGAAACTTGACACCGTTTGAGTCAGCAGCTGAGGGAGAAAAGACTTGGGCCGAATTTAACTCTTTTTTTAGCATAAAATGAAGCTTTCAGAAATCCAATCTTGCTTCTGAGTGAGACAGGAAAGACAGAGTGATTTAAAACATGAAAAGACAGCATGGTACAGAGTCAGCAAAAGAACTGATAAACATTATGGGAAGAATGGATTGAAGAAGTGGACATTTTTGACTGGACTTCTCTGGATTTAAACCATGGAGACCAGACTAAATTATTCCTTTAAACCACGGAAAGATATGCATTTGGGGAGGTGATTGTTTAAATCCATATGTAGATTTTTGAGGTGTTTGTGATGGACTAAGTGAAATTGATTTTATGAGATACTTGAACAGAGACAGAGATGAAAAGCCTTCTGTCTGCAGCAGGGAAGTGAGAAGATATCTCTGTTCCCTGAGATGAAGAATCTTTTGCCCTTGAAGTGATTCACCTTTTAAAAAGTGACACCCCAGTCTGCAGTACATGACCCATAAGCAGCTTGGGAAACTGCTAATGGGAGGTATCACAGAAGCAGAGTTTACCGGGCAGCTGTTTTTTGTGACAGCTAAAATCTGCAAGAAAATGGTTTTAAGTTGTCAGTGAAATCCATGGAACACTAAGAGAGACTCCTCTCCCAAAGTAATGAAAGATTGTGTTAAATGAAAGAACTGGCTGAAAATCATAAGTTGTTTCCTTATGTTGGTTGTAGAAAGTAAACATTAGTAAGGGGAGGGGAAGAGTGTTCTTTGAAGTTTCATTTCCATTTTTCTTTTTCTTTTCATTTCTTTCTTTTAGTGTGTGTGAATAAACTATAACTTTTAAGTTTCAGGCCTGGTTTTTTTTGCTTTTTATTTCCTCCTAGTCATATCCCACAACAAAGTAAATATTAAAACCGTCACATTAATTGGTGCATTGGCTGGAAAACGAAAAAATATAAAATTGGAAAATGTAAAACCTTTACAGGAGATGACCAGAGCAGAGTTTCATCTGGCACCTACATCCATGTTCCCCCACCAGAAGGAAGCTGGGCATGCTGGAGGGGTGGGACACAGCAAAGCCCCTGAAGGTCAACAAGGCCAAGTGCAGGTGCTGCCCCTGGGTCCAGGGAATGCCAGGCACAGACACAAGCTGGGAAGAAAATTAATTGAGACCAGCCCTGAGGAGAAGGATTTGAGGATGCTGATGGGTGAGAGGCTGTCCAGGGAACATCTGTGCTCTTGGGGTAGCAGACAAGGTGTGGAGGGGGCAGAGCCAGGGGAACTACACTGACAGTGGGGCAGCACAGACCCTGTCCCCCACTGCCCACATCACACAGCTGCTGCTGGGGGCAAGCTCAGGGCCCCAGAGAGGGGGCAGAGGCAGTGCTGAGCTTGGATTCCAGCAGCCACTGAGCCCCACCTGCAGCTTGTGAGCTCCCACCAGCAGGATAAGGACAGGAGAGGGACAGCAGAAGAAAAATCCACTGGCTCAAAATAAGGGCAGTTCAGCAGCAGAGACAGGCTGGGTGTGCTGGCAGAGCACAAGAGGGACTTTGGGCACCAATTGTTTTCTTTGGACACATGTCCAGCTGCTCCCTGGACAGCAGAGCCTCAGTGCAGGACAGCTGCTCAGGAAGGGAACTGCTGGCTCAGGGTCACTGCTGGAGCTTGTCCACTTGAGCCACTTGTCCCAGCCCTGTCCCCTCCAAAATTCTCTCCCACTGGAGCACTGCCACGGCTGGTTCAGTCTCAGGAGTCAGAGGCTGCCCTGCACTTTAACTCCAGCCCAGCTACAGCCTGAACCTGCCCCCAGGCACCCTTGGCAGTCCCTGCACGGCTTCCCATTGCTGCAGGAATAGGGAAAAAGCCCCATGTGACTGTGCCAGTGCCTGCAGAGAGGCACTGAGCACATTCAGGGCATAACTCAGAATTGAGCTCCTCCTTGGAAGCAAACGAGGGAAGCAGCAAGGCTGGCAGCAGGACCTGCCATGGCAATGCCTGCACCCCGCTTCATGGGCACAGCCTCCCGAGATTGTTTTCCCCAGCCCTGCCCCAGGGAAAGGGGCTCTGGAAGTGCTGGTGCCTTTGTGGGGTTGTCCCAGGGACCAGAGCTCTCTGGATGCTGACGCTTAGACTGTAAGAGGGGAGAATCCCACCCTCCCTGCACAGGGAGGAAAAGGAATGATCCCCCATGGCTCCTGCCTTCAGGGCAGCGCAGCCATCCGGCCCCACCGTGGGGCTGGGGGTGCCCGGGCCGGGCAGGGTCGGCACCGCCTGCGGGGAGCGTTTCCCGGCCGGGCACGGGCAGGCGGCAGGGAAGGGGCTCCGCAAGGGATCCGTGCCAGGCCAGCCCCGCTGCCAGCTCTCGGGCCAGGCTTTGTGCCTCTGCAGACTTCGCTCTGCCCCTCCTTCCCCCCGCATCCCTCCTCCTTCCCTCGCCGCTCCGCTCCCACCCCTCTGAGCCCGGCTCCCAGCTCAGCCCCCGCAGCGCACACGGCTCTCCCGAGCTCCCCCAAAGCGGCTGCCAGCAAAGGCGGCTTCCTGCAGCCCACGGAGGAGCAGACACCGCCCTCAGACCCCTCAGACCCCTCTTCTCCTGCCCTGCCATCTCCCCAGCCGTGCCAAAACAGCGGCAACAGGCGGCAGGAGAGCGACAAGATCCCGCTCCCTGCTGCTCCCGGCCCCACAGCTCATCCATCCCCAGGGCCCTACCTTCTCCCTCCGTGCCCCGCAGCTCCTGGGACGGGAGAAGCCCAGCACAGCCCCTCTTTATGTAGCCCTGGCTCTCCGGTGGGTGCGGCTTCACCTTCAATAGGGGCGGCAGTGTAAATCCAGGAAATCCGTTTTTTTCACTCCAGTACAGTGCAAAAGTGAAACTACTCTTTTGGAGTCGGCATATTCGAACTAAAGCCCAGTTTCCTCCCCAGCAGTGGTTTGAATAGGCAGACAGACAACTCTCAGCTCTTTACACAGACCTTTGACCTTGAACTGATTTGCCGGTACCTGGATGGCAGGTGAAGCTCTCAGCCCTTCCTGGGGCTGGTGCTCTGTAAGGAATGAAGAGCTTGACGTAGCCAATATATTGAGCAACAATCAATTTATTTGTTCATTATTCCAAATGGTAAAGTGTGAGCAAAACAGCAGGCTGGGTACGGGGGGGGGGGTCTCCCCTCCAACTGCACGCTGGCTACAAATTTTTGCTGATATTTATTGAGCATTTTCATAAGCATTTCTTAGCAGGTTTTTTAAATGGTTTTCTCCTAGTTTCCACTTGGTCCGATTTCTATACCCCTTTGTGATCAGTTCCTCTTGGTGATGTCGAATTTCTATAACCTAAAGTTTTAAATTAGTGATGATGATGTCTAGCTTCCCTTTTTCAGAAGCATACATCAGTGATGGTGAGGTCCAGCTTCCCTTTCCAGGATTATACATCAATGAAGGTGATGTCCAGATTCCCTTCCCAGGATTGTCCAGTTTTCCTTTCCAGGATCATCAATTTTTAGCTTGGGATAAGATCACTTCCTTCTTTTATTTAGGTGATTACAACTCATTTTATATATTCTAAAGCTATGGTTTAAAACTTCTTGTTACAAAGCAGCTTAAAGCTTATAATGATTTTATTTTCAAAGCAAATAATACTTCCTCATTCTTCTATCCTAGATGTTAAAGAAAACTTAAAACTTATATTGTGAAAACTCTAAAGTTCACATTACTCACTTAAAAGCAAGCAAAATATTTATCTAAAGGCCTGTCTCCATGCCTTGTTTGTTTGTTTATTAAAACTCACTTTTATAACTGTCTCATGGCCTTGTTCCACACATTACACAATTACAACTACATAGGCCACCTTTTTCTACCTGACATGAAACACAACCCTACATTTCACAGCTCCATCCAGAAAAGGAGCAGGGGGAGCACAGCAGCATTGTTATCGATATATTTATGCATAAATTCATATTCCATAAGTTTCTTTACGGTTACATCATGTAGAAGTTTGCTTCAGCAGTGATAAAATTGTAGTGATTGTGGTGGTGCATTCCCTCACCTCCCTCCTTTCCAGGCTGCAGTGTGATCTGAGAAAATGCTTGTTAGGCCTTGGCCTTGACAACACCACCCGTGCTCAGCTCTTCCTGAGCTTATCAGAAACACTGATTGATGCAGGAACTGCTAACAATCTCCTGCTTTTCTTATGACCAGCCTTGGAAAATATTCCTCTGGCCTGAATGGCAAAGCATCCCTGTTCTCTCACCTTCAAAGAAAGATCTGACCCAAACTCTGGCCATGATGGAGCATTGTTATGACTGAAGCCTGCTCTCCTGTGACCCTATAAACAGCAGTCCAAAATGAGACCCCTTTGAGCTCTCCTGTGGCCACAGTGGGCTGGGACCAGCAATCTCCTTCTGGGGGAGGGACACCTCTCAGAGCCAGCAAACCCTCAGGATTGCTATTCTTGGAGGATCACCAAAACACGTGTCCTGAGCCCACACCCTCACTCCTCGAGGCACGATCCTTCACCCATCGGGAGATGCAAAGGCCTCCAAAGTCAGGATTTCACTGACCTTGGGGGGGAATTTTTCACAGGTACCTTGCTTGCTGGTACTGACTCTTTCTGTCTGGGTGCAGAAAGATGCACATGTGCTATAGCAAATCTGGGTGCAATACAGCTTTCTTAGATGTTTAAGTACATCAGATATCTAAGTACGTTAGACCTGTAAGTAAGGTTAAGTTCTATGTATAAGCTTACTTACAAGCTGCCAAGTGTAGTTCTTTTGCTAAGTTGTTAAACATAAGTTAAGTGTTGCTAAGTGTGCTTTTCTTAAGTTCCTAAATTTAACATCAAATTCTCTAGTTCTAAGTTAGGTTAAATGTTAAGCATTATTCCTCTGTTAGACTGTTAACTTTAAGCTATAATTGAGGTATAAGTTAAGTTGGGGGTACATCTATGTTAAATGTTAAATGACTAAACTTAAGGTGTAAGTTTAGTTAAAGTACAGTTAGGTCTGAGTATTGTTAAGCTTTTGGGCCATGCTCCTTTTTATCCTTATCTGCACTGTCATTACACACACACATGCACATACACACACTCCCTTAGATAGTTCTCAATTAATTTCTGCTTTGATTGTCTGCATTTCCTTTGGTTTTGTTTTTGCTTGCTTTCTCTTGTTGTGCCCCAGCTGTCCTGTGTAAGTAGAGAGAATATTGCCAACAAACCTGTTGTGCTTTGTCAGTTGGAGTTCATCTTAAATCTGACTTTTCCTCATACCCTTGTCAGTGATTTTTTAAGCAATCTCAAACACACTTGTTCGTGACAATTTGGTGTAGCCTGCAGGATGACAAGCAATATCACCACCTACTTACAAAGGCATGGACCAAGGCCAAGCCTCAGTTTCTCAGATAAATGGCTTCAGGATAATTGGCATGGCTGGGAAGCTGTGGAAGAATATTTTGCTACAGGCCATTCAAAGGATGGGAAAGATAAAGGAATTATTTGCAAAATGCTAGGTGTCTGTCTAGAAGCTGCTTACAAATACTGAAAAGATAGAATGAAAGAGAAACAAGATGTGAAAACTGAAGTGGAAACGGAGAAGCAAATGAGTTATTGCTGTCCTTGCAGACAGAACAGATGAGGAGATAGGTACAAGAGGAACAGAAAAATAACAAAAACCTGGGAGAAAAAGCTGAGCTACTGCAGATTCTGTGTATGAAGTCAGACCCATTATAAAAACCAAGGCCACTGGACCTCGGGGTGCACAGGGAAATCATACCCAAAAGACAACCCTGTATGATCTGATTCAGATGGCTGATTTACAAGAATGCCATGGCCTTAAGCCAGGTGAATCTGAAGCTGAATATTTGTGTCCTGTTTGTTTAACTGGAAGAGACCGAATCCTGTTAAGCGGTGAAGAAACCAGCAGATCCTGGGGTCCTGGTGTTATTTTATCTTCTGGCCCTCTTCCCCCAAATGCTCCCTATTTGTTAACAAGCAAGGTGGCATTCTGGGCTGCAGGATGGGTGTGCAGGAGAGAGGAGAGCCTCTGGTAATACCTATTAATTCTTTGTCTGAGCTCTCCCCTGCTATTACCAAAGCTGCCTGCATCCAAGCCATGCATCAGCATTGACCTGTGAATGCTCCTATTACTGCAGCTGTGGACTGTAATATGTTAAACCCACTAATTAAGGGGGGTCCTGCCTTACTCAAACCCTACCTTATGGCAAAATGAGATGAAATCAAAAATGACGCAGCATTTAATGCACAATTGGTCAGAGGTGGAGGAGCAGCCTTAAACCCTAGGGAAATCCCCACCTGGGCAGCATTAATGCATATTATAATAAACCTTGCCTGAGTGATGGGATGGAATTATCTCAGCAGCAATACCAAACACACTGGCTGTAATGTCAGACAAACCAACTGTTCACAGCAACCAGGACTTAGGGACTGTCCACCTAGAAGTCAGAGGTGGAAGGAGTTATATAATCATGCATTGTCAGTAGGGATTCCAAAAGCTGTACTTCAGAGACAGTCTGTAAGTAGTAGTCAGAGCTTAGTAGATGCATTTCTGAAATGAGATGACAAGAATCAGGGAGAACATAATCCAAACACACCGACACTAACACCAGTACCAGCATCAGCTCCCAGGAGGAAGAGCAACCCTTTTTCTTCCCAAAATCAGAACTCAAAAAATGAATAAAATCCAGATGGCATTTGGGCCTGCCAGTCTGGCAAGTAGAAGCTTATCAATGGATAGATAACAATGGCCCATATATTTTAATTCAAATCAGTCTCCATCATAAGTTAATTTCTAATAGATACAGGAGCACAAATTTCAGTATTAATACAGCAGGATGCCAAAAGGCTGGGTGTACAACTCGCATGGCAAAGAGATAAAATCACTGGAGTATATGGAGCCAGTGTTGTGTGTAAAACCAATAAAGATAATTTATGTTACCAGGGGAGAGACACAGGTGACAAAGCCATCAGGACAGTGGCATTTCACTGTTGATCACCAGTGTTTAAATGCCAGCACAGCCCCACTGACAGCTGCAGTCCCTCACAGTGAAAATTTAACAGCCACATCACAAGCAGCTGCACACCCATGGAGGGCAGTGCTGACATAAAAGACATGTTCTTAGTGGTTCACCTACAAGAGGAGGATATAGAGAAATTTGCTTTTCCCTGGGAAGTTGTCCAGGATATCTTCAAGGTTCCCTCAGGGCTATAAACATTCATCCACAGTTGCTCATGCTGCACTTGCTGAATTCTTGCAGACACCCCCCCTAGATGTGAAGCTGTATCAATATAGAGATGACATCCTAATTGGGGCAGATTCCAGTGAAAAGCAGCAGCAGCTGCATGGGGAGCATTGCATGAGGCAGCAATTGAAATCCCACCTGAAAAATGTCAAGGACCAAGTCAAGAAGTAAAACTTTGGGGTACTTGGTGGACAGCTGGCAGTGCAGTAGTTTCTTCAGACACTTTAAAGGAAATTGAACAAATGCAGATGCCCCAGTCAAAGAACGAATTGCAACAGTTAATGGGCATTTGACAATACTGGAGAAAACAGGCACCTGGATTTTCTACCACTCCTCACCCCCTGTACTCATTTTTACACAAAAGAAAGCAGTGGGAATGGAATTCAGAACTTGAGGAGGCAGTCAGAATACTAATACTGGAATTAAAAAACATTTCAATCACTGGGACCAGAGCATACTTGTCACAATATGACACGAATGAATGGCACTCAGACGCTGAGATGTCCAAGGCAAAAAAGAGCGAGTTTATTTACAGTTTTGACATTTATAGAATTTCAACAGTGACCATGGACTGGAGGATGAAATTGTCCTCTCCAACCACACTGGTCAAAACCAACAGTCCATCATATCTCTCTTCCTCTAGGAAGAAAAGCAAAACCATCATTATTTACATTAAAAGTGCGTGAGAAACTCCATTACAAAAATGTAAACATCAGAAAGCTTAGAAGAACTTGAGAAAAACAGAACACATCCCCACGATGCTGTTATACAGAATGGAGTTTTGCAGAGCACAGAAGCCACTGTGACCTGTTTCAAACTGGCCCTTGTGGACCAAAGAGTCCTTCACTGTTTAGTTCTCCAGCATTTAAAATGATGGAACAGAGATATTCTGAACAAGGATAGGGATTCTTATCCTTAGCTCAAGTAGTGAAACAACCTGAGAAAATACATCAGGAACAGCCTGTACAAACCAGAGGAGCCTTTAATTTGCTGGAGGCTAGTTTGAAGGGTCTGCTCCCCCAGCAGGAGTTGCACAAAAACCCAGCCTCAGGAAAGGCTACCCCTATCTAATGGCAGTTGCAGAAGGAATGAAATTCACAGATGGACCCACTAAAGTTTCTAACCTACAAATGACTATCAATGCAGATGCATTAGCATTACAACAACCTTTCAAACCCTCACCAGTTTTAGCTGCACCTCCCCTTACTGAGGGGATGCCAGCAGAAGATATTTGGTTCACTGATGCCTCAGCCAAGAGGGTAAGTGGTAAATGGCAATATAAGGCAGTTGCATTAAACATCAACAAACAAACAAGTAACAGAAAAGGGTGAAGGTACTGCACAAGTAGGAAAGTTAAGAGCAGTCATTTCAGCAGCTCAAAATGGAGCAAAAATAATTTATGTGGACGCAAATGCTGCTTGAGCTGTTGTTACCCAGTGGCTCTGCCAATGGGAATCACTACATTGGGAAGTAAACAAGTCTCTTATCTGGAGATCACAAGACTGGCAATTATTATTAGATATCACCAAAAAACACCATTCAAAATAGGATGGGTCAAAGCCCATGCCAAAGATAACAAACCAGCAAGTTTGTTATACAAAGATAGCAAACTGCAATAGAAGGGTGGATGAATTAACTGTAATTGGGGAAATAAAGATAGAGGACTCCTCAAATTGGGGATGGTATCAATTGGGAGAATGATTACGTCAGAAATTAGGTCACACTGGCAAAGAAGCACTTTATTTTGCTGCATAGATCAAACGTTGTTCCCTAAAAAGGAAAACTTCTCAAAATTCTGCTTTCTGTTGCCAAGGCTTGCGGCTCACTAATGCTAACATATCTACTTCTGTCATGAGCTGAACAGTGCTCCCAGCTCGGCTCCCTAGCTGTATTCTTACACATTACAAGTGTTTCTCAGCCTATCAGCTTTTGCCACCCAATGCTGTTAATGCCTTAAAGCCAGTCGTCTAAAACTACCCCTTGTGGATCCTACTACAATGCATCTGTCGTAGTTCTATTTCTCTAAAAAATCTAGTCTTATTTGCAAGGCCATCATTTGAAGCTTGTTTCTAGTTCCATTTCTCTCTCAACAATGTCTGTCCTATTCCATGGCATTTCTAAGTCCGCATTTTCTATCTCAAAGTCTGCATACAGATGCATACTTTGTGAGCCTTCTGTCAGGCTTTGAGAACTCTCAACAAATCCATTTCCCAAATTTCCCCCTCTCTCTTGAATGGAAAAAACCTCTGATAGCCTTGTTCGTAATTTGCCAAGCACACAAGGCACTATCACTAACATTGTCACTATAACAATCAATGCATATAAACCTATTTTGCAAAACTCCCTTAAGCAAGGTGCAAAGCTCCATCCTTCAAACAAATCATCTAATCATGATTCACCATCTCTTGTGATTTGAGATGTTAAATATTTCAGGTTTTGTACCCTTTTGTAGATGGATTTGGAATGGTCAGACAAGTTCATACAACACAAGCCTTCAAATTCTTCACAACCATGTCCAAGTGGCAGTAAAAGAAAATCAATTGCTATTCTATTTTGTAGGGTGGCATGTCTAACACTGCTGACATCTGTCAGCATATCACTGATTACAGAGAATGTGGCATTGGCTTGGTTACTCAGCCAACACCCTACCTGATCTAATTGTTTTAATGCTATTGCTGAAGCAAGTTGGGGTGAAAACAAAACTGCTGAAACTTTCCAGAGCATTCTAGGGCCTAAAATCACTATTACAATTCTCTTTATATCAATGGGCAGATCTCAACAAATCTCAAACTCTCAACAAATCCATTTCCCACAACCAGGGAGCTCAGATGTCTCCTGCAGTCAGGAAGACTCTGAATCCTCAATACCCTTCAGCCTTTTTATTTGACAATAAAACTATCACCTCCACTGAAGAACACTCTCCAAGATGCTTATTTTCTGACTCCTTAGAGGTTTGACCATATTAATTTATAATATAGTTAATTCAGTAGCCATGTAGGGGACTTCTTGAGTTATTTGAGGCATCCTTTGAGTCACCCTTTGAGCCATCATCTGCAGTTTTAATTAGTGGCCATTGTTACCAAAATCGGCTGGAAATAAACTTTCTAACACAGTTTTGAGTGTTAGAAAGTATTCTTTGTTGCAGTGCTGGTCACTCAGAGGATTCTTCCTCTAATCGAGTGCGCTGAGTATGGAGTGATAAGAGTGGTTGTCATACACAGTGATTGCATCTTCATTAGCTATTCTCCCTTACTTGATAGATATGTATTACTTTATTTTACATAGTCACACCCCTTACCAGAACTTGGTAAGTGAGGGCCATGAGCTACTCCTTTGTGTGGCTTAGTCATTGGCTATCCATTATTCCCCATCCCTCCTCAACAACTTTATGATGATACCAGGAAAAAATTCACTGCTAAGCCAAAGCACATAACTGGGACCCCTACACTCCAGTAGCAGCACTAAGCCCAAAAGTTGACACCATAGCCGAGGGCATCTCCACTCCCAGTGTGGCTACAGGAACCTGCCCAAATCCCCTCCCATCCCAGGTGTCCCCAGTCCCTGGCACTCAGCCCTTGTAGCACACGCTCACATGGCCCAGCTCTGGCTCCTGTCACTGCCTCTGGATCTGCTTGGCCAGGGCTGGGCCGGGCAGAGTTTGGTCCCGTTCTCCTTTTGTTCCACAGGTTCCCAGGTGAGCAGCTCCAGAGCACAGAACCTCTCTGGGATCAACCTTCTCAGCCCTCCATGTGTGTGACAGACCAGGATTCGTTCCCTCCCTTGGCACCTGCCCCTGACATTGGTTTCCCTGGATGTTGTGGGTTGGGGCTTCCTGCCCTCTCTGCTGTCCCTGCAGACAGTGAAGCCGCTCCTGGAGCAGAGACCCTGAATGGAGCAGAGCCTCTGCTGCCACACCCCATCTCCCAGACCCTTTCCCAGTGTTTCGCCACTCAGCAGGGTCAGCACAAAAGAAACAGGCACCAACTTAAGGAACAGGTGCAATTTACTATAATGCAAAACTGCTAAGAATCATGAAAGGATGAGCTCAGCATCGCACATAATCATTACAACAAAAGATTGCATACAGTGATTAAGAAAGATACATCACCAGTTACCCCAAGACTTTACCAGCCTCCAGAACAGATGGGGAGCCCCTGTCACAGTGAAGCACAGGAGAGCCCCTCTCAGTAACTGGGAATTACTGTGGTGTGTCCACCTGATGGCAACGAGGCTTCCAACTTCATGGGCAGAGCGTCCTGTTCTTATATTGATCAATAAGCAAGGTGACATCACCTGTAGTGCAGGAACATCTGGTTTCATTCTCCTCTTGAGATCCTCCCAAGGCCTGGCCGGGGATCAAGGGGGAACCAAGGAAATTGTCTTTGATCCTACACCCCCAAATATGGCCAGATGTTGGATTTCATGGTCTTGTCTGATTTCTGAATATGGAGAGGTATATGCGTGTTTCACTAATGAGCACATTCATAGATCATATTGCTAATGATGCTTCATTAATGACCAGATACATTTATCATATGGCTAATAATATTTCCCTAATGAGCAGATAGATATAACATTTGGCTGAAAGATTCATCTGCAAGTCAAGTTTGACTCAGGGCCTAAAATGTTCAGGCCTCAGGCAGGGCCTGTTCTTCAGACCTTAGTAATTCACCCAGTGCCACCTCCCTGTCCCCTGCCTGTCTGCAGCACACAGAGCTCGAGTCACTCCCAGCTGTGTCTCCCCTGAACACAAAGGAGACACAGCAGCACAGTCCAGATCAACTCCTTTATTAGCAGAGCCTGCAGGGAATGAGGCTGGATCAGCCCTTCAGCCAGCTCTCCAGGAGGGCTTGGCCCTCGCATTGCCAGCAGGGTTGCAGCACCTGCACAGCAAAAGTCCCCAAACCTCCCTGGGGCAGAGGCAGCTGGTGCCACCTTCTCCAGAGCACGGCTCCAGTGCCACCAGCCTGTCTGGACAGCACCAGCACTGCCCCCAGTGCAGCTGCAGAAGGTGCTGGCAGACAGGATTCTCCACATGGGGCATTCCAAAGGCTTTTGCTCAGCAGTGAGGCCAAGGGCAGGAGCAGCTCCTGCTGGGGCTGAGGGCTGGAGGGAAGGGCAGCAGCCCCAGGCATCTGAGCAGGAGCAGCTGCCCTGGACAGACACACAGCACCTCAGAGACACAGTGTGAAAGCACTGTCTGAGCCCCGGGGCTGTTGTGTCACTGCTTTCCTGAGCCCGGAGGCACAACAGCTCCAGCTGGGAGAACAGCCTCAGTTGATCCAGGAGGCTGCAATGAGGGAGGGAAGAATGGTGCCCAAAAGCCAAGCAGCCCAACTTGCAGCCAGCATGGAGCTGGCCTCATGTCCTGCAGCGCTTTCTCCAAGCAGGACACCTCCTTGCTGCAGGAAAACTGCCTTAGGGGCACTGTCCCTTCTTGTCTCACAGCAGCTGATCCAAGGGGTGCTTGGAGTGCTGCCTTTGCCCTTGCCCTGGCCTGTGGGCTCAGGCTTGGCCATGAAGCAAATCAACCCCAGGAGAGGGTTTGGTTTGGCTCTAGAACAATGCAGAGGGAAATGTTTATGGCAAGAAGGGAAGAGGATTCTGGCTTTATCATGAAGCGAGGGAGTTGCTGAGCAATGGCCACAGTAACATGACTTATTTCACCAAATTTGGGAGCAATTGGATACCATTATCTTCATTGGGTTTGAGACTGTCATCATTGTAACTGCATTTTGTGGACAGCCTTGAAGCAAGCTCTTCTAAACAGCAAAGCCACTGTGGCTCTTCCTCCACATGGATGTGGCCTAACGCCTGTCCAATTCGGACAGAACTTCCTGCTTGGTGATTCTCCGCCATGCCTCAGGGATTTCTCCTTTGCCCTGAAATTTCCTTTTGTACAAAGCTTCCAGGTGTGTCCTGAAATGAGACACAAACCATTTCCAGTACACCTGCACAGATGAATCAGGAAGAATGTTCCAAGTGGAATAAGGAGGTCCAGCATCGCGGTATGTCTTGTAGGGGATAGTTTTTTTCCCACGAATTATTAATGTGCAGTTACTAGCAACAAGGTTGGAACAGATATCGATGATCATGTGATCTGTCCCTTGCCACTTTTTTCCCATCACAGCTTGTGGGCGATGGAAGATCAGCTGATGGTCTCCATCATGTCCCTGCATGGTGTTTGTGCAGACAGCCCCACAAAAGGGACACTGTTCCCAGCACCCTGAATAATGCTCTGCCAGGATGGTGTGAGGCTGCCTTGAAAATGAGCTCAGGTCAGCATCAGCAAATTCTTTCTTGAGCCTGTCCCTCATGGCAGCCAGAGATTCTACCACAGCGCTGCTCAGGAACTCAATGTCTGTGACCTCCTGGTGCTCGATGCCCTTCAGGTCACTTCTGGGCAAGCTGATCACCTCTGTCAGTTCGCTGCAAAATTCATCCAGCCAAAGAGAGATTTTGTCTTCTCTGTCTTTTCTGTCTTTGACAATTTGGGTTGATAAAGAAACAGCTGACAAGATGTTTCGATAGAGAAGATTAAGGGAGGAATCTAAAAACTTCTGCAGCCTCCTGCTCTCATCTAAACAGTAACTCTTCACTCGTGTCTCAATGTAACTCTGAAAAAACTCTCTTGGAAACTTCAGGTACTGCTTGAAATACTCAAAGTTTTCTTGTTCTGCCAGGTATTTCAGGATGCAAACTTCCAGATTGGCTCTGTTGCCCTGGAAATCTGGCAATTTTCCCTGCATGTCATCAGCAATGTCTTTAGCTGTCCTCTCATAGACTGCCTGGCGAAGAGCTGGTTCAATCTTGTTACAAAGGAAAACAGCAAAAGCTGTGATGGAAGTGGCTCCTTGGCAGGAAATCTGGAAACATTGGAAGAAATCTTCACTCTTGCTCCTCAGGTACATGAGTGGGTCATTTGCCTTTTGGAATGCTTCGTGCATGGCTTTAAACCTTTCTGCTGCCATTTTGCACAGATACAGAGACAAATCTATGCTGTACTCTCTGTTAAAAATATATTTTGCATTTCTGGGGACAGAGTTCACTCCTTCCTGTACTTCATTGAGTATTTCATGAATAAAAATTCGACTATAATCACGTTTCTCCTGTTCCTTCTTATCAATATTTGCTATCACGCTCACTATGATCTTGTCTGTGATGTGCTGCAAGTTGATCAATTTAGCATCAGAAATCTTCTTGCTGATGACACCAAAATGCTTTTTTTTCATTACATGTTTCTCCTTGTCAAAAGAAAATCCTCTGCCTCTGGGAAATGACCTGATCCGTGCATGGAAACCTGGCTCCTTAAAGCACTCTAGAAGGACATCTTCAATTTCTGCATCAATATCCACCCGTTCTGGAGGAGGAGCAGCACGGGAGACTTCAGCAATCCACTTGTTCCAGACAAGAGTAAAGTTGTCTCTCAGTTCTCTCTCACTGAGGCTCTTCCCTTTCAGAGTCACAGCCAGCTCCTTACTCCTGCTCAGGAGCTCATCTTCATATTCCAACTTCCTTGCATCCAGTTTCCTCTGCTCCTTCTGTAGCTCAATAAGATTCTCACATTTCTTTTTTGTTTCAAGAAGAAGAGTCTCCTTCAGTTCTTTGAGCTTCAGCTCTGTGCTTGATTTCCACTGCACCAGTATTTCGTGGTCTTTTTCCTCCCCAAAATACTTTTCCACTTCTTTCTCGATGGCATCACTTGTCTCTTGCACCAGCCCTTCAACGTGATCTCTGCTGACATTCTGCAAGTCCCCATTGCGAATTTTGTTCTCCAGTCTCATCTGTACATCTAAGATGTGACTCCTCAGCCTCCAGGTCCACTGACTAAAGGCACTTTCCAGTTTCCTGTAGGCAGCAATCTCCAGGGAATTCTTGAAGCTGAAAACAAAGTTTTCATTCAGCAAAGCATTCCAGAGGTCACCAATCCGATCTTTCAGGCTTGAGAACCTCAAAATGCTGCGCTGCGACTGCTTCTGGGCAGCCTGGAGGATTTTGCTCTTTAGTTGCTGGACATTCTGGCTGTAGGTGGGGTTGGGTGGTGCCATTGGGGGGTTTCCTTCCCACAGGTGAGCAAAGTAGTGAATGTGGGTGTTCACATCAAAGCCAATGACATCGCTGAAGGAGGAGACATCACAGAATTCCTGCTGAGCAGCTACCATGGTCATTTTATCCAGCTTTTCCTGCAAACGCCTTTGTCCTTCCATGTTCTGCTCCTTGGCAGTTATTTCTCCCACATTTTGGTGGACAAAGAGGCAGCTTGGGGAAAGATTGACTTTCTTCATCCGCAGGAAAGCCTGCACAGCAATCTCGAGAACATCCTGCATTTCTGATGGATTTTCTCCAAAGATATTGATCACAGTCAAGTTGCCAACACCAATGACAAAGGTGGCCAGCTCATTGTCATGGTTCAGGGACTGTTTATTGGCCATCTCAATGGCACGAAGTCCCTCTGTGTCCACCACCAGCACAAAATCAAAGCCCAAGTCTTGCTGCAGCTCCTCGCCCACTGGGATGAGCTGCATGAAGGCTCCACGGGTGCATCTCCCTGCGCTGACGTTGAACTGCAGACCAAACATGGCATTCAGCAGGGTGGACTTGCCCGTGCTCTGGATGCCCAGCACAGAGAGCACAAACACTCGTTTGTCCCCCAGCCTCTCAATTAAGCTGTCAAAGATTGCTGCAACCCAGCGCAAAGGCAGGTAAGAAGCATCCCCATCCATCAGTTCCATGGGATACCCTAAAACCATCAGCTCTGCTGCAATTTCTGGCATTTTGGTAAAACTCTCACTCTTACAGTTCAGTAGTTCTAGGGCTACATAAATCTGCCCTGCCTCTCTCAGAAGGTGCTCCAGGCCAATGGATGAATCGTTGAGTTCTTCAGAGAGGGCATCCAGCTGATTCTGCAACTCAGTATTCACACTATTTTTTTCATGGTTTTTATTTCTTGACAGGATTTCTGACCATAACTTGTGATAGTCATGCCTCAGTTCTTCAAGGGGATCACAGGACAGCTCATCCATAAAGACTTTCATCCAATGCAGGAAGTATTTCTTGGTATCTGCTGGCTGGGCATGGAGAAAGCCAAGGAATGATTTCATCAGTGGATTGAGAGGAAAGGCTTGCTCAAGTTGTTTTCTTCGTATTGCTTTCTTCTCATTTTCAATTCGGCTGCGATGATGCTCAATGCTCTTGTCCCCCTTCTCCTGCAAGCGAGTGAGTTCTTTGTCCTTTTTGCACCACTGGTACCACAGTTTTCCTTGAAGTGGCAGCAGGTGGGATTTGATCTCAGACAGCTTCTCTTTCTTCAGAAGGTCCACCAGCTCCTTGGCCTTTGTTTTGGCTGTCACACATGCAGGTTGGTCTGCATCCACTATGAATCCATGCTGGCGAGCTTTGTCCACACAGGCGTCTAGACTGAAATGTGGATTAGACCCTTCCAGGAGATGGCCAATTGTCTTGCTCAGCTGGTCCATCAGCTCTGCTTCATTTCTGTTCTTCATCCCTATTTTTACTTTTTTACTAGGTCTGCCAGTTGCAACATTCTCTTTTTCCGCAAAAAGACAAACCAAAGGTTTTTGTGACTGCAACAGGCCCTGAAGAAGCTCTTTCCCCCTGCTGTCCATGTGCTCCAAATCAGACACAAGAGCCACGTTGACAGCAGATATCTCCTGCAGGAACTGCAGCTGTGCTCCATGATCCCTGGCATCTCCATGCAGGTTACAGAAAGCCACGCAGCACTCAAAGGTGTCATCAGGGCTTCCGTGGGGGCAGTACCAGGCGATCTCCACCACCCCTTCCATCAGCAAACGCTCTCTGGTGCTGCCTCTGCAGTGGCGGTGGAAGAAAGTGTCGTGTTTGCGTCTGCTCAGCAGAGCGCTCAGGAGCTGAGACTTGGAAGACGAGGTCGAGCTGCCAATGCGGATGAAGGACACGATGGGTGTCTGGGCCTGAAAGATGAGTTTGTTGTTGTAACTCTTTGTTCTGGCCTGCTTTCCTGACTTCTCCACCTCTTTCCAGCTCTTTTGGATTTGGCTGAGGGCGTAGAGCGGGAACTCGATGCGTGAAGTGCACGGGTTGGGCACCAGCAGAGGCAGCGCCAGTTGGCAGAAGGCCAGCTTGGTTGCAAGGGTCTGTCTCAGGAAGTCATCAGCACAATGGAAAATGGCCATCTGCAGGTCCATAGGGTGCACATGCCCATCCCTGCTTGCACATTCAGGGGCTGGGCCCATCAAATCACCAAGAAAGTTTTCAAGGGAGACTGACAGCTCATCCTCTGGCTTTGTAGTTTCTGGCATGGGGCCAAGACTTGGGTTGCTGTCATCCCAGCAAGTCAGGTACCTCACCCCATAATCCAAAGTTAACAACTTTTGCAAGAAGTAAGATGGCTGATCTGTCTCCTGGCTGGGCTGGCTGTCCTGCAGAGAGGTCTTACAGATGGTGTGGAAATCTCCCATCCCCATTTTTCTTGGGTAGTGACTTTCGAGTCCAAGGCGCTTGAGCAACCGGAGGAACTCCTGGTTTGCAATGGCTTCATTTCCTTTGCATTGGCTGCTGTCGGATTTGAATTGGGATTGACTGGGGGGCTCAGGTGTTGCAAAAGTGTCTTCCAGGTCTCGGAGGATGTTCTGCAACCACTTTTCATCCCATTTGTCATCCAAACACTCATTGATCAAGGAACGCAAGTCCCGTTCCAGCCTCTCCCAGTCTTCACCTTCACTGTGCTTTTGGAGGAGATTCTTTATCCGTGTGGACCACAAGCCCTTCTTGTGATTTTCCATGAAAACTAAACGCTCCCTCTTCTGCTCAGGGGACAGCTCTTGACTTTCAGGTGTCACAGTCAGACCCGTCAGCAGAAGGGAGCCCTCAGCTCTGTCGGCATCTTGCTCCTTCAGGTTCACGTACTCCTCGTGTGTCACTTGCATTTCCTTGGCCATGTACTGAATTTCTGGGTGTCCAAGCAGGTGCTGGAAAGTGCTACTTTCCACCTGGTACCCTGTGCTGGTCGCAATCAAGAGCACCAAAAGCTCCATGTCCTTCTGCTCCTGTTCCTGCAGAGACTGGAGTAAGGAATAAATGGCGAGGCTGCTGGTCAGGGTGGCTTTTTTCTTTGCATCACGGACAGCAGAAGCAGAGCTTCCTGGTGCGTAGGTGACAGAATGGATGTGCTCCTTCATTTGCTGCAGTATTTTGATGAGCTCTCCAAGCTCACAGACTTTGGGAGATCTGGGAAGCAGGTGCCCAGGCTGGAAGATCCATTGCATAATGAAGGAAGCCTCAGGGAAGTCCTTGACAGAGTAAATATGAGGATCCAGGAGGCTTCTCAACATGACCTTGACAGAGGTGGCGTTTTCTGGATGTGACTCCTGGCAGCTCCGCATGGTCTTCACCAGGAAGTCCTGCAGGGCCTTGTCCGAGAGGCACACGTTGATCCACACACTGGGGTTCTTGGTTTTTGCATTCAGATCATCTTTTAGCTCCATCAGCATGAGCAGCTTCCTTTCATCCACTGTCACCTCCCAGGCCTTCACAGTCTCCATGAAATCTCTGGCCTCTTGCACTGCAATTTCTATTTCCTTCCCAAAAATGGTGCCAACACTCTGATTTGTCAGCTCTTCGTATGCAGCCCTGAGGGCTCTGCTCATCTGACCCACGGACTTAAAATCCTTGCTGTGATTGTCCAGGATGACATCCCACACTGGGATTAGCTCAAAGCCACGGTCGATAACGCACCACGTTGTGTTATCAGACACCAGCCCCGCTTTCCACTCAGGAAGAGAAGCTGTGTCTGGTGGGCCCCCTGTGTTGACCTTGGAGACCTGAATTGCTGTATGGGAACTGTCTCCAGCTCTCCCCAGGACAGAAGCCTGTGAGATGGATATAGAAACATCCAGGGCCCCTCCAGCACTTGCCAGGAAGGCACCATAGCTCTTTGAGACAAGGCTGTTCAGTGCATCACGTGTTTGTTCTTTCATCTCTTTCTGCTGCTCATCTTGGAATCCTTCTGTTGATGCCTTCCACCAGAATATACCCCCAAAGTGGAGGGGACCCTGGTTTATGTGGGACCCAAACCTGCTGAAGAACCTCTCACACCTATTCAGCAGGGGGGCCTTGTCTTCCTGAGTGAAGCTCAAAAGCTGCTCCATGTCTTGCAGCTCCTTCAGAGCCTCATCTGAGAGGCAAAGCTGATGCCTTTGGAAGTAGCAGGAGGCCAGAGGGATGTATTGGTACATGGTGGTGCAAAAGTAGCTCTGCTCAGAGCGGGACTGGTGGGTGTCCTGTGACTGCGAGGAGCTGCTATCACCTAGACCCACTCCAAGATTAATTCCCCAGAAGGTAGCTTTGGCAGAAATGCTCATGCTGAACCCCAGCTGCTCCATGGACTTGGTGAAAGTGGCTTCTGCTGCAGAGGAGGAGAACTCCTTCCTCTCAAGAAGGGATCCTTGCTCCGA
This sequence comes from Phylloscopus trochilus trochilus, assembly GCA_016584745.2. Lineage (NCBI taxonomy): Eukaryota > Metazoa > Chordata > Aves > Passeriformes > Phylloscopidae > Phylloscopus > Phylloscopus trochilus. The sequence continues at coordinate 948,249 of WQNJ02000101.1, forward strand.
ACCGGTGAGCTTGAATCCCTCAGGAACCCTGAGGAGCTGCTCTCGCTTTGCCAGCACATCTTCAGGTCTGCTGGTCTTGTAGATGCCCTGCAGGGCCAGTCCTCCTGACGCTCGCCTCAGCACCTCCGTGTCAGGGATGTTCTCCCTCCTGCCTGCTGACAACTCCTGCTGCTCCAGATGCTTCTGGATGCCCTCCAGCATATCTGCCAAGGGTTTTTTTGGTGGTGGCCAGAACTCTTTGGGAATCTCCATGGCTTGCCACAGAGTCTCTGCTTTCTCCCTCACAGCATCCTGGCTGTCGCTGCGGCTGTTGAGCATTTCTGTCAGATCCTTCAGGGCTTGTTTGGCCACTTCTTGTCTTTGCTTTGTCTTCTCCAAGTGCTCCTTCTGCACCTCTTTAGCAGTTGTTTTCTCATCTGTTATTTTCAGAAGTTTCTGGAGTGCCTTTTTCTCCCAGGGATGCTGTACCTCACACTCCAGCTTGAAGTAATCTTTATAGTCCAGATGCTGCAGGGCTTCTCTGCACTTGATTCCCAGGATCTGTGTCATCTTGGGCAGCCAGTATCCAGCATCCAATCCTTCCTTTTCTAATTCCTCTGCTAGGAGCCGTGACTTTGCCTCCCCCTCTTCTGTGTCCTCCTGTGGAGCCATGTCTATGGAGGAACAAAAGAGATTTTCCTTAAGGTCTGTCAGAGGCCCCAGACTCCTGGCAGAGGCTCTGCAGCAGCTGCAGCCCAGGGGATTGCTCCCAGCTGGCTGCTGGAGCCCAGCCTGGGATGGCACAAGAGGCAGGGTCTCCTTCCTAGCACACTACGTGTGCCTGTTGCTTTCCCATTTGAAGGATCAACGCTGAGATTAAGTGTGTATCCCCGAGACACACACAGACACAAACACAGGCATAGACAGAGACACAGAGACACAGAGACACCGAGACACAGACACACAGACACACACAGACTCAGCCACACAGCCTTCCCTGGCGAAGGTGATGCCTTCACCAATTGCCCACATCCTCTCAGCAGAACTCCTCAATCCACAAATGCAGACAGCTGGGGGCATTCCTGGCTCCCTGCAGCACTGGTACAGCCCCTGTGCCCATCCAACATCCCTGCCTGCATCCTGCACCCTCTGCCCAGCCCCACACCTGCCCTGCTCAATGCCTGGCCCAGCCTGCTGCTTCCAGCACCCAGAGGCAGCGCTCACACACTCCCCCATGGGCACCCCACACTCCCCAGACACACTCCCCCCACACCCAGCACGGCCACACAGGCTCTGAGCTGTGCTCCTGCTCCAGCTGCCGGCGCAGCCCCTCCCTCACCCCACTCAGGCCTCTTGCCAGGAGCTGCTTCCTGGCACACTCAGGGGGCCCAGCCCTCTGCAGGGGGAACACCCACCTTATCCTGTCCCACAGCTGTGCCTGGGGCATCCTGGTGGCCCATCAGGAGAGAATGGAGACTTTGGGAGCCCATTCAGAGGGCTGCCCTCCATGATCTGCTGCTCGTTAGCACAGAGGGTCTCATCAGCCAAGTGCCCATTGGTGGCCATCTCAGCCACAGCCACCATGGAGCACCCTAGCCTTAAAGTCTCTGGTGACAGTAGGAAAAGTGCCAGCAAATCTTCAACCCTGGTCTTGAGGGGAGCAGAGTTCTGGCTGCTCAGGGGTGACTTACAGAAGGCCCCTGGGAAATGGCTTTGGAATGTGCTGGGGTCCTGTCTTGGGGATTGTTCTTACCCCAGAGCACGTTTTTGATAGAGTATAATTGGTCAGCCTTTTATGGTTAATACCCTAATCCCTGTGTAGATTGTATACCTTTCTGTGACAAATATATATTATAGTTTAAACTTTTGTAAAATATTAAAATAGAGGATATGCCTCAGGTCATCAGGGCAGAGAGGCCACCTACAGATGGACACAAGACCTAGGGGTGGATCTAACCATGGGCAGTATTTCTCAGGTTATCCATGACTGTGAGACGTGCTACCATCAAACATGTGAAGCCCCTCTGGTATGGTGGACCGTGGTCCAAGTATAAGTATGGGGAGGCCTGGCAGATTGATTACATCACCCTGCCCCAAACACACCAAGGCAAGCGCTACGTGCTGACCATGGTGGAAGCCACCACTGGATGACTGGACACCTATCCTGTGCTTCATGCCACTGCCCAGAATACAATTGTAGGCCTTGAAAATTAATGTGTATTATAACACATCATTATAATTATAAAAAAACACATTATTATAATATAATTATAAAATATATTATTAATATAACATATATAATATATTATATATATTATATTATAAAATAATTATAACACATTATTATAATATAAAACACATTATTATAATTAATGTGTATTATAACATTCATTTTGCAGGAGTAATTGTAGTTGTGAAATAATAACTGATGCCTTTATTTCTGTAACTAACGGACAGTAGTGAAATAGCTAATGTTGATTGAAAGTGTTTGTAAAAATGGCTAGAACATCTGTATGATAAGATAATATTGAAAAAAAAAAACAGGCAAACAACACCAAAAGAGCAAGGAGGAATCTACCACCGACCTTTTGGCTATCAGTAATTGTCAAACCACAGACCAGGGGCCTCATGAGGAAATAAAATACAAGACTGTCAAAATCACGTCTGTATTGTGGTACATAGTGTAGGAAGATGAGGTCGTCGAAGTAACATAATGAATTCCCATAAAATATAAACTCAAAGGAATGTTTGAATATGTATAATCTTCATGAATATGAATTTGGCCAATGCAATTAAAATTACATAAGAAGAGTTGTTACAGTTAACTGTATGCTTTCCTGCAGTTTGCCAGACACCCCAACACTGGATACTGTCCCTTTTATCCCTTATTAAACTTTAATTTAAAGAATGAGCCTTATTTCTCACATTGTGCAAAGGAGTGATCTCCAGCCCAGCCCCCACTGTTTCTGGGTTTTTGCTACACTTGCATTCCCCACCCCGGCTCTGCAGTGGCGCTGAGAGCGGCTGCTCCCCGCGGGCTGTGCAGGGGAAGCCAACTCTCCTCTCCCCTGTCCCTGAGCCACCATTGCCGGCCCAGAGGCGGCCGAGCTCTCTCCACAGCGCCCCCTGCAGCCGCGGGGGAATCATCGCACCTGCCCTGCCCGGCCGGGAGCCGCCAGCGCCCCTGCTGGCTGTGCCTGGAACTGCACCAAAGGGGCGGTGACTGACAGGTGAGACAAGGCTGGGGTTGGGTTTCTGGCTTTGTTTGTTGTTGCTTCTGCTGGTGCTGTTTGTTTCTCCTGGTATATGTACATCCTCTAGTAAATTCTTGTTATTCCTTTTGCCATATCTTTGCCTGAAAGACACATCATTTCAAAGCTATAATAGTATGGAGAGAAGGGGGGCATATTCTCCATTCCAGGAAGGTTCCCACCTTCCTTGGCAGACACCTGTCTTTTAAACCAGTACTGGTCCATCACTGCTGGTCACTTTTTTTGAAAAACCATTGAAGGACAAGGCACTCATGGGTCACAGCCACTAGGGACTCAACAGGGAAAGTCCTGCTCGTCACCCTAAATTTCCTTCTACAACACATTAACCCAGGGAGTTGATCAAGGACAGCCAGTTAATCTGAGCTTTTTGGACTTCAGTAAAGCTTTTGATCCTGCCTCCCCCAGGATGCTGGTGTGTCCCTTCCACCTCTGGCCGTTCCATCATTCCATGATTCTCACCCTTTGAGAATTGATTTGGTGCTTTCACTGGACACCTGCCCTGACACCTTTAGGGGTTTTGACACTGTCACACAACCCTGAAAATTGCCCCAGTCTCAGTTCACTTGGATACTGCAGAGATTTATTCCTTGCAAAAAATCCTCCTGAGCATGCAACCTCTATCCACCAAGGCCATCAAACTCTTACCAGCACAGGTATTGATCTGAGGGGTTTGGACTCAGGTTTAGATCCGAGGGCTCCTGCACCCTGCCAGAGTCTTAAGCGGCTGCTTTCCTGTGGGAATCCAGGTAGATTTGGGCCATCTGAGCTAGGGCTGTGGGCTCTGATTCCCCTCACCCACCTCTCAGCAGATGCTCCCGTTGCTCCAAGCCTTGGCTTCCCAGCAGACACCAACAGCCGAGGGCGCCAGCTCAGGGGACACAGCACAGTGGCAGTGGCAGGCCTGGGGCACACAGCAGGGTGTGGAGAAGAAAATGGGAACCACCTTAAGAACTCAGGAGGAAGAGCATCCGGAAGGATAGGCACAAAATCCTAAAGGAAAAGAGAAGACAGTCAGGAGAAGGCAACCCATGAGCATGGAGGATTCATTCCAGAGAGTGCTGGAGGCCAACCTTTCTTCCCCTACGGGGAAAGCAGAACCAAAAAAGCCACTGTCTCAAGACAAGGGCAGTTCAGCAGCAGAGGAAAGCTGAGTGTGCTGGCAGAGCACAGGAGGGACTTTAGACACCAATTGTTTTCTTTGGGCACATGTCCAGCTGCTCCCTGGACAGCAGAGGCTCAGTGCAGGACAGCTGCTCAGGAAGGGAACTGCTGGCTCTGGGTCACTTGCTGAAGCTTGTCCACTTGAGCCACTTGTCCCAGCCCTGCCCCCTCCCAAATTCTTTCCCACTGGAGCAGTGCCAGGGCTGGTTCAGTCTCCAGAGTCAGAAACTGCACTGGACAACATTAACTCCATCCCAGCCACAGCCTGAACCTGCCCTCAGACATGCTTGGCAGACCCTGCACGGCTTTCCATTGCTGCAGGAATAGGGAAAAAAACCCACGACACTGTGTCAGTATCAGAGGTACTAAGCACATTCAGGGCATAATTCATGATCAAGCTTCTCCTTGGAAATAAACGAGGGAGGAAGCAAGGCAGGCAGCAGGACCTGCCATGGCAATGCCTGCACCCCGTTTCATGGGAACAGCCCCCCGAGAGTGTTTTTCCCAGCCCTGCCCCAGGGAAAGGGGCTCTGGGAACACTGCTACCTCTGTGGGGCTGTCTCAGGGACCAGAGGGCTCTGGGTGCTGACGCTTAGACTGTAAGAGAGGAGAATCCCACCCTCCTTGCATGGGGATGAAGAACTGACCCTCAGGACTTTGGGACAGAGCAGGATGTGCCGTGCCTGCCCCTCATCACCACGGAGCTGCCCTGCACCCAAAGGAGAGGTGAGGGGCCAGGAACTCCCCCAGCATCAGTCCCATGGCTCCTGCCTTCAGGGGAGCGCAGCCATCCGGCCCCACCTCTGAGCCCGGCCCGGCTCCCAGCTCAGCCCCCGCAGCGCACACGGCTCTCCCGAGCTCCCCCAAAGCGGCTGCCAGCAAAGGCGGCTTCCTGCAGCCCACGGAGGAGCAGACACCGCCCTCAGACCCCTCAGACTCCTCTTCTCCTGCCCTGCCATCTCCCCTGCCGTGCCAAAACAGCGGCAACAGGCGGCAGGAGAGTGACAAGATCCTTCTCTCTGCTGCTCCCAGCCCCACAGCTCATCCATCCCCAGGGCCCTACCTTCTCCCGCCGTGCCCCGCAGCTCCTGGATGGGAGAAGCCCAGCTCACACCCTCTTTATGCAGCCTGGACTATTACCTGGGTGTGACTTCACCTTTAACTGGGGTATTGGGGTCGTTCCATTAATCAGGCTTTTTACTGCAGCACAGGGTGAAAGTGAAACCAATCTTTTGGAGTCAGATAATTTAATTACACCACCTGTGGTTCAGTTGGCTCACAGGTAACTCTCATCTGTTGCAGACCTCTGACCTTTAACTCCTGTGCTGATTGTCAGTAATAATATTGTAAACTGTGAGAGTTGGGTATGCATATGAAAAAAGCAGGAGAGGGACTTTGGACAAGGGCGTGGAGGGACAGGACAAGGTGAAATGGTTTCCCACTGCCAGAGGACAGGGATAGATGAAATATTGGAAAGGAATTGATCCCTGGGAGGGTTGTGAGGGGCTGGGATGGCATTCCCTGAGAAGCAGTGGCTGCCCCATCCCAAGACAGGGACAACTTCCACTGTCCCAGGTTGCTCCAAGCACTGTCCAACCTGGCCTTCCTTGGACACGTCTCCAGCAGAGGGAGCAAAGCAAGAACAGCACCTGACTGCTTCTTTCTTGGCAGGGGACATCCCACACCTGACAGTAACAGAGTGCTGGGCTTTGGCAGAGGACATTCAACACCTGACCAGAGCCGGGTGCCTGGATTGCTTTTCCCTTGGGATGTGGACACACAATTCCTGCTCCACAGCCTCAAAACCAGCACTGGAGTTTGGATATTGAGACCACCAGCCTGCCAGGACCAACCATCACCTACCTACCCGAGGCTGACAAGTCACAAGTGCTGGAGCAGACATCCCTGGCATTTGTCCAGCCTCAGAGGAAGCCTCAGTACCTGCCCAGCAGGGCTGGCACACATCAGCTTCAGAGCAGGGATTTGGTCCCTCCCTTCCCATTTTAGCTTAGCCTGTCTCCAGAGGGATATTTCCTACACCCAAAGAAATCCCTGCTGCAGGAGTGTTACAGGTACAGAACCCCAGGATCCCTGAGGTTGGAAAAGCCCTCCCAGACCCTCAAGTCCAACCTGTGACTGATCCCCACCTTGTCACCAGCCCAGAGCACTGAGTGCCATTTCCAGGCCTTCCTTGGACACTTCCAGGGATGAGACTCCACCACCTGCCAGGGCAGCCCCTGCCAGGGCCTGACCACCCTTTCCAGGGAGAAATTGCTGCTGATGTCCAAGCTGAGCCTGCCCTGGCCCAGCCTGAGGCCATTTCCTCTTGTCCTATCCCTGTGCCCTGGGAGCAGAGCCCAACCCCCCCTGGCTGTCCCCTCCTTGCAGGGAGTTGTGCAGAGCCACAAGGTCCCCCCTGAGCCTCCTTTTCTCCAGGCTCAGCCCCTTTCCCAGCTCCCTCAGCCTCTCCTGGGGCTCCATTCCCTTGCCCAGCTCCATTCCCTGCCCTGGACATGCTCCAGCCTCTCCAAGTCTCTCCTGTCAGGAGGGGCCCAGAGCTGTCCCCAGCACTGGAGGTGCCCCAGCAGTGCCAGCACAGGGGACAGGCACTGCCCTGGCCCTGCTGCCACCCCAGAGTTGGCACAGCCCAGGGACCACCTGGGCACCCCTGGGATCCTGTCCAGCTGCTGGCACAGCACCCCCAGGAAATCTTCTCCAGCACCATTAAACCATGACATCCTCTCTGCCAGTGTTGCACCTGGTGCTGCACAGCTTCCTCAGGCTCAGGAGCTCCTCAGTGTCCCCGCAAGAGCAGCCACAGGACCATTCCCTCTCTGCCCCTGCCAGCCTGGGACAGCAGGAGCACACTCCTGCCTCGCCCCCAGCCAGCAGGAACGTGCACACTGCAAACTGAAATCATCTGCACTCCTGACTCCATAGCAGGAGTGACCCAGCCAGGGCTGGACAAGGCCTTATGTACATACATAGATCAATCAAGGCAAATAACCAAATATACATCCACTCTGGCCACATGCAAAAATATTCCATTAAGTAATAAAGGATGATGCATCTGGGTGAAACTCACTTATGGAAGACGCTTCCATTTTGATTCCCTAATCTAAATTGGTTAAAACAGTTGTTAATGAGAATCTTGTTGTTAAGAATAATCACCTTGTGTACACACATATTTAGCCAGTGCTTTTTGTGGTGTGTCTGCAAACCACAGTGTCTTACGATGATCGGAAGAGTTATAAATTGAGATATAGAGCAGGAAGAGGAACATATTTCTGGAGGATGAATGCACAGTCATTTGTGAAAGAATTCACAAAAAAGAAAAAGAAAGGGGGGATTGAAACCTAAGTGTTATGTAATGAAAGATTAACAACAAGTAATACTGTAAAAAGACGTGCAAGTAAAGCAAGCAAGACAGCAGAGCGAACAAGATAGCAGAGCAAGTGAGATAACATGAGCCATAAAGTGTAAGCCAGCACATTTTAATAGAACTTGCAAACTGCAAACTGCAAAATTAGCTAAAAACAAGTTACACTGAAAAATAAGAAGGACCAGGCATGCGCTGAAGATAGAGGTTAAAAGCTCAAACATGGGGAAGACTACAGGAGCCTTCATCAAAAGACCACCAGAAGACTAACGACTGCCACAGAAGGAACTGATGCATGTGTGAAAGCAACAAACTGCTATAAAACCACAACACAGCTGTATGCCATTCTGAGTATGCTAATGATATGTTGTAATTGTGACATTGAGTAGAAGGACTTTTAAGATGTAACTGTAAGCTAAAGATGACTGAGTGAGTTTTTGGCACAGACATCCCCCTCACTCCTAGCACTAAATAAACCAACATCTGCTCTGTAGCTATCTGACTGTAAAGTTTTATTTTTCTTGCCCAGATTTGGGCTTCATGAGCAATGATAGAAAATCCAGTTACCTGTGTTCTCCAGGATTCTCAAGTGCCCATTAACTGTTGTAATTCTTTCTGATCTAATGCATGATTCCACCACTCAGTCCAGACTGAAGACATTGGTGTGGAGGAGCATTGGGGCCAGACTGGGAGGGCTGTGGAGAGAGCAGGGAACCGAGGAACCACAGACAGGGAGCAGCTGCTGCTTTTCCAGCTGTGCTGTGAGTTGGACACTCTCCTCCACACCCTGGAAGAGCTCTGGGAGCAATGGAGCCCTGGGAACCCTCCTTGTCTCCTCCCTCTCTCTGACAGACACCAGAGAGCCCCGACTCGGGAGTCCCTGCCCAGCTGCCCCCCTGGCCAGGGCAAAGGGAGAGGCAGCAGGAATTCGGAGAGGACGTGCCCAGGAAGCAGCAGGACAGAGCAGAGAAGGACAAGAGGGCTGGAAAAGTGGCCAGTGCTGAGGAAGTTCCTGACTGTATTGGGTTTTACATGGCCTGGTTTTTGGTAGTGAGGGGGCCAAAGAGGTTGTTTCCATGAGAAGCTGCCAGAAGCCTCCACCAAAAAGGCCAACTCCTTGCCTGGAGATGGGCTGGACCAGCATCTCCTGCCCTGGGGAGCAGCTTTGAGCCAGCTCTGAGAAGGAGAAATGGGGTGTCTTGGCTACAGGAGTGTATGAGTCCAGGGCATTCCTTTGGATACCCTGGACAGACAGAGACCTGAAAAACTGTCTTGGTTTTGAAAGACAGGTGTCTGCCAGGGAAAGCTGCAGTTTCCCTTAGGATGGAGAATGTAAACCCCTCACCTCCACCAAATTATAATTTTGCAATTAAGGGCTTCCAGGCAAAGATTTGAGAATAGGAATAACAGTTCTTTACTAGGAATATTAACAACACAAATGTAGTAGAAAACAAAAACCACCCAACCAAACAAACAACAATTTTGGAGAACCCTGACAGAGTCAGAGCTACAACCTGACACCCTGTTGCTCAGGGTGTTGGAAGCAGTCGAAAAGTGAGTCCTCCTGGAGTGGCAGATGTGGTTCTGTGAAGTAGAGATGATCCTGTAGGAAAAGGGTGCCGTGATGGTGAGAAGGGTCCAGTGATGGTGAGGAGGGGTCCAGTCTTTCTCCGGGAATCGGGTGGTTAGATACCTTGTGTTCCTGCTCCTCAATTTTATCCAGTTAGGAATGGTTGGCTCCACCCAGTGGGTGGAGCATCTCACAATAGGATGATGGAATGTGGATGTACTGCTTTGGGGAAGAGAACAGCTTGGGGAGGAGAACAGCTTGGGGAGTCTTAATGGCCCATTGTTAAAAGAGATAAGAAACACTGCCCCACCTGGCTTTAGCAGTTGGCCCATTATCAGAAGGTATCTGCCCCCCCTCCTCCCAGAGTTACAAGAGATAAAGAAAAAAAAACCCAACATCTCCCCAGCTGCTTTCAACAAATGAAATAGAATACACATTTTTGGTTCCATAACCCAAGACAGGGTTTCTCCCTCAGCATTGGCACAAGTCTGTGGGACCCCCTGGAGCAGGAAGCAGGAGGGAAATGCCTTGGGTTTGGGGTGAGGGGGAATTAAAGGAACACCAGGAATGGGGTGTTCCTGTTGGAAATGATACAAAATTTTGTGTAACTTTAGTCAGGGGTTTGTTCACCTTTGCCCTGCAGGAAACAGAGGTGAAGTTTCTTTTCAAAGGAGTGTTTTAGCACTGGAGGCCTGATGAGCTTAACATCTCAACAAACCGGGAGTAGCACAGAAGATACCCGAAAGATACCCAAGGAACATCAACTCCACACATCACCCCTGGCATGGCCAGATACACCTGGTCCAGAAAAGAGAACCAAGGAATGAGGATGAAATTAGCATCGAATAATCTGTAACCAATAGGAAACCAAATACTAGCAACAGCATAATTTGGGACCAATGAACATTGAACCAATGAATTTCTATGGGTTTTGACTGTATAAGATTTGGGGGGAAATCTACCAAAGATCACATGTGGTGGAATGATTTTTTATGCACAAGCCAGGCTATGTGTAGATGGAAAAAAAAATTCTGTTGCAAATCCTGGCCAGAGCCGCTTCCTGGCCATAATAAAGTAAACTCCACCCCTGCAATGCCCTAAAAAACCCCTCAACCCTGCCTTTGCCTGGTCTTTAACCTGCATCCCCCTGGGTAATATATGGATTCTCGAGCTTTAATGGAGACCCATCTTGTCTGTTCCCCTGCCAGCGCCAGTAGCTGTAACCTCCCTGGACATGATGAACTCTGTAGCTACGTCTTGCTACAAATGGTGGAGAATGAGAGCATCCAGTGAGGACAGCACAACCAGCACCCCGTAAGTCACCCGCTGGCTGTTAAACCCTGCAGAACTCTCTTCTTAAAAAGAAAGACTCAAAGAGTACCATGGCTGGAGGCCAGGTTGAGGGTGACCTTAAAAACACGGGGGTAAAAAGTTTACGGGGAGGGGAACTCCCAGTAAGGGGATTGGCTTACTGGGACTGAGTGATGGGACTAACATCTAACTAACATCGCTAAACGAGACGTTTATGAATGGTTTAAGTCTCTTCATTCTTCATGGGAGGGTGTATTTAAGAGCTACAAGCAGCTGGTCTGCCTGCAAAAGAGCAGACTCTTATCAACTCTCCTGATACATCTGCTGCAGCTGAAGGATGGTAAAGCCCTGGTGGTTACTTATGGATGGTTATGGATGATTGCACACAGAGCGTCGATGCCCTAGATCAGTGGTCCTGTGTAACCTCACGTTTTTCAGTTTCTGTGAAGCTGCCCATATCTTTCCCTACCCTTTGTTCCTAAGAGTGTGGCAAGGAATGAAAACTGCCAGGATGGCACGGAGTTGCTACCATCTCTCCGTCACCCAGTGCCCCTCTCAAGCCCATCCCCGTTTCCCTGAAGGTAGGACAAGGTCGGAACCTGTCCAGAGGTGATGTGGGAGTGCTCCCGTCCTCCTGCCATCCTGTGTCCTTCTTCACCCCCGTCTTTCCACATCCCTCGTTCCCTGTCCAGGAAGGCAGTGGCCACACCGTCCTGGGCTCTCCTTCTAAAAATGGTGCTTACCAGTGGTTTTGAGATCCCCTCTTTCCCGCCAAAGTCCTTCTTTTCCGGTCCCTGAGCCTCCCTTTCCCTTACCTACTGTTAGAGACGGTCCCTAAATTCCTCATCTGCCTCACGATCATCACCAAGGATTGGAGACTGATGAAGACCCTAAATGCAGGAGTTCTGCCCTGGCTGAGGTGGGATGTTTGCTGCCTGCAGGTGCACTCGCTGGACCAGTGCATCTCCATGGGAACCCGGCGAAGACCATGGGCACGTCACGATGGACTGGTTTTCGGACTAGCTTCAGACTGGTCTGTCCTGTACTCACCCTGTACCATTCCCTGAGTGGACATTTGCTCTAAGCACCAGAGCATTTTCCCCTGCTCTCAGCGCACCTGCTGATGCTGAGCTCACCTCTTGGCCAACTGCCTGTCGCTTCAGAAAGGACTATTAGAGACCCCTCAAGATGGCCCGAATTTCGAGATCTCCCCACGGACAAAGACGCGTCTATTGGTCTGCGTGCTCCACGAGGACTCCGTCTCTCCGCTGGTAGCTATACCCCCTTTTCTCTCTTTCTCTCTTTCCCTTTATCCCTCTCCCTCCCTCTCTCTCTCTTCTCCTTCTATCGCATACAGTGCCGCGTGCACTTAATGAAGTGTACTGCTGTTGAGCAAATTGTTGTTGTCCCTTGTTGTATCTTTTGTGCTCTGAGATCACTTGAACCATCACGAACTCGCCTGCATTAGCGGGTCGTGACATAAAATTGGCATCATGAACAGGATCCTGACAGACAGAGGGGTTGCAGGTTGTGTATAGTCTGTAACAGGGGAAGGACGTTTCACTCCAGCTGCACCTACCCCGCCACCTCAAAAGGGTGAGTGGTGTCTAGAAAGCAAGGGGGGTGACTCGGATTTCCTGCAAACTGCACACGCCTAGGTGAAAAGCATCCCCATACTCGAGTTGAGGGTTCGGTCTTCAGAATTTCACAAAAGATCTCTTTGCGCAAAAGACGGGACAGTTTTGTTTTGTTTTGTTTTGTTTTGTTTTGTTTTGTTTTGTTTTGTGTGTAAATTAGTCTGGACTGCTTGGTGTAGTGAAGAGACAACCATAAATACCTTAAGAAGAGTATGTCCCAAGAAAATTTGGTCTCTTCACCCACCCAGGGAAGCAAAGGGAGACACAGCAGAGCTGTGTGTGTGTAATTAAGTCTTACCTCCCTGTAGTGGTTTCTGATCCCTTCATAAAATGACCAAAAACCTTAGTGCAAAAAAACAAAGCTGCATTTCATGCTCTGTTTGTAAAACACAATGCCAGGCCCTCTCCTGAAGGAGAAGAATGGGCTCAAAATAACTGGTTTAATTTAGAGAATGTAGTAGATAAAATATGTTCTTTACAACATGAGGCAAAATTTAAACTGGGCAGGAATAAAACCATACTCTGCTCAGTTTTGGGAGCCTGTCTTACAGCAGCTATAGAGACTTGATTTAAACGGGCAAGTGAAGAAAATGCAGTAATAGACTCCCTTCAAAACTTACTAGAAATTTTGCAGAAACAATTAGATGAAGAAAGAAATAAAAATCATTCTGTTGCCAGAAAGGCAGCCACTCAGTACACCCTTTAAACACAGCATCTTGGGAAGGTTTTTGAATTTTGTCCGGGGGAACTTGCAAACCAAGACTTTCTAAATGGGAAATTATTTTCTGTTGAGTATCCCACTTAATTTCATCAATATACTGATAAACAGCTACATTTTCAGGTTTAGGTATTATTTCTAATTCTCGAGCTAGGGCATGAAGGGCTAAAGTGGGAGAGTGTTGGTATCCTTGTGGCAGTTGTGTGAAGGTGTATTGCTGCCCTTCCCATGTAAATGGGAGGGAGGGGGCTGCTTGAAGTAGCCTGATGTTAAGATGTGGCGTACCAAAAGACCACAAAAAACCTTCCGGACCTTCCCACAGTCTTCCAGCAAGCACATCCATTCCTAGCAAATTATCTGCGATATCTCAAACAACCATTTTAACACTGAATTGATTTTCTTCCCTAGGCAGTTTAAGTTTTACTAAGGCAATATTCATGGGTTCTGTAATTCCTAGGGCATTTAAAACACAGCAACGTTTTTTCATTGGAACAATACCACATCTTTGGGCACCTTTAGTTTTTAAGGCAGAAATTTGGGCTCCAGTGTCAAGTTACAAATGTTACCAATGCACGTTTAGGACACACGTAGCTGTGATCAATATATCTCCAGTTGCATTAGCGGGTTGTGACACCTATCCCCCCACCTTCCTGCCGTGCTGCTGCAACTGGCCCCGCCCCAGGCCTGCACAGCAGGGGAGAAGAGGCGGAGCTGCTCACCCTGATAGTATAGGGTGAAAATGATTTCTGTAAAATTGCAAGCGGGTAACTAGGGGTGGTGGTGGTTAGGAACGGAAAGGCCTGGGCTTGCTGGTCAACAGGGCCTTGAGAATAGAACGTTAGCTTTGCCATAGTTGCGTAGCTAAGGCAATTCTTTTAACCGAATCAAGTATGACTTTGTTCGGGGGAATTGAATATGATTGCTGTTTGGCTAAATCAGAAGAATTTTATGCATGGGTAAAATCAATAGAACAATATGGGGTAAATAATCAATACATAGCTGGATAAGAGAAGGGTATGAGATATGTTTGTCACAAATCACTGTCGGTGCCAGATTTGGGTCTGTGTACCCCGGCTCCCAGAGCTCTTCTCGATAAAAGCACCTGCATATAATCATGTGGGAAACACTAAAAGCAAAAGAAGATTTTTAGGAGCTGAAAAAGCAGGCCTCAGACAGAAAAAGCTGAGATCTCAGAATCTGCAGCAATTGAGAAAAGTTTGGAACTAGGAAAGATACAGTAGTATATAATAGTATAGGGAACAAGGACATGGAAAACAAAGGCCAGTTTTTAGGTTTGGCATGAATAAGTCATAACACTGCAGAAAACATACGCCAGACAAGATAGTAAAAAGTCTTAAGCTTAATAAGGCTATTGTGTATTGTTAATAGAGAAGATTACAAACGACTGTTGCTTGAAATAGGTGTGTGCTATAATTGATTGGTTAAAACAACTGTCTGTAATTTTTAGTAATATACGATTGGCTGAAAAGTCCTTAAGATACTTTGTAACAGAGAAATCGGGAGCTATTGTGGGCAATTGTGAACTGCTACTGGGGTGATTGTGGGCTGTTGCTGGGGCTGCTGGGGGCTGCTGCTGCTGCTACTGCTGGCTGCTATATGGGTGCTGTAAGCTGCTACTTCACCTTTATTTCTGTGATGAGACTGATGCTCCATTAAAAAGAAACTACCACAACTACCACAGCAGTCCGGTCCAGTTGCTGCCCGCGTCACCCACATAATCATTCTGTCATTATGTGTTTCTGGCTCTAACAACCTTGCAATGGGGCCAGACCCTGCTGTGGCGATGCCAAACTCACCACCACCGCCTTGGCCATTCCCTCGCTTTCCAGTCATCATCCAAAATAGTAACACCCGTAACACCCCTACCAAAGCTGAGACCAAACTCTAAGGACTGTGCCCCTCCTGAGAAGGAGATCAAAGAACTGCACCCCTTCTGGTGAGAATATCAAAAGCCAAAGGAGATTGAACTATTAACCCAGGAAGTAAAAATGTATTCATTTAATTAACTATCATCATTTCTCTTCATCCTTTGTGATTAAGCTTCAAATGCTTTTCTATTGCTTGTTAATGTAGCTTAATAATGTGCATTTTGGTTTTGCAAGCTATTAAGTCATATTCCCAGGAATCCCCTTGTTGTGAGTTATTCAGCACGCCTTTTAACCAGTTTAAAAACAGGGTGCTGTGAAGTGCTCCCATTCTAAGGAGGCGGGAACTAGATGTTACCCCCACTTTTGTGTTAAGTCCTTGTTGTATTCCTCTGGGGAAACGGTTTTTCCCCAGAAACCCCCTAAAGACTGTAACCTTTAGTTTAACCCTACCTTTCCCCTATCTCTGACCAATTGGCTCATTGGCAGCTATCTGTCCTGGGACAGAGTCTAGATAAACCCATGCTCTTCCCTGTTCATTCTCTTTGCCCTGGGACCTCTTCGAGAACAAAGCCTTGGAACATACCTCTGAGGTAAGAGCCTCTTTTGAATCTTTTACCCTAACCCCTAAAGTATTCCCCCCAAAGCTCCCCAGAAACTGAGCTAGCACAGCAGCCCAGGGGGGTGGGCAGGGAGGTAGTGCTTCAACTCCTCCCTTGACCCAAACCCTAAACTCCACCCCTGCAATGCTCCATAAAAACCCCACAACCCTGCCTTTGCCTGGTCTTTCATCTGTGTCCCCCTGGGTAATAAATGGATTCTCAACCTTAACAAAACAGAGACTTGTCTCGTCTGTTCCCCTGCTGGCAGCAGTAGCTGTAACCTCCCTGGACATGAGGAACGCCGTAGCTATGCCTTGCTACACTCAGCTAAAAGCCAGGATATCCTGCTTTAGGGCAAATTTGGGGGGAAACCTCCAAAGGGGGTTCCTCTGGAAAGCAAACCCAAACGGTCCCTCCCCCCAGCCACTCCAGGAAAAAACTTCCTCAGAGAAAAAACTATTTATTTACCAAACAAGATTCCCACAAGAACAAAGAATGAATAGTACGAAACAGTAAAACCTCTCATAGCTCCAAAGAGAGATAGCTGTCGCTGTGGGACACAATGAAGGAGACGGACTTGTTCAGAAGGCTGATGGACTCCTCAGGGAGGAGCCGTCAGGTTTATTTTCCAAGCTTATTTTATACCTTTTACAAATGTGCCCACCTTAGAGGTGGGACTCCTGGAACCATTGGTCACTTGCAGAGACCATCACGCAAAGTCCCTCTCATGGGAAAGCATGTGGAAAACATGTTAAGTTTACAAAACAGCGTGACTTTGTTTTCCCAGTTCTGTCTTGGGAACAGAATCTCTTAAAACTAAAACATGGCAGGCACGAATCGTAGCTACAGATAGCAAACTGAGAAAGTCCTTGCCCTGGGTGTAGCTCAGTTCACTCAGTCTCTCACCAGTCCCACTCCCTCTGGAGGTCCAGGCCCCTGCGGCCGCAGGTGCAAGCCCTCGCTGCTCCTCTGGGTTTCAGTCCAGAGCAGATTTAAACGCCCCAAGAAAAAAAGAAAAAGAAAAAAACAGTCCAGGGAACTTCTCTGCCTCAGCCAGCTAAAAGTAACTAAAAGCACAGGAGATCTCTGCCCCACTGCTGTCCATGCCTCAGACAAACGTCAGAGCAAGGACGTGTGGGAGTCAGGCAGTTTTCTCAAAACAAACTGCGCGCTGCTTCTTTCTCCCATTCGCTCCCAGAACCATTTTAAAGGTACAGAACTTAATATACAGCACAAGTAAGACCAGACGATTGGGGATACAAGCATCATGAAGTCACCCTAGGACAGATTCTCACATTTCTTTTTTGTTTCATGAAGAGGAGTCTCTTTTAGTTCTTTCAACTTCAGCACTGTGCTTGATTTCACTGCACCAGGGTCTCTCAGTCTTCGTCTTCTCTGAAATACTTTTCCACTTCATTCTCAATGGCATCAATACGTTCTCTGATGGCACTTTCCAGTTTCCTGTAGGCAGCAATCTCTGAAGAATTCTTGAAGCTGAAAATAAAGTTTTCATTGAGCAAAGCATTCCAGAGGTCACCAACCCGATCTTTCAGGCTCGAGAACCTCAAAATGCTGTGCTGCGACTGCTTCTGGGCAGCCTGGAGGATTTTGCTCTTTAGTTGCTGGACGTTCTGGCTGTAGGTGGGGTTGGGTGGTGCCATTGGGGGATTGCCTTCCCACAGGTGAGCCAAGTAGTGAATGTGGGTCTTCACATCAAAGCCAATGACATCGCTGAAGGACGTAATGTCACAGAATTCCTCCTGAGCAGCTACCATGGTCATTTCATCCAGTTTTTCCTGCAAACGCCTTCGTCCTTCCATGTTCTGCTCCTTGGCAGTTGTTTCTCCTGAGTTTTGGTGGACAAAGAGGCAGCTCGGGGAAAGATTGACTTTCTTCATCCTCAGAAAAGCTTGCACAGCAATCTGCAGAACATCTTGCATTTCTGATGGATTTTCTCCACAGATATGGATCACAGTCAAGTTGCCAACACCAATGACAAAGGTGGCCAGCTCATTGTCATGGTTCAGGGACTCTTTATTGGCCATCTTGGAGGCACAAAGTCCCTCTGTGTCCACCACCAGCACAAAATCAAAGCCCAAGTCTTGCTGCAGCTCCTCACTCACTGGGATGAGCTGCATGAAGGCTCCACGGGTGCATCTCCCTGCGCTGACGTTGAACTGCAGACCAAACATGGCATTCAGCAGGGTGGACTTGCCCGTGCTCTGCATGCCCAGCACGGAGAGCACAAACACTCGTTTGTCCCCCAGCCTCTCAATCAAGCTGTCAAAGATTGCTCGCACCCAGCACAAGAGCAAGTAAGAAGCATCCCCATCCATCAGCTCCACAGGATAACCCAAAACCATCAGCTCTGCTGCAACTTCTGGCAGTTGAGCAGAATTGTAGTTCTTTCTCTCCATTAATGGCAGAGCTTCATAAATCTGCCCTACCTCTCTCAAAAGATGCTCCAGGCCAATGGATGAATTTTTGAGTTCATCAGAGAGGGCATCCAAGGAACTCAAAAAATAAGTATTCACCAGGAATTTTTTCTTGCTCTTCGTTCTTGCCAGGATTTCAGACCATAACTTGCGATGGGCAGTCCTCAGTTCTTCAAGGCCATTGCAGGACAGCTCATCCATCAAGACCTTCATCCACAGCAGGAAGTATTTCTTGGTATCTGCTGGCTGGGCCTGCAGAAAGCCAAGGAATGATTCCATCAGTGGGTTGAGAGGAAAAGCTTGCTCAAGTTGCTTCCTTCTTATTGCTTTCTTCTCGTTTTCAATTTGGCTGTGACGATGCTCAATGCTCTTGTCCCCCTTCTGCAAGCGTTTGAGTTCTTTGTCCTTTTTGCACCACTGGTACCACAGTTTTCCTTGAAGTGGCAGCAGCTGGGATTTGATCTCAGACAGCTTGTCTTTCTTCAGAAGGTCCACCAGCTCCTTGGCCTTTGCTTTGGCTGTCACACATGCGGGTTGGTCTGCATCCACTATGAATCCATGCTGGCGAGCTTTGTCCATGCAGGCATCCAAGCTGAAACGTGGATTAGACCCTTCCAGGAGATTGCCAATTGTCTTGGTCAGCTGGTCCATCAGCTCTGCTTCATTTCTGTTCTTGATCCCGATTGTTATGGTTCGGCCGGATAGTCCAGCTGCAACATTCTTCTTTTCAGCGAGAAGACAAACCAAAGGCTTTTGTGACTGCCACAGGTCCTGCAGAAGCTTTTTCCCCCTGCTGTCCATGTGCTCCAAATCAGACACAAGAGACACATTGACAGCAGATATCTCCTGCAGGAACTGCAGCTGTGCTCTGTGATCCCTGGCATCTCCATGCAGGTTACAGAAAGCCACGCAGCACTCAAAGGTGTCATCGGGGCTTCCGCGGGGGCAGTACCAGGCAATCTCCACCACCCCTTCCATCAGCAAACGCTCTCTGGTGCTGCCCCTGCAGTGGCGGTGGAAGAAAGTGTCGTGTTTGCGTCTGCTCAGCAGAGCGTTCAGGAGCTGAGACTTGGAAGAGGAGGCTGAACTGCCAATGCGGATGAAGGACACAATGGGTGTCTGGGCCTGAAAGATGAGTTTGTTTTTGTAACTCTTTGTTCCAGCCTGCTTTCCTGACTTCTCCACCTCTTTCCAGCTCTTTTGGATTTGGCTGAGGGCGTAGAGCGGAAACTCGATGCGTGAAGTGCATGGGTTGGGCACCAGCAGAGGCAGCGCCAGTTGGCAGAAGGCCAGCTTGGTTGCAAGGGTCTGTCTCAGGAAGTCATCAGCACAATGGAAAATGGCCATCTGCAGGTCCATGGGGTGCACATGCCCATCCCTGCTTGCACGTTCAGGGGCTGCTTCCTTCAGATTATCAAAAAACTGTTCAAAGGAGTCTGAGTGTTGGTGCTCCTTCACTGTGGATGGTGGTAGGGGTGCAAGTTTTGGATTCTTGTCATCCCAGCAAGTCAGGTACCTCATCTGGTAATCCAAGGTTAAAAGCTTTTGCAAGAAGTAAGATGGCAGTTCTCTGTCCTTGCAGGGCTGGTTGTCATTCAGAGAGGTCTTGTTGATAGTGTGGAAATCTCCAATCCCCATTTTTCTTGGATAGTGATTTCCGAGTCCAAGGCGCTTGAGCAACTGGAGGAACTCCTGGTCTGATCCCCTGATCAAGGAACGCAAGTCCCGTTCCAGCCTCTCCCAGTCTGTGCCTCCTCTGTGCTTTTGGAGGAGATTCTTTATCCGTGGGGACCACAAGCCTTCCATGTGAACTTCCATGAAAACTAAACGCTCCCTCTTCTGCTCAGGGGACAGCTCTTGACTTTTGGGTGTCACAGTCAGACCCATCAGCAGAAGGGAGGCCTCAGCTCTGTCAGCATCTTGCTCCTTCAGGTTCACGTACTCCTCGTGTGCCGCTTCCAATTCCTTGGCCATGTACTGAATTTCTGGGTGTCCAAGCAGGTGCTGGAAAGTGCTGCTTTCCACCTGGTACCCTGTGCTGGTTGCAATCAAGAGCACCAACAGTTCCATGTCCTTCTGCTTCTGTTCCTGGAGAGACTGGAGTAAGGAATAAATGGCGGGGCTGCAGGTCAGGGTGGCTTCTATCTTTGCATCACGGACAGCAGAAGCAGAGCTCCCTGGCGTGTAGGTGACAGCATGGATGTGCTTCTTCATTTGCTGCAGTATTTTGATGAGGTCTCCAAGTTCACAGACTTTGGGAGATACGGGAAGCGGATTCCCAGTCTGGGAGATCCATTGCATAATGGAGGAAGCCTCAGGGAAGTCCTTGACAGAGTAGATATAAGGATCCAGGAGGCTTCTCAACAGTAATTTGACAGAGGTGGTGTTTTCTGGAGGTGACTCCTGGCAGCTCCGCACAGTGTTCACCAGGAAGTCCTGCAGGGCTTTGTCCAACAGGCACACATTGATCCACACACTGGGGTTCCTGGTTTTTGCATTGAGATCATCTTTTAGCTCCATCAGCATAAGCAGCTTCCTTTCATCCACCGTCACCTCCCAGGCCTTCACAGCCTCCATGAAAGCTTTGGCCTCTTGCACTGCAATTTCTATTTCCTTCCCAAAAATGGTGTCGACGCTCAGATTTGTCAGCTCTTCGTACGCAGCCCTGAGGGCTCTGCTCATCTGACCCACGGACTTAAAATCCTTGCTGTGATTGTCCAGGATGACATCCCACACTGGGATTAGCTCAAAGCCACGGTCGATAACGCACCACGTTGTGTTATCAGACACCAGCCCCGCTTTCCACTCAGGAAGAGAAGCTGTGTCTGGTGGGCCCCCTGTGTTAACCTTGGAGACCTGAATTGCTGTATGGGAACTGTCTCCAGCTTTTCCCACGACAGCTGCATTTGAGTTGGATTTAGAAACATCCAGGGCCCCTGCAGCACTGGCTCCGAAGGCACCCCCACTGGCGCTGACAAAGCAGTTCAATGCATCAGACATTTGTTGTTTTATCTCTTCCCGCTGCTCCGCTTGGAATCCTTCTGTTGATGCTTTCCACCCTAATATCCCCCCAAAGTGGAGGGGACCTTGGTTTATGTGGGACCCAAACCTGCTGAAGAACCTCTCACACCTATTCAGCAGGGGGGCCTTGTGTTCCTGAGTGAAGCTCAAAAGCTGCTCCATGACTTGCAGCTCCTTCAGAGCCGCATCTGAGAGGCAAAGCTGATGCCTTTGAAAGTAGCAGGAGGCCAGAGGGATGTAGTGGTACATGGTGGTGCAGAAGTAGCTCTGCTCAGAGCAGGACTGGTGGGTGTCCTGGAACTGTGAGGAGCTGCTGTGACCTACACTTCCGCTCAGAAGGACCCTCCATAAGTCAGCTTTGGCAGAAACACTCATGCTGAACCCCAGCTGCTCCATGGACTTGATGAAAGTGGATTCTGCAGCAGAGGAGGAGAACTCCTTCTTCTCAAGCAGCGATCCTTGCTCTGGACCGGTGAGCTTGAATCCCTCAGGAACCCTGAGGAGCTGCTCTCGCTTTGCCAGCACATCTTCAGGTCTGCTGGTCTTGTAGATGCCCTGCAGGGCCAGTCCTCCTGACGCTCGCATCAGCACCTCCGTGTCAGGGATGTTCTCCCTCCTGCCTGCTGACAACTCCTGCTGCTCCAGCTGCTTCTGGATGCTCTCCAGCACATCCGCCAAGGGTTTCTTGGGTGGTGGCCAGAACTCTTTGGGAATCTCCATGGCTTGCTGCAGAGTCTCTGCTTTCTCCCTCACAGCATCCTGGCTGTGGCTGTGGCTGTTGAGCATTTCTGTCAGATCCTTCAGGGCTTGTTTGGCCACTTCTTGTCTTTGCTTTGTCTTCTCCAAGTGCTTCTTCTGCACCTCTTTAGCAGTTGTTTTCTCATCTGTTATTTTCAGGAGTTTCTGGAGTGCCTTTTTCTCCCAGGGGTGCCGTACCTCACACTCCAGCTTGAGATAGTCTTTATAGTCCAAATGTTGCAGGGCTTCTCTGCACTTGATTCCCAGGATCTGCATCACCTTGGGCAGCCAGTATCCAGCATCCAATCCTTCCTTCTCTAATTCCTTTGCCAGGAGCCGTGACTTCGCCTCCCCATCTTGTGTGTCCTCCTGTGAAGCCATGTCTGTGGAGGAAGAAAAAAGACTTTTCTTAAGGTGCTGTCAGAGGCCCCAGATTCCTGACAGAGGCTCTGCAGCAGCTGCAGGCCTGGGGATTGCTCCCACCCAGCTGCTTGAGCCCAGCCTGGGATGGCACAAGAGCCTGGCTCTCCTTCCCAGCCCACTGGATGTGCCTGTTGCTTTCCTGTTTGCAGGATCAACCCTGAAACTGAGTGTGTATCCCAGAAACAGCAGAGACACACAGAGACAGAAACACAGACACACAGATAGACACACAGACACACACACCCCACAGACACACACACACACAGACACGTACAGACACAGACACACAAAGACTTAACTACTCAGCCTGCCCTGGACAAGGTGCTGCCTTCAGCATCGCCCACATCCTCCCAGCAGAACTCCTCAATCCACAAGTGCAGACAGCAGGGGGCATTCCTGGCTCCCTGGAGCACTGGCACAGCCCCTGTGCCCATCCAACAGCCCTGCCTGCATCCTGCCCCCTCTGCCCAGCCCCACACCTGCCCTGCTCGCTGCCTGGCCCAGCCTGCTGCTCCCAGCACCCGGAGGCAGCACTTACACACTCCCCCAGGGGCACCCCACAATGCCCAGATGTTAGAAAGAAAGAGTCAAAAGTTGCTGTTAGCCAGGTTTATTGTTGCACACTTACTGTTTGTTGTGTCAATGATCGTTATGGTTGTTAAATAATGTTAATAAATGAAAATCATTCACCTTGTACCCCTACTGTACCTGTATCCCCAGCTGCTGTGCCCTGTTCCTTGTTCCTGGTTCCATTGGGCCCCGCCTCCACTGCTCCCCTATACTTCCATATTTCAGCCAATGGCTCCACCCAGTATGCAAACCATGCCAACTCCCATGAATCTGAGCGACCACAGGAAGTGAGACCACCACATGTAGATCCCTAAAGCCTGCAAGCCGACATCCAGATACCTCACTGGACCACGCTGGGGGACTGACAAAACACCAAGCTATCTGTCGAGCCATTTGGCTGTCTCACCATGACTGAACAGAACTCACTCAAGGTCACCCCCTAGACCTCCAACAAGCCAAAGGGACAGTCTCCTGTAGGACTCTTGTGAGGCTGGAGACCCCAGCTCTGCCCTCGGGCAAAGCTGCTTGCACCTCCTCCTCCTCCTCCTTGTTGTCCACAGGGAGCAGTGGCAGTGAGCACAACCCCTCGGGCCCCCACCCAGGCTGATCAATAAAGAAAGGCTTTATAAAAGGAGAAGAAGGTCTCCTTACCCATTCTTAACACCACACACACTCCACCCACACCTGGCACAGCCACACAGGCTCTGAGCTGTGCTCCTGCTCCAGCTGCCAGTGCAGCTCCTCCCTTGTCCCACTCACGCCACTTCCCAGGAGCTGCTTCCTGGCACACTCAGGGGACCCAGCCCAGTGCAGGGGGGAAATTCAGCTTGTTCCTGCCCACAGCTGTGCCTGGGGCATCCTGCTGGCCCATCAGGAATGATTGGAGACATTGGAAGCCCATTCAGAGGGGTGCCCTCTGTGATCTACTGTTCATTAGCACAGAGGGTCTTGTCAGTCAAGTGCCCATTGGTGACCATCTCGGCCACAGCCACCACGGAGCCCCTCAGCTTAAAATCTCTGGAGACAGGAGGAACAGTGCCAGCAAACCTTCAACCCTGGCCTTGAAGGGATCAGAGTTCAGGCTGCTCAGGGGTGACTTACAGAGGGCCCCTGGGAAACAGCTCTGGAATGTGCTGGGGTTTTGTTTTGGGGATGGTTCTTAGCCCAGTGCCAGTTTGGTTTTGCTTTTGGTTTGTGTCTGGAGTTGTCACTGTTCCCCACTGCTGGGGATTAGATTTGGTTCTTTTCTTACAGATTTTTTTTTTCCGCCATACATTGCCAGGAAACTAACTACTGAGTACTTATGGGTGCTTGAGGAAAACAGAGAATTGGCCAAAGGGGAGTGTAGCACTGGGCTACACCTTTTTTTGGTCTCTGGGAGTTTTCACTCAGAAGGGAAAAGATATTGTGAGGTTTGGGGGCAGGTAAGGGACAAGGGTGGGGGCAGCTACGCTGTCTCTTGCTCTCAGCCTTGGAGAGAGGATGGCCAGGCTGCTGCTCGCTGTGGGAGGAGTTCACTGTCACCACCAAGTCCGGTCTTGGGAAATTTACCATCATCTGCTTGTGTGCTCAGGAATTCTGAACTCACCTCCCCCTGCCCTGCTGGAGCCGGGCCGGCCCTGTCCCACCGCTTCTTTGGCATTGCTTTGAGGTTTTTTACTACAGTGTGGCCCCACACCCCACTGCCCTACCAGGACATCCTTTGCTGTTCCACCTGCCCCCAGCACAGCTTCTGATATATCTCATCCAGCCCAGGATTTTCTACCATTCCAGCTTGGTGCTCTCAAAGTCCTGCAAGGGCATGGAGATCAGACCACCCCGGGCTTTGTGAAGCAAAGCCCCTCGAGGTTTTCCTTGTTCTGTTTTGTTGTTAATGCTGTAGTTGTTGTTGTTTGTTTGCCTTGTTATATGCACTAGTAAAGAACTGTTACTCCTATCCCTATATCTTTGCATGAGAGCCCACTAAATTTTCTAAATTATCATAATTTGGAGGGAGGGTGTTTGAATTCTCCATTCCAAGGGAGGCCCTGCCCCTCCCTACCAAACACCTGTCTTTCAAAAAAGACAGATTTTGGTGCCCAGTGTGAGGCTTAAGGGTATTGAGGGAAAAAGGGTGAAAAAAGAATAACAGATCCTGAGTGACCTAATTTCTTGTGTACTGGAGATAGAAACCTCCTTAGGTAACACCATGTGGTCTAGCTTACCCTGGTTTGGGTGGCACGTGGTTGTGGCTATATTTTTCCCATCTGCAGCCCCTTATTTAAACATGGGTCCTATAACTAAGGCTGCTGTGGCTGTTATCCAGATTGTTTTATGGGTTGATAAGGTGAAGAATTCACGGATTTTTAACTTCCTCTGGAAGGTGGGCACATGGATACATGGCTGTCACACACTAAGTGTATGTTTTTGAGGTTACTTTAAGAATGGTACTTTCTGTGAGGAAAGGACAGCGGGGGAAGTTTTCTCCCAGCCCTTCAACCAGTTCTTTGTGCCTACCCCAGCAGCTTTTGAAGGGTTTAAATTTCCTCTAGATACTAATCAAGTGTTGCTGATAGTCCTGGTCCATTTAGCTTTCAGAGATAAGGTGAGGTTGACTTGGATCACTACACAGACACCTACCCCAGAGACTGGGGATACTGCCATGGGGTCTGACACTGCCCCACAGCCCACCTCAGCAATGAACCACCTGGATTGGGTGGGGGTTCTGGTGAAGGAGATATGCAAGATGGGCCAGGTACAGAGGGACTACATTTCCCCAGCTGGTGGGAAACCCTCCCCCTGCCCTGGAGAGTCTGATGGTGCAGCAGTGGAACCCACAGACGTTACAACCGTCCAGGCTCCAGCTGAACCACAGGGGAAGTCACAGCCAGCAGCAGTCACCCCTGGGGAAAGGAAGAAGATTAAATCAGAGCACCCAGATAATAAGGATAAGAAAGGAGAGCCCTTGTGGGAGTCCAGGGCATTCCTTTGGATACCCTGGACAGACAGGAACCTGCACAGCAAAATTTGAGACCTGTACAGGGGGGTTTAAGATCTGTACAGGGGGGTTGGAGACCCTGGCACAGAGCCCAGAAAGGCAAGGGCCTTGACTTTAGTCCATGGGAAAGGATTCCAACATTAAGAGAGGAATTACGAGCCACAAAAGTGTAATAAAGAGGAGTATAGTTTTCACATTTGGGGTTTCTAGAATAGGGGTGAATGGGGACAAGATGGAGGATTCTGGGCAGTGCCCTGAGGTCTTCTCCTTCTTCTTCATCTCCATCTTCTGCAGTGGCACAAAGTAGCTTTCGAGGGATTAGGTTAGTGTAGAAGTAACCTGTTTAGTATAGAATGTAGATATTGGTTTGCAATTGTAAATAATCAGTACGTAACTATCTGTATAAGAGAGGACGAGCCTACGTCAGGGGCAGAAGTCATCGCTGATGCCTGTTCTGTGAAGACCTTGGTCAGGCACAGGGAAAAAGGGACAAGACAAGATATAATAAATAAGAGAAAAACCTTGAAAAAAGAACATCTGAAGACTCCGGTTCATTTCTGCATTTGGCTTGGGGCTTTCGGAGGGCAGAGGACACTAAACCACCCTAATCTAAGGTGCCCAGCCAAACCTGAGAACTGGCGTCCCTGGGTGGGCACCACACAAGCACAACAAGCCCTCTGAAGCCAGGAAGCCGAATTGCCAGCATCTGAGAAGAGGACCAGAGCAGCTGATCTCACATTCGTCTCGGACTGACAGATCTCCAAGGGCCCTGGAATCCGTCATCCTGACAACTGCTGGTCAGTGATCAAGAAATCCCCAAGCTGAATTTGAGAACATCTGCACCTCATTCTTCAATTGTGATAAAACAGTTGAGATATAGAGAACATGAGGGGAATTATGTCTCTCTCCCAGGAGCAGCTTAGCATTCCATCCGCCCTACAGGGCGTGGTATCTGCACATCCTGCAGGTCTCTCAGATAAAGAACTCCAAGCGTTGCTCCTTCGGATGAGGTGTAATTCCCCACATTGTGAGACACAGGTTTTATTTGGGCCAGGGTTTTGGCAAGAAGCAAACAGGAAACTGTATCACAGAGCAACAAAAAAGGATAAGGCAGCTACTAAGCTCCTGTCGACAGCCAGGGTCATGCTAGAAGTGGTCTCAGGAGAAGAGAGGGAAATTCCCCACTTTAGCCAGCCGTGGAATGTGAGGGGAGGAACAGAGTATTCTATCTGCTAGCCAGCAGTAAGCAGAGGCAGGTGCTGGCCAGCCACCAGGGGTTAAAGGATCTCCTACTAGAGATGGGAGAGAGGTGAGCCATCTCAGGTAAATGCAGGAGCCAGCAGCTTCCCGCATATTTATCAGAAGCACCAGAATCCGATTCCCCAGAATCAGTCCCAGGAAAATTGAAACTTTTAATATCTCCCAGCAATCAGGAGGACATGGATATGCTGCTTCATTTCGAAGCGTGCCCTGTGGGAGCAGAACACAAACCCCAGGAGGGGGGATGGGAATATCGGGATCCCAGTCCACCTAAGAGCCCCTTTACCCCCCGACAGACGCCGCGCGAAAGCACTCCATCAGCATTTCCTCCTTCCGTGTTTGAAAAAGCGGGGCGGAGGGGGAGGCAGCGGGCGGCTGGCAGGGAGTGCTCGGGGTGACAGAGGAAGGCGGAGTGGTGGCGTGAATGTGCGAGGATGAGTGTGCCTGGGTGTAGTCGGGAGATGTACCGAGTCGGGATAGTGTGGGTCGCAGGGAGACCAGGGCTGTAGTGATGGGGGGAGAAAAATCAGCATTGGTGGCTCGTCATGCGGTGATGATGCAAACTACAGGAAGCAACACAGGCCAGGCTGTGCCCGCTTCGTGGAACATAAGCACAGAGCGGTCGGGGCAGAGTTCAAGCAGTGGGCTGGTTTCGGGTGGACGGCACCCCGATGACGAATGAGACAGAGCAGGCCCAGGGGGCGGGTCAACAGGGGACACCCTCCCAGATGGTGCCAAAGCGGTGCAGGTGGGGACGGGGCGTGGCCAGGGCGGAGAGTTCCATCAAAGAACCACCCTTTCGGAGGAGGCTCCACGTAGCCTGTCTTCGCGGACAGGCAGCCTTGCTGTCGCTTTTGAAAGCATGGGTGCATGTCCAAAAGCTCACACAAAAATACAAGAGGATTTAGAAGCAGAAAATATTTTACGAGCAGAGGATTTGTTGTCAGAAACGCTGGAAGAACTGTCCAACAAACCGGGTTGGCGATTTGTGGTGACGGCTGCGCCACCTGGTGGCCAGATCGAAAAATTACAGGAGTCACAATGAAAGTCACATTCCATACGTGGAACGATGGCGCCGTCTAGTGGCGGAACCCCAACATTACAGCGTTTTTCCCAATTTCGTAAAAAAGCAAGGTTTTTTTCCAAAGCAGCAGTTTCAACAAAAGCAAATGGAGCATTTATTGTTCTCGTAAGACCATGAAGCAGTTCAAACACAGGAACAAGCACTAAAGGCATGATTCACATCACTGCCTCACAAGGTGTTCCTATCTGGTCTACAGCAACAACTACTGCAGGTCTTCCAAGTCAAGCTCTTTCAGTCTAATGTCTAAAGATCTAATGAAACAATTTCTTCTACAAGTTAAAGAAACAGCTTTGGAGGTTTTTCCTGATTTGTCAACACAATTCCCTCAACTCCTCACATCATCAAAGGGTAGCCAAGTTTCCCTTGAACCCACTGGAAATGCTTCCTAATTTACCTTTTGGCTACCTGATGGATCCTCCTTTTCCTTCAGCAGTACTGCACAAGAATCACATACTGCACCCGAGCTTCAGATTTCCACTCCTCAACCAGGAAGTGGAGCAGTGCCAAGAAAAGAAATAACCCTAAAAGATGGAGATACCACATCAGCACAGGTAGGAGAAACCTCAAAAGCAGGCAGACCCGGAAATGGCAGCAGCAGCATTAAAGATTCAACAATTGACTCCAGTGCCTGAGGAGTCGCAAGCATCTAGCTCACAGGCATCCTCTAGCTCACCAGGTGCAATGGGTTGGACACGAATGAAGAGACAAGCACCAAAAGATTCTAGTTCTGCAGGTACAACAACAATAGCACTACCAGTAACTTATGATGCCCAAGGGCAGAAACCAAGGTGGGAGTGATCAGAGATCTAGCACAGGCAATCCGTGACAATGGACTGGGATCACCATATTTTAAACATGTTTAAAGGAACATTTAGCATTTATGATCTAACACCATATGATCTCAGGTCAATCGCTTCGACGATTCTCTCAGACTCACAGCTGATCATCTGGAATGTGAGGTGGAGAAGAGCTCTTGAGGAGCTCAGAAATACATACCAAGGAGGACTAAACACAGCCATCACTGTGGCGCAAATGGCAGGCAATCTGCTGCATGACAATCCAATTCAACAGGAGCAGAATTTGCCAAGAAATGTCTTAGCAGATATCAAGGAGGCAGCGCAAAGAGTAATCACACAGATTCCACCAGCAGGGGCTTAAGAATGCATTTATACAGATATAAAGCAAGGCTCTTCAGAACCCTACAGCGACTTTATTGACTGTCTCACGCAAGCAATAGACAGGCAAGTCAAAGATGAGAGGGCGAGGCCACACATACTTCGAAGCCTTGCATTTGCAAATGCCAACACAGAATGCAAACACATCCTCAGCCCAATGCCTGGTCAATCCTCTCTGGCAGAAATGATAGAAGCCTCCAGCAAAATCGGAACATCGCAACATGTTGCATTGGTCCAAGCAAGCATCTGGGGAGAGCAAATGGAGAAAATCGTCACGGCCCAAAATCAAAACTTCAGAGAGGCTCTTGCAACACTTCAGCAAAATAATGCCACAACAACGATGGCAACAAGACTTGTAGGAGGACATTGCTGCAAGTGTGGGAAACCAGGGCACATCAGAAGAAATTGCCCAGAACTTGCAAAAGCCACAATCTCACCAGATGTTTGCTTGAGGTGCCAGAGAGGAAGACATCCAGCAAGACAATGTCATTCCAAGACAGATGTGGACAGGAGACCTTTACCCCTGCCGGGAAACTTCAAGAAGAGCGTGGAACGCCAACGCGGAATGACACAAGGGGCGGTGGTGAATCAAAGTCAAATTCCGCAAATGGGACAATTATTGGGGAACATCAATCTGATGCCCTCAGCAGGACAATCTGCAGCATCCCCAGTGATCCAGACTTGCTGCCACCAGCGGCACAATGCAGTTTGGCAGCTTCCAAAAGGACCTGCTTCTTAAATGAAAATCATGCAGTGATACATACAGGGGTCACTGGAACTTCATGTAAAAGGCAAGACTTTTTGATAATAGGTAAGGACAGGAGCACTATCCGGGGACTCATCATCTATCCTTCAATCATTTCGGCAGATTGGAATGAGGAATTGACCATTTTAGCAAACCTCTCAGACCGCCACTGACAATTCCTGAAAACACACCAATTGCCAAGGCCATTGCTTTGCCACCTCACGCTGTGGAACAGGTCATGTCCATGTTTTTTCAACAGGACTTCTCTTCAGGTGAACACATGAAAGTTCGTGCCACATGGGTGAAACACCTTGGTCAGGATTGACCAATCATCAAATGTACGTTGACCTGCGGCGAGACGACAGTCACCCTCAAGGGAATGCTTGACACATACGGGCTGATGTCACTGTAATTTCATACATTTTTTGGCCCAAAGAATGGACCTTGATTGCACCCTTGAGTTCCCTTTTGGGCATAGGGGGAAATTCCTTATGCCCGCAGAGTGCCAATGCAATTGTTGTTTCAGGACCGGGAGGAAAGACAGCAATCATACATCCCTTCATTGTGCAGAGACCAATTACAGTCTGGGGAAGAGACATCTTAGCACAATGGGGCGTGAGAATGGAGGTGGATTTCTAATGGGGGTCACTGTGGCAATCGCCACTTTGAAGCTGACTTGGAAAACAAGACAACCCTATCTGGGAGGATCAGTGGCCCCTTGAACGGAAAAAACTGAGTGCACTTAAAAACCTAGTCAAAGAACAGTTGGAAAAAGGGGACATCAAACCAACAAACAGCCCTTGGAATTCTCCAGTGTTTGTGATCCACAAGAAAGCTTCTGGCTCATGGACATTGCTTCATGATCTCAGGAAGATCAATAAGGTCATCGAAGAAATAGGACCACTTGAGTTGGGACTTCCATCTCTCTCAATGATTCCGAGAGATTGGCCATTTGTGGTCATTGATCTCCAGGATTGCTTTTTTAACATTCCGCTTCATCCAGATGATGCTCCTCTATTTACATTCTCCATTCCAAGCATCAACAGACAGAAACCTCTGCAAAAGTACCATTGGGTCGTTCTACCTCAAGGCCTCAAGAATTCACCAACTATTTGCCAATGGTTCATGGCACGAGCTTTGTCTCCAGCGCGGAAAAAACATCCAGAAGCAAGAATTCATTACATGGATGATCTGCTCATCGCAGTGCCAACTCAACAAGAGTTGCAAAAAGCTCATAATGGCGTGATTGCAGAAGTGCAAGGTGCAGGATTGGAAATTTCTACTTCAAAAATTCAAGAAATCACACCATGGAAATATTTAGGATGGAGAATCTCAGAACAAACAATAAGACTGCAGAAAAATCAGATCAAAGCAGAAGTCAAGAATCTGCGAGATCTGCAACAGCTTTTAAGGGAGATCAACTGGATGAGACCAATTCTGGGAATCACGAACTATGAACTTGCATCGCTGTTCAATCTTTTGAGAGGGGACTGTGTCATCAGATCTCCCAGAGCTCTCACACCAGAGGCTCGGGAAGCGCTTGGAAGAATTGCTGAAGCTCTCCAGCAGAGATAAGCACATCATTTTGTGGCATCTCTGCCATTCTTTCTTGCAGTGTTGGGGGGAAAGATACAACTGTATGGCTTGATTTTTCAGTGGGATTCCTCACAAAAGGACCTATTGTTGATTTTAGAGTGGATCTTTTTATCTTACAGGTCATCAAGAACAATTCTCACAAGCTTGGAGATGACAGCTTGGATCATCAAAGCTAGATCTAGGTTGCTGACAATGGCAGGCAAAGATTTTACAACAATTTACCTGCCTTTGAAAAAAGAATATTTTGATTGGGTACTGCAAAAATCAGAAGATTTGCAGATTGCATTGTTAGTCTATCCAGGCACTTGCACAATTCACTTTCCAAGCCACAGACTGTTAACGGCAAAGATAAGTTTAAGAGAAAAGCCGAAATTAAGTGAGGTGCCGTTGGATGCAATAACATTATTTACCGATGGCTCAGGAAAAACACACGAATCAGTAATTACATGGCAAAATGCAACAACAGGAGAGTGGGAGTTGAACATAGAAATAGAGCAAGGTTCACCACAGATAGTCGAGTTGGCAGCTGTAGTTCGAGATTTCAAGCTGTTCCTGAAATCTGAAAATTCCTTTCAATCTGATCACAGACTCAGCTTGTGTAGCGAGTATGATCAAAAGACCTGAAGGGTCGCTTTTAAAGGAAGTTGACAATGAAAACTTATACTTATTGTGTATGAGGACACTGTTACGGGACAGGAAAGATGAATATTTTGTTTCTCACATTAGGGCACATTCATCTCTTCCAGGTTTTTTAGTGGAAGGCAACGCACATGCAGACAAATTGGCCATGCCAATTTCAAACACTGTCAAACATCTTAGAGCAGGCAAAATTGAGTCATGCATTCTTCCATCAGAATGCCCAAGGGCTGATGGAGGGGTTTTGCATTTCCAAAAGCTAAGCAAAGGAGATCATCAGTGCTTGCCCAGATTGCCAGCTTGTGCAGCCTCCTGCATCCATGGGAGCAGTCAACCCAAGAGGGTTGCACAGTCCGCAGTTGTGGCAGACAGACGTCACCAAATACCCTTCTTTTGGGAAACTCAAAAATATTCATGTTTCAGTTGACACAGTTTCAGGGGCGATCTTTGCATTGTTGCACCCAGGCAAAACAGCACAACAAACTTGTCGGCATTTTTTGCAAGCATTTGCATCACTGGGTGAGATCTGACACAAGAGATCAAGACAGTTAACGGACCAACATATACTAGAAAGGTGCTTGACAAGTTTTTGAAGAGATGGGGTGTTCATCACACTTTTGGTATCCCATACTCTCCAACTGGTTAAGCAATTGTTGAAAGATCACACCACACATTGAAATCCCTTCTAGACAAGCAGAGGAGGGGGAGGTGGACGCAACACCTCACATGAGCTTGAATAGAGACTTGTATGTGTCGAACTTTTTAAATGGCTCTTTCACAGAGCCCACTCCACCAATTATCAGACATTTTTCAGACAGCACAAAGACAAGACTTGAGGAGGGTCCTTTGGTCCTGGTCAGGAATCCAGATACAGGACGAATCGAAGGGCTGTTCAAACTAATAACTTGGGGCAAGGGTTATGCTTGTGTCTCTGCAGGAATTGGACCAAGATGGGTGGCAGCCAAAAACGTGAAGCCCTATCAAGTCCAAGCACAGGCAGACGTGGGCCTCAAAACCAGGAACAAAGAAGTGAGCATGCAAACATGAATGACCCTCAAGACAACAGACATCCCTTCGTCCGGCATGCAGAAGAGACTTTGGAACTTAATTTCTTTTTGGTTTTGGGATGGTGTCGCAGTTTGGGAATTCCTACAAGAAGGAAGCCATTTGCAGTATGCATGTGCCTTGTCTTTTTGTTGGCTGCCTTGAGCAATGCGAAGGATTTACCCATGGCCCAACCAAAAAATAATGTTCGGGAGACTCTGGCCAATGCATCAGGGTTGGACACCATTTGTTTGGTGGATTCAAGGCCAGGGAAACCCTTCTCAACATGCCTGATAGGACAACCAATGAACGAATGGCTGATTCCAACAAACATCCCTCCAATGATTTCAAAGTTCATCTCAGATTCAGTTAACAATCCAGTTGACAAATGGGATGTTTGGACGAAGTTCTTTCCTGTGGCTCCTTTTGAACCTCAGGAGTTGGAAATTCTGGGATCAGTCAGAATGAATTTCTGTGTGAAATTCAATCGTTCAGGAGTGGCAGAGAACAAAACAGCAGACGTGACTCCAAACCTTGCAATTTTTAGAAATGCATCATCTTGGTGTAATTACACTAAGATGTTGAACAAGCCATCCAGCCCTGTTCCAGCACAATTCCAAGAGCAGTCTTTTTCATTTGTGGGGACGGAATCTGGCCTGTGATCCCTGCAAATGTCAACAGCGGTCCATGCAGCATTGGGAAGCTTTCTTTACTAACACCCAATGTGACATTGTTAAAAAGACAAAAACATAGGGAAAAAAGAACCATCGATCAATACAACCCTGATTGTGATGACAAGCTAGATGCTTGGTCAAAAGGCCGAAGACTTAAAACAGCTCTGCTTTTACCACAAGCAGCAGCAGGAGTGGCCTTGAAACAATTAGATCAAGTGGGTTGTTGGTTGAGCAGGCCTTCCCGGGATATCTCTCTCGCACTGAGCAATTTGTTAACTGATATTGACAGTGTGAGATGAGCAACTCTTCAAAATAGAGCAGCGATTGATTATCTCCTGTTAGTACATGACCATGGATGTGAAGAGTTTGAAGGAATGTGCTGCATGAACTTGCCAGATCATTCTAAATCTATTCAGGAACATATAAAGCAATTGCAGAAAAGTGTGAACAAACTCGGAGAGGAAACTGGATCATGGATGGATGACGTGTTCGGATTTTTTAACCTTTCACCATTGTGGAAGAAAATTTTGAGATTCGGTGTATATATTTTAGTAGGACTTATAATTCTGCTCTTGATCTTGCCGCACTTCCTTCAATGCATATGGCTGGTCATGAACAAAGCAGCCAAAGAGGTGTTTTTCGTTCAAACAAGAGGGGGAAATATGGGAGTCCAGGGCATTCCTTTGGATACCCTGGACAGACAGGAACCTGCACAGCAAAATTTGAGACCTGTACAGGGGAGTTTAAAATCCATACAGGGGAGTCCAGGATCTGTACAGGAGGGTCTGGAATCTGTACAGGGGGGTTGGAGACCCTGGCACAGAGCCCAGAAAGGCAAGGGCCTTGACTTTAATCCATGGGAAAGGATTCCAACATCAAGAGAGGAATTTCAAGCCACAAAAGTGTAATAAAGAGGAGTATAGTTTTCACATTTGGGGTTTCTAGAATAGGGGTGAATGGAGACAAAAGATGGAGGATTCTGGGCGGTGCCCTAGGGTCTTCTCCTTCTTCTTCGTCTCCATCTTCTGCAGTGACGGTGGCACAAAGTAGCATTAGAGGGATTGGGTTAGTGTAGACTTGTTTGGTATAGAATGTAGATATTGGTTTGCAATTGTAAATAATAAGTACGAAACTATCTGCATAAGAGAGGACGAGCCTACATCAGGGGCAGGAGTCGTTGCCTGATGCTTGTCCTGTGAAGACCTTGGTCAGGCACAGGGAAAAAGGGACAAGACAATATATAATAAATAAGAGAAAAACCTTGAAAAAAGAACATCTGAAGACTCCGGTTCATTTCTGCGTTTGGCTTGGGGCTTTCAGAGGGCAGAGGACACTAAACCACCCTAATCTCAGGTGCCCAGACAAACCCGAGAGGCCCTGACAACCCACAGGGGAGCCAGAGGTTGAGATCATCACCGAGATATTTTTTTATTTCTGTAACTAACTGACAATAGTGAGATAGCTAATGTTGATTGAAAGTGCTTGTAAAAATGGCTAGAACAGTCTGTATGATAAGATAATATAAAAAAAAAAAAAAAAAAAAAAAAAAAAAAAAACAGGCAAATAACACCAAAAGAGCAAGGACGAATCCACCACTGACCCTTCTGCTATCAATAACTGTCAAACCACAGACCAAGGGCCTCATGAGGAAATAAAATACAACACTGTCAAAATCACATCTACATTGTGGCACGTACTCTAAGAAGATGAGGTCAAGGGTCGAAGTAAAATAAAGAATTCCCAGAAAATGTAAATGCAAAGGAATGCTTGAATATGTATAATCTAAATGAATATACATTTGACCAATGCAATGAGAAAGTATACAGGAAGAGTTGTTATAGTTAACTGTGTGCTTTCCTGCAGTTTGCCAGACACCCCAGCTCTGGATACTCTCCCTTTTATCCCTTATTAAACTTTTATTTAAAGTTTCTCACACTGTGCAAAGGAGCAATCCCCTGGCCCAGCCCCCACTGCTTCCAGGTTTTTTGCTACACTTGCATTCCCCACCCCAGCTCTGCAGTGGCGCTGAGAGCGGCTGCTCCCCGTGGGCTGTGCAGGGGAAGCCAACTCTCCTCTCCCCTGTCCCTGAGCCGCCATTGCCGGCCCAGAGGCGGCCGAGCTCTCTCCACAGCGCCCCCTGCAGCCGCGGGGGAATCATCGCACCTGCCTTGCCCGGCCGGGAGCCACCAGCGCCCCTGCTGGCTGTGCCCGGAACTGCACCGAAGGGGCGGTGCCTGACAGGTGAGACAAGGCTGGGGTTGAGTTTCTGGCTTTGTTTTTTGCTGCTGCTGGTGGTGTTTGTCTCCTGGTATATATATACACTCCAGTAAATTCCTGTTATTCTTTTCCCCTTGGGCCTGAAAGACCCATAATTTCAAAGTTATAATAATATGGTGTCCTAGGTTACAATGTAAGATGTGCCCAAAGTATGCCCACTCCCTCCGGGTTATCTTCTGTTAATGGGTCATCAATGCCTTGCTGCAGGACTCATAGGTAACTCCCTCCAGGAGCTATCTCTGTTTAATGGGCAATCAAGGGCCCACTGCATGACTGGTGGAATGATATCAGCCCATTGTGAGATGCTCTCCCCAAGGGGAAGAGCCAAGCATTCCCACATGGATATAGTCTGGGATTTGGGACAGTACAGCAGCCTTTACGAACTGGATACCCAGAAGACAGGAGCTACCAGAACTTTCTCTGGGATCACTGCTTCAACAAGACCACTTCATCTGGATTGCTACCATTACCCTAACCAATAGGGTGTCTAGTTATATTATTCCATTTATTTTATTTTATTTTACTTTTTTTTTCTCTCTTCTCCTATTAAATTGTATTTCTGACTTGAAGTCTCACTGGTTTTGCTTTCAAACCAGCACATAAGGAGAGAAGGGGGGCATATTCTCCATTCCAGGAAGGTTCCCACCTTCCTTGGCAGACACCTCTCTTTTAAACCAGTACTGATCCATCACTGCTGGTCACTTCTTATTGAAAAACCCTTGAAGGACAAGGCACTCATGGGTCACAGCCACTAGGGACTCAAGAGGGAAAGTCCTGCTTATCACCCTAAATTTCCACAACACATTAACCCATGGAATTGATCAAGGACAGCCAATCTGAGCTTTTTGGATTTCAGTAAAGCTTTTAATCCTGCCTTTCCCAGGACCCTGGTGTGTCTCTTCCAACTCTGGACATTCCATCATTCCATGATTCTCACCCTAATTGACCTGGTGCTTTCACTATACACCTGCCTTGAAGCCTTTGGGGTTTTTGATACTGTCACACAACCCTGAAAATTGTCCCAGTCTCAGTTCACTTGGATACTGCAGAGATTTATTCCTTGCAAAAAATCCTCAGCTTCCATCCCACCAAGGCCACAAGACTCTTACCAGCACTGGTATTGATCTAAGGGGCTTGAACTCAGGTATAGATCCCAGGGCTCCTGCACCCTTCCCAGAGCCTTCAGGGGCAGCTTTCCCTCAGGAATCCCTACAGATTTCGGCCATCTGTGCAAGGGCTGTGGGCTCTGATTCCCCTCACCCACCTCTCAGCAGATGCTCCCGTTGCTCCCAGCCTTGGCTTCCCAGCAGACACCGACAGCCAAGGGCCCCAGCTCAGGGGACACAGCACAGTGGCACCGGCAGGCCTGGGGCACACAGCAGGGTGTGGAGAAGAAGATGAGAACCACCTGAACAACTCAGGAGGAGGAGCACCAGGAAGCAAAGGTTGAAAATCCTAAAGGAGAAGAGCAGACAGTCAGGAGAAGGCAACACATGAGCAGTGAGGTGTTGCCCTGGCCTTCTCTGCTCTTCTCTGTTTTTCTAAAGCTCTACTTCAGCCTTCTGTGTTTACCTTTTGCAATGGAATTTTCTCTCGCAGTTTTCATGTGAACAATGATTGTTTTGCATTCCTTTCTGTAGGAGGAGAGAATTGATGGACTGTTGGGTTGACCAGTGTGGTTGGAGAGGAAGATTTTCTTCCTCCAATCCATGGTCACTGTTGGAATTCTATAAATGTCGAGGACTGTAAATAAACTGCCCCTTTTTTGCCTTGGACATCTCAGTCTGTGAGTGTTGTTTCTTTTCTGTCGTATTGCAACAGTGAGGATTCACTCTGGGGAGCACTGGAGGTCAACCCTTCTTCCCCACTGGGGACAGCAGAAGCAGGAAAAGCCACTGGCTCAAAATAAGGGCAGTTCAGCAGAAGAGGAAAGCTGGGTGTGCTGGCAGAGCACAGGAGGGACTTTGGGCACAAATTGTTTTCTTTGGGCACATGTCCGGCTGCTCCCTGGGCAGCAGAGCCTGAGTGCAGGACAGCTGCTCAGGAAGGGAACTGCTGGCTCTGGGTCACTGCTGGAGCTTGTCCACTTGAGCCACTTGTCCCAGCCCTGCCCCCTTCCAAATTCTTTCCCAATGGAGCAATGCCAGGGCTGATTCAGTCTTAGGAGCTGCAGGACTGCCCTGCACAACATTAACTCTATCCCAGCCACAGCCTGAACCTGCCCCCAGGCACCCTCGGCAGTCCCTGCAGGGCTTCCCATTGCTGCAGGAATAGGGAAAAAGCCCCATGTGACTGTGTGAGTGCCCACAGAGAGGCACTGAGCACATTCAGGGCATAACTCGGGATCGAATTCCTCCTTGGAAGCAAACGAGGGAAGCAGCAAGGCTGGCAGCAGAACCTGCCACGGGAATGCCTGCACCCTGCTTCATGGGCACAGCCTCCCGAGAGTGTTTTCCCCAGCCAAGCCCCAGGGAAAGGGGCTCTGGGGGCGCTGGTGCCTTTGTGGGGCTGTCTCAGGGACCAAAGGTCTCTGGATGCTGACGCTTAGGCTGTAAGAGAGGAGAATCCCACCCTCCCTGCACAGGGAGGAAAAGGAATGATCCCCCATGGCTCCTGCCTTCAGGGTAGCGCAGCCATCCGGCCCCACCGCGGGGCCGGGGGTGCCCGGGCCGGGCAGGGTCGGCCCCGCCTGCGGGGAGCGGGGAGGGAAGGGGCTCCGCAAGGGATCCGTGCCCGGCCAGCCCCGCTGTCAGCTCTCGGGCCAGTCTTTCCGCTTCTACAGACGTCACTCTGCCCCTCCTTCCCCCCGCATCCCTCCTCCTTCCCTCGCCGCTCCGCTCCCACCCCTCTGAGCCCGGCCCCCGCTCCCAGCTCAGCCCCCGCAGCGCACACGGCTCTCCCGAGCTCCCCCAAAGCGGCTGCCAGCAAAGGCGGCTTCCTGCAGCCCACGGAGGAGCAGACACCGCCCTCAGACCCTTCAGACCCTTCTTCTCCTGCCCTGCCATCTCTCCAGCCGTGCCAAAACAGCGGCAACAGGCGGCAGGAGAGCGATAAAATCCCGCTCCCTGCTGCTCCCAGCCCCACAGCTCATCCATCCCCAGGGCCCTACCTTCTCCCTCTGTGCCCCGCAGCTCCTGGGACGGGGAGTTCCAGCTGAGCTCACCCAGCCCCGCCTCTTTCAGAGGGAGCTGCTTCTCCTTCTATGGGAGCAGTGGGGGAGCACTCACTGCTTTCCTCTAAGTCATGTGTTTTCCTGCAGCAGTGTGAAAGTGAAACTGCTGCTGCCTGGTTTTGGGTGAGAAATGTTTTCAGTGAGAGGCGGACTCGAGGATGTTTGAGGTCTTTTCCAACCTTAATGGTTCTATGATTCCATGAAAAGCAGCAGGAGCTGGGCAGAGTCTGGGACTCCCGGCTGGAAACCACCCACCCTGCTCCCCTTAGCCTGGATCATGGAGTCCCCGAACTAGACATCCTGTGCCAAGGCCCGTCCATCCTTTTATAAATGAAATTAATGATTTAGGTAATTTGTGTTAAATGTTACAGTTAATAATTATAAATATGTGGGGGCTATTAAGCAAACTGCAGAAATTGTAAGTTTATAGAAGATACTAAGCAATAACTGTAAGTTGCAGAAACTGCAGAAACAGAAAAGTTAGAGAGCCCAGCTGTGGTGCAGGATAATGTAACTTTGTATCATAAGACATGAAGAAAGGGAGAAAATGGGAGATATGGTGAAACCATAGTGACCACAGTGGAAAGTCCCCATGGACATGCTGCAAGGAAGAAGAGAGATTTCATCCATTGACCACCATGAGAGGGCAGAAGACCCCAGACTCCCAGAGTTGAAGACCCAACTATGACCAAATATGGGAAAACATGGACTGGGGAGGGACCATGCGGTGTGTGTAAACCAAAAAGTTATAAAAATGGGAAATTGTGGGGAAAATTTCTGAAAGCTGTGCATGGAGCACGAGCTGAGACTTGTGCTCCCCGACTTTCCCAGCGCACGCTGCTTGCTTCGGCTTCTTGCTTTAATAAAAGTTTATCCAATTGGCAATCAATTATTGGGTCCTTTATCAGTCCTTAGAGGGAAGAACTACTTCCCAATATCCCATCCAGCCCTGCCCTCTGGCAGTGGGAAGCCAGTCCCTGTGTCCTGGCACTCCATCCCTTGTCCAGCCCTCCAGCCCCTCTCCAGCTCTCCTGGAGCCCCTTTAGGCCCTGCAAGGGGTTCTGAAGTCTCCCTAGAGCCTTCTCTTCTCCAGGTGAGCACCCCCAGCTCTGAGGGGAGGAGGGATGGGGGGAGATGCTTGTTGGTGCCATCACATCAGCTCTGTGCTCTCAACAACCCAGGGACACCAGAGACAACCTCCAAAGCCATCAGCCCCTGAGCTCGTGCAGGCTGAGGAGATTCCCTGGGCTGGAGCAAGGCCAAAAGAAGGAAGATGGGACACAGGGACTCCAGCACAGCTCCTGCAGCCAGAGCCATCCTGGAAAACCCACAGAGGATCCATTAATAACACCTAGGGGACAATAAGGTCCAGTCCCTTGGCTCAGGGGTTGCCACCAGCAGCTCCCATTGCCTTTTCCAGCACAGGAAGAGGGCACAGATGGTGCCAGCACCCAGGATGTGGAGTGCCAGGCCATGGGGCCAGGCTGCTCCCAAAATCTCCCTCTGCTTTTGGCATAGGAGAAACACTAGTGCTCTGGGGGTGTTTCTCCCTCAGCACTGGCACAAGGCTGTGGGACCCCCTGGAGCAGGAAGCAGGAGGGAAATGCCCTGGGTTTGGGGTGAGGGGGATTAAAGGAACACCAGGCATGGGGTGTTTCTGTTGGAAATGATACAAAAATTTGTGTAACATTAGTCAGGGGTTTTGTTCACCTTTGCCCTGCAGGAAACAGAGGTGAAGTTTCTTTTCAAAGGACTGTTTTAGCCCTGGAGGCCTGAGGAGCTTAACTTGTCAACAAACTGGGAGTAGCACAGAAGATACCCAAAAGATAAGGACCAGCAAGGAACATCAACTCCACACATCACCCCTGGCATGGCCAGACACACCTAGTCCAGAAAATACTGAGAACCAAGGAATGAGGATGAAATTAGCATTGGATAATCTGTAACCAATAGGAAACCAAATACTAGCAACAGCACAACTTGGGACCAATGAACATTGAACCAATGGATTTCTATGGGGTTTGACTGTATAAAGTTTGTGGGAAAATCTAAAGATCACGTGTGGTGGAATGATTTTTTTATGCATGAGGCTATGTGTGGGCAAAAAAAATTCCATTGCAAATCTTGGCCAGAACAGCTTCCTGGCCATAATAAAGTAAACTCCACCCCTGCAGTGCCCTAAAAAACCCCACAACCCTGCCTTTGCCTGGTCTTTTGCCTGGGTAATAAATGGATTCTCAAGCTTAACAAAGCAGAGATGCATATTGTCTCTTCCCCTGCCAGCACCAGTAGCTGTAACCTCCCTGGATATGAGGAACTCTGTAGCTACACCTGGCTAAACTCAGCTAAAAGCCAGGAGTTCTCTGATCCCCCTCCTGGCAATTGCAGAGGACTTCTTCCTCAGCAGAGCCTCTACTAACACCCACGTTGGGAAATGAAAAACAAGTTTTTGGTAGACACTAGAGCTGTTAATAGATATTAAATACGCTGCAAAGGAAGATAAGTGATGACTCCATCACACTTGTTAGTACAAGTGGTGTCACTGGGACTCATGAAACACTCCCCTTTTTAAAGGCTGAAGTCAAACTGGGAAAATTATGGACAGTCCATCCATTTTTGTGCCTAACTCTCCAAAAACCATTATTAGAAGGAAACTCACTGGAAAAACTGCGTGCAGAGATGAAGTTTCATGAAGGGGACATTGAAATTAAAATACTTAAGAGCAATTGATAAAATAGCTTAGCAGTTAACCCATACACACTCTTAAATCATGCTAAAAGAAAATTGTCAATGTTTCACAATTATAGATTCCAAGGACTCTTTTCTCTGCACACCTTTAAGCTGTGACAGCCAGGAACTATTCACTTTAGAGTGGGAAAATCCACAGACAGGACTGCACTGCCACAAGGATTTAAAAAATAGCCCCACAGTCTGCACTGACACAAGGATTAAATAAATATTCCCACAGTTTTTGGGAATCAACTGTCAAAGGAATTGGAAGAGCAGAAGTCCTTTAATCCACAAGGGGCTCTGTTACAATATATTGTATTCAGTCCTGCTAGGCACTGCAACCAAAGAACAGGAGAGACCTGTTGAACCGTGAAACTTTTTAAGATTCAATAGTTACAGGCTATTGAGGGAGAAGACACAAGTGATGAAAATGACTCTGATCTTCCTGAGTTTTGAAATTCTCTGATGCCAAAGGAAAGTCATCATGTGGCATGAACTGTAAGGGAATTGTGTGCCTTTCTCAGAATGGTCAGGGAGTGGATCACTAACTTTGATTATTGGTCCAACTTTTGTATGGGTTTGTAAAACTGCCCATAAAGATTTTATTATATGGACTGATGATACTTGGGCTGCTTTCAAACACTTTAAGAAAACACTGATGAGTGTTCCATCACTGGGCTTGGTCAGTCCCAGCTGCTTTGTCCTCGCATGCCATCCCCTCTGCTCCCACAGGCTCCAGGACATCCGCAGGGACATCATCTTCACTCTGGGGAGAGGGGGGAAGGTGACACTGTTACAAATGTCACTATGGAGCTGTTGTCTTTTGCTACTATATTGGTTTTTTGCAAATTACTTTGATATAGTACAGTTTGTAATCACCTTTTAACTGCTTTTGATAGAGTATAATTTGTCAGCCTTTTATGGTTAAAACTCTAATCGCTGTATAGATTATTTATTTTAGTATGATAACAATATTATAGTTTAGGCTTTCACAGAATATTAAAATAGAGACTATGTCCTGTATATTATAACATTAACTTTGGCAGAAGTAATTTTAGTTGGGAAATAACAACTGATGCCATTATTTTTGTAACTATCTGACAATAGTGAAATAGCTAATGTTGATTGAAAGTGCTTGTTAAAATGGCTAGAACGTCTGTATGATAAGATAACATTAAAAAAAAACCAGGCAAATAACACCAAAAGAGCAAGGAGGAATCCACCACTGGCCCTTCAGCTATCAGTACCTGTCAAACCAGAGAGCAGGAGGAATTATTTTGTGAGGAAATAAAACACAAGGCTCTCAAAATCACACCTGCATTGTGGCAGGTGCTGTAAGAAGATGAGGTCAGGGGCTGAACCAAGCTAAAGAATTCCAGGAACATCTCAAGGTTTGTGCACAGATGCACATTATGTGAGCCTTCTGTCAGGCTTTGAGAACTCTCAACAAATCCATTTCCCACATTTCCACCTCTCTCTTGAACAGAAAAGACTTCTTTGATGGCCTTGTTTGTTGTTGGCCATGCACAGTGAAGTACACAAGGCACTATCACTAACATTGTCACTGTAACAACCAATGCATATAAACCTTTTTTGCAAAGCTCCTTTAGCCAAGGGGCAAAGCTCCATCCTTCAAACAAGTCATCCAACCACAACCTATCATCTGCTTTAATTTGATTTGCCATATCTCTCACTTTTTGAAGTTGTT
Organism: Phylloscopus trochilus trochilus; assembly: GCA_016584745.2. NCBI lineage: Eukaryota > Metazoa > Chordata > Aves > Passeriformes > Phylloscopidae > Phylloscopus > Phylloscopus trochilus. The sequence continues at coordinate 992,029 of WQNJ02000101.1, forward strand.
TGTGGATGGACTCGGAATGGTCAAACTCATACAGCACAATCTTTCAAATTTCTCACAACCATGCCCATGTGCCAGTAAAACAATTGCTGTTTGACTTTGAAGGATAGCATGTCTAATGCTGTTGACATCTACCAGCAAATCACTGATTGCAGTGGATGTGGCATTGGTTTGTTTACTTAGCCATCATCCAACCTGATCTACCTGTTTCAGTGCGATGGCAGAAGCAAGCTGGGGTAGTAACAAACCTGCTGGAACTCTTTTTGCAGCTTTCTAGGGCATATAAAATCACTATTACAATTTTCTTCATATTGATGGGTAAATCTCTTTCCTCTATGTTTTTTCTTAATGACAGTTTTAGCACTAGGTGCTAGCACAGTAAGTTTTCCAATACTGCATGGACCACCTTTGAGGTGTGACGGAATGCCTTGCTAAGTCTATTTCCACAAATGAACCAATATCCCTTTGGTAATTGTTGTGGGTATTGGTCAACTCTGGAATGTCCACCCCAACTATCTGAGTACTTTCACCAAAAACTTGAGTTCCTATAAGCAGGGTGATTGGGAGTGACGTTGTACCTCAGAGGATCATTGTCTTGCCAATTTCTATCTGAAAATGTAAGACAGAAATCCGCGGTTAAGGAGCCAAGAACTTCTGATTTTTGTGGTTCGGAAGGTGCTTTAGAAATATTTTTGTTCCAAATGTCCCAATCAATTACAGGTTTGCTCCCACTGCTTACTGTTAAGTTGTATTTTGGTCAAGGGATGATAACATACAGGCCCTCCCAGGCCTGCCCCTCAGCGCCCCCCTCACGGCACCAGGCCCCGAGCCCGGCCCCCGTCAGCGCCGCGGCCTTGTACTTGCTGAAGCCGGCGAGCTGCTCGGGGCACAGGTTCTCCATGGTGGTGCTCCCACTGTTTCCCACTGTTCACAGTGTTACCAGTGCTCCCAGCGCTGCTCCCACTGCTCCCCCTGTTCCTGGCTCCAGCTGCTGCCGCATCGGTCCACCCAGCGTGGCCGCGATGTCACCTCACACCACCCAGCTGCAATGGCACTGCCTGGCTGCCCGAAGGGCGTGTGCATGCAGGGAGAAAGAAATGCAGGAAAATGGATCCCAAAAAACATATCTAGGCCTGTCTGGGGTCATTGTGGAGCGATTGTCCATGTCCTGGCACTTCGGGCCTGTAAGGAATCACTCTCAATCGCTCTTGGATCTTGTTTAGGTTACCAGAAAGGACTCCAAGGTATCTCTGTACCATTCTCATCTCCCCAAGTCCTCCCATGGATTCTGTGAGGGAAGAAACCTTAAAGCCCATCCAGTTCCACCTCCTGCCATGGGCAGGGACATCTTCCACTATCCCAGGGTGCTCCAAGTCCTGTCCAACCTGGCCTTGGATGCTTCCAGGGATGGGGCAGCAACAGTTCTCTGGGGAGGGAGAAGAGCAGGAAGAAGAAAGCAAAAGGAGAAATGGAAACTAAGAGCAAAATTGGTGCTCTCAGAGCTCCCCACCTGCCTTTCCATCCCCATCCAAGCTCCTCCCAGCCATACACCCCAGCCCTGTCCCCCTCCTTCACCAGCCCCGTCTTTCCCAGCGTGTGCAGCAGACAAACCCCACTCGAGATTTCCTGCTCTGTTTTACAATCACACCCCAACACCAGCAGCTCTCCCCAGGACCCAGGCAGGGTGTCAGAGAGTGGAAAAAGTTGACCAAATTCCTTGATTTTCTATCTTTTGCCACCAAAGTTCTGTGTAATTTTGACCTCTTGAGAATGTCTGCTCAGTATTTCTCATGTGTGCCAAGCCAGAGTAAAGGAACCTCATTTTAGTCCCTTACATGTAAATGTTCTGGGTGTTACACAGGGTCATTGCACCCTTAGTCCCAGCTGGTGCAGCCTGGGAGAACTGCTGCATCCCAGTGTCACTGCAAGGCACCGCATCCAAGAATTGTTGAGGTTGGAAAAGGCCTTTAAGCTGTTTGTGCTCCTCCCTTCAGCAGGGCCTGCAAGGAAGGAGGTGTCAGACAATGCCACTGAGGGAGACTTTGGCCAAGGGGTCCTGGCAGAGACAGGGAAAGGGGCAGAGAACAGTCTGGCTGTGCTGCAGAGGGAGCTGGGACAGCTGGCACAGGTGAGGGGAGCAGGTGAGGGACCCTGCACTACCATTGATATCCCAGCCCAGGTCTGAGGCCACCTGTCCTTGCTGCACTGGGTCCCCTCCACTGCACCCAGTTGTGGCAGTGGGTCCCCGCACTCACAGCAGTAGCTGCACTGGGACACTCCCCATGCAGCCCAGGAGGTGACACCATGGCCAGGGGCACCTGCACTCCCAGTCTGGCTGGAGGAACCAGCCCAAATCCCATCCCAGCCCAGGTGTCCCCAGTCCCTGGCACTCAGCCCTTGCAGCACACGCTCACATGGCCCAGCTCTGGCTCCTGTCACTGCCTCTGGGTCTGCTTGGCCAGGGCTGGGCTGGGCAGAGTTTGGGCCCATTCCCCTTCTGACCCACAGGATCCCAAACGAGCAGTTCCAGAGCAACTGGAGCATCTCTGGGATCAGCCTTCTCAGCCCTGCATGTGTGTGACAGGCCAGGCTTGGTTCCCAGTGCTGCCTCCCTTGGCACCTGACCCTGACATTGGTTTCCCTGGATGTTGTGGGTTGGGGCATCCTGCCCTCTCTGCTGTCCCTGCAGACAGTGAAGCCGCTCCTGGAGCAGAGAACCTGAATGGAGCAGAGCCTCTGCTGCCACACCCCCTGCCCCAGTGCCACCCCCCTGTCCCCTGCCTGTCTGCAGCACACAGAGCTCCAGTCACTCCCAGCTGTGGCTTCCCTGAACACAAAGGAGACACAGCAGCACAGTCCAAATCAACTCCTTTATTAGCAGAGCCTGCAGGGAATGAGGCTGGATCAGCCCTTCAGCCAGCTCTCCAGGAAGGCTTGGCCCTCGCATTGCCAGCAGGGTTACATCACCTGCACAGCAAAAGCCCCCACACCTCCTTGGGGCAGAGCCAGCTGGTGGTGCTTCTCCAGAGCACGGCTCCAGTGCCACCAGCCTGCCTGGACAGCACCAGCACTGCCCCCAGGGCAGCTGCAGAAGGTGCTGGCAGACAGGATTCTCCACATGGGGAATTCCAAAGGCTTTTGCTCAGCAGTGAGGCCAAGGGCAGGAGCAGCTCCTGCCAGGGCTGAGGGCTGGAGGGAAGGGCAGCAGCCCCAGGCACCTGAGCAGGAGCAGCTGCCCTGGACAGAGACACAGCACCTCAGAGACAGGGAGGGAAAGCACTGCCTGAGCCCTGGGGCGGTCGTGTCACTGCTTTCCTGAGCCCAGAGGCACAACAGCTCCTGCTGGGAGAACAGCCCCAGTTGATCCAGGAGGGCTACAATGAGGGAGGGAAGGGTGACACCCAAAAGCCAAGCAGCCAAGCTCGCAGCCAACATCGAGCTGGCCTCATGTCCTGCAGCCCTTTCTCCAAGCAGGACACCTCCTTGCTGCAGGAAAACTGCCTTGGGGGCACTGTCCCTTCTTGTCTCACAGCAGCTGATCCAAGGGGTGCTTGGAGTGCTGCCTTTGCCCTTGCCCTGGCCCTTCGGCTCAGGCTTGGCCATAAGGCCAATGTGCCCCAGGGAGGGGATTTGGTTTGGCTCTAGGAGAAAGCAGAGGGAAATGTTTATGGCAAAATGCAAAAGGATTCTGGATTTATCATGAAGTGAGGGGGTTGCTGAGCTATGGCCACAGTAAGATGCCTTATTTCACCAAATTTGGGACTAATTGCATATCATTGTCTTCATTGGGCTTGAGAGCATCATCATTGTAACTGCATTTTCTGGAGAGCCTGGTACAAAGATCACCTATACTGCAAAGCTGCTGTGGTTCTTCCTCCACATGTATATGGCCTAAAGCCTGTCCAGCTCAGACAGTGCTTCCTGCTTGGTAATTCTCTGCCATGCCTCAGGGATTTCTCCCTTGCCCTGAAATTTCCCATTGTTGAAATCTTCCAGCTGTGTCCTGAAACGACACACAAACCATTTCCAGTACGCCTGCATGGATAGATCAGGAAGAATATTCCAAGTGGAATAAGGAGGTCCAGCATCACGGTATGTCTTGTAGGGGAAAAATACTTCATCATCAGTTCTGAATCTGCAGTTACTTGCAACAAGGCTAGAACAAATATCAATGATCAGCTGGCCTGTCCCAGACCGTCTCCATCCAATCACACCTTGTGGGCGATGGAAGATCACCTGATGGTCCCCATCATGTCCCTGCATGGTGTTTGTGCAGACAGCCCCACAAAAGGGACACTGCTCCCAGCATCCCGAAAAATGCTCAGCCAGGATGGTGTGAGGCTGCCTTGAAAATGAGCTCAGGACAGCATAAGCAAATCCTCTCAGGAGTCTGTCCCTCATGTCACCCAGAGCTGCTGCCATGGCACTGCTCAGGAACTCAATGTCTGTGACCTCCTGGTGCTCAGTGCCCTTCAGGTCACTTTTGGGCAAGCTGATCACCTCTGTCAGTTCCCTGCAAAATTCATCCAGCCAGAGAGAGACTTTGTCTTCTCTGTCTTTTCTGTCTTTGGCAATTTGGGTTGATAAAGAAACAGCTGACAGGATGTTATCATAGAGAAGATTAAGAGAGGACTCTAAAAACTTCTGCAGCCTCCTGCTCTCATCTAAACAGTAACTCTTCACTCGTGCCACAATGTAACTCTGAAAAAACTCTTTTGGAGACAAAAGGTATTGCTTGAAATACCCAAAGTTTTCTTGTTCTGCCAGGTATCTCATGATGCAAACTTCCAGACTGGCTCTGTTGCCCTGAAAATCTGGCAATTTGCCCCGCATGTCCTCAGCAATGTCTTTAGCTGTCCTCTCATAGACTGCCTGGAGAAGAGCTGGTTCAATCTTGTTACAAAGGAAAACAGCAAAAGTTGTGATGGAAGTGGCTCCTTGGCAGGAAATCTGGAAACATTGGAAGAAATCTTCTCTCTTGCTCGTCAGGTACACAACTGGGTCATTTGCCTTTTGGAGTGCTTCGTGCATGGCTTTAAACCTTTCTGCTGCCATTTTGCACAGATACAGAGACAAATCTATGGTGTACTCTCTGTTAAAAGTACATTTTGCATTGCTTGGGATGGAGTTCACACCTTCCTGGACTTCATTGAGTATTTCATGAATAAAACTTGGACTGTAATCACGTTTCTCCTGTTCCTTCTTATCAATATTTGCTATCACACTTGCTATGATCTTGTCTGTGATGTGCTGGAAGTTGATCACATCAGCATTGGAAATTCTCCTGGGATCAGAGAAAAAGCCTAAATGCTTTCTCATCATGATGTGTTTCTTCATGTCAAAAGAAAATCGTCTGCCTTTGGGAAATGACCTGATCCGTTCATAAAACTCCGGCTCCTTAAAGTGCTCTAGAAGAACATCTTCAATTTCTGCATCAATATCCACCCGTTCTGGAGGAGGAGCAGCATGGGAGACTTCAGCAATCCACTTGTTCCAGACAAGAGTAAAGTTGTCTCTCAGTTCTCGCTCACTGAGGCTCTTCCCTTTCAGAGTCACAGCCAGTTCCCCACTCCTTCTCAGGAGCTCATCTTCATATTGCAACTTCCTTGCATCCAGTTTCCTCTGCTCCTTCTGTAGCTCAATAAGATTCTCACATTTCTTTTTTGTTTCAAGAAGAAGAGTCTCCTTTAGTTCTTTCAACTTCAGCTCTGTGCTAGATTTCCACTGCACCAGTGTCTCACAGTCTTTGTCTTCCCCGAAATACTTTTCCACTTCTTTCTCAATGGCATCACTTGTCTCTTGCACCTGCCCTTCAAGGTCTTCTCTGCTGACATTCTGCAAGTCCCCATTGCGAATTTTGTTCTCCAGTCTCATCTGTACATCTAAGATGTGACTCCTCAGCCTCCAGGTCCACTGACTAAAGGCACTTTCCAGTTTCCTGTAGGCAGCAATCTCCAGGGAATTCTTGAAGCTGAAAACAAAGTTTTCATTCAGCAAAGCATTCCAGAGGTCACCAATCCGATCTTTCAGGCTTGAGAACCTCAAAATGCTGCGCTGCGACTGCTTCTGGGCAGCCTGGAGGATTTTGCTCTTTAGTTGCTGGACATTCTGGCTGTAGGTGGGGTTGGGTGGTGCCATTGGGGGGTTTCCTTCCCACAGGTGAGCAAAGTAGTGAATGTTGGTCTTCACGTCAAAGCCAATGACATCACTGAAGGAGGAGACATCACAGAATTCCTCCTGAGAAGCTACCACAGTCATTTCATCCAGCTTTTCCTGCAAACGCCTTCGTCCTTCCATGTTCTGCTCCTTGGCAGTTGCTTCTCCTACGTTTTGGTGGACGAAGATACAGCTTGGGGAAAGATTGACTTTCTTCATCCTCAGGAAAGCCTGCACAGCAATCTGGAGTACATCCTGCATTTCTGATGGATTTTCTCCAAAGATATTGATCACAGTCAAGTTGCCAACACCAATGACAAAGGTGGCCAGCTCATTGTCATGGTTCAGGGACTGTTTGTTGGCCATTTCAGTGGCACGAAGTCCCTCTGTGTCCACCACCAGCACAAAATCAAAGCCCAAGTCTTGCTGCAGCTCCTCACTCACTGGGATGAGCTGCATGAAGGCTCCGCGGGTGCATCTCCCCGCGCTGACGTTGAACTGCAGACCAAACATGGCATTCAGCAGGGTGGACTTGCCCGTGCTCTGGATGCCCAGCACGGAGAGCACGAACACTCGTTTGTCCCCCAGCCTCTCAATCAAGCTGTCAAAGATTGCTCTTACCCAGCGCAAGGGCAGGTAAGAAGCATCCCCATCCATCAGCTCCACAGGATAACCCAAAACCATCAGTTCGGCTGCAATTTCTGGCAGTTTGACAAAATTGTAATTCTTTTCCCTCATCAATTGAAGAGCTTCATAAATCTGCCCTACCTCTCTCAGAAGGTGCTCCAGGCCAATGGATGAATCATTGATTTCAACAGAGAGGGAATCCCAATGCCTCAGCAAATCAGCATTCACCCTGGGTTTTTCCTTGCTTTTCTTTCCTGTCCGGATTTCAGACCATAATTTGTGATAGTCTCTCCTCAGTTCTTCAAGGCGACCACAGGACAGCTCGTCCATAAAGACTTTCAGCCACTGCAGGAAGAATTTCTTGATATTTGCTGGCTGGGCATGGAGAAAGCCAAGGAATGATTTCATCAGTGGGTTGAGAGGAAAAGCTTGCTCAAGTTGCTTCCTTCTTAGTGTTTTCTTCTCATTTTCAAGTTGGCTGTGATGATGCTCAATGCTCTTGTTCCTCTTCTCCTGCAAGCGAGTGATTTCTTTGTCCTTTTTGCACCACTGGTACCACAGTTTTCCCTGAAGTGGCAGCAGCTGGGATTTGATCTCAGACAGCTTCTCTTTCTTCAGAAGGTTCACCAGCTCGTCGGCCTTTGCTTTGGCTGTCACACACACGGGTTGGTCTGCATCCACCATGAATCCATGCCGGCGAGCTTTTTCCACACAGGCGTCCAGACGGAAACAAGGATTAGATCCTTCTAGGAGATCTCTAAAAATTTTGGTCAGCTGGTCCATCAGTTCTGCTTCATTTGAGTTCTTGATCCCTATTTTTATTTTTTTGCTGCCCTGTCCAGCTGCAACATTCTCTTTTTCAGTGAGAAGACAAACCAAAGGCCTTTGTGACTGCCACAGGCCCTGCAGAAGCTCTTTCCCCCTGCTGTCCATGTGCTCCAAATCAGACACAAGAGCCACATTGACAGCAGATATCTCCTGCAGGAACTGCACCTGTGCTCTGTGATCCCTGGCATCTCCATGCAGGTTACAGAAAGCCACGCAGCACTCAAAGGTGTCATCGGGGCTTCCACGGGGGCAGTACCAGGCGATCTCCACCACCCCTTCCATCAGCAAACGCTCTCTGGTGCTGCCTCTGCAGTGGCGGTGGAAGAAAGTGTCGTGTTTGCGTCTGCTCAGCAGAGCGTTCAGGAGCTGAGACTTGGAAGAGGAGGCCGAGCTGCCAATGCGGATGAAGGACACAATGGGTGTCTGGGCCTGAAAGATGAGCTTGTTGTTGTAACTCTTTGTTCTGGCCTGCTTTTCTGACTTCTCCACCTCTTTCCAACTCCTTTGGATTTGGCTGAGGGCGTAGAGCGGGAACTCGATGAGTGAAGTGCACGGGTTGGGCACCAGCAGAGGCAGCGCCAGTTGGCAGAAGGCCAGCTTGGTTGCAAGGGTCTGTCTCAGGAAGTCATCAGCACAATGGAAAATGGCCATCTGCAGGTCCATGGGGTGCACGTGACAAGCCCTGCTTGCACATTTAGGGGTTGCTTCTGTCAAATCATGAAAAACCTGTTCAAAGGAGTCTGAGTGTTGGTGCTCTTTCACTGTGGTTTGTGGCAGGGGTGCAAGTTTTGGGTTGCTGTCATTTCTGCAAGTCAGGTACCTCACCTGGTAATCCACACATAACAGCTTTTGCAAGAAGTAGGATGGCAATTCTGTGTCCTGGCTGGGCTGGCTGTCCTGCAGAGACGTCTTGCAGATGGTGTGGAAATCTCCCATCCCCATTTTTCTTGGATAGTGGCTTTCGAGTCCAAGGCGCTTGAGAAACTGGAGGAACTCCGGGTTTGCAATGGCTTCATTTGCTTTGGATTGGCTGCTGTCTGACTTGGATTGGGACTGACTGGGGGGCTCAGTGGTTGGAAAGGCATCTTCCAGGTCTCGGAGAATGTTCTGCATCCTCTGTTCGTCCCATTTGTCATCCAAGCACCCACTGATCAAGGAACACAAGTCCCGTTCCAGCTTCTCCCAGTCTCTCCCTCCACTGTGCTTTTGGAGAAGATTCTTTATCTGTGTGGACCACAAGCCTTCCATGTGATCTTCCATGAAAACTAAACGCTCCCTCTTCTGCTCCGGGGACAGCTCTTGACTTTCTGGTGTCACAGTCAGACCTGTCAGCAGAAGGGAGGCCTCAGCTCTGTCGGCATCTTGCTCCTTCAGGTTCACGTACTCCTCGTGTGCTGCTTCCACTTCCTTGGCCATGTACTGAATTTCTGGGTGTCCAAGCAGGTGCTGGAAGGTGCTGCTTTCCACCTGGTACCCTGTGCTGGTCGCAATCAGGAGCACCAACAGTTCCATGTCCTTCTGCTCCTGTTCCTGGAGAGACTGGAGTAAGGAATAAATGGCAAGGCTGCTGATCAGGGTGGCTTTTTTCTTTGCTACATGAATGGCAGAAGCAGAGCTTTCTGCTGCATGGGTGACAGAATGGATGTACGCCTTCATTTGCTGCAGTGTTTTGATGAGCTCTTCAAGCTCAGACACTCTGGGAGATCTGGGAAGCGGGTGCTCAGTCTCGAAGATCCATTCCACATTGATGGAGAATATTTTGTCTGTTATTTTCAGGAGTTTCTGGAGTGCCTTTTTCTCACAGGGGTGCCGTACTTCACACTCCAGCTGGAGGTAATCTTGATATTCCAGATGTTGCAGGGCTTCTCGGCACTTGATTCCCAGAATCTGTGTCACCTTGGGCAGCCAGTATCCAGCATCAAGTCCTTCCTTCTCTAATTCCTCTGCCAGGAGCTGTGTCTTTGCATCCCTCTCTCGTATCTCCTCCTTTGAAGCCATGGCTGTGGAGGAAGAAAAGAGACTTTCCCTAAGGTGCTCTCAGAGGCCCCAGACTCCTGGCTGAGGCTCTGCAGCAGCTGCAGCCCTGGGGATTGCTCCGAGCTGGCTGCTGGAACCCAGCCTAGGATGGCACAAGAGGCAGGGTCTCCTTCCCAGCACACTGGATGTGCCTGGTGCTTTCCCATTTGCAGGATCAACCCTGAAGCTGTTTGTGTATCTCAGAGACAGCACAGATATAAAGGGACAGAAACACTGACAGAGAGAGCCACACAGATACACACACACAGAGACACACAGAAACACAGACACAGATACAGCCACAGCCTGCCCTGGACAAGGTTCTCCCTTCACCATCCCCCACATCCTCCCAGCAGAACTCCTCAATCCACAAATGCAGACAGCCACGGGCATTCCTGGCTCCCTGCAGCACTGGCACAGCCCCTGTGCCCATCCAACAGCCCTGCCTGCATCCTGCACCCTCTGCCCAGCCCCACGCCTGCCCTGCTCAATGCCTGGCCCAGCCTGCTGCTCCCAGCACCTGGAGGCAGCGCTCACACACTCCCCCCATGGGCACCCCACACTCCCCACACACACTCCCCCCCCCACACCTGGCACAGCCACACGGGCTCTGAGCTGTGCTCCTGCTCCAGCTGCCGGCGCAGCCCCTCCCTTGCCCCACTCAGGCCTCTTCCCAGGAGCTGCTTCCTGGCACACTCAGGGGGCCCAGCCCAGTGCAGGGGCAAAATCCACCTTGTCCCTGCCCACAGCTGTACCTGGGGCATCCTGGTGGCCCATCAGGAGAGAATGGAGACTTTGCGAGCTGACCCGGAGAGGTGCCCTCTGGGATCTGCTGCTCGTTTGCACAGAGGGTCTCGTCAGCCACCTGCCCATTGGTGGCCATCTGGGCCACAGCCACCATGGAGCCACTAAACTTAAAATCTCTGCTGACAGAAGGAACAGTGCCAGCAAAAATTGAACCATAGCCGTGGTAGTGATGTGGGTGGAACTCCATGACTCCTAGTTGTATGTTGAATGCTCTGTAGAGGGTTACTTTAAAAGTATTAAAGATTCCTAAGAATACATTGCATATTCTTTTGATGGTTATGCATATTGTTATCTTGAATGGTTTGTACCCAGTTTGTAACCCAAGTCCCAGCTTTGTATGCCCTTATCTCTTGTTCAGTTTCTGCTGCTCCCTGCCTGCTCTCTGCTCTTCCTGCTTCCTGTTTCCTGTTTCCTGTTTCCTGTTTCCTGCTTCCTGCCGGCTCCCTACCCGCTCATCAAGCCAAAACCTATTATGGAAATCACAGAGACCCCCATGAAGTCTTGCCAGAATGTTTAGTACAATTAACACCAAAAACCCCCAGCAACAACAAGTCAGCACAAAATCCAGACCCACAAAGGATGCCACCCGGCTGGCGAGACATCAAGCTATCTGTGGAGGCTTTTCACCTCCTTATCATAACTTGAAAGGCACTTGGAAAGAAAGACACCCCTGGACTATAACGAGCCCAATGAGTTCCTGGGAACTTCCGTGAGGATGAATTCCTGGCTTTGCAGCGTGAGCAGCAGAATCGACTCAAGCCTCCTCCTTGGCAGTGATTGAGGGAGCAGCAGCAGCAGCAGTGGCGTAGGCAATCCCTCAAGCTTTCCCCTTTTAATAAAGGCATTTAAGGAGTTAATAATCATCTCCTGTCCTGTTTATTTATAACAGTAGAAGTGGAGTTCAGGCTGCTCTGGGTTGAGTTAGAGAGGGCCCATGGGAAACGGCTCTGAAAGGTGCTGGGATCCATCAGTGCTGGCCACTTTTGATTGAATGATGTCTGAACGACAAGCCAGTCATGGGTCACAACCAGTACAGGCTCAGTGTTGGAATTCTGGTAACTTGGATTTTGGGATTTTGGTATATAGTAATGTGTGTGAGTCAAGATGGAGGATTTTGGTTGTTGTCCGAGTCCTTCTTTCTCACCTTCTTCTTCATTCTTCTTCATGAGTTTAGGTGGTTTTCTGTAACTGGATGAAAAAGGTTCACATTGCGGGCCTTGGGTGGTTATTATTGGGTCAGATGTATAAAAAATATAGGTGTCACCTTGTTATTGGGGGATTATCGCTTAAATAACTTTGGAAAGAGTTAGAAGCACTCCATTTTACCTCATTTCTCTAACTTGCCAGTTGGAGCTCACACCTCGTGACACTGTAAATAGATAAGATATAATAAACAACCAAGTCTGAACTCGACTCTATGTTTCCCGTGTCTTTCATCCTGACTTTGGCAGAGATAAAGAAACCAGAACTGTAACAAATGGTGCCTATTATGTGAGGAAGAAAAACTCCTGCCAAGGTTGGGACCTCCCTGAAGGAAGAGAGAAACTAAGCAGCGGAAAGCTGGGAAAAAGCAGCGGAACGCTGGAAGAAAGGAAGAAAAAAATCCCCAGGAAAAAGAAAAGAAAAAACAGTTTGGACCCAGGAATTTGTGTTTGCTGGTTGGAGATGGGAACCCCGGAGACCAAGGAGATAAGCTGACGGTGAAGTTAGCTAGGGGTTTTTAAAATTTTCTTTCAGAGTTAATCCGGTATAGAAATAGGAAACCCAATGTCCAAAACACAGAAAGAAGGCCTGGACAGGTGTCTCGGGTTATGGAACCAAAAATGTGTATTCTATTTCATCTGTTGAAAGCAGTTGGAGAAATATTTTTCTTTATCTCTTGTAACTCTGGGGGGAGGGAGGCAGATGCCTTCTGATAATGGGCCAACTGTTAAAACCAGGTGGGGCGGTTTCATCTGTTTCACCACCCGTCCTCCCTCCAGGGAATATCTTCTGCTAATGGGCCATTAAGGCTCCCCAAGCAGACATCTCCAAGCAGACATCCCCAAGCAGTCACCCCATTGTGAGATGCTCCACCCAGTAGGGGGAGCCAACCATTCCTACCTGGATAAAAACTGAGACATAGGAACACAAGGTATCTGGCTTCACCGGATTCCCGGAGGAAGACTGGACCCTTCTCACCATCACTGGACCTTTTTTTCTACAAGATCATCTCTACTCCAACAGAACCACATCTACCACTCCAGGAGGACTTACTTTTGGACTGCTTCCAACCCCCTGAGCAACAGGGTGTCAGGTTATAGCTCTGACTCTGTCAGGGTTTTCTAGGATTGTTGTTTGTTTGCTTGTTTGCGGTCTGATTTGTTTTTTTCTACTACATTTGTTTTGTTAATAATCCTAGTAAAGAACTGTTATTCCTATTTCCAAATCTTTGCCTGAAAGCCCTTAATTGCAAAATTATAATTTGGAGGGGTGAGGGGTTTACATTCTCCATCTTAAAGGAAACTCCAGCTTTCCCTGGCAGATGCCTGTCTTTCCAAACCAAGACACAAGGCAACTCGTTGTGCACTTCCGCAAACAACGCTTTGTACTTCTGCCACCACCATCTTGTGATCAACAGGACATTCGACCTCCTTCTGCAGCGCCATCTCTGACGGTTTTTATTATTGCACCCCTCTAACACTTTCAGTGTACAGCAACAGCTAATTAGCAAACTAATAAAACAGTTTGATTTATGATTTATGATAAAGTTAGAGGTTTCCTGGATTCAGGGGCTGAGATATGGAAGCGGCCAGATGTCTACAAAGGAGGTGCATGATTACAATTAAAGAACCCAAAGGAAAATCAGCAATCATTTGTTCTTTCATTGTGCAAAAAGCCATTACAGTATGGGGGAAAGACTTACTATCACAATGAAGTCATTTACTATATTTAGGTTTGAGTTAAGATATATTTTAGTACTGTTAATATTGAGAGTAATTTCTGTATGGTTTAGTATAAGTTTGAGCCCTGTTATTGTAAGTTAAATCTGAGATAAAAATGTATATCTTATTAATTTAAAGTTTCATTTCATGTAGGTTTTAAAGTATCTTAGGTTTTGTTAAAATATGCTTATCTAATTTGCAAAATTTACTTGTTTTTTCTTAGAAATAAGACAGCTTTGACTGAAACAGCTGTGATGAAACATTGAAAAAGCTTGTTGGTGGATGGAAGAAGATAAAATTTTTACATCGTGGTTGTTATTGGTTGTAAGCTGTTTTAGTGTTTTTCTGTGTTTTATCTTAAGGTAATAAATTCATGATCGTTTAGAAAAGTGTTATTTCAACTTCTTAAGATGACTAGTGCTGATATGGATTATATGATGTGAATTTGTTAATTTCCTATATTTATAGCCAGCTTCTTATATGCTTTAACATCGTTTTCTAATTATCCAAAAGATACATATCATTTCAGGATCCTTCTCTTTTGGTCTCTAGCTGCTTAAGCATCTCATAATTGCTATTGTTATGAGCTTTGTTTTAAAAATGTATTAAGGGACATCACTCTAGTATAAAGCCAGGGCCCTGGCCATGCCTTGACTTTAACTGGATGGGATGTTTTTACCAACAAACCTAGATGTTTTCTGCACCAAAAACTAGATACAAATCACTTTGACTTGGTAATTTGACCTTATAAATATGACAGCTGGACTGACTTTTGGAGTGAACCTAAGAACCTTGACTGGGAAAGGATATCCAGGTCCTCACTAGAAAGAGGTTTTTCAGCTGTTGCAAATTCTGGGGCAATGGTACAGTATTTTAGTAATTAACAATCATTCAACTTCACATGTGTTATTGTTAACAGTCATTACTTATGCTTATCATCTGAAATATTTTTAATTGCTGTCTCTGAATTTTTTCCTGTTTTCAGTTTTTGACAAGAGTTATGCATCCTTTCATCAAGGTGCACTTTCTCTATTAACCTGGGGCAAAGAGCTTGCTTGTGTCTCTACAGAGACAGAATGCAGGTGGATTCCAGGAACGAACATGAAGTCATATCAAACACAGAAACTCTGACAACTTCAAGAACAGAGAAGCAAGTGCACAGAAGTGAACTGCAGAGGCTGTAGCTGGTGACAGACATCCTTTGTCCCATGTGCAAGAATTGTGAACCTTTGGTTTTGTGTCCATGTAAAAGATGTAGGAGTCATTGGTATTGTAGAGCTCTATTGGCAGAAGCATGGTGTACATCATGTTATGATTTAGAAGGCTGAACACAGTAGAAAGTCATCAGATTTTTAGCTACAGTGGGTCATGAAGAAGAAAATAGCTCCCATCTTCCTCTTCTTAGGGAGGAATGTAGAAGAGAATTTTTGAGAGAATCGAAAGATATTCAAATATGCAGGGTTGAATGCAAACAAAACAGTTTAGTGTCATATCTTTGGGTTGTTCCAGAACCAGTTTGGGAAAAACAAAAAAGGGATGTGCTAAAAGATTTGCTTGGAAAATAAGAATGAGAAAGAAAATGCCTTGGATCAAAAATTAACCAAAGAAAAAGCATGAAGTTAAATCAGGTATCATGTTCATATCTTCTTTTGTTTGCCTTCAGCAATGCAACCTTACCTGTCAATCAGCTAAAGACCAATGCTAGGGGATCAGCAGTATTGTAGAATGCTGGAATTCTGGAAACTTGGATTTTGGGATTTTGGTATATAGTAATGTGTGTGAGACAAGATGGAGGATTTGGGGTGCTGTCTGAGCCCTTCTTTCACACCTTCTTCTTCGTTCTTCTTCATGGATTTAGGTGGTTTTCTCTAATTGGATGAAAAAGGTCCACGTTGCGGGCCTTGGGTGGTCATTATTGGGTCAGAAGTATAAAAAATATAGGTGTCACCTTGTTATTTGGGGATTATCGCTTAAATAACCTTGGAAAGAGTTAGAAGCATTCCATTTTACCTCATTTCTCTAACTTGCCAGTTGGAGCTCACACTTTGTGAGACTGTAAATAGGTAAGATATAATAAACAACCACGTCCAAACTCGACTCTACGTTTCCCATGTGTTTCATCCTTACCTCGGCAGAGATAAAGAAACCAGAACTGTAATAGCTCAGGAGGGAAGAGTCCTTCTTGTCACACTGAATTTCCTTCTGTAACACATTAACTCACAAAGCTGAGCAAGGACAGACAGTTAACCTGAGCTTTTTGCTTTTCAGTAAAGCATTTCATCCTGCCTCTCCCAGGATCCCTGTGTGTCCCTTCTGAAGTACTAAGGCCTGAACAACAGGCCCCAACTGAGGCCAGAACAACAGGCCCTCAGATAAAGTTGACTTCTAGATGAACCTTCAACCCAAACTTTATATATAGTCATTAATTAACAAAGTATCATTAGCAATATGATCTAGGTATCTGCTCATTGGCAAAACGTGCATTTACTTTTCCATATTTAGAAATGGGACATGTGGCCTTGCTTGGGGCTGTAGGATCAAAGACAACTCCTTTGCTTCCCCCTTAATCCCTGGCCAGGCTTGGGGAATAACCCAAGATCAGAATGAAACCAGATGTTCCTGCACTAGAAGTAATGTCAACTTGTTTATTGAACCCTGTAAAAGCTAGGCTCTCTCACAGCAGGGCTGGAGCCCCTCTGCCTTCAGGTGGAAGCACCACAGGAGTTCCCAATTACCAGGAGGGCCTCCCAAGCTGATGTGTGTGTCTGGAGGGTGGTAGAGTCTGAGGGTAACTGGTGATGTATCTTTCTTAAGCAGGACAGATGCTCAGGAAGGGAACAGCTAGATCAGGGTCACTGCTGGAGCTTGTGCACTTGAGCCACCTGTCCCAGCCCTGTCCTCTTCAAAATTTTCTCTCAGTGGAGCACTCCCAGGGCTGCTTCAGTCTCAGGAGCTGGGGGCTGCCCTGCACAACATTAACTCCAGCCCAGCTGTGGGGAATAAATCCCCAAAACACGAATTTTTTTTCTACGAGGTGTCTACTCAGGCAACCACTGTTGTTAATGTTGGATTACCTTGTGGTTAGTGTTTGTGTAAATTGTTAATGTTCCTAGTTGTTTATCCCCTACCCTGTACCTGTACCCTTTTTTTTGTCTGGTCTTGCCTCCACTTGCTCCCCAAAATGGCGCAACCAGATATGCAAATGAGGAGACACCTAGTACCCATGGGATAACATTCGGAATTAAAAACCCCTAGAAACAACCAGCCAGTACAACATCTAAGACAAAAAGTGGTACTCCCAAGTGAGGAAAACAGTGATGATGATAGAACCACTATCACCAGTGCCAGAGCGCTGCCACCCCGTCGCCATAACCTAAGAGTACTGTATCTGCAGAACACCCCCAGACAACACGCCCATCAGTGCTTTCCTGCAACTGTGGTAAGGACAGAAGCCCCAGTTCTCTCAGTTGGTTTGGCAAAGTTGTTTCATCTTCTCTTTCTCGTTGCTCCAGGAAGCAGTGGCAATGTGCGCGACCCCCGGGGTTCCCCACTCAAAGCGGTACTAATAAAGGTCTTTAAAAAAGAATTTATATCCTGGCCCTATGTATTGTATAACAGCAGCCACAGCCTGAACCTGCACCCAGAAACACTTGGCAGTCCCTGCACGGCTTCCCATTGCTGCAGGAACAGGGAAAAAGCCCCATGTGACTGTGTGAGTGCCCGCAGAGAGGCACCAAGCACATTCAGGGCATAACTCGGGATCGAGTTCCTCCTTGAAAGCAAACGAGGGAAGCAGCAAGGCTGGCAGCAGGACCTGCCATCGGAATGCCTGCACCCCGTTTCATGGGCACAGCCTCCCGAGAGTGCTTTCCCCAGCCCAGCCTCAGGGAAAGGGGCTCTGGGGGCGCTGGTGCCTTTGTGGGGCTGTCCCAGGGACCAAAGGTCTCTGGATGCTGACGCTTAGGCTGTAAGAGAGGAGAATCCCACCCTCCCTGCACAGGGAGGAAAAAGAATGATCCCCCATGGCTCCTGCCTTCAGGGGAGCGCAGCCATCCGTCCCCACCTCTGAGCCCGGCCCCCGCTCCCAGCTCAGCCCCCGCAGCACACACGGCTCTCCCGAGCTCCCCCAAAGCGGCTGCCAGCAAAGACGGCTTCCTGCAGCCCACGGAGGAGCAGACACCGCCCTCAGACCCCTCAGACCCCTCTTCTCCTGCCCTGCCATCTCCCCAGCCTGCTAAAACTCCGGCAACAGGCGGCAGGAGAGTGACAAGATCCCGCTCCCTGCTGCTCCCGGCCCCACAGCTCATCCATCCCCAGGGCCCTACCTTCTCCCTCCGTGCCCCGCAGCTCCTGGGACAGGAGAAGCCCAGCACAGCCCCTCTTTATGCAGCCCTGTCTCTTTGGTGGGTGCCACTTCTCCTGTTCCAAAGGCAGCGGGGTAATTCCTGGAAGTCAGGCGTTTCATTGCCCAGAATGTGAAAGTGGAAACCCTTTTTTGGAGTCAAGAGATTGAATTACGCTCCAAATTCCACACCAGCTGTGATTTAAATTGGCTCACAGTCAACACCCTGTTGCAGACATCTGACCCTTAACTCTTGTGCTGACTGCTGGTAATGATACTGTAAACTGTGAGAGCTGGATATGCATACATGTAAAAAAAGGAGAGGGTCTTTGGAGAAAGGCCTGGAGGGACAGTACAACGTAGAATGGATTCCCACAACCAGAGGACAGGGATAGATGGGATGTTGGGAAGGAACTCTTCCCTGGGAGAGTTGTGAGAGGCTGGAACGCAATTGCCAGAGAAGCAGTGGCTGCCCCATTCCAAGACAGGGACAGCTGCCACTGTGCCAGGTGGCTCCAAGCACCATCCAGCCTGGCCGTCCTGTGAAACTTCCCCTGTGCCAGAGTCTCCTCATCCTCTCAGGGAACAATTCCTTCTCAATATCCCATCTAACCCTGCCCTCTGGCACTGAGAAGCCATTCCCTGTGTCCTCTCCCTCCAGACCCACGTCCAAAGCATCTCTCTCCAGCAGAGGAGGCAAAGCAGCACAGACACCTCTGCGAACACTCCCCAGAGCCCCATTTGCCCACTCCAACACATTTACAGAAGGAGGTTGCCCAGAAGCTGGGCACAAGGCCATCTGCAGGCAGTTGATGACCTCAAGCACCCCACTGTAAGTTTCCATTTAGAAATAGCAGTGCCTGGCTGCAGATTTCTTGGCAAGGGACATCCCACACTTGACAGTAACAGAGGACAGGCAGAGGACATTCAACAACCAACCAGAGCAGGGTGTCTGGATTGCTTTTCCCTTGTGATGTGGACGCACAATTCCTGCTCCATGGACTCAAAACAAGCACTGGACTTGGGAAATCAAGATCTCCAGCCAGCCAGGACCAGCCATCAGCTGCCCCAGGCTAACAAGTCAAAAGTGCTGGACCAGACACCCTTGGCATTGTCTGGCCTCAGGGGAAGCCTCAGTACCTGCCCGGCAGGGCTGGCACACATCAGCTTCAGAGCAGGGATTTGGTCTCTCCCTTCCCAGTTTAGCTTAGCCTGTCTCCCGTAGGATATTATCTACACCCAAAGAATTCCCTGCTGCAGGAGTGTTACAGGCACAGAACCCCAGGATCACTGAGGTTGGAAAAGCCCTCCCAGCCCATTGAGTCCAACCTGTGACTGATCCCCACCTTGTCACCAGCCCAGAGAACTGAGTGCCACATCCAGGCCTTCCTTGGACACCTCCAGGGATGGGCACTCCAAACCTCCCTGGGCAGCCCCTGCCAAGGCCTGACCACCCTTTCCAGGGAGAAATTCCTGCTGCTGTCCAAGTTGAGCCTGCCCTGGCACAGCCTGAGGCCATTTCCCCTTGTCCTGTCCCTGTGCCCTGGGAGCCGAGCCCGACCCCCCCGGCTGTCCCCTCCTGTCAGGGAGCTGTGCAGAGCCACAAGGTCCCTGCTGAGCCTCCTTTTCTCCAGGCTGAGCCCCTTTCCCAGCTCCCCCAGCCTCTCCTGGGGCTCCATTCCCTTTCCCAGCTCCATTCCCTGTCCTGGAAACGCTCCAGCCCCTCCAGGTCTCTCCTGCCAGGAGGGGCCCAGAGCTGACCCCAGCACTGGAGGTGCCCCAGCAGTGCCAGCACAGGGGACAGGCACTGCCCTGTCCCTGCTGTCACCCCAGAGCTGGCACAGCCATGGGATCAGTGGCCTCTTGCCCACCTGGGCACTCCTGGGCTCCTGTCCAGCTGCTGGCACAGCACCCCCAGGAAATCTTCTCCAGCACCATTAAACCATGACACCCTCTCCGCCAGTGTTGCACCTGCTGCTGCATGGCTTCCTCAGGCTCAGGAGCTCCTCTGTTGTAGTCACTGTTTCTCATGTTTGCATTTTTCTTAAACTTTTTCCCAGGGATCAGAGTCAGTAAACAAGGTCACTCTATGTAAACTATCTTGTTTTTCATTTTTCCCTCTTCTGAGGAGGGACTTTGCTTGTTGACCCTTGGTGTGGCCAATGAGTCCAGGGATCCCACCTCTTAGGTGGGCACATTGTAAAAAAGTATAAAAATAGGTTCTGAGAATAAACCAGCCCCTTTTCGGAGCTTCAGCCTTCTGAACCGTGAGTCCGTGTCTCATTGATCGTGTCCCACAGCGACACTCTGTGTCCCCTCAAGAGCAGCCACAGGACCGTTCCCTCTCTGCCCCTGCCAGCCTGGGACAGCAGGAGCACATTCCTGCCAGGCCCCCAGCCAGCAAGAACGTGCACACTGCAAACTGAAACCATCTGCACTCCTGACTCCATGGCAGGAGTGACCCAGCCAGGGCTGGACAAGGCTGTGGATCATTCTGCATGAAGCTCCTCTGCTCCTGCTCTGTCAGCTCCAGGGACATCAGCTCCTCCCCAAGGATAGGTTCCTTTCCTAGGACACGTTGAAAATCCACTTGCTTTTCTCCAAATCGATGGTGTGTGGCCAGAGAGCTTCTTCCAGGTACAGCTGAAAGGCTGAAGCACAGCCAGGCTCTGGCACACATTGCCCAGAGAAGCTGTGGCTGCCCCTGTGTCTTGGTTTAAAAGACAGGTATCTGCTAAAGTGGGGTAGGGTCTCCCTAGGAATGGAGAATTCAAATCCCCTCCCTCCAAACTATTATAATTTAGAAAATAAAAGGGGCTTTCAGTCAGAGTTATGAGGATAGGAATAACAGTTCTTTACTAGTATGTATTACAAGGCTAACAAACAACAACAACTACAGCATTAATCATAAGCAGAACCAGCAACCTCGAAGGGCTTTGTTTCACAAAGCCCGGGGCAGTCTGATCTCCTGGGACTCAGAGAGCACCAAGCTGGAACAGTAGAAAATCCTGAGCTGGTGGATGAGATCAGAAGCTCTTGCAGTGGTAACTGGAATGGCACAGATGTCCCGGCAGGGCAGGGCAGTGTGGGATCACAGAGTAGCAAAATGCCTCAAAGCAGTGCCGAAGAAAACAGCCGAGGCAGGACAGGGCCGGCCCAGCAGGACAGGAGGAGGCGAGCTCAAAGTTCCAGGGCACACGAGCAGATAGTGGTAGGTTTCCCAGGACCAGACGTGGTGGTGACAGTGAACTCCTCCCACAGCAAGCAACATCCTGTTTGTCCTCTCTCTGATGCCAAGAACAAGAGCCAGAAGCTGCCCCCAGCCCTGTCCTTTACCTGCCTGTCTTGGTTTGGAAAGACAGGTATCTGACAGGGAAAGCTGGAGTTTCCCTTAGAATGGGGAATGTAAGCCCCTCATCTCCTCCAAATTATAATTTTGCAATTAAGGGCTTTCAGGCAAAGATTTGGGAATAGGAATAACAGTTCTTTACTAGAAACATTAACAACACAAATGTAGTAGAAAACACAACCACCCAACCAAACCAGCAAACAAACAACAATTTTGGAAAACCCTGACAGAGTGAGGAGGGAATAACCTGACACCCTGTTGGTCAGGGTGTTGGAAGCAGTCTAAAAGTAAGTCCTCCTGGAGCAGCAGATGTAGTTCTGTTGAAGTAGAGATGATCCTGTTGAAAAGGGTCCAGTGGGTGAGAAGGATCCAGTCTTCCTCTGAGAATTGGGTGAAGTTAGATGCCTTCATGTTCCTGTGTCTCAGTTTTATCCAGGTAGGAATGGTTGGCTCACCCCACTGGGTGGAGCATCTCACAATAGGATGATGGAATGTGGATGCACTGCTTTGAGGAGGGTATAGTTTGGGGATGTGTTAGTTTGGGGAGGTGTTAATGGCCTATTAGCAGAAAAATATCCCCCTGGAGGGAGGATGGGCGGTGAAAGAGATAAGAAACAATGCCCCACCTGGTTTTAACAGCTGGCCCATTATCAGAAGGCATCCACCCCCCTTCTCCTAGAGTTACAAGAGATAAAGAAAAAAAAAAAAACATCTCCCCAAATGCTTCCAACAGGTGAAATAGAATACACATCCTTGACTCCACAACCCAAGACAACCAGGAACCCAGGAACAGCTTCCCTGACCAATGGCACTTTCCCCTTTGCTGCAGTTCCGCTCACAGCCAGGGGGCGCTGGTGGCTCCCGGTGGGCAGGGCAGGTGCAATGATTCCCCCGCGGCTGCAGGGGGCGCTGTGGTGCGGGCTCAGGGACCAGGCGGTGATGGCGGTTGTGTCCGAGACAGGAAGGGATGGAAGAAATGTACCAGGAACTCTGGAGTTGTGGCTGAAGATGCGGGAGGTCTCGGCAGGCAGGGGGTGCGGGCCACAGAGCAGCAAAAAAGACTCAGAGCAGTGCCCAAGAAGCAGCAGGGGGGCAGAACAATAGCGGCCCGGCTCCCACCACAGTGGCAGGCCCCTCTTTAGTGAGGCAGGAGACAACAAGGTCCTAGTTCAGTGGCTGCTCCCAGAAGCAGAGGCTCACCTCACACCAGAAGAAACAGGACCAAGCTGGACTTCTGTAGCAGGAGAGAGTTCTTTTCCCCAAGCATTCTGTCTCCAAAAAGCCGAGAACAAAAGCGAGCAGCTGCCCCCAGCCTGAGAAACTCCCCAAGACCCAAAAAAAAAAGTGTCATCCCTGGTGCTACAAATCTTCTCCTCTGGCCATTTCGTTCTGCTTAAGTACCTACAAATACCCAGTAGTTAGTTTCCTAGCAACTTATTGGGAAGATTTCTATAAGTAAAAAAAAGAAACAAATCTAACCCCCAACAATCATGAAGCGACACACCTTATGTCACCAAATTTGAGAACAATTGGATACCATTGTCTTCATTGGGCTTGAGAGCATCATAACCGTAACTGCATTTTCTGGAGAGCTTGGTACAAAGTTCTCCTAACGCTGATTGACAAAGAGACGTCAACTCCAGTGATTGCTCTTATGAAGCCGATTTTATTGTTCACCTAGCTGGTTTACATACTCTTCCATTATATAACAGAATATATATTGCCAAATAATATTGCTTAACATATGCCTCGTACCAATTAACACAGGTATGCCTAAAATCTGCTAGCAAAGTGTGTTCTGTACCAGGTACACCATTATCTCCTGCATTCCTTTCTCAAAATACCGCTTCCCTTTGCCAAGGCTTGAGGCCTACCGAATCCATTCCTGTCATGAGCTGAAGAGTATTACCAGTTCGGTTCTCCAGCTGGATACCCACATTCTCGTAAACTGCAAAGCCATTGTGGTTCTTCCTTCCAATGGATGTGGCCCACCACCTATCCAGTTCGGACAGTGCTTCCTGCTTGGTGATTCTCCACCATGCCTCAGGGATTTCTCCTCTTCCCTGAAATTTCCCATTGTACAAAGCTTCCAGCTGTGTCCCAAAATGAGATACAAACCATTTCCAGTACGCCTGCATGGATGAATCAGGAAGAATGTTCCAGGTGGAAAAACGGACGCCAGCATTACGGTATGTCTTGTATGGGATCCAATCACTGTCACCAACTCTGAAGAAGCCATCACTTGCAACAAGGCTGGAACAAATATCAGTGACCAGGTAGTCTGTCTCGCGATACTTGGCTCCCACAAACGCTCGTGGGCGATGGAAGACCAGCTGATGGTCCCCATCATGTCCCTGCATGGTGTTTGTGCAGACAGCTCCACAAAAGGGACACTGCTCCCAGCATCCCGAAAAATGCTCTGCCAGGATGGTGTGAGGCTGCCTTGAAAATGAGCTCAGGTCAGCATCAGCAAATTCTTTCATGAGCCTGTCCCTCAGGGCAGCCAGAGCTTCTGCCATGACACTCCCCAGGAGCCCAACATCTGTGACTTCCTGGAGCTCAATGCCCTTCAGGTCATTTCTGGGCAAGCTGATCACCTCTGTCACAGCCCTGCAAAATTCATCCAGCCAGAGAGAGACTTTGTCTTCTCTGTCTTTTCTGTCTTTGACAATTTGGGTTGATAAAGAAACAGCTGACAGGATGTTTCGATAGAGATGATTAAGGGAGGACTCTAAAAACTTCTGCAGCCTCCTGCTCTCATCTAAACAGTAACTCTTCACTCGTGTCTCAATGTAACTCTGAAAAAACTCTCTTGGAAACTTAAGGTACTGCTTGAAATACTCAAAGTTTTCTTCTTCTGCCAGATATCTCAGGATGCAAACTTCCAGATTGGCTCTGTTGCCCTGGAAATCAGAGAATTTTCCCTGCATATCCTCAGCAATGTCTTTTGCTGTCCTCTCATAGACCACCTGGAGAAGAGCTGGTTCAATCTTGTTACAAAGGAAAACAGCAAAAGTTGTGATCGAAGTGGCTCCTTGGCAGGAAATCCGGAAACATTGGAAGAAATCTTCTCTCTTGCTCCTCAGGTACACAACTGGGTTATTTGCCCATTGGAATGCTTCGTGCATGGCTTTAAACCTTTCTGCTGCCATTCTGCACAGATACAGAGACAAATCTATGCTGTACTCTCTGTTAAAACTACAGGTTGCATTGCTAGGGACAGAGTTCACTCCTTCCTGTATCTCACTGACTATTTCATGGATAAAATTTCTACTGTAATCACGTTTCTCCTTTTCCTTCTTATCAATATATGCCCTCACACTGGCTATGATGTTGTCTGTTATGTGCTGCAAGTCGATCACATCAGAATTGGAAATCCTCTTGGTGATGACACCAAAATGCTTTTTTTTCATTACATGTTTCTCTAAGTCAAAAGAAAATTGTCTGCCTGTGGGAAATGACCTGATCCGTTCATAAAAACCTGGCTCCTGAAAGTGCTCTAGAAGGACATCTTCAATTTCTGCATCAATATCCACCCGTTCTGGAGGAGGAGCAGCACGGAAGACTTCAGCAATCCACTTGTTCCAGAGAAGAGTAAAGTTGTCTCTCAGTTCTCTCTCACTGAGGCTCTTCCCTTTCAGAGTCACAGCCAGCTCCTTACTCCTTCTCAGGAGCTCATCTTCATATTCCAACTTCCTTGCATCCAGTTTCATCTGCTCCTTCTGCAGCTCAATAAGATTCTCACATTTCTTTTTTGTCTCAAGAAGAAGAGTCTCTTTTAATTCTTTCAGCTTCAGCTCTGTGCTTGATTTCCACTGCACCAGTATCTCACAGTCTTTGTCTTCCCTGAAATACTTTTCCACTTCTTCCTCAATGGCATCACTTGTCTCTTGCACCAGCCCTTCAAGGTCTTCTCTGCTGACATTCTGCAAGTCCCCATTGAGAATTTTGTTCTCCAGTCTCATCTGTACGTCTAAGATGTGACTCCTCAGCCTCCAGGTCCACTGACTAAAGGCACTTTCCAGTTTTCTGTAGGCAGCAATCTCCAGGGAATTCTTGAAGCTGAAAACAAAGTTTTCACTCAGCAAAGCATTCCAGAGGTCACCAATCCGATCTTTCAGGCTCGAGAACCTCAAAATGCTGTGCTGGGACTGCTTCTGGGCAGCCTGGAGGATTTTCCTCTTTAGTTGCTGGACGTTCTGGCTGTAGGTGGGGTTGGGTGGTGCCATTGGTGGGTTGCCTTCCCACAGATGAGCCAAGTAGTGAATGTGGGTGTTCACATCAAAGCCAATGACATCGCTGAAGGAGGAGACATCACAGAATTCCTCCTGAGCAGCTACCACAGTGATTTCATCCAGCTTTTCCTGCAAACGCCTTTGTCCTTCCATGTTCTGCTCCGTGGCAGTTGCTTCTCCCACATTTTGGTGGACAAAGAGGCAGCTTGGGGAAAGATTGACTTTCTTCATCCTCAGGAAAGCCTGCACAGCAATCTGGAGAACATCCTGCATTTCTGATGGATTTTCTCCAAAGATATTGATCACAGTCAAGTTGCCAACACCAATGACAAAGGTGGCCAGCTCACTGTCATGGTTCAGAGACTCATTATTTGCCATCTCGATGGCACAAAGTCCCTCTGTGTCCACCACCAGCACAAAATCAAAGCCCAAGTCTTGCTGCAGCTCCTCGCCCACTGGGATGAGCTGCATGAAGGCTCCACGGGTGCATCTCCCCGCGCTGACGTTGAACTGCAGACCAAACATGGCATTCAGCAGGGTGGACTTGCCCGTGCTCTGGATGCCCAGCACAGAGAGCACAAACACTCGTTTGTCCCCCAGCTTCTCAATTAAGCTGTCAAAGATTGCTCCCACCCAGCGCAAGGGCAAGTATGAAGCATCCCCATCCATCAGCTCCACAGGATATCCCAACACCATCAGTTCTGCTGCAATTTCTGGCAGTTTGAAAAAACCCTCAGCCTTGGAGTTCACTAGCTCCAGAGTGTCATAAATCTGATAAATCTGCCCTGCCTCTCTGAGAAGGTGCTCCAGGCCAATAGATAAATTGTTGATTTCATCAGGGGAGACATCCAAGCGACTCAGCAAATCACCGTGCAAACTCTTTTTTTCCTGGTTTTTATTTCTTGACAGGATTTCTGACCAGAACTTGTGATAGTCATGCCTCAGTTCTTCAAGGCAACCACATGACAGGTCGTCCATAAAGACTTTCATCCAGTGTAGGAAGTATTTCTTCGTATCTGCTGGCTGGGCCTGAAGAAAGTCAAGGAATGATTCCATCAGTGGATTGAGAGGAAAGGCTTGCTCAAGTTGCTTTCTTCTTATTGCTTTCTTCTCATATTCAATTTGACTGCGATGATTCTCAATGCTCTTGTCCCCTGTCTCCTGCAAGCAAGTGAGCTCTTTGTCCTTTTTGCACCACTGGTACCACAGTTTTCCTTGAAGTGGCAGCAGCTTGGATTTGATCTCAGACAGCTTCTCTTTCTTCAGAATATCCGCCAGCTCCTTGGCCTTTGCTTTGGCTGTCACACATGCGGGTTGGTCTGCATCCACTATGAATCCATGCCAGCGAGCTTTGTCCACACAGGTGTCCAGGCTAAAACATGAATTAGACCCTTCTAGGCGATCCCTGATAATTTTGGTCAGCTGGTCCATCAGCTCTGCTTCATTTCTGTTCTTGATCCCGATTGTTATGTTTTTGCTAGCGTGTCCAGATGCAACGTTCTCCTTTTCTGCAAGAAGACAAACCAAAGGCCTTTGTGACTGCCACAGGCCTTGCAGAAGCTTTTTCCCCCTGCTGTCCATGTGTTCCAAATCAGACACAAGAGCCACGTTGACAGCAGATATCTCCTGCAGGAACTGCAGCTGTGCTCCATGATCCCTGGCATCTCCATGCAGGTTACAGAAAGCCACGCAGCACTCAAAGGTGTCATCGGGGCTTCCGCAGGGGCAGTACCAGGCGATCTCCACCACCCCTTCCATCAGCAAACGCTCTCTGGTGCTGCCTCTGCAGTGGCGGTGGAAGAAAGTGTCGTGTTTGCGTCTGCTCAGCAGAGCGTTCAGGAGCTGAGACTTGGAAGAGGAGGCTGAACTGCCAATGCGGATGAAGGACACAATGGGTGTCTGGGCCTGAAAGATGAGTTTGTTGTTGTAACTCATTGTTCCGGCCTGCTTTCCTGACTTCTCTGACTCTTTCCAGCTCCTTTGGATTTGGCTGAGGGCGTAGAGCGGGAACTCGATGCGTGAAGTGCACGGGTTGGGCACCAGCAGAGGCAGCGCCAGTTGGCAGAAGGCCAGCTTGGTTGCAAGGGTCTGTCTCAGGAAGTCATCAGCGCAATGGAAAATGGCCATCTGCAGGTCCATGGGGTGCACATGGCCATCCCTGCTTGCTTGTTCAGGGGCTGCTTCCCTCAGATTATCAAAAAACTGTTCAAAGGAGTCTGAGTGTTGGTGCTCTTTTGCTGTGGTTTCTGGTGCAAGTTTTGGGTTGCTGTCATTCCTGCAAGTCAGGTACCTCACCTGGTAGTCCACGGATAACAGCTTTTGCAAAAAGTAGGATGGCAGTTCTTTCTCCTTGCTGGGCTGGCTGTCCTGCAGAGACATCTTGTTGATGGTGTGGAAATCTCCCATCCCCATTTTTCTTGGATAGTGACTTTCAAGTCCAAGGCGCTTGAGCAACTGGAGGAACTCCTGGTTTGATCCCCGGATCAAGGAATGCAAATCCCGTTCCAGCCTCTCCCAGTCTGTGCCTCCTCTGTGCTTTTGGAGGAGATTCTTTATCTGTGTGGACCACAAGCCTTTCATGTGATCTTCCATGAAAACTAAACGCTCCCTCTTCTGCTCTGGGGACAGCTCTTGACTTTCTGGTGTCACAGTCAGACCCGTCAGCAGAAGGGAGGCCTCAGCTCTGTCGGCATCTTGCTCCTTCAGGTTCACGTACTCCTCGTGTGCCGCTTCCAATTCCTTGGCCATGTACTGAATTTCTGGGTGTCCAAGCAGGTGCTGGAAAGTGCTGCTTTCCACCTGGTACCCTGTGCTGGTCGCAATCAAGAGCACCAACAGTTCCATGTCCTTCTGATCCTGTTCCTGGAGAGACTGGAGTAAGGAATAAATGGCGAGGCTGCAGGTCAGTGTGGCTTCTATCTTTGCCTCATGAATGGTAGAAGCAGAAGTTCCTTGTGCAGCAATAGCATGGATGTGCTCCTTCATTTGCTGCAGTGTTTTGATAAGGTCTTCAAGGTGAGTGACTTTGGGAGATTTGAGAAGTGGGTGCTCAGCCTGGAAGATCCATTCCACATTGATGGACGACACTCTCTCTGTTATTTTCAGGAGTTTCTGGAGTGCCTTTTTCTCCCAGGGGTGCCGTACCTTGCACTCCAGCTGGATGTAATCTTTGTATTCCAGATGTTGCAGGGCTTCTCTGCACTTAATTCCCAGGATCTGCATAACCTTGGATAGCCAATATCCAGCATCCAATCCTTCCTTCTCCAATTCCTCTGCCAGGAGCTGTGCCTTTGCATCCCCATCTTGTGTGTCCTTGTGCAAAGCCATGTCTGTGGAGGAAGAAAAGAGACTTTCCCTGAGGTGCTGTCAGAGAACCCAGCCTCCTGGCAGAGGCTCTGCAGCAGCTGCTGCCTTGGGGATTGCTCCCAGCCAGCTGCTGGAGCACAGCCTAGGATGGCACAAGAGGCAGCTTGTCCTTCCCAGCCCGCTGGATGTGCCTGTTGCTTTCCTGTTTTCAGGATCAACCCTGAAATTGAGTGTGAATGCCAGAGGCAGCACTGACACACACACTGACACACTGACACAGTCACACACACAGACACACACACAGTCTCTGCCACACAGCCTGCCCTGGACAAGGTGCTGCCATCACCATTGCCCACATCCTCCCAGCAGAACTTCTCAATCCCCAAGTGCAGACACCTGGGGGCATTCCTGGCTCCCTGGAGCACTGGCACAGCCCCTGTGCCCATGCAACAGCTCTGCCTGCATCCTGCACCCTCTGCCCAGCCCCACGCCTGCCCTGCTCGCTGCCTGGCCCAGCCTGCTGCTCCCAGCACCCAGAGGCAGAGCTCACACACTCCCCCATGGGCACCCCACACTCCCCCCACACCTGGCACAGCCACATGGGCTCTGAGCTGTGCTCCTGCTCCAGCTGCTGGCGCAGCCCCTCCCTCGCCCCACTCAGGCCTCTTCCCAGGAGCTGCTTCCTGGCACACTCAGGGGGCTCAGCCCAGTGCAGGGGGAACACCCACCTTGTCCCTGCCCACAGCTGTGCCTGGGCATCCTGGTGGCCCATCAGGAGAGAATGGAGACTTTGGGAGCCCATTCAGAGGGGTGCCCTCCATGATCTGCTGCTCGTCAGCACAGAGGGTCTTGTCAGCCAAGTGCTCATTGGTGACCACAGAGCCACCATGGAGCCCCTGAGCTTAAAATCCCTGGTGACAGGAGGAGAAGTGCCAGCAGACCTTCAGCCTTGGCCTTGAGGGGAGCAAACTTCATGCTGCTCAGGGGTGACTTACAGAGAGCCCCTAGGAAACGGCTTTGGAATGTGCTGGGGTCCTGTCTTGGGGATGGTTCTTATCCCAGAGCAAGTTTGGGTTTGGTTTTGGTTTGTGTCTGGAGTTGTCAGTGTTTCCCCCTCTCAACTGAGGAATATCAGCCTTTGCCGGCTGTGCCCGGAACTGCTCCGAAGGGGCAGTGCCTGACAGGTAAAACAAGACTGGGATTGGGTTTATGGCTTTGTTTGTTGTTGCTGCTGCTGCTGTTTGTTTCTCCTGGTATATATATATATTCTCTAGTAAATACCTGTTTTTCCTTTTCCTGTATCTTTGCCTGAAAGATCCATCATTTCAAAGTTATAATAATACAAAGAGAAGGGGTCATATTCTCCATTCCAGGAAGGTTCCCACCTTTCTTGGCAGACACTTCTCTTTTAAACCAGTACTAGTCCATCACTTCTGGTCTCTTCTTATTGAAAAACCCTTTTAGGACAAGGCAATCATGGATCGCAGCACTACGGATTCAAGAGGGAAAGTCCTACTCGTCACCTTAAATTTCCTTCCACAACACATTAACCCAGGGAGTTGATCAAGGACAGCCAGTTAATCTGAGCTTTTTGGATTTTAGTAAAGCTTTCAATTCTGCCTCTCCCAGGACCCTGGTGTGTCCCTTCCAACTCTGGCCATTCCATCATTCCATGATTCTCACCCTAACAGACCTGGTGCTTTCACTGGACACTGCCTTGACACCTTTGGGCTTTTTGACACTGTCACACAACCCTGGAAATTGTCCCAGTCACAGTTCACTTGGATACTGCAGAGATTTATTCCTTGCAAAAAAAAAATCCTCCTCAGCATTCAGCTTCCATCCACCAAGGCCACAACATTCTCACCAGCACAGGTATCAATCCCAGGGGCTTGGACTCAGGTTTAGATCCCAGGGCTCCTGCACCCTGCCAGAGCCTTCAGGGGCAGCTTTCCCTCAGGAATCCCTACAGATTTGGGCCATCTGAGCAAGGGCTGTGGGCTCTGATTGCCCTCACCCACCTCTCAGCAGATGCTCTCGTTGCTCCCAGCCTTGGCTTCCCAGCAGACACGGACAGCTGAGGGCCCCAGCTCAGGGGACACAGCACAGTGGCAGTGGCAGGCCTGGGGCACACAGCAGAGTGTGGAGAAGATGAGAACCACCTCAAGAACTCTGGAGGAAGAGCAGCAGGAAGTAAAGGCACAAAATCCTAAAGGAAAAGAGCACACAGTCAAGAGAAAAAAATCCATGAGCACAGAGGATTTATTCCAGGGAGCACTGGAGGCCAACCTTTCTCCTCCACCGGCGATTGCCCAGGCCGCAAAGACTCCTCAAGGGCTCTTCTGGGGAGGTGTGGTAGTTTGGCCAGGAAATGATTGTTCAGGATTGTTATAGCTATAACTTTACAAACATTCGAGAGCTGAATACCAGAGGTTCCCAAGAACTGCCCTCTCTCTTTTTTTTTTTTTTTTTTTTTTTTTTTCCGAGTAGCTGAACAGATAACATCGGCTCGGGTCGTTTTGACAGAATGACCTGAGCCGGCCAGGGCTGGCCGCCCCCCTTCCCCTCTCCTTCTGGGACTGGGAGGGGAGGGAAGCCGGCCCAAGGCCTGCCCAGGCTCCATCGGCTCCCAGGGGGGAAGAAGGACGGAGGCTGCAGCTTGGATCTCTGAAGCAGCCGGCCCGGCCTGGCCGCGCCTCAGGCCCTGGTTGCTGGTGCTGATGATGGCCCAGAGGAGGATGAGATCTCCCCCCCCATCCCGCACCGAGCCTCAAGAAGCAATCTTGAGTTTGGGCCCATGGATGAGACCAGGGAGTGGAAAAAGACAATTCATCAGCAATTCCGAGCATGTTTCTTCACCCCCCCCCACACTTATCACCATCGACCCTGAAACTTGACACCGTTTGAGTCAGCAGCTGAGGGAGAAAAGACTTGGGCCGAATTTAACTCTTTTTTTAGCATAAAATGAAGCTTTCAGAAATCCAATCTTGCTCCTGAGTGAGACAGGAAAGACAGAGTGATTTAAAACATGAAAAGACAGCATGGTACAGAGTCAGCAAAAGAACTGATAAACATTATGGGAAGAATGGATTGAAGAAGTGGACATTTTTGACTGGACTTCTCTGGATTTAAACCATGGAGACCAGACTAAATTATTCCTTTAAACCACGGAAAGATATGCATTTGGGGAGGTGATTGTTTAAATCCATATGTAGATTTTTGAGGTGTTTGTGATGGACTAAGTGAAATTGATTTTATGAGACACTTGAACAGAGACAGAGATGAAAAGCCTTCTATGTGCAGCAGGGAAGTGAGAAGATATCTCTGTTCCCTGAGATGAAGATTCCTTTGCCCTTGAAGTGATTCACCTTTTAAAAAGTGACACCCCAGTCTGCAGTGTGTTTGGGTACATGACCCATAAGCAGCTTGGGAAACTGCTAATGGGAGGAGTCACAGAAGCAGAGTTTACCGGGCAGCTGTTTTTTGTGACAGCTAAAATCTCCAAGAAAATGGTTTTAAGTTGTCAGTGAAATCCATGGAACACTAAGAGAGACTCCTCTCCCAAAGTAATGAAAGATTATGTTAAATGAAAGAACTGGCTGAAAATCATAAGTTGTTTCCTTATGTTGGTTGTAGAAAGTAAACATTAGTAAAGGGAGGGGAAGAGTGTTCTTTGAAGTTTCATTTCCATTTTTCTTTTTCTTTTCATTTCTTTCTTCTTTTAGTGTGCGTGAATAAACTATAACTTTTAAGTTTCAGGCCTGGGTTTTTTTGCTTTTTATTTCCTCCTAGTCATATTGCACAACAAAGTAAATATTAAAACCGTCACATTAATTGGTCCATTGGCTGGAAAATGAAAAAATATAAAGTTGGAAAATGTAAAACTTTTACAGGAGGTGACCACAGCAGGGTTTCATCTGGCACCTACATCCATGTTCCCCCACCAGAAGGAAGCTGGGCATGCTGGAGGGGTGGGACACAGCAAAGCCCCTGAAGGTCAACAAGGCCAAGTGCAGGTGCTGCCCCTGGGTCCAGGGAATGCCAGGCACAGAAACAAACTGCGAAGAGAATGGATTGAGAGCAGCCCTGAGGAGAAGGATTTGAGGGTGCTGATGGGTGAGAGGCTGTCCAGGGATCATCTGTGCTCTTGGGGTAGCAGACAAGGTGTGGAGGGGGCAGAGCCAGGGGAACAGCACTGACAATGGGGCAGCACAAACCCTGTCCCCCACTGCCCACATCACACAGCTGCTGCTGGGGGCAAGCTCAGGGCCCCAGAGAGCAGCGAGAGGCTGTGCGGGGCTTGGATTCCAGCAGCCACTGAGCCCCACCTGCAGCTTGTGTGCTCCCACCAGCAGGATAAGGACAGGTGGGGGACAGCAGAAGAAAAAGCCACTGGCTCAAAATAAGGGCAGTTCAGCAGCAGAGACAGTCTGGGTGTGCTGGCAGAGCACAAGAGGGACTTTGGGCACCAATTGTTTTCTTTGGACACATGTCCAGCTGCTCCCTGGACAGCAGAGCCTCAGTGCAGGACAGCTGCTCAGAAAGGGAACTGCTGGCTCAGGGTCACTGCTGGAGCTTGTCCACTTGAGCCACTTGTCCCAGTCCTGCCCCCTCCCAAATTCTCTTCCACTGGAGCACTGCAACGGCTGGTTCAGTCTCAGGAGTCAGAGGCTGCCCTGCACTTTAACTCCAGCCCAGCTACAGCCTGAACCTGCCCCCAGGCACCCTTGGCAGTCCCTGCACGGCTTCCCATTGCTGCAGGAACAGGGAAAAAGCCCCATGTGACTGTGTCAGTGCCCGCAGAGAGGCACCAAGCACATTCAGGGCATAACTCGGGATCGAATTCCTGCTTGGAAGCAAACGAGGGAAGCAGCAAGGCTGGCAGCAGGACCTGCCATGGCAGTGCCTGCACCCCGTTTCATGGGAACAGCCCCTCGAGAGTGTTTTCCCCAGCCCTGCCCCAGGGAAAGGGGCTCTGGAAGTGCTGGTGCCTTTGTGGGGCTGTCCCAGGGACCAGAGCGCTCTGGGGTGCTGACGCTTAGGCTGTAAGAGAGGAGAATCCCACCCTCCCTGCACAGGGAGGAAAAGGAATGATCCCCCATGGCTCCTGCCTTCAGGGCAGCGCAGCCATCCGGCCCCACCGCGGGGCTGGGGGTGCCCGGGCCGGGCAGGGTCGGCCCCGCCTGCGGGAAGCGTTTCCCGGCCGGGCACGGGCTGGCGGCAGGGAAGGGGCTCCGCAAGGGATCCGTGCCAGGCCAGCCCCGCTGCCAGCTCTCGGGCCAGGCTTTCCGCTTCTACAGACTTCGCTCTGCCCCTCCTTTCCCCCGCATCCCTCCTCCTTCCCTCGCCGCTCCGCTCCCACCCCTCTGAGCCCGGCCCCGCTCCCAGCTCAGCCCCCGCAGCGCACACGGCTCTCCCGAGCTCCCCCAAAGCGGCTGCCAGCAAAGGCGGCTTCCTGCAGCCCACGGAGGAGCAGACACCGCCCTCAGACCCCTCAGACCCTTCTTCTCCTGCCCTGCCATCTCCCCAGCCGTGCCAAAACAGCGGCAACAGGCGGCAGGAGAGCGACAAGACCCCACTCCCTGCTGCTCCCGGCCCCACAGCTCATCCATCCCCAGGGCCCTACCTTCTCCCTCTGTGCCCCGCAGCTCCTGGGATGGGAGAAGCCCAGCACAGCCCCTTTTTATGGAGCCCTGGCTCTCCGGGGGGTGCGGCTTCCCCTTCAATAGGGGCGGCAGTGTAAATCCAGGAAATCCGTTTTTTTCACTCCAGTACAGTGCAAAAGTGAAACTACTCTTTTGGAGTCGGCATATTCGAACTAAAGCCCAGTTTCCTCCCCAGCAGTGGTTTGAATAGGCAGACAGACAACTCTCAGCTCTTTACACAGACCTTTGACCTTGAACTGATTTGCCGGTACCTGGATGGCAGGTGAAGCTCTCAGCCCTTCCTGGGGCTGCTGCTCTGTAAGGAATGAAGAGCTTGACGTAGCCAATATATTGAGCAACAATCAATTTATTTGTTCATTATTCCAAATGGTAAAGTGTGAGCAAAGCAGCAGGCTGGGTACGGGGGGGGGGGGTCTCCCCTCCAACTGCACGCTGGCTACAAATTTTTGCTGATATTTATTGAGCATTTTCATAAGCATTTCTTAGCAGGTTTTTTAAATGGTTTTCTCCTAGTTTCTACTTGGTCCGATTTCTATACCCCTTTGTGATCAGTTCCTATTGGTGATGTCGAATTTCTATAACCTAAAGTTTTAAATTAGTGATGATGATGTCTAGCTTCCCTTTTTCAGAAGCATACATCAGTGATGGTGAGGTCCAGCTTCCCTTTCCAGGATTATACATCAATGAAGGTGATGTCCAGATTCCCTGCCCTGGACTGTCCAGTTTTCCTTTCCAGGATCATCAATTTTTAGCTTGGGATAAGATCACTTCCTTCTTTTATTTAGATGATTACAACTCATTTTATATATTCTAAAGCTATGGTTTAAAACTTCTTGTTACAAAGCAGCTTAAAGCTTATAATGATTTTATTTTCAAAGCAAATAATACTTCCTCATTCTTCTATCCTACATGTTAAAGAAAACTTAAAACTTATATTGTGAAAACTCTAAAGTTCACATTACTCACTTAAAAGCAAGCAAAATATTTATCTAAAGGCCTGTCTCCATGCCTTGTTTATTTGTTTATTAAAACTCATTTTTATAACTGTCTCATGGCCTTGTTCCACACATTACACAATTACAACTACATAGGCCACCTTTTTCTACCTGACATGAAACACAACCCTACATTTCACAGTTCCATCCAGAAAAGGAGCAGGGGAAGCACAGCAGCATTGTTATCGATATATTTATGCATAAATTAATATTCCATAAGTTTCTTTACGGTTACATCATGTAGAAGTTTGCTTCAGCAGTGATAAAATTGTAGTGATTGTAGTGGTGCATTCCCTCACCTCCCTCCTTTCCAGGCTGCAGTGTGATCTGAGAAAATGCTTGTTAGGCCTTGGCCTTGACAACACCACCCATGCTCAGCTCTCCCTGAGCTTATCAGAAACACTGATTGCTCCAGGAACTGATAACAGGCTCCTGCTTTTCTTATGACCAGCCTTGGAAAATATTCCTCTGGCCTGAATGGCAAAGCATCCCTGTTCTCTCACTTTCAAAGAAAGAGCTGACCAAAACTCTGACCATGATGGAGCATTGTTATGACTGAAGCCTGCTCTCCTGTGACCCTATAAACAGCAGTCCAAAATGAGACCCTTTTGAGCTGTCCTGGAACCACAGTGGGCTGGGACCAGCAATCTCCTTCTGGGGGAGGGACACCTCTCAGAGCCAGCAAATCCTCAGGATTGCTATTCTTGGAGGATCACCAAAACACAACGTGTCCTGAGCCCATACCCTCACTCCTCGAGGCACGATCCTTCACCCATCGGGAGATGCAAAGGCCTCCAAAGTCAGGATTTCACTGACCTTGGGGGGGAATTTTTCACAGGTACCTTGCTTGCTGGTACTGACTCTTTCTGTCTGGGTGCAGAAAGATGCACATGTGCTATAGCAAATCTGGGTGCAATGCAGCTTTCTTAGATGTTTAAGTACATCAGATATCTAAGTACGTTAGACCTGTAAGTAAGGTTAAGTTCTATGTATAACCTTACTTACAAGCTGCCAAGTGTAGTTCTTTTGCTAAGTTGTTAAACATAAGTTAAGTGTTGCTAAGTGTGCTTTTCTTAAGTTCCTAAATTTAACATCAAATTCTCTAGTTCTAATTTAGGTTAAATGTTAAGCATTATTCCTCTGTTAGACTGTTAACTTTAAGCTATAATTTGAGGTATAAGTTAAGTTGGGTCTACATCTATGTTAAATGTTAAATGACTAAACTTAAGGTGTAAGTTTAGTTAAAGTACAGTTAGGTCTGAGTGTTGTTAAGCTTTTGGGCCATGCTCCTTTTTATTCTTATCTGCACTGTCTTTACACACACACATGCACATACACACACTCTCCTAGATAGTTCTCAATTAATTTCTGTTTTGATTGTCTGCATTTTCTTTGGTTTTGTTTTTGCTTGCTTTCCCTTGTTGTGCCTCAGCTGTCCTGTGTAAGTAGAGAGAATCTTGCCAACAAACCTGTTGTGCTTTGTCAGTTGGAGTTCATCTTAAATCTGACTTTTCCTCATACCCTTGTCAGTGATTTTTTAAGCAATCTCAAACACACTTGTTTGTGACAATTTGGCGTAGCCTGCAGGATGACAAGCAATATCACCACCTACTTACAAAGGCATGGACCAAGGCCAAGCCTCAGTTTCTCAGATAAATGGCTTCAGGGTAATTGGCATGGCTGGGAAGCTGTGGAAGAACATTTTGCTGCATGCTGTTCAAAGGATGGGAAAGATAAAGGAATTATTTGCAAAATGTTAGGTGTCTGTCTAGAAGCTGCTTACAAATACTGAGAAGATAGTATGAAAGACAAACAAGATGTGAAAACTGAAGTGGAAATGGGGAGGCAAATGAGTTATTGCTGTCCTTGCAGACAGAACAGATGAGGAAATAGGTGCAAGAGGAACAGAAAAATAACAAAAACCTGGGAGAAAAAGCTGAGCTACAGCAGATTCTGTGTATGAAGTCAGACTCATTATAAAAACCAAGGCCACTGGACCTCGGGGTGCACAGGGAAATCATACCCAAAAGACAACCCCGTATGATCCAATTCAGATGTCTGTTTTACAAGAATGCCATGGCCTTAAGCCAGGTGAATCTGAAGCTGAATATTTGTGGCATGTTTGTT
Source organism: Phylloscopus trochilus trochilus (assembly GCA_016584745.2). Classification (NCBI taxonomy): domain Eukaryota; kingdom Metazoa; phylum Chordata; class Aves; order Passeriformes; family Phylloscopidae; genus Phylloscopus; species Phylloscopus trochilus. The sequence goes on from WQNJ02000101.1 coordinate 1,029,404, forward strand.
TAACTGAGGAGATCGAATCCTGTTAAGCGGTGAAGAAACCAGCAGATTCTGGGGTCCTGGTGTTATTTTATCTTCTGGCTCTCTTCCCCCAAATGCTCCCTATTTGTTAACAAGCAGGGTGGCATTCTGAGCTGCAGGATGGGTGTGCAGGAGAGAGGAGAGCCTCTGGTAATACCTATTCATTCTTTGTCTGAGCTCTCCCCTGCTATTACCAAAGCTGCCTGCATCCAAGCCATGCATCAGCATTGACCTGTGAATGCTCCTATTACTGCAGCTGTGGACTGTAATATGTTAAATCCACTAATAAAGGGGGGTCCTGCCTTACTCAAACCCTACCTTAGGGCAAAATGAGATGAAATCAAAAATGACGCAGCATTTAATGCACAATTGGTCAGAGGTGGAGGAGCAGCCTTAAACCCTAGGGAAATCCCCACCTGGGCAGCATTAATGCATATTATAATAAACCTTGCCTGAGAGATGGGATGGAATTATCTCAGCAGCAATACCAAACACACTGGCTGTAATGTCAGACAAACCAACTGTTCACAGCAACCAGGACTTAGGGACTGTCCACCTAGAAATCAGAGGTGGAAGGAGTTATATAATCATGCATTGTCAGTAGGGATTCCAAAAGCTGTACTTCAGAGACAGTCTGTAAGTAGTAGTCAGAGCTTAGTAGATGCATTTCTGAAATGAGATGACAAGAATCAGGGAGAACATAATCCAAACACACCGACACTAACACCAGTACCAGCATCAGCTCCCAGGAGGAAGAGCAACCCTTTTTCTTCCCAAAATCAGAACTCAAAAAATGAATAAAATCCAGATGGCATTTAGGCCTGCCAGTCTGGCAAGTAGAAGCTTATCAATGGATAGATAACAATGGCCCATATATTTTAATTCAAATCAGTCCCCATCATAAGTTAATTTCTAATAGATACAGGAGCACAAATTTCAGTATTAATACAGCAGGAGGCCAAAAGGCTGGGTGTACAACTCGCATGGCAAAGAGATAAAATCACTGGAGTATATGGAGCCAGTGTTGTGTGTAAAACCAATAAAGTTAATTTATGTTACCAGGGGAGAGACACAGGTGACAAAGCCATCAGGACAGTGGCATTTCACTGTTGATCACCAGTGTTTAAATGCCAGCACAGCCCCACTGACAGCTGCAGTCCCTCACAGTGAAAATTTAACAGCCACATCACAAGCAGCTGCACACCCATGGAGGGCAGTGCTGACATAAAAGACAATTCCAGTGGTTGCACAAAAATCTAGTGGTTCACCTACAAGAGGAGGATATAGAGAAATTTGCTTTTCCCTGGGAAGGTGTCCAGGATATCTTCAAGGTTCCCTCAGGGCTATAAACATTCATCCACAGTTGCTCATGCTGACCTTGCTGAATTCTTGCAGACACCCCCCCTAGATGTGAAGCTGTATCAATATAGAGATGACATCCTAATTGGGGCAGATTCCAGTGAAAAGCAGCAGCAGCTGCATGGGGAGCTTTGCATGAGGCAGCAATTGAAATCCCACCTGAAAAATGTCAAGGACCAAGTCAAGAAGTAAAACTTTGGAGTACTTGGTGGACAGCTGGCAGTGCAGTAGTTCCTTCAGACACTTTAAAGGAAATTGAACAAATGCAGATGCCCCAGCCAAAGAAGGAATTGCAACAGTTAATGGGCATTTGACAATACTGGAGAAAACAGGCACCTGGATTTTCTACCACTGCTCATCCCCTGTACTCATTTTTACACAAAAGAAAGCAGTGGAAATGGAATTCAGAACTTGAGGAGGCAGTCAGAACACTAATACTGGAATTAAAAAACATTTCAATCACTGGGACCAGAGCATACTTGTCACAATATGACATGAATGAATGGCACTCAGACGCTGAGATGTCCAAGGCAAAAAAGAGCGAGTTTATTTACAGTTTTGACATTTATAGAATTTCAACAGTGACCATGGATAGGAGGATGAAATTGTCCTCTCCAACCACACTGGTCAAAACCAACAGTCCATCATATCTCTCTTCCTCTAGGAAGAAAAGCAAAACCATCATTATTTACATTAAAAGTGCGTGAGAAACTCCATTACAAAAATGTAAACATCAGAAAGCTTAGAAGAACTTGAGAAAAACAGAACACATCCCCATGATGCTGTTATATAGAATGGAGTTTTGCAGAGCACGGAAGCCACTGTGACCTGTTTCATACTGGCCCTGGTGGACCAAAGAGTCCTTCACTGTTTAGTTCTCCAGCATTTAAAATGATGGAACAGAGATATTCTGAACAAGGATAGGGATTCTTATCCTTAGCTCAAGTAGTGAAACAACCTGAGAAAATATATCAGGAACAGCCAGTACAAAGCAGAGGAGCCTTTAATTTGCTGGAGGCTAGTTTGAAGGGTCTGCTCTCCCAGAAGGAGTTGCACAAAAACCCAGCCTCAGGAAAGGCTACCCCTATCTAATGGCAGTTGCAGAAGGAATGAAATTCACAGATGGACCCACTAAAGTTTCTGAATACAAATGACTATCAATGCAGATGCATTAGCATTATAACAACCTTTCAAACCCTCACCAGTTTTAGCTGCACCTCCCCTTACTGAGGGGATGCCAGCAGAAGATATTTGGTTCACTGATGCCTCAGCCAAGAGGGTAAGTGGTAAATGGCAATATAAGGCAGTTGCATTAAACATCAACAAACAAACAAGTAACAGAAAAGGGTGAAGGTACTGCACAAGTAGGAAAGTTAAGAGCAGTCATTTCAGCAGCTCAAAATGGAGCAAAAATAATTTATGTGGACGCACATGCTGCTTGAGCTGTTGTTACCCAGTGGCTCTGCCAATGGGAATCACTACATTGGGAAGTAAACAAGTCTCTTATCTGGAGATCACAAGACTGGCAATTATTATTAGATATCACCAAAAAACACCATTCAAAATAGGATGGGTCAAAGCCCATGCCAAAGATAACAAACCAGCAAGTTTGTTATACAAAGATAGCAAACTGCAATAGAACTAGAATCAGGGAAATAAAGACAGAATACTTCTCAAATCGGGGATGGTATCGATTGGGAGAATGATTACGTCAGAAATTAGGTCACACTGGCAAAGAAGCACTTTATTTTGCTGCATAGATCAAACGTTGTTCCCTAAAAAGGAAAACTTCTCAAAATTCTGCTTTCTGTTGCCAAGGCTTGCGGCTCACTAATGCTAACATATCTACTTCTGTCATGAGCTGAACAGTGCTCCCAGCTCGGCTCCCTAGCTGTATTCTTACACATTACAAGTGTTTCTCGGCCTATCAGCTTTTGCCACCCAATGCTGTTAATGCCTTAAAGCCAGTCGTCTAAAACTACCCCTTGTGGATCCTACTACAATGCATCTGTCGTAGTTCTATTTCTCTAAAAAATCTAGTCTTATTTGCAAGGCCATCATTTGAAGCTTGTTTCTAGTTCCATTTCTCTCTCAACAATGTCTGTCCTATTCCATGGCATTTCTAAGTCAGCATTTTCTATCTCAAAGTCTGCATACAGATGCATACTTTGTGAGCCTTCTGTCAGGCTTTGAGAACTCTCAACAAATCCATTTCCCAAATTTCCCCCTCTCTCTTGAATGGAAAAAACCTCTGATAGCCTTGTTCGTAATTTGCCAAGCACACAAGGCGCTATCACTAACATTGTCACTATAACAATCAATGCATATAAACCTATTTTGCAAAACTCCCTTAAGCAAGGTGCAAAGCTCCATCCTTCAAACAAATCATCTAATCATGATTCACCATCTCTTGTGATTTGAGATGTTAAATATTTCAGTTTTTGTACCCTTTTGTAGATGGATTTGGAATGGTCAGACAAGTTCATACAACACAAGCCTTCAAATTCTTCACAACCATGTCCAAGTGGCAGTAAAAGAAAATCAATTGCTATTCTATTTTGTAGGGTGGCATGTCTAACACTGCTGACATCTGTCAGCATATCACTGATTACAGAGAATGTGGCATTGGCTTGGTTACTCAGCCAACACCCTACCTGATCTAATTGTTTTAATGCTATTGCTGAAGCGAGTTGGGGTGAAAACAAAACTGCTGAAACTTTCCAGAGCATTCTAGGGCCTAAAATCACTATTACAATTCTCTTTATATCAATGGGCAGATCTCAACAAATCTCAAACTCTCAACAAATCCATTTCCCACAACCAGGGAGCTCAGATGTCTCCTGCAGTCAGGAAGACTCTGAATCCTCAATACCCTTCAGCCTTTTTATTTGACAATAAAACTATCACCTCCACTGAAGAACACTCTCCAAGATGCTTATTTTCTGACTCCTTAGAGGTTTGACCATATTAATTTATAATATAGTTAATTCAGTAGCCATGTAGGGGACTTCTTGAGTTATTTGAGGCATCCTTTGAGTCACCCTTTGAGCCATCATCTGCAGTTTTAATTAGTGGCCATTGTTACCAAAATCGGCTGGAAATAAACTTTCTAACACAGTTTTGAGTGTTAGAAAGTATTCTTTGTGGCAGTGCTGGTCACTCAGAGGATTCTTCCTCTAATCGAGTGCGCTGAGTATGGAGTGATAAGAGTGGTTGTCATACACAGTGATTGCATCTTCATTAGCTATTCTCCCTTACTTGATGGATATGTATTACTTTATTTTACATAGTCACACCCCTTACCAGAACTTGGTAAGTGAGGGCCATGAGCTACTCCTTTGTGTGGCTTAATCACTGGCTATCCATTATTCCCCTTCCCTCCTCAACAACTTTATGATGATACCAGGAAAAAATTCACTGATAAGCCAAAGCACATAACTGGAACTCCTACACTCCAGTAGCAGCACTAAGCCCAAAAGTTGACACCATAGCCGAGGGCATCTCCACTCCCTGTGTGGCTACAGCAACCTGCCCAAATCCCCTCCCATCCCAGCTGTCCCCAGTCCCTGGCACTCAGCCCCTGTAGCACACGCTCACATGGCCCAGCTCTGGCTCCTGTCACTGCCTCTGGGTCTGCTTGGCCAGGGCTGGGCCGGGCAGAGTTTGGTCCCGTTCTCCTTTTGTTCCACAGGTTCCCAGGTGAGCAGCTCCAGAGCACAGAACCTCTCTGGGATCAACCTTCTCAGCCCTCCATGTGTGTGACAGACCAGGATTCGTTCCCTCCCTTGGCACATGACCCTGACCTTGGTTTCCCTGGATGTTGTGGTTTGGGGCTTCCTGCCCTCTCTGCTGTCCCTGCAGACAGTGAAGCCGCTCCTGGAGCAGAGACCCTGAATGGAGCAGAGCCTCTGCTGCCACACCGCATCTCCCAGATCCCTTCCTAGTGTTTTGCCACTCAGCAGGGTCAGCACAAAAGAAACAGGCACCAACTTAAGGAACAGGTGTAATTTACTATAATGCAAAACTGCTAAGAATCATGAAAGGATGAGCTCAGCAATGCACATAATCATTACAACAAAAGATTGCATACAGTGATTCATAAAGATACATCACCAGTTACCCCAAGACTTTACCAGCCTCCAGATCATCTCCAGAGCCCCTGTCACAGTGAAGCACAGGAGAGCCCCTCTCAGTAACTTGGAATTACTGCGGTGTGTCCACCTGATGGCAACGAGGCTTCTGACTTCATGGGGAGAGCGTCCTGTTCTTATATTGATCAATAAGCAAGGTGACATCACCTGTAGTGCAGGAACATCTGGTTTCATTCTCCTCTTGAGATCCTCCCAAGGCCTGGCCGGGGATCAAGGGGGAACCAAGGAAATTGTCTTTGATCCTACACCCCCAAATATGGCCAGATGTTGGATTTCATGGTCTTGTCTGATTTCTGAATATGGAGAGGTATATGCGTGTTTCACTAATGAGCACATTCATAGATCATATTGCTAATGATGCTTCATTAATGACCAGATACATTTATCATATGGCTAATAATATTTCCCTAATGAGCAGATAGATATAACATTTGGCTGAAAGATTCATCTGCAAGTCAAGTTTGACTCAGGGCCTAAAATGTTCAGGCCTCAGGCAGGGCCTGTTCTTCAGACCTTAGTAATTCACCCAGTGCCACCTCCCTGTCCCCTGCCTGTCTGCAGCACACAGAGCTCGAGTCACTCCCAGCTGTGGCTCCCCTGAACACAAAGGAGACACAGCAGCACAGTCCAAATCAACTCCTTTATTAGCAGAGCCTGCAGGGGATGAGGCTGGATCAGCCCTTCAGCCAGCTCTCCAGGAGGGCTTGGCCCTCGCATTGCCAGCAGGGTTGCAGCACCTGCACAGCAAAAGCCCCCACACCTCCCTGGGGCAGAGCCAGCTGGTGCCACCTTCTCCAGATCATGGCTCCAGTGCCACCAGCCAGCCTGGACAGCACCAGAACTGCCCCGAGGACAGCTGCAGAAGGTGCTGGCAGACAGGATTCTCCACATGGGGCATTCCAAAGGCTTTTGCTCAGCAGTGAGGCCAAGGGCAGGAGCAGCTCCTGCCAGGGCTGAGGGCTGGAGGGAAGGGCAGCAGCCCCAGGCACCTGAGCAGGAGCAGCTGCCCTGGACAGACACACAGCACCTCAGAGACACAGTGTGAAAGCACTGTCTGAGCCCCGGGGCAGTTGTGTCACTGCTTTCCTGAGCCCGGAGGCACAACAGCTCCAGCTGGGAGAACAGCCTCAGTTGATCCAGGAGGCTGCAATGAGGGAGGGAAGGATGGTGCCCAAAAGCCAAGCAGCCCAGCTTGCAGCCAGCATGGAGCTGGCCTCACGTCCTGCAGCGCTTTCTCCAAGCAGGACACCTCCTTGCTGCAGGAAAACTGCCTTGGGGGCACTGTCCCTTCTTGTCTCACAGCAGCTGATCCAAGGGGTGCTTGGAGTGCTGCCTTTGCCCTTGCCCTGGCCTGTGGGCTCAGGCTTGGCCATGAAGCAAATCAACCCCAGGAGAGGGTTTGGTTTGGCTCTAGAACAATGCAGAGGGAAATGTTTATGGCAAGAAGGGAAGAGGATTCTGGCTTTATCATGAAGCGAGGGAGTTGCTGAGCAATGGCCACAGTAACATGACTTATTTCACCAAATTTGGGAGCAATTGGATACCATTGTCTTCATTGGGTTTGAGACTGTCATCATTGTAACTGCATTTTGTGGACAGCCTTGAAGCAAGCTCTTCTAAACAGCAAAGCCACTGTGGCTCTTCCTCCACAGGGATGTGGCCTAACGCCTGTCCAATTCGGACAGAACTTCCTGCTTGGTGATTCTCCGCCATGCCTCAGGGATTTCTCCTTTGCCCTGAAATTTCCTTTTGTACAAAGCTTCCAGGTGTGTCCTGAAATGAGACACAAACCATTTCCAGTACACCTGCACAGATGAATCAGGAAGAATGTTCCAAGTGGAATAAGGAGGTCCAGCATCGCGGTATGTCTTGTAGGGGATAGTTTTTTTCCCACGAATTATTAATGTGCAGTTACTAGCAACAAGGTTGGAACAGATATCGATGATCATGTGATCTGTCCCTTGCCACTTTTTTCCCATCACAGCTTGTGGGCGATGGAAGATCAGCTGATGGTCTCCATCATGTCCCTGCATGGTGTTTGTGCAGACAGCCCCACAAAAGGGACACTGTTCCCAGCACCCTGAATAATGCTCTGCCAGGATGGTGTGAGGCTGCCTTGAAAATGAGCTCAGGTCAGCATCAGCAAATTCTTTCTTGAGCCTGTCCCTCATGGCAGCCAGAGATTCTACCACAGCGCTGCTCAGGAACTCAATGTCTGTGACCTCCTGGTGCTCGATGCCCTTCAGGTCACTTCTGGGCAAGCTGATCACCTCTGTCAGTTCCCTGCAAAATTCATCCAGCCAAAGAGAGATTTTGTCTTCTCTGTCTTTTCTGTCTTTGACAATTTGGGTTGATAAAGAAACAGCTGACAGGATGTTTCGATAGAGAAGATTAAGGGAGGAATCTAAAAACTTCTGCAGCCTCCTGCTCTCATCTAAACAGTAACTCTTCACTCGTGTCTCAATGTAACTCTGAAAAAACTCTCTTGGAAACTTAAGGTACTGCTTGAAATACTCAAAATTTTCTTGTTCTGCCAGGTATTTCAGGATGCAAACTTCCAGATTGGCTCTGTTGCCCTGGAAATCTGGCAATTTTCCCTGCATGTCATCAGCAATGTCTTTAGCTGTCCTCTCATAGACTGCCTGGCGAAGAGCTTGTTCAATCTTGTTACAAAGGAAAACAGCAAAAGCTGTGATGGAAGTGGCTCCTTGGCAGGAAATCTGGAAACATTGGAAGAAATCTTCACTCTTGCTCCTCAGGTACATGAGTGGGTCATTTGCCTTTTGGAATGCTTCGTGCATGGCTTTAAACCTTTCTGCTGCCATTTTGCACAGATACAGAGACAAATCTATGCTGTACTCTCTGTTAAAAATATATTTTGCATTTCTGGGGACAGAGTTCACTCCTTCCTGTACTTCATTGAGTATTTCATGAATAAAAATTCGACTATAATCACGTTTCTCCTGTTCCTTCTTATCAATATTTGCTATCACGCTCACTATGATCTTGTCTGTGATGTGCTGCAAGTTGATCAATTTAGCATCAGAAATCTTCTTGCTGATGACACCAAAATGCTTTTTTTTCATTACATGTTTCTCCTTATCAAAAGAAAATCCTCTGCCTTTGCGAAATGACCTGATCCGTGCATGGAAACCTGGCTCCTTAAAGCGCTCTAGAAGGACATCTTCAATTTCTGCATCAATATCCACCCGTTCTGGAGGAGGAGCAGCACGGGAGACTTCAGCAATCCACTTGTTCCAGACAAGAGTAAAGTTGTCTCTCAGTTCTCTCTCACTGAGGCTCTTCCCTTTCAGATTCACAGCCAGCTCCTTACTCCTGCTCAGGAGCTCATCTTCATATTCCAACTTCCTTGCATCCAGTTTCCTCTGCTCCTTCTGTAGCTCAATAAGATTCTCACATTTCTTTTTTGTTTCAAGAAGAAGAGTCTCCTTCAGTTCTTTGAGCTTCAGCTCTGTGCTTGATTTCCACTGCACCAGTATTTCGTGGTCTTTTTCCTCCCCAAAATACTTTTCCACTTCTTTCTCGATGGCATCACTTGTCTCTTGCACCAGCCCTTCAACGTGATCTCTGCTGACATTCTGCAAGTCCCCATTGCGAATTTTGTTCTCCAGTCTCATCTGTACGTCTAAGATGTGACTCCTCAGCCTCCAGGTCCACTGACTAAAGGCACATTCCAGTCTCCTGTAGGCAGCAATCTCCAGGGAATTCTTGAAGCTGAAAACAAAGTTTTCATTCAGCAAAGCATTCCAGAGGTCACCAATCCGATCTTTCAGGCTCGAGAGCCTCAAAATGCTGCGCTGGGACTGCTTCTGGGCAGCCTGGAGGATTTTGTCCTTTAGTTGCTGAACATTCTGGCTGTAGGTGGGGTTCTGTGGTGCCATTGGGGGATTTCCTTCCCACAGGTGGGCAAAGTAGTGAATGTGGGTGTTCACATCAAAGCCAATGACATCGCTGAAGGAGGAGACACCACAGAATTCCTGCTGAGCAGCTACCATGGTCATTTCATCCAGCTTTTCCTGCAAACGCCTTTGTCCTTCCATGTTCTGCTCCTTGGCAGTTATTTCTCCCACATTTTGGTGGACAAAGAGGCAGCTTGGGGAAAGATTGACTTTCTTCATCCTCAGCAAAGCCTGCACAGCAATCTGGAGAACATCCTGCATTTCTGATGGATTTTCTCCAAAGATATTGATCACAGTCAAGTTGCCAACACCAATGACAAAGGTGGCCAGCTCATTGTCATGGTTCAGGGACTGTTTATTGGCCATCTCAATGGCACGAAGTCCCTCTGTGTCCACCACCAGCACAAAATCAAAGCCCAAGTCTTGCTGCAGCTCCTCGCCCACTGGGATGAGCTGCATGAAGGCTCCACGGGTGCATCTCCCCGCGCTGACGTTGAACTGCAGACCAAACATGGCATTCAGCAGGGTGGACTTGCCCGTGCTCTGGATGCCCACCACGGAGAGCACAAACACTCGTTTGTCCCCCAGCTTCTCAATTAAGCTGTCAAAGATTGCTCTTACCCAGCACAAGGGCAGGTAAGAAGCATCCCCATCCATCAGTTCCATGGGATACCCTAAAACCATCAGCTCTGCTGCAATTTCTGGCATTTTGGTAAAACTCTCACTCTTACAGTTCAGTAGTTCTAGGGCTACATAAATCTGCCCTGCCTCTCTCAGAAGGTGCTCCAGGCCAATGGATGAATCGTTGAGTTCTTCAGAGAGGGCATCCAGCTGATTCTGCAACTCAGTATTCACACTATTTTTTTCATGGTTTTTATTTCTTGACAGGATTTCTGACCATAACTTGTGATAGTCACTCCTCAGTTCTTCAAGGCGATCACAGGACAGCTCATCCATAAAGACTTTCATCTAATGCAGGAAGTATTTTTTGGTATCTGCTGGCTGGGCATGGAGAAAGCCAAGGAATGATTTCATCAGTGTGTTGAGAGGAAAAGCTTGCTCAAGTTGTTTTCTTCTTATTGCTTTCTTCTCATTTTCAATGTTGCTGCGATGATGCTCAATGCTCTTGTCCCCCTTCTCCTGCAAGCGAGTGAGTTCTTTGTCCTTTTTGCACCACTGGTACCACAGTTTTCCTTGAAGTGGCAGCAGCTGGGATTTGATCTCAGACAGCTTCTCTTTCTTCAGAAGGTCCACCAGCTCCTTGGCCTTTGTTTTGGCTGTCACACATGCAGGTTGGTCTGCATCCACTACGAATCCATGCTGGCGAGCTTTGTCCACACAGGCGTCTAGACTGAAACGTGGATTAGACCCTTCCAGGAGATGGCCAATTGTCTTGGTCAGCTGGTCCATCAGCTCTGCTTCATTTCTGTTCTTCATCCCTATTTTTACTTTTTTACTAGGTCTGCCAGTTGCAACATTCTCTTTTTCCGCAAGAAGACAAATCAAAGGTCTTTGTGACTGCAACAGGCCCTGAAGAAGCTCTTTCCCCCTGCTGTCCATGTGCTCCAAATCAGACAAAAGAGCCACGTTGACAGCAGATATCTCCTGCAGAAACTGCACCTGGGCTCCATGATCCCTGGCGTCTCCATGCAGGTTACAGAAAGCCACGCAGCACTCAAAGGTGTCATCGGGGCTTCCGCGGGGACAGTACCAGGCGATCTCCACCACCCCTTCCATCAGCAAACGCTCTCTGGTGCTGCCTCTGCAGTGGCGGTGGAAGAAAGTGTCGTGTTTGCGTCTGCTCAGCAGAGCGTTCAGGAGCTGAGACTTGGAAGAGGAGGCCGAGCTGCCAATGCGGATGAAGGACACAATGGGTGTCTGGGCCTGAAAGATGAGCTTGTTGTTGTAACTCTTTGTTCTGGCCTGCTTTCCTGACTTCTCTGATTCTTTCCAGCTCCTTTGGATTTGGCTGAGGGCGTAGAGAGGGAACTCGATGCGTGAAGTGCACGGGTTGGGCACCAGCAGAGGCAGCGCCAGTTGGCAGAAGGCCAGCTTGGTTGCAAGGGTCTGTCTCAGGAAGTCATCAGCACAATGGAAAATGGCCATCTGCAGATCCATGGGGTGCACATGCCCATCCCTGCTTGCACATTCAGGGGCTGGGCCCATCAAATCACCAAGAAAGTTTTCAAGGGAGACTGACAGCTCATCCTCTGGCTTTGTAGTTTCTGGCATGGGGCCAAGACTTGGGTTGCTGTCATCCCAGCAAGTCAGGTACCTCACCCCATAATCCAAAGTTAACAACTTTTGCAAGAAGTAAGATGGCTGATCTGTCTCCTGGCTGGGCTGGCTGTCCTGCAAAGAGGTCTTACAGATGGTGTGGAAATCTCCCATCCCCATTTTTCTTGGGTAGTGACTTTCGAGTCCAAGGCGCTTGAGCAACCGGAGGAACTCCTGGTTTGCAATGGCTTCATTTCCTTTGCATTGGCTGCTGTCGGATTTGAATTGGGATTGACTGTGGGGCTCAGGTGTTGCAAAAGTGTCTTCCAGGTCTCGGAGGATGTTCTGCAACCACTTTTCATCCCATTTGTCATCTAAGCACTCATTGATCAAGGAATGCAAGTCCTGTTCCAGCCTCTCCCAGTCTTCATCTTCACTGTGCTTTTGGAGGAGATTCTTTATCCGTGTGGACCACAAGCCCTTCTTGTGATTTTCCATGAAAACTAAACGCTCCCTCTTCTGCTCAGGGGACAGCTCTTGACTTTCTGGTGTCACAGTCAGACCCGTCAGCAGAAGGGAGCCCTCAGCTCTGTCGGCATCTTGCTCCTTCAGGTTCACGTACTCCTCGTGTGTCACTTGCATTTCCTTGGCCATGTACTGAATTTCTGGGTGTCCAAGCAGGTGCTGGAAAGTGCTACTTTCCACCTGGTACCCTGTGCTGGTCGCAATCAAGAGCACCAAAAGCTCCATGTCCTTCTGCTCCTGTTCCTGCAGAGACTGGAGTAAGGAATAAATGGCGAGGCTGCAGGTCAGGGTGGCTTTTTTCTTTGCATCACGGACAGCAGAAGCAGAGCTCCCTGGTGCGTAGGTGACAGAATGGATGTGCTCCTTCATTTGCTGCAGTATTTTGATGAGCTCTCCAAGCTCACAGACTTTGGGAGATCTGGGAAGCAGGTGCCCAGGCTGGAAGATCCATTGCATAATGAAGGAAGCCTCAGGGAAGTCCTTGACAGAGTAAATATGAGGACACAGGAGGCTTCTCAACATGACCTTGACAGAGGTGGCGTTTTCTGGATGTGACTCCTGGCAGCTCCGCACGGTCTTCACCAGGAAGTCCTGCAGGGCCTTGTCCGAGAGGCACACGTTGATCCACACACTGGGGTTCCTGGTTTTTGCATTCAGATCATCTTTTAGCTCCATCAGCATGAGCAGCTTCCTTTCATCCACTGTCACCTCCCAGGCCTTCACAGTCTCCATGAAATCTCTGACCTCTTGCACTGCAATTTCTATTTCCTTCCCAAAAATGGTGCCAACACTCTGATTTGTCAGCTCTTCGTATGCAGCCCTGAGGGCTCTGCTCATCTGACCCACGGACTTAAAATCCTTGCTGTGATTGTCCAGGATGACATCCCAAACTGGGATCAGCTCAAAGCCACGGTCGATAACGCACCACGTTGTGTTATCAGACACCAGCCCCGCTTTCCACTCAGGAAGAGAAGCTGTGTCTGGTGGGCCCCCTGTGTTGACCTTGGAGACCTGAATTGCTGTATGGGAACTGTCTCCAGCTCTCCCCAGGACAGAAGCCTGTGAGATGGATATAGAAACATCCAGGGCCCCTCCAGCACTTGCCAGGAAGGCACCATAGCTCTTTGAGACAAGGCTGTTCAGTGCATCACGTGTTTGTTCTTTCATCTCTTTCTGCTGCTCATCTTGGAATCCTTCTGTTGATGCCTTCCACCAGAATATACCCCCAAAGTGGAGGGGACCCTGGTTTATGTGGGACCCAAACCTGCTGAAGAACCTCTCACACCTATTCAGCAGGGGGGCCTTGTCTTCCTGAGTGAAGCTCAAAAGCTGCTCCATGTCTTGCAGCTCCTGCAGAGCCGCATCTGAGAGGCAAAGCTGATGCCTTTGGAAGTAGCAGGAGGCCAGAGGGATGTAGTGGTACATGGTGGTGCAAAAGTAGCTCTGCTCAGAGCGGGACTGGTGGGTGTCCTGTGACTGCGAGGAGCTGCTATCACCTAGACCCACTCCAAGATTAATTCCCCAGAAGGTAGCTTTGGCAGAAATGCTCATGCTAAACCCCAGCTGCTCCATGGACTTGGTGAAAGTGGCTTCTGCTGCAGAGGAGGAGAACTCCTTCCTCTCAAGAAGGGATCCTTGCTCCGAACCAGTGAGCTGGAATCCCTCAGGAACCCTGAGGAGCTGCTCTCGCTTTGCCAGCACATCTTCAGGTCTGCTGGTTCTGTAGATGCCCTGCAGGGCCAGTCCCCCTGACGCTCGCCTCAGCACCTCCGTGTCAGGGATGTTCTCCCTCCTGCCTGCTGACAACTCCTGCTGCTCCAGATGCTTCTGGATGCCCTCCAGCATATCTGCCAAGGGTTTTTTTGGTGGTGGCCAGAACTCTTTGGGTATCTCCATGGCTTGCCACAGAGTCTCTGCTTTCTCCCTCACAGCATCCTGGCTGTCGCTGCGGCTGTTGAGCATTTCTGTCAGATCCTTCAGGGCTTGTTTGGCCACTTCTTGTCTCTCCTTTGTCTTCTCTAAGTGCTCCTTCTGCACCTCTTTAGCAGTTGTTTTCTCATCTGTTATTTTCAGAAGTTTCTGGAGTGCCTTTTTCTCCCAGGGATGCTGTACCTCACACTCCAGCTTGAAGTAATCTTTATAGTCCAGATGCTGCAGGGCTTCTCTGCACTTGATTCCCAGGATCTGTGTCATCTTGGGCAGCCAGTATCCAGCATCCAATCCTTCCTTTTCTAATTCCTCTGCTAGGAGCCGTGACTTTGCCTCCCCCTCTTCTGTGTCCTCCTGTGGAGCCATGTCTATGGAGGAACAAAAGAGATTTTCCTTAAGGTCTGTCAGAGGCCCCAGACTCCTGGCAGAGGCTCTGCAGCAGCTGCAGCCCAGGGGATTGCTCCCAGCTGGCTGCTGGAGCCCAGCCTGGGATGGCACAAGAGGCAGGGTCTCCTTCCTAGCACACTACGTGTGCCTGTTGCTTTCCCATTTGAAGGATCAACGCTGAGATTAAGTGTGTATCCCCGAGACACACACAGACACAAACACAGGCATAGACAGAGAAACAGAGACACAGAGACACAGACACACACAGACTCAGCCACACAGCCTTCCCTGGCGAAGGTGATGCCTTCACCAATTGCCCACATCCTCCCAGCAGAACTCCTCAATCCACAAGTGCAGACAGCTGGGGGCATTCCTGGCTCCCTGCAGCACTGGTACAGCCCCTGTGCCCATCCAACAGCCCTGCCTTCATCCTGCACCCTCTGCCCAGCCCCACACCTGCCCTGCTCATTGCCTGGCCCAGCCTGCTGCTCCCAGCACCCAGAGGCAGCGCTCACACACTCCCCCATGGGCACCCCACACTCCCCAGACACACTCCTCCCACACGCAGCACGGCCACACGGGCTCTGAGCTGTGCTCCTGCTCCAGCTGCTGGCGCAGCCCCTCCCTCACCCCACTCAGGCCTCTTGCCAGGAGCTGCTTCCTGGCACACTCAGAGGCCCAGCCCAGTGCAGGGGGAACACCCACCTTGTCCCTGCCCACAGCTGTGCCTGGGGCATTCTGGTGGCCCATCAGGAGAGAATGGAGACTTTGGGAGCCCATTCAGAGGGCTGCCCTCCATGATCTGCTGCTTGTCACCACAGAGGGTCTCATCAGCCAAGTGCCCATTGGTGGCCATCTCAGCCGCAGCCACCATGGAGCACCCTAGCCTTAAAGTCTCTGGTGACAGTAGGAAAATTGCCAAATCTTCAACCCTGGTCTTGAGTGGAGCAGACTTAATGCTGCTCAGGGGTGACTTACAGAAGGCCCCTTGGAAATGGCTTTGGAATGTGCTGGGGTCCTGTCTTGGGGATGGTTCTTACCCCAGAGCACGTTTTTGATAGAGTATAATTGGTCAGCCTTTTATGGTTAATACCCTAATCCCTGTGTAGATTGTATACCTTTCTGTGACAAATATATATTATAGTTTAAGCTTTTGTAAAATATTAAAATAGAGGATATGCCTCAGGTCATCAGGGCAGAGAGGCCACCTACAGATGGACGCAAGACCGAGGGGTGGATCTAACCATGGGCAGTATTTCTCAGGTTATCCATGACTGTGAGACGTGTGCTGCCATCAAACATGTGAAGCCCCTCTGGTATGGTGGACCGTGGTCCAAATATAAGTATGGGGAGGCCTGGCAGATTGATTACATCACCCTGCCCCAAACCCACCAAGGCAAGCGCTACGTGCTGACCATGGTGGAAGCCACCACTGGATGGCTGGACACCTATCCTGTGCTTCATGCCACTGCCCAGAACACAATCATAGGCCTTAAAAATTAATGTGTATTATAACACATCATTATAATTATAAAATAACACATTATTAAATATAATTATAAAATATATTATTAATATAACATATATAATATATTATATATATTATATTATAAAATAATTATAACACATTATTATAATATAAAACACATTATTATAATATAAAACACATTATTATAATTAATGTGTATTATAACATTAATTTTGCAGGAGTAATTGTAGTTGTGAAATAATAACTGATGCCTTTATTTCTGTAACTAATGGACAGTAGTGAAATAGCTAATGTTGATTGAAAGTGCTTGTAAAAATGGCTAGAACATCTGTATGATAAGATAATATTGAAAAAAAACCAGGCAAACAACACCAAAAGAGCAAGGAGGAATCTACCACCGACCTTTTGGCTATCAGTAATTGTCAAACCACAGACCAGGGGGCCTCGTGAGGAAATAAAATACAAGACTCTTAAAATCACGTTCGTATTGTGGTACATAGTGTAGGAAGATGAGGTCAAGGGTCGAAGTAACATAATGAATTCCCATAAAATATAAACTCAAAGGATTGTTTGAATATGTATAATCTTCATGAATATGAATTTGGCCAATGCAATGAAAAATACACAAGAAGAGTTGTTATAGTTAATGGTGTGCTTTCCTGCAGTTTGCCAGACACCCCAACACTGGATACTGTCCCTTTTATCCCTTATTAAACTTTAATTTAAAGAATGAGCCTTGTTTCTCACATTGTGCAAAGGAGTGATCTCCAGCCCAGCCCCCACTGCTTCAGGGTTTTTTGCTACACTTGCATTCCCTGCCCCAGTGGCGCTGAGAGCGGCTGCTCCCCGCGGGCTGTGCAGGGAAAGCCAACTCTCCTCTCCCCTGTCCCTGAGCCGCCATTGCCGGCCCAGAGGCGGCCGAGCTCTCTCCACAGCGCCCCCTGCAGCCGCGGGGGAATCATTGCACCTTCCCTGCCCGGCCGGGAGCCACCAGCGCCCCTTCTGGCTGTGCCTGGAACTGCACTGAAGGGGCGGTGCCTGACAGGTGAGACAAGGCTGGGGTTGGGTTTCTGGCTTTGTTTATTGCTTCTGCTGGTGCTGTTTCTCCTGGTATATGTACATCCTCTAGTAAATTCTTGTTATTCCTTTTGCCATATCTTTGCCTGAAAGACACATCATTTCAAAGCTATAATAGTATGGAGAGAAGGGGGGCATATTCTCCATTCCAGGAAGGTTCCCACCTTCCTTGGCAGACACCTCTCTTTTAAACCAGTACTGGTCCATCACTGCTGGTCACTTTTTTTTGAAAAACCATTGAAGGACAAGGCAGTCAGGGTCACAGCCACTAGGAACTCAAGAGGGAAAGTCCTGCTCATCACCCTAAATTTCCTTCCACAACACATTAACCCAGGGAGTTGATCACGGACAGCCAGTTAATCTGAGCTTTCTGGATTTCAGTGAAGCTTTTGATCCTGCCTCCCCCAGGACCCTGGTGTGTCCCTTCCACCTCTGGCCATTCCATCATTCCATGATTCTCACCCTAACGGGCCTGGTGCTTTCACTGGACACCTGCCTTGAAACCTTTGGGGGTTTTGACACTGTCACACAACCCTGAAAATTGCCCCAGTCACAGTTCACTTGGATACTGCAGAGATTTATTCCTAGGAAAAAATCCTCCTGCGCATGCATCCTCTATCCACCAAGGCCATCAAACTGTTACCAGCACAGGTATTGATCTGAGGGGCTTGGACTCAGGTATGGATCCCAGGGCTCCTGCACCCTGCCAGAGCCTTAAGGGGCAGCTTTCCCTCAGGAATCCCAGCAGATTTGGGCAATCTGTGCAAGGGCTGTGGGCTCTGATTCCTCTCACCCACTTCACCATAGATGCTCCTATTGCTCCCAGCCTTGGCTTCCCAGCAGACACTGACAGCCAAGGGCCCCAGCTCAGGGGACACAGCGCAGTGGCGGGCCTGGGGCACACAGCAGGATGTGAGCAAGAAGATGGGGACCCCTCCAGAACTAGTGAGGAGGAGCACAAGGAAGGAAAGGCCCAAAATCCTAAAGGAGAAGGGCAGACAGTCAGGAGAAGGCAACCCATGAGCATGCCAGATTCAACCCTTCTCCTTCACTGGGGATAGCAGAAGCAGGAAAAGCCACTGGCTCAAGATAAGAGCAGTTCAGCAGCAGAGGAAAGCTGGGTGTTCTGGCAGAGGGACTTTAGACACCAATTGTTTTCTTTGGGCACATTCCAGCTGCTCCTTAGGCAGCAGAGCCTCAGTGCAGGACAGCTGCTCAGAAAGGGAACTGCTGGCTCAGGGTCACTTGCTGGAGCTTGTCCATTTGAACCACTTGTCCCAGCCCTGTCCCCTCCAAAATTCTCTCCCACTGGAGTACTGCCAGCACTTGTTCAGTCTCAGGAGTCAGAAACTGCACTGGACAACATTAACTCCATCCCAGCCACACCCTAAACCTGCCCCCAGGCACCCTTGGCAGCCCTTGCACGGCTTCCCATTACTGTAAGAATAGGGAAAAAGCCTCATGACACTGTATCAGTGTCAGAGGCACTAAGCACATTCAGGGAATAAATCAGGATCGAGTTCCTCCTTGGAAACAAAGGAGGGAAGCAGCAAGGCTGGCAGCAGGACCTGCCATGGCAATGCCTGCACCCCGTTTCATGGGAACAGCCCCACGAGAGTGTTTTCCGCAGCCCTGCCCCAGGGAAAGGGGCTCTGGGAATTCTGCTACATTTGTGGGGTTGTCACAGGGACCAGAGGGCTCTGGGTGCTGACGCTTAGACTGTAAGAGAGGAGACTCCCACCCTCCCTGCATGGGTATGAGAAACTGACTCTCAGGACTTGGGGACAGAGCAGGATGTGCCGTGCCTGCCCCTCATCACCACGGAGCTGCCCTGCTCCCGGAGAAGCGATGCTAGGCCAGGAACTCCCCCAGCATCAGTCCCATGGCTCCTGCCTTCAGGGGAGCGCAGCCATCCGGCCCCACCTCTGAGCCCGGCCCTGCTCCCAGCTCAGCCCCCGCAGCGCACACGGCTCTCCCGAGCTCCCCCAAAGCGGCTGCCAGCAAAGGCGGCTTCCTGCAGCCCACGGAGGAGCAGACACCGCCCTCAGACCCCTCAGACTCCTCTTCTCCTGCCCTGCCATCTCCCCAGCCGTGCCAAAACAGCGGCAACAGGCGGCAGGAGAGCGACAAGATCCCGCTCCCTGCTGCTCCCGGCCCCACAGCTCATCCATCCCCAGGGCCCTACCTTCTCCCTCCGTGCCCCGCAGCTCCTGGATGGGAGAAGCCCAGCTCACGCCCTCTTTATGCAGCCTGGACTATTACCTGGGTGCGACTTCACCTTTAACTGGGGTATTGGGGTCGTTCCATTAATCAGGCTTTTTACTGCAGCACAGGGTGAAAGTGAAACCACACTTTTGGAGTCAGATAATTGAATTACAGTCCAAATTCTACAACACCTGTGGTTCAGTTGGCTCACAGGTAACTCCCATCTGTTGCAGACCTCTGACCTTTAACTCCTGTGCTGATTGTCAGTAATAATATTGTAAACTGTGATAGCTGGATATGCAGACATAAACAAAGCAGGAGAGGATCTTTGGACAAGGTCCTGGAGGGACAGGACAAGGTGGGATGGTTTTCCACTGCCAGAGGACAGGGATAGATGAAATATTGGGAAGGAATTGATGCCTGGGAGAATTGTGAGGGGCTGGGATGGAATTCCCTGAGAAGCAGTGGCTGCCCCATCCCAAGACAGGGACACCTTCCACTGTCCCAGGTTGCTCCAAGCACTGTCCAACCTGGCCTTCCTTGGACATGTCTTCAGCAGAGGGAGCAAAGCAAGAACAGCACCTGACTGCTGCTTTCTTGGCAGGGGACATCCCACACCTGACAGTAACAGAGTGCTGGGCTTTGGCAGAGGACATTCAACACCTGACCAGAGCCGGGTGCCTGGATTGCTTTTCCCTTGGGATGTGGACACACAATTCCTGCTCCACAGCCTCAAAACCAGCACTGGAGTTCGGATATCGAGACCTCCAGCCTGCCACCACCAACCATCACCTGCCCCAGCCTGACAAGTCACAAGTGCTGGAGCAGACACCCCTGGCATTTGTCCAGCCCCAGGGGAAGCCTCAGTACCTGCCCAGCAGGGCTGGCACACATCACCTTCAGAGCAGGGATTTGGTCCCTCCCTTCCCAGTTTAGCTTAGCCTGTCTCCAGAGGGATATTTCCTACACCCAAAGAGTTCCCTGCCTCAGGAGTGTTACAGGCACAGAACCCCAGGATCACTGAGGTTGGAAAAGCCCTCCCAGACCCTCAAGTCCAACCTGTGACTGATCCCCATCTTGTCACCAGCCCAGGGCACTGAGTGCCACATCCAGGCCTTCCTTGGACACCTCCAGGGATGGGCACTCCAAACCTCCCTGGGCAGCCCCTGCCAAGGCCTGACCACCCTTTCCAGGGAGAAATTTGTCCTGATGTCCAACCTGAGCCTGCCCTGGTCCAGCCTGAGGCCATTTCCCCTTGTCCTGTCCCTGTGCCCTGGGAGCAGAGCCCGACCCCCCCCCCGGCTGTCCCTTCCTGTCAGGGAGTTGAGCAGAGCCACAAGGTCTCCCCTGAGCCTCCTTTTCTCCAGGCTCAGCCCCTTTCCCAGCTCCCTCAGCCTCTCCTGGTGCTCCATTCCCTTGGCCAGCTCCATTCCCTGCCCTGGACACGCTCCAGCCCCTCCAGGTCTCTCCTGTCAGGAGAAGCCCAGAGCTGCCCTCAGCACTGGAGGTGCCCCAGCAGTGCCAGCACAGGGGATGGGCACTGCCCTGGCCCTGCTGCCACCCCAGAGTTGGCACAGCCTTGGGACCACCTGGGTACCCCTGGGATCCTGTCCAGCTGCTGGCACAGCACCCTCAGGAAATCTTCTCCAGCATCATTTAACCATGACACCCTCTCTGCCAGTGCTGCACCTGGTGCTGCACAGCTTCCTCAGGCTCAGGAGCTCCTCAGTGTCCCCTCAAGAGCAGCCACAGGACCATTCCCTCTCTGCCCCTGCCAGCCTGGAACAGCAGGAGCACACTCCTGCCTCGCCCCAGCCCACAGGAACGTGCACACTGCAAACTGAAACCATCTGCACTCCTGACTCCATGGCAGGAGTGACCCAGCCAGGGCTGGACAAGGCCTTATGTACTTACATAGATCAATCAGGGAAAATAACCAAATATACATCCACTCTGGCCACATGCAAAAATATTCCATGAAGTAATAAAGGATAATGCATCTGGGTGAAACTCACTTATGGAAGACACTTCCATTTTGATTTCCTAATCTAAATTCGTTAAAACAGTTGTTAATGAGAATCTTGTTGTTAAGAATAATCATTTTGTCTACATGCATATTTAGCCAGTGCTTTTTGTGGTGTGTCTGCAAACCACAAAGTCTTATGATGATCGGAAGAGTTATAAATTGAGCTATAGAGCAGGAAGAGGAACATATTTCTGGAGAATGAATGCACAGTCATTTGTGAAAGAATTCACAAAAAAGAAAAAGGAAGGGAGGATTGAAACCTAAGTGTTATGTAATGAAAGGTTAACCACAAGTAATATTGTAAAAAGACATGCAAGTAAAGCAAGCAAGACAGCAGAGCAAACAAGATAGCAGAGCAAGTGAGATAACGTGAGCCATAAAGTGTAAGATAGCACATTTTAATAGAACTTGCAAACTGCAAAATTAGCTAAAAACAAGTTACACTGAAAAACAAGAAGGACCAGGCATGCGCTGAAGATAGAGGTTAAAAGCTCAAACATGAGGAAGACTACAGGAGCCTTCATCAAAAGACCACCAGAAGACTAAACGACCACCACAGAAGGAACTGATGCATGTGTGAAAGCAACAAACTGCTATAAAACCACGACACAGCTGTATGCCATTATGAGTATGCTAATGATATGTTGTAATTGTGACATTGAGTGGAAGGACTTTTAAGATGTAACTGTAGGCTAAAGAAGACTGAGTGAGTTTTTGGTGCAGACATCCCCCTCACTCCTAGCACTAAATAAACCAACACCTGCTCTGTAGCCATCTGACTGTAAAGTTTTATTTTCTTGCCCAGATTTGGGCTTCATGAGCAATGATAGAAAATCCAGGGACCTGTGTTCTCCAGGATTCTCAAGTGCCCATTAACTGTTGTAATTCTTTCTGAGCTAATCATGATTCCACATGCATGATTCCACCACTCAGTCCAGACTGAAGACATTGGTGTGGAGGAGCACTGGGGCCAGACTGGGAGGGCTGTGGAGACAGCAGGGAACCGAGGTGCCACAGACAGGGAGCAGCTGCTGCTTTTCCAGCTGTGCTGTGAGTTGGACACTCTCCTCCACACCCTGGAAGAGCTCTGGGAGCAATGGAGCCCAGGGAACCCTCCTTGTCTCCTACCTCTCTGTGACAGACACCAGAGAGCCCCAGCTCGGGAGTCCCTGCCCAGCTGCCCCCCCAGCCCAGGGCAAAGGGAGAGGCAGCAGGAATTCGGAGAGGACGTGCCCAGGAAGCAGCAGGACAGAGCAGAGAAGGACAAGAGGGCTGGAAAAGTGGCCAGTGCTGAGGAAGTTCCTGACTGTATTGGGTTTTACATGGCCTGGTTTTTGGTAGTGAGGGGGCCAAAGAGGTTGTTTCCATGAGAAGCTGCCAGAAGCCTCCACCAAAAAGGCCAACTCCTTGCCTGGAGATGGGCTGGACCAGCATCTCCTGCCCTGGGGAGCAGCTTTGAGCCAGCTCTGAGAAGGAGAAATGGGGTGTCTTGGCTACAGGAGTGTGGGAGTCCAGGGCATTCCTTTGGATACCCTGGACAGACAGAGATCTGAACAACTGTCTTGGTTTTGAAAGACAGGTATCTGCCAGGGAAAGCTGCAGTTTCCCTTAGGATGGAGAATGTAAACCCCTCACCTCCACCAAATTATAATTTTGCAATTAAGGGCTTCCAGGCAAAGATTTGAGAATAGGAATAACAGATCTTTACTAGGAATATTAACAACACAAATGTAGTAGAAAACAAAAACCACCCAACCAAACAAGCAAACAAACAAACAACAATTTTGGAGAACCCTGACAGAGTCAGAGCTACAACCTGACACCCTGTTGCTCAGGGTGTTGGAAGCAGTCGAAAAGTGAGTCTTCCTGGAGTGGCAGATGTGGTTCTGTGAAGTCGAGATGATCCTGTAGGAAAAGGGTGCCGTGATGGTGAGAAGGGGTCCAGTGATGGTGAGAAGGGGTCCAGTCTTCCTCCAGGAATCGGGTGAAGTTAGATACCTTGTGTTCCTGTGTCTCAGTTTTATCCGGGTAGGAATGGTTGGCTCCACCCAGTGGGTGGAGCACCTCACAATAGGATGATGGAATGTGGATGTACTGCTTTGGGGAGGAGAACAGCTTGGGGAGCCTTAATGGCCCATTGTGAAAAGAAATAAGAAACACTGCCCCACCTGGCTTTTAAAAATGGCCCATTATCAGAAGGCATCTGTCCCCCTCCTCCCAGAGTTACAAGAGATAAAGAAAAAAAAAAACAAAACAACATTTCCTCAGTTGCTTTCAACAGATGAAATAGAATACACAATTTTGGTTCCATAACCCAAGACAGGGGGTTTCTCCCTCAGCACTGGCACAAGTCTGTGGGACCCCCTGGAGCAGGAAGCAGGAGGCAAATGCCTTGGGTTTGGGGTGAGGGGGAATTAAAGGAACACCAGGAATGGGGTGTTCCTGTTGGAAATGATGCAAAATTTTGTGTAACTTTAGTCAGGGGTTTTGTTCACCTTTGCCCTGGGGGAAACAGAGCTGAAGTTTCTTTTCAAAGGACTGTTTTAGCACTGGAGGCCTGAGGAGCTTAACAGCTCAACAAACTGGGAGTAGCACAGAAGATACCCAAAAGATAACCAGGGAACATCAACTCCACACATCACCCCTGGTCTGGCCAGACACACTTGGTCCAGAAAAGAGAACCAAGGAATGAGGATGAAATTAGCATCGAATAATCTGTAACCAATAGGAAACCAAATACTAGCAACAGCATAATTTGGGACCAATGAACATTGAACCAATGAATTTCTATGGGTTTTGACTGTATAAGATTTGGGGGGAAATCTACAAAAGATCACATGTGGTGGAATAATTTTTTATGCACAAGCCAGGCTATGTGTGGATGGAAAAAAAAATTCTGTTGCAAATCCTGGCCAGAGCCGCTTCCTGGCCATAATAAAGTAAACTCCACCCCTGCAATGCCCTGAAAAACCCCACAACCCTGCCTTTGCCTGGTCTTTCGCCTGCATCCCCCTGGGTAATATATGGATTCTCAAGCTTTAATGGAGACCCATCTTGTCTGTTCCCCTGCCAGCGCCAGTAGCTGTAACCTCCCTGGACATGATGAACTCTGTAGCTACGTCTTGCTACAAATGGTGGAGAATGCGAGCATCCAGTGAGGACAGCACAACCAGCACCCCGTAAGTCACCCGCTGGCTGCTAAACCCTGCAGAACCCTCTTCTTAAAAAGAAAGACTCAAAGAGTACCATGGCTAGAGGCCAGGTTGAGAGTGACCTTAAAAACACGGGGCTAAAAAGTTTACGGGGAGGGGAACTCCCAGTAAGGGGATTGGCTTACTGGGACTGAGTGATGGGACTAACATCTAACTAACATCGCTAAACGAGACGTTTATGAATGGTTTAAGTCTCTTCATTCTTCATGGGAGGGTGTATTTAAGAGCTACAAGCAGCTGGTCTGCCTGCAAAAGAGCAGACTCTTATCAACTCTCCTGATACATCTGCTGCAGCTGAAGGATGGTAAAGCCCTGCTGGTTACTTATGGATGGTTATGGATGATTGCACACAGAGCGTCGATGCCCTAGATCAGTGGTCCTGTGAAACCTCACATTTTTCAGTTTCTGTGAAGCTGCCCATATCTTTCCTTACCCTTTGTTCCTAAGAGTGTGGCAAGGAGCGAAAACTGCCAGGATGGCACGGAGTTGCTACCATCTCTCCATCACCCCATGTTCCTCTCCAGCCCTATCCCCCTTTCCCTGAAGGCAGGACAAGGTCAGAACCTGTCCAGAGGTGACGTGGGAGTGCTACTGTCCTCCTGCTATCCTGTGACCTCCTTCACCCACCCTGTCTTTCCATTTCCCCGTTCCCTGCCTAGGAAGGCAGTGGCCATGCCGTCCTGGGCTCTCCTTCTAAAAATGGTGCTTACCAGCGGTTTTGAGATCCTCACTTTCCCACCAAAGTCTTTCTTTTCCGGTCCCTGAACTTCCCTTTCCCCTACTTACCCCCACCTTCCTGCCGTGCTGCCGCAACTGGCCCCGCCCCAGGCCTGCACAGCAGGGGAGAAGAGGCGGAGCTGCTCACCCTGATAGTATAGGGTGAAAATGATTTCTGTAAAATTGCAAGCGGGTAACTAGGGGTGGTGGTGGTGAGGAACGGAAAGGCCTGGGCTTGCTGGTCAACAGGGCCTTGAGAATAGAACGTTAGCTTTGCCATAGTTGCTGTAGCTAAGGCAATTCTTTTAACCGAATCAAGTATGACTTTGTTCGGGGGAATTGAATATGATTGCTGTTTGGCTAAATCAGAAGAATTTTATGCATGGGTAAAATCAATAGAACAATATGGGGTAAATAATCAATACATAGCTGTGTAAGAGAAGGGTATGAGATATGTTTGTCACAAATCACTGTCGGTGCCAGATTTGGGTCTGTGTACCCCGGCTCCCAGAGCTCTTCTCAATAAAAGCACCTGCATATAATCATGTGGGAAACACTAAAAGCAAAAGAAGATTTTTAGGAGCTGAAAAGGCAGGCCTCAAACAGAAAAAGCTGAGATCTCAGAATTTGCAGCAATTGAGAAAAGTTTGGAGCTAGGAAAGATACAGTAGTATATAATAGTATAGGGAACAAGGACATGGAAAACAAAGGCCGAGTTTTTAGGTTTGGCATGAATAAGTCATAACACTGCAGAAAACATATGCCAGACAAGATAGTAAAAAGTCTTAAGCTTAATAAGGGTATTGTGTATTGTTAATAGAGAAGCTTACAAACGACTGTTGTTTGAAATAGGTGTACGCGTGCTATAATTGATTGGTTAAAACAACTGTCTGTAATTTTTAGTAATATACGATTGGCTGAAAAGTCCTTAAGATACTTTGTAACAGAGAAATCGGGAGCTATTGTGGGCTATTGTGAACTGCTACTGGGGTGATTGTGGGCTGTTGCTGGGGCTGCTGGGGGCTGCTGCTGCTGCTACTGCTGGCTGCTACATGGGTGCTGTAAGCTGCTACTTCGCCTTTACTTCTGTGATGAGACTGATGCTCCATTAAAAAGAAAACAGCTACCACAGCAGTCCGGTCCAGTTGCTGCCCGCGTCACCCACATAATCATTCTGTGATTATGTGTTTCTGGCTCTAACAACCTTGCAATGGGGCCAGACCCTGCTGTGGCGATGCCAAACTCACCACCACCGCCTTGGCCATTCCCTCGCTTTCCAGTCATCATCCAAAATAGTAACACCCGTAACACCCCTACCAAAGCTGAGACCAAACTCTAAGGACTGTGCCCCTCCTGAGAAGGAGATCAAAGAACTGCACCCCTTCTGGTGAGAATATCAAAAGCCAAAGGAGGTTGAACTATTAACCCAGGAAGTAAAAATGTATTCATTTAATTAACTATCATCATTTCTCTTACTTCATCCTTTGTGATTAAGCTTCAAATGCTTTTCTATTGCTTGTTAATGTAGCTTAATAATGTGCATTTTGGTTTTGCAAGCTATTAAGTCATATTCCCAGGAATCCCCTTGTTGTGAGTTATTCAGCACGCCTTTTAACCAGTTTAAAAACAGGGTGCTGTGAAGTGCTCCCATTCTAAGGAGGCAGGAACTAGATATTACCCCCACTTTTGTCTTAAGTCCTTGTTGTATTCCTCTGGGGAAACGGTTTTTCCCCAGAAACCCCCTAAAGACTGTAACCTTTAGTTTAACCCTACCTTTCCCCTATCTCTGACCAATTGGCTCATTGGCAGCTATCTGTCCTGGGACAGAGTCTAGATAAACCCATGCTCTTCCCTGTTCGTTCTCTTTGCCCTGGGACCTCTTCGAGAACAAAGCCTTGGAACATACCCCTGAGGTAAGAGCCTCTTTTGAATATTTTACCCTAACCCCTAAAGTATTCCCCCTAAAGCTCCCCAGAAACTGAGCTAGCACAGCAGCCCAGGGGGGTGGGCAGGGAGGTAGTGCTTCAACTCCTCCCTTGACCCAAACCCTAAACTCCACCCCTGCAATGCTCCATAAAAACCCCACAACCCTGCCTTTGCCTGGTCTTTCATCTGTGTCCCCCTGTGTAATAAATGGATTCTCAACCTCAACAAAACAGAGACTTGTCTCGTCTGTTCCCCTGCTGGCAGCAGTAGCTGTAACCTCCCTGGATATGAGGAACGCCGTAGCTATGCCTTGCTACACTCAGCTAAAAGCCAGGATATCCTGCTTTAGGGCAAATTTGGGGGGAAACCTCCAAAGGGGGTTCCTCTGGAAAGCAAACCCAAACGGTCCCTCCCCCCAGCCACTCCGGGAAAAAACTTCCTCAGAGAAAAAACTACTTATTTACCAAACAAGATTCCCACAAGAACAAAGAATGAATAGTACGAAACAGTAAAACCTCTCATAGCTCCAAAGAGAGATAGCTGTCGCTGTGGGACACAATGAAGGAGACGGACTTGTTCAGAAGGCTGATGGACTCCTCAGGGAGGAGCCGTCAGGTTTATTTTCCAAGCTTATTTTATACCTTTTACAAATGTGCCCACCTTAGAGGTGGGACTCCTGGAACCATTGGTCACTTGCAGAGACCATCACGCAAAGTCCCTCTCATGGGAAAGCGTGTGGAAAACATGTTAAGTTTACAAAACAGCGTGCCTTTGTTTTCCCAGTTCTGTCTTGGGAACAGAATCTCTTAAAACTAAAACGTGGCAGGCATGAATCGTAGCTACAGATAGCAAACTGAGAAAGTCCTTGCCCTGGGTGTAGCTCAGTTCACTCAGTCTCTCACCAGTCCCACTCCCTCCGGAGGTCCAGGCCCCTGCGGCCGCAGGTGCAAGCCCTCGCTGCTCCTCTGGGTTTCAGTCCAGAGCAGATTTAAACGCCCCAAGAAAAAAAGAAAAAGAAAAAAACAGTCCAGGGAACTTCTCTGCCTCAGCCAGCTAAAAGTAACTAAAAGCACAGGAGATCTCTGCCCCACTGCTGTCCATGCCTCAGACAAACGTCAGAGCAAGGACGTGTGGGAGTCAGGCAGTTTTCTCAAAACAAACTGCGTGCTGCTTCTTTCTCCCATTCGCTCCCAGAACCATTTTAAAGGTACAGAACTTAATATACAGCACAAGTAAGAACAGACGATTGGGGATACAAGCATCATGAAGTCACCCTAGGACAGATTCTCACATTTCTTTTTTGTTTCATGAAGAGGAGTCTCTTTTAGTTCTTTCAGCTTCAGCACTGTGCTTGATTTCACTGCACCAGGGTCTCTCAGTCTTCGTCTTCTCTGAAATACTTTTCCACTTCATTCTCAATGGCATCAATACGTTCTCTGATGGCACTTTCCAGTTTCCTGTAGGCAGCAATCTCTGAAGAATTCTTGAAGCTGAAAATAAAGTTTTCATTGAGCAAAGCATTCCAGAGGTCACCAACCCGATCTTTCAGGCTCGAGAGCCTCAAAATGCTGCGCTGCGACTGCTTCTGGGCAGCCTGGAGGATTTTGCTCTTTAGTTGCTGGACGTTCTGGCTGTAGGTGGGGTTGGGTGGTGCCATTGGGGGATTGCCTTCCCACAGGTGAGCCAAGTAGTGAATGTGGGTGTTCACATCAAAGCCAATGACATCGCTGAAGGACGTAATGTCACAGAATTCCTCCTGAGCAGCTACCATGGTCATTTCATCCAGTTTTTCCTGCAAACGCCTTCGTCCTTCCATGTTCTGCTCCTTGGCAGTTGTTTCTCCTGAGTTTTGGTGGACAAAGAGGCAGCTCGGGGAAAGATTGACTTTCTTCATCCTCAGAAAAGCCTGCACAGCAATCTGCAGAACATCTTGCATTTCTGATGGATTTTCTCCACAGATATGGATCACAGTCAAGTTGCCAACACCAATGACAAAGGTGGCCAGCTCATTGTCATGGTTCAGGGACTCTTTATTGGCCATCTTGGAGGCACAAAGTCCCTCTGTGTCCACCACCAGCACAAAATCAAAGCCCAAGTCTTGCTGCAGCTCCTCACTCACTGGGATGAGCTGCATGAAGGCTCCACGGGTGCATCTCCCCGCGCTGACGTTGAACTGCAGACCAAACATGGCATTCAGCAGGGTGGACTTGCCCGTGCTCTGCATGCCCAGCACGGAGAGCACAAACACTCGTTTGTCCCCCAGCCTCTCAATCAAGCTGTCAAAGATTGCTCGCACCCAGCACAAGAGCAAGTAAGAAGCATCCCCATCCATCAGCTCCACAGGATAACCCAAAACCATCAGCTCTGCTGCAACTTCTGGCAGTTGAGCAGAATTGTAGTTCTTTCTCTCCATTAATGGCAGAGCTTCATAAATCTGCCCTACCTCTCTCAAAAGATGCTCCAGGCCAATGGATGAATTTTTGAGTTCATCAGAGAGGGCATCCAAGGAACTCAAAAAATAAGTATTCACCAGGAATTTTTTCTTGCTCTTCGTTCTTGCCAGGATTTCAGACCATAACTTGCGATGGGCAGTCCTCAGTTCTTCAAGGCCATTGCAGGACAGCTCATCCATCAAGACCTTCATCCACAGCAGGAAGTATTTCTTGGTATCTGCTGGCTGGGCCTGCAGAAAGCCAAGGAATGATTCCATCAGTGGGTTGAGAGGAAAAGCTTGCTCAAGTTGCTTCCTTCTTATTGCTTTCTTCTCGTTTTCAATTTGGCTGTGACGATGCTCAATGCTCTTGTCCCCCTTCTGCAAGCATTTGAGTTCTTTGTCCTTTTTGCACCACTGGTACCACAGTTTTCCTTGAAGTGGCAGCAGCTGGGATTTGATCTCAGACAGCTTGTCTTTCTTCAGAAGGTCCACCAGCTCCTTGGCCTTTGTTTTGGCTGTCACACATGCGGGTTGGTCTGCATCCACTATGAATCCATGCTGGCGAGCTTTGTCCATGCAGGCATCTAAGCTGAAACGTGGATTAGACCCTTCCAGGAGATTGCCAATTGTCTTGGTCAGCTGGTCCATCAGCTCTGCTTCATTTCTGTTCTTGATCCCGATTGTTATGGTTCGGCCGGATAGTCCAGCTGCAACATTCTCCTTTTCAGCGAGAAGACAAACCAAAGGCTTTTGTGACTGCCACAGGTCCTGCAGAAGCTTTTTCCCCCTGCTGTCCATGTGCTCCAAATCAGACACAAGAGACACATTGACAGCAGATATCTCCTGCAGGAACTGCAGCTGTGCTCTGTGATCCCTGGCATCTCCATGCAGGTTACAGAAAGCCACGCAGCACTCAAAGGTGTCATCGGGGCTTCCGCGGGGGCAGTACCAGGCAATCTCCACCACCCCTTCCATCAGCAAACGCTCTCTGGTGCTGCCTCTGCAGTGGCGGTGGAAGAAAGTGTCGTGTTTGCGTCTGCTCAGCAGAGCGTTCAGGAGCTGAGACTTGGAAGAGGAGGCTGAACTGCCAATGCGGATGAAGGACACAATGGGTGTCTGGGCCTGAAAGATGAGTTTGTTTTTGTAACTCTTTGTTCCGGCCTGCCTTCCTGACTTGTCCGCCTCTTTCCAGCTCTTTTGGATTTGGCTGAGGGCGTAGAGCGGAAACTCGATGCGTGAAGTGCATGGGTTGGGCACCAGCAGAGGCACCGCCAGTTGGCAGAAGGCCAGCTTGGTTGCAAGGGTCTGTCTCAGGAAGTCATCAGCACAATGGAAAATGGCCATCTGCAGATCCATGGGGTGCACATGCCCATCCCTGCTTGCACGTTCAGGGGCTGCTTCCTTCAGATTATCAAAAAACTGTTCAAAGGAGTCTGAGTGTTGGTGCTCCTTCACTGTGGATGGTGGTAGGGGTGCAAGTTTTGGATTCTTGTCATCCCAGCAAGTCAGGTACCTCATCTGGTAATCCAAGGTTAAAAGCTTTTGCAAGAAGTAAGATGGCAGTTCTCTGTCCTTGCAGGGCTGGTTGTCATTCAGAGAGGTCTTGTTGATAGTGTGGAAATCTCCAATCCCCATTTTTCTTGGATAGTGATTTCCGAGTCCAAGGCGCTTGAGCAACTGGAGGAACTCCTGGTCTGATCCCCTGATCAAGGAACGCAAGTCCCGTTCCAGCCTCTCCCAGTCTGTGCCTTCTCTGTGCTTTTGGAGGAGATTCTTTATCCGTGGGGACCACAAGCCTTCCATGTGAACTTCCATGAAAACTAAACGCTCCCTCTTCTGCTCTGGGGACAGCTCTTGACTTTTGGGTGTCACAGTCAGACCCGTCAGCAGAAGGGAGGCCTCAGCTCTGTCAGCATCTTGCTCCTTCAGGTTCACGTACTCCTCGTGTGCCGCTTCCAATTCCTTGGCCATGTACTGAATTTCTGGGTGTCCAAGCAGGTGCTGGAAAGTGCTGTTTTCTACCTGGTACCCTGTGCTGGTCACAATCAAGAGCACCAACAGTTCCATGTCCTTCTGCTTCTGGTCCTGGAGAGACTGGAGTAAGGAATAAATGGCGGGGCTGCTGGTCAGGGTGGCTTCTATCTTTGCATCACGGACAGCAGAAGCAGAGCTCCCTGGCGTGTAGGTGACAGCATGGATGTGCTTCTTCATTTGCTGCAGTATTTTGATGAGGTCTCCAAGTTCACAGACTTTGGGAGATACGGGAAGCAGATGCCCAGTCTGGGAGATCCATTGCATAATGGAGGAAGCCTCAGGGAAGTCCTTGACAGAGTAGATATAAGGATCCAGGAGGCTTCTTAACAGTAATTTGACAGAGGTGGTGTTTTCTGGAGGTGACTCCTGGCAGCTCCGCACAGTGTTCACCAGGAAGTCCTGCAGGGCTTTGTCCAACAGGCACACATTGATCCACACACTGGGGTTCCTGGTTTTTGCATTGAGATCATCTTTTAGCTCCATCAGCATAAGCAGCTTCCTTTCATCCACCGTCACCTCCCAGGCCTTCACAGTCTCCATGAAAGCTTTGGCCTCTTGCACTGCAATTTCTATTTCCTTCCCAAAAATGGTGTCGACGCTCAGATTTGTCAGCTCTTCGTACGCAGCCCTGAGGGCTCTGCTCATCTGACCCACGGACTTGAAATCCTTGCTGTGATTGCACAGGATGACATCCCAAACTGGGATCAGCTCAAAGCCACGGTCGATAACGCACCACGTTGTGTTATCAGACACCAGCCCCGCTTTCCACTCAGGAAGAGAAGCTGTGTCTGGTGGGCCCCCTGTGTTAACCTTGGAGACCTGAATTGCTGTATGGGAACTGTCTCCAGCTTTTCCCACGACAGCTGCATTTGAGTTGGATTTAGAAACATCCAGGGCCCCTGCAGCACTGGCTCCGAAGGCACCCCCACTGGCGCTGACAAAGCAGTTCAATGCATCAGACATTTGTTGTTTTATCTCTTCCCGCTGCTCCGCTTGGAATCCTTCTGTTGATGCTTTCCACCCTAATATCCCCCCAAAGTGGAGGGGACCCTGGTTTATGTGGGACCCAAACCTGCTGAAGAACCTCTCACACCTATTCAGCAGGGGGGCCTTGTGTTCCTGAGTGAAGCTCAAAAGCTGCTCCATGACTTGCAGCTCCTTCAGAGCCGCATCTGAGAGGCAAAGCTGATGCCTTTGAAAGTAGCAGGAGGCCAGAGGGATGTATTGGTACATGGTGGTGCAGAAGTAGCTCTGCTCAGAGCAGGACTGGTGGGTGTCCTGGATCTGTGAGGAGCTGCTGTGACCTACACTTCCGCTCAGAAGGACCCTCCATAAGTCAGCTTTGGCAGAAACTCTTATGCTGAGCCCCTGCTGCTCCATGGACTTGATGAAAGTGGATTCTGCAGCAGAGGAGGAGAACTCCTTCTTCTCAAGCAGCGATCCTTGCTCTGGACCGGTGAGCTTGAATCCCTCAGGAACCCTGAGGAGCTGCTCTCGCTTTGCCAGCACATCTTCAGGTCTGCTGGTCTTGTAGATGCCCTGCAGGGCCAGTCCTCCTGACGCTCGCATCAGCACCTCCGTGTCAGGGATGTTCTCCCTCCTGCCTGCTGACAACTCCTGCTGCTCCAGCTGCTTCTGGATGCTCTCCAGCACATCCGCCAAGGGTTTCTTGGGTGGTGGCCAGAACTCTTTGGGAATCTCCATGGCTTGCTGAAGAGTCTCTGCTTTCTCCCTCACAGCATCCTGGCTGTGGCTGTGGCTGTTGAGCATTTCTGTCACATCCTTCAGGGCTTGTTTGGCCACTTCTTGTCTTTGCTTTGTCTTCTCCAAGTGCTTCTTCTGCACCTCTTTAGCAGTTGTTTTCTCATCTGTTATTTTCAGGAGTTTCTGGAGTGCCTTTTTCTCCCATGGGTGCCGTACCTCACACTCCAGCTTGAGATAGTCTTTATAGTCCAAATGTTGCAGGGCTTCTCTGCACTTGATTCCCAGGATCTGCATCACCTTGGGCAGCCAGTATCCAGCATCCAATCCTTCCTTCTCTAATTCCTTTGCCAGGAGCCGTGACTTCGCCTCCCCATCTTGTGTGTCCTCCTGTGAAGCCATGTCTGTGGAGGAAGAAAAAAGACTTTTCTTAAGGTGCTGTCAGAGGCCCCAGACTCCTGACAGAGGCTCTGCAGCAGCTGCAGGCCTGGGGATTGCTCCCACCCAGCTGCTTGAGCCCAGCCTGGGATGGCACAAGAGCCTGGCTCTCCTTCCCAGCCCACTGGATGTGCCTGTTGCTTTCCTGTTTGCAGGATCAACCCTGAAACTGAGTGTGTATCCCAGAAACAGCAGAGACACACAGAGACAGAAACACAGACACACAGATAGACACACAGACACACACACCCCACAGACACACACACACAGAGACACGTACAGACACAGACACACAAAGACTTAACTACTCAGCCTGCCCTGGACAAGGTGCTGCCTTCAGCATCGCCCACATCCTCCCAGCAGAACTCCTCAATCCACAAGTGCAGACAGCAGGGGGCATTCCTGGCTCCCTGGAGCACTGGCACAGCCCATGTGCCCATCCAACAGCCCTGCCTGCATCCTGCACCCTCTGCCCAGCCCCACGCCTGCCCTGCTCAATGCCTGGCCCAGCCTGCTGCTCCCAGCACCCGGAGGCAGTGCTCACACACTCCCCCAGGGGCACCCCACAATGCCCAGATGTTAGAAAGAAAGAGTCAAAAGTTGCTGTTAGCCAGGTTTATTGTTGCACACTTACTGTTTGTTGTGTCAATGATTGTTATGGTTGTTAAATAATGTTAATAAATGAAAATCATTCACCTTGTACCCCTACTGTACCCGTATCCCCAGCTGCTGTGCCCTGTTCCTTGTTCCTGGTTCCATTGGGCCCCGCCTCCACTGCTCCCCTCTACTTCCATATGACAGCCAATGGCTCCATTCAGTATGCAAACCATGCCAACTCCCATGAATCTGAGCGACCACAGGAAGTGAGACCACCACATGTAGATCCCTAAAGCCTGCAAGCCGACATCCAGATACCTCACTGGACCACGCTGGGGGACTGACAAAACACCAAGCTATCTGTTGAGCCATTTGGCTGTCTCACCACAACTGAACAGAACTCGCTCAAGGTCACCCCCTAGACCTCCAACAAGCCAAAGGGACAGTCTCCTGTAGGACTCTTGTTAGGCTGGAGACCCCAGCTCTGCCCTCGGGCAAAGCTGCTTGCACCTCCTCCTCCTCCTCCTTGTTGTCCACAGGGAGCAGTGGCAGTGAGCACAACCCCTCGGGCCCCCACCCAGGCTGATCAATAAAGAAAGGCTTTATAAAAAGAGAAGAAGGTCTCCTTACCCATTCTTAACACCACACACACTCCACCCACACCTGGCACGGCCACATGGGCTCTGAGCTGTACTCCTGCTCCAGCTGCCAGTGCAGCTCCTCCCTTGTCCCACTCACGCCACTTCCCAGGAGCTGCTTCCTGGCACACTCAGGGGACCCAGCCCAGTGCAGGGGGGAAATTCAGCTTGTTCCTGCCCACAGCTGTGCCTGGGGCATCCTGCTGGCCCATCAGGAATGATTGGAGACATTGGAAGCCCATTCAGAGGGGTGCCCTCTGTGATCTACTGTTCATTAGCACAGAGGGTCTTGTCAGTCAAGTGCCCATTGGTGACCATCTCGGCCACAGCCACCACGGAGCCCCTCAGCTTAAAATCTCTGGTGACAGGAGGAACAGTGACACCAAACCTTCAACCCTGGCCTTGAAGGGATCAGAGTTCAGGCTGCTCAGAGGTGACTTACAGAGGGCCCCTGCGAAACAGCTCTGGAATGTGCTGGGGTTTTGTTTTGGGGATGGTTCTTAGCCCAGTGCCAGTTTGGTTTTGCTTTTGGTTTGTGTCTGGAGTTGTCACTGTTCTCCACTGCTGGGGGTTAGATTTGGTTCTTTTCTTACAGATTTTTTTTTTCCGCCATACATTGCCAGGAAACTAACTACTGAGTACTTATGGGTGCTTGAGGAAAACAGAGAATTGGCCAAAGGGGAGTGTAGCACTGGGCTACACCTTTTTTTGGTCTCTGGGAGTTTTCACTCAGAAGGGAAAAGATATTGTGAGGTTTGGGGGCAGGTAAGGGACAAGGGTGGGGGCAGCTACGCTGTCTCTTGCTCTCAGCCTTGGAGAGAGGATGGCCAGGCTGCTGCTCGCTGTGGGAGGAGTTCACTGTCACCACCAAGTCCGGTCTTGGGAAATTTACCATCACCTGCTTGTGTGCTCAGGAATTCTGAACTCACCTCCCCCTGCCCTGCTGGAGCCGGGCCGGCCCTGTCCCACCGCTTCTTTGGCACTGCTTTGAGGTTTTTTACTACAGTGTGGCCCCACACCCCACTGCCCTACCAGGACATCCTTTGCTGTTCCACCTGCCCCCAGCACAGCTTCTGATATATCTCATCCAGCCCAGGATTTTCTACCATTCCAGCTTGGTGCTCTCAAAGTCCTGCAAGGGCATGGAGATCAGACCACCCCAGGCTTTGTGAAGCAAAGCCCCTCGAGGTTTTCCTAGTTCTGTTTTGTTGTTAATGCTGTAGTTGTTGTTGTTTGTTTGCCTTGTTATATGCACTAGTAAAGAACTGTTACTCCTATCCCTATATCTTTGCATGAGAGCCCACTAAATTTTCTAAATTATCATAATTTGGAGGGAGGGTGTTTGAATTCTCCATTGCAAGAGAGGCCCTGCCCCTCCCTACCAGACAAAAAAGACAGATTTTGGCGCCCAGCGGGGGGCTTGAGGGTATTGAGGGAAAAAAGGTGAAAATGGAGTAACAGATCTTGAGTGACCTAATTTCCTCTGTACTGGAGATGGAAACCTCCTTAGGTAGCACCATGTGGTCTAGCTTACTCTGGTTTGGGTGGCACGTGGTTGTGGCTATATTTTTCCCATCTGCAGCCCCTTGTTTAAACATGGGTCCTATAACTAAGGCTGCTGTGGCTGTTATCCAGTTTGTTTTATGGTTTGATAAGGTGAAGAATTCACGGATTTTTAACTTCCTCTGGAAGGTGAGCACATGGATACATGGCTGTCACACACTAAGTGTATGTTTTTGAGGTTACTTTAAGAATGGTACTTTCTGTGAGGAAAGGACAGCGGGGGAAGTTTTCTCCCAGCCCTTCAACCAGTTCTTTGTGCCTACCCCAGCAGCTTTTGAAGGGTTTAAATTTCCTCTAGATACTAATCAAGTGTTGCTGATAGTCCTGGTCCATTTAGCTTTCAGAGATAAGGTGAAGTGGACTTGGATCACTACACAGACACCTACCCCAGAGACTGGGGATACTGCCATGGGGCCTGACACTGCCCCACAGAATAGGGATGCTGCCCCACCACCTGACCCTGCCCTGCAGCCCAGCTCAGCAATGAACCACCTGGATTGGGTGGGGGTTCTGGTGAAGGAGATATGCAAGATGGGCCAGGTGCTGAGGGACTACATTTCCCTAGCTGGTGGGAAAGCCTCCCCCTGCCCTGGAAAGGGAGAGTCTGATGGTGCAGCAGTGGAACCCACAGACGTTACAACCTTCCAGGTTCCAGCTGAACCAAAGGGGAAGTCACAACCAGCAGCAGTCACCCCTGGGGAAAGGAAGAAGTATAAGATGAAATCAGAGCACCCAGGTAATAAGGATAAGAAGGGAGAGCCCTTGTGGGAGTCCAGGGCATTCCTTTGGATACCCTGGACAGACAGGAACCTGCACAGCAAAATTTCAGACCTGTACAGGGGGGTTTAAAATCTCTACAGGGGGGTCCAGGATCTGTACAGGGGGGTCTGGAATCTGTACAGGGGGGTTGGACACCCTGGCACAGAGCCCAGAAAGGCAAGTGCCTTGACTTTAGTCCATGGGAAAGGATTCCAACATTAAGAGAGGAATTACGAGCCAAAAAAGTGTAATAAAAAGGAGTATAGTTTTCACATTTGGGGTTTCTAGAATAGGGGTGAATGGGGACAAGATGGAGGATTCTGGGCAGTGCCCTGAGGTCTTCTCCTTCTTCTTCATCTCCATCTTCTGCAGTGGCACAAAGTAGCTTTCGAGGGATTAGGTTAGTGTAGAAGTAACCTGTTTAGTATAGAATGTAGATATTGGTTTGCAATTGTAAATAATCAGTACGTAACTATCTGTATAAGAGAGGACGAGCCTACGTTAGGGGCAGAAGTCATCACTGATGCCTGTTCTGTGAAGACCTTGGTCAGGCACAGGGAAAAAGGGACAAGACAAGATATAATAAATAAGAGAAAAACCTTGAAAAAAGAACATCTGAAGACTCCAGTTCATTTCTGCATTTGGCTTGGGGCTTTCAGAGGGCAGAGGACACTAAACCACCCTAATCTAAGGTGCCCAGCCAAACCTGAGAACTGGCGTCCCTGGGTGGGCACCACACAAGCACAACAAGCCCTCTGAAGCCAGGAAGCCGAATTGCCAGCATCTGAGAAGAGGACCAGAGCAGCTGATCTCACATTCATCTCTGACTGACAGATCTCCAAGGGCCCTGGAATCCGTCATCCTGACAACTGCTGGTCAGTGATCAAGAAATCCCCAAGCTGAATTTGAGAACATCTGCACCTCATTCTTCAATTGTGATAAAACAGTTGAGATATAGAGAACATGAGGGGAATTATGTCTCTCTCCCAGGAGCAGCTTAGCATTCCATCCGCCCTACAGGGCGTGGTATCTGCACATCCTGCAGGTCTCTCAGATAAAGAACTCCAAGCGTTGCTCCTTCGGGTGAGGTGTAATTCCCCACATTGTGAGACACAGGTTTTATTTGAGCCAGGGTTTTGGCAAGAAGCAAACAGGAAACTGTATCACAGAGCAACAAAAAAGGATAAGGCAGCTACTAAGCTCCTGTCGACAGCCAGGGTCATGCTAGAAGTGGTCTCAGGAGAAGAGAGGGAAATTCCCCACTTTAGCCAGCCGTGGAATGTGAGGGGAGGAACAGAGTATTCTATCTGCTAGCCAGCAGTAAGCAGAGGCAGGTGCTGGCCAGCCACCAGGGGTTAAAGGATCTCCTACTAGAGATGGGAGAGAGGTGAGCCATCTCAGGTAAATGCAGGAGCCAGCAGTTTCCCGCATATTTATCAGAAGCACCAGAATCCGATTCCCCAGAATCAGTCCCAGGAAAATTGAAACTTTTAATATCTCCCAGCAATCAGGAGGACATGGATATGCTTCATTTCTAAGCGTGCCCTGTGGGAGCAGAACACAAACCCCAGGAGGGGGGATGGGAATATCGGGATCCCAGTCCACCTAAGAGCCCCTTTACCCCCCCACAGACGCCGCGCGAAAGCACTCCATCAGCATTTCCTCCTTCCGTGTTTGAAAAAGCGGGGCGGAGGGGGAGGCAGCGGGCGGCTGGCAGGGAGTGCTCGGGGTGACAGAGGAAGGCGGGGTCGTGGCGTGAATGTGCGAGGATGAGTGTGCCTGGGTGCAGTCGGGAGACGTACTGAGTCGGGATAGTGTGGGTCGCAGGGAGACCAGGGCTGTAGTGATGGGGAGAGAAAAATCAGCATTGGTGGCTCGTCATGCGGTGATGATGCAAACTACAGGAAGCAACACAGGCCAGGCTGTGCCCGCTTCGTGGAACATAAGCACAGGGCAGAGTTCAAGCAGTGGGCTGGTTTCAGGTGGACGGCACCCCGATGACGAATGAGACGGGGCAGGCCCAGGGGGCGGGTCAACAGGGGACACCCTCCCAGATGGTGCCAAAGCGGTGCAGGTGGGGACGGGGCGTGGCCAGGGCGGAGAGTTCCATCAAAGAACCACCCTTTCGGAGGAGGCTCCGCGGAGCCTGTCTCCACGGACAGGCAGCCTTGTTGTCGCTTTTGAAAGCATGGGTGCATGTCCAAAAGCTCACACAAAAATACAAGAGGATTTAGAAGCAGAAAATATTTTACGAGCAGAGGATTTGTTGTCAGAAACGCTGGAAGAACTGTCCAACAAACCGGGTTGGCGATTTGTGGTGACGGCTGCGCCACCTGGTGGCCAGATCGAAAAATTACAGGAGTCACAAGGAAAGTCACATTCCATACGTGGAACGATGGCGCCGTCTAGTGGCGGAACCCCAACATTACAGCGTTTTTCCCAATTTCGTAAAAAAGCAAGGTTTTTTTCCAAAGCAGCAGTTTCAACAAAAGCAAATGGAGCATTTATTGTTCTCGTAAGACCATGAAGCAGTTCAAACACAGGAACAAGCATCAAAGGCATGATTCACATCACTGCGTCACAAGGTGTTCCTATCTGGTCTACAGCAACAACTACTGCAGGTCTTCCAAGTCAAGCTCTTTCAGTCTAATGTCTAAAGATCTAATGAAACAATTTCTTCTACAAGTTAAAGAAACAGCTTTGGAGGTTTTTCCTGATTTGTCAACACAATTCCCTCAACTCCTCACGTCATCAAAGGGTAGCCAAGTTTCCCTGGAACCCACTGGATGTGCTTCCTCATTTATCTTTTGACTACCTGATGGATCCTCCTTTTCCTTCAGCAGTACTGCACAAGAATCACATACTGCACCCGAGCTTCAGATTTCCACTCCTCAACCAGGAAGTGGAGCAGTGCCAAGAAAAGAAATAA
The DNA here is from genome assembly GCA_016584745.2 of Phylloscopus trochilus trochilus. Lineage (NCBI taxonomy): Eukaryota > Metazoa > Chordata > Aves > Passeriformes > Phylloscopidae > Phylloscopus > Phylloscopus trochilus. The sequence continues at coordinate 1,069,655 of WQNJ02000101.1, forward strand.
CCCTAAAAGATGGAGATACCACATCAGCACAGGTAGGAGAAACCTCAAAAGCAGGCAGACCCGGAAATGGCAGCAGCAGCATTAAAGATTCAACAATTGACTCCAGTGCCTGAGGAGTCGCAAGCATCTAGCTCACAGGCATCCTCTAGCTCACCGGGTGCAATGGGTTGGACAGAAATGAAGAGACAAGCACCAGAAGATTCTAGTTCTGCAGGTACAACAACAACAATAGCACTACCAGTAACTTATGATGCCCAAGGGCAGAAACCAAGGTGGGAGTGATCAGAGATCTAGCACAGGCAATCCATGACAATGGACTGGGATCACCATATTTTAAACATGTTTAAAGGAACATTTAGCATTTATGATCTAACACCATATGATCTCAGGTCAGTCGCTTCGATGATTCTCTCAGACTCACAGCTGATCATCTGGAATGTGAGGTGGAGAAGAGCTCTTGAGGAGCTCAGAAATACATACCAAGGAGGACCAAATGCAGCCATCACTGTGGCGCAAATGGCAGGCAATCTGCTGCATGACAATCCAATTCAACAGGAGCAGAATTTGCCAAGAAATGTCTTAGCAGATATCAAGGAGGCAGCGCAAAGAGTAATCACACAGATTCCACCAGCAGGGGCTTAAGAATGCATTTATACAGATATAAAGCAAGGCTCTTCAGAACCCTACAGCGACTTTATTGACTGTCTCACGCAAGCAATAGACAGGCAAGTCAAAGATGAGAGGGCAAGGCCACACATACTTCGAAGCCTTGCATTTGCAAATGCCAACACAGAATGCAAACACATCCTCAGCCCAATGCCTGGTCAATCCTCTCTGGCAGAAATGATAGAAGCCTCTAGCAAAATCGGAACATCGCAACATGTTGCATTGGTCCAAGCAAGCATCTGGGGAGAGCAAATGGAGAAAATCGTCACGGCCCAAAATCAAAACTTCAGAGAGGCTCTTGCAACACTTCAGCAAAATAATGCCACAACAACGATGGCAACAAGACTTGTAGGAGGACATTGCTGCAAGTGTGGGAAACCAGGGCACATCAGAAGAAATTGCCCAGAACTTGCAAAAGCCACAATCTCACCAGATGTTTGCTTGAGGTGCCAGAGAGGAAGACATCCAGCAAGTCAATGTAATTCCAAGACAGATGTGGACAGGAGACCTTTACCCCTGCCAGGAAACTTCAAGAAGAGCGCGGAACGCCAACGCGGAATGACACAAGGGGTGGTGGTGAATCAAAGTCAAATTCCGCAAATGGGACAATTATTGGGGAACATCAATCTGATGCCCTCAGCAGGAGAATCTGCAGCATCCCCAGTGATCCAGACTTGCTGCCACCAGGGGCACAATGCAGTTTGGCAGCTTCCAAAAGGACCTGCTTCTTAAATGAAAATCATGCAGTGATACATACAGGGGTCACTGGAACTTCATGTAAAAGGCAAGACTTTTTGATAATAGGTAAGGACAGGAGCACTATCCGGGGACTCATCATCTATCCTTCAATCATTTCAGCAGATTGGAATGAGGAATTGACCATTTTAGCAAACCTCTCAGACCGCCACTGACAATTCCTGAAAACACACCAATTGCCAAGGCCATTGCTTTGCCACCTCACGCTGTGGAACAGGTCATGTCCATGCTTTTTCAACAGGACTTCTCTTCAGGTGAACACATGGAAGTTCATGCCACATGGGTGAAACACCTTGGTCAGGATTGACCAATCATCAAATGTACGTTGACCTGCGGCGAGACGACAATCACCCTCAAGGGAATGCTCAACACAGGGATGATGTCACCGTAATTTCATACATTTTTTGGCCCAAAGAATGGACCTTGATTGCACCCTTGAGTTCCCTTTTGGGCATAGGGGGAAATTCCTTATGCCCGCAGAGTGCCAATGCAATTGTTGTTTCAGGACCGGGAGGAAAGACAGCAATCATACATCCCTTCATTGTGCAGAGACCAATTACAGTCTGGGGAAGAGACATCTTAGCACAATGGGGCGTGAGAATGGAGGTGGATTTCTAATGGGGGGTCACTGTGGCAATCGCCACTTTGAAGCTGACTTAGAAAACAAGACAACCCTGTCTGGGTGGAACAGTGGCCCCTTGAACGGAAAAAACTGAGTGCACTTAAAAACCTAGTAAAAGAACAGTTGGAAAAAGGGGACATCAAACCAACAAACAGCCCTTGGAATTCTCCAGTGTTTGTGATCCACAAGAAAGCTTCTGGCTCATGGACATTGCTTCATGATCTCAGGAAGATCAATGAGGTCATCGAAGAAATAGGACCACTTGAGTTGGGACTTCCATCTCTCTCAATGATTCCGAGAGATTGGCCATTTGGGGTCATTGATCTCCAGGATTGCTTTTTTAACATTCCGCTTCATCCAGATGATGCTCCTCTATTTACATTCTCCATTCCAAGCATCAACAGACAGAAACCTCTGCAAAGGTACCATTGGGTCATTCTATCTCAAGGCCTCAAGAATTCACCAACTATTTGCCAATGGTTCATGGCACGAGCTTTGTCTCCAGCGCAGAAAAAACATCCAGAAGCAAGAATCATTCATTATATGGATGATCTGCTCATCGCAGCGCCAACTCAACAAGAGTTGCAAAAAGCTCATAATGGCGTGATTGCAGAAGTGCAAGGTGCAGGATTGGAAATTTCCACTTCAAAAATTCAAGAAATCGCACCATGGAAATATTTAGGATAAAGAATCTCAGAACAAACAATAAGACCGCAAAAAATTCAGATCAAAGCAGAAGTCAAGAATCTGCGAGATCTGCAACAGCTTTTAGGGGAGATCAACTGGATGAGACCAATTCTGGGAATCATGAACGATGAACTTGCTTTGTTGTTCAATCTTTTGAGAGGGGACTGTGACATCAAATCTCCCAGAGCTCTCACACCAGAGGCTCAGGAAGCGCTTGGAAGAATTGCTGAAGCTCTCCAGCAGAGACAAGCACATAGTTTTGTGGCATCTCTGCCATTCTTTCTTGCAGTGTTGGGGGGAAAGATACAACTGTATGGCTTGATTTTTCAATGGGATTCCTCACAAAAGGACCTATTGTTGATTTTAGAGTGGATCTTTTTATCTTACAGGTCATCAAGAACAATTCTCACGAGCTTGGAGATGACAGCTCGGATCATCAAAGCTAGATCTAGGTTGCTGACAATGGCAGGCAAAGATTTTACAACAATTTACCTGCCTTTGAAAAAAGAATATTTTGATTGGGTACTGCAAAAATCAGAAGATTTGCAGATTGCATTGTTAGTCTATCCAGGCACTTGCACAATTCACTTTCCAAGCCACAGATTGTTAACGGCAAAGATAAGTTTAAGAGAAAAGCCGAAATTAAGTGAGGTGCCGTTGGATGCAATAACGTTATTTACCGATGGCTCAGGAAAAACACACGAATCAGTAATTACATGGCAAAATGCAACAACAGGAGAGTGGGAGTTGAACATAGAAATAGTGCAAGGTTCACCGCAGATAGTCAAGTTGGCAGCTGTAGTTCGAGATTTCAAGCTGTTCCTGAAATCTGAAAATTCCTTTCAATCTGATCACAGACTCAGCTTGTGTAGCGAGTATGATCAAAAGACCTGAAGGGTCGCTTTTAAAGGAAGTTGACAATGAAAACTTATACTTATTGTGTATGAGGACACTGTTACGGGACAGGAAAGATGAATATTTTGTTTCTCACATTAGGGCACATTCATCTCTTCCAGGTTTTTTAGTGGAAGGCAACGCACATGCAGACAAATTGGCCATGCCAATTTCAAACACTCTGCCAAACATCTTTGAGCGGGCAAAATTGAGTAATGCATTCTTCCATCAGAACACCCAAGTGCTGATGGAGGATTTTCGCATTTCCAAAAGCCAAGTGAAGGAGATCATCAGTGCTTGCCCAGATTGCCAGCTTGTGCAGCCTCCTGCATCCATGGGAGCAGTCAACCCAAGAGGGTTGCACAGTCCGCAGTTGTGGCAGACAGACGTCACCAAATACCCTTCTTTTGGGAAACTCAAAAATATTCATGTTTCAGTGGACACATTTTCAGGGGCGATCTTTGCATTGTTGCACCCAGGCAAAACAGCTCAACAAACTTGTCGGCATTTTTTGCAAGCATTTGCATCACTGGGTGTGCCACAAGAGATCAAGACAGTTAACGGACCAACATATACTGGAAAGGTGCTTGACAAGTTTTTGAAGAGATGGGGTGTTCATCACATTTTTGGTATCCCATACTCTCCGACTGGTCAAGCAATTGTTGAAAGATCACACCACACACTGAAATCCCTTTTAGACAAGCAGAGGAGGGGGAGGTGGACGCAACACCTCACATGAGCTTGAATAGAGCCTTGTATGTGTTGAACTTTTTAAATGGCTCTTTCACAGAGCCCACTCCGCCAATTATCAGACATTTTTCAGACAGCACAAAGACGAGACTTGAGGAGGGTCCTTTGGTCCTGGTCAGGAATCCAGACACAGGATGAATAGAAGGGCTGTTCAAACTAATAACTTGGGGCAAGGGTTATGCTTGTGTCTCTGCAGGAATTGGACCAAGATGGGTGGCAGCCAAAAACGTGAAGCCCTATCAAGTCCAAGCACAGGCAGACGTGGGCCTCAAAACCAGGAACAAAGAAGTGAGCATGCAAACATGAATGACCATCAAGACAACAGACATCCCTTCGTCCGGCATGCAGAAGAGACTTTGGAACTTCATTTCTTTTTGGGTCTGGGATGGTGTCGCAGTTTGGGAATTCCTACAAGAAGGAAGCCATTTGCAGTATGCATGTGCCTTGTCTTTTTGTTGGCTGCCTTGAGCAATGCGAAGGATTTACCCATGGCCCAACCAAAAAATAATGTTTGGGAGACTCTGGCCAATGCATCAGGGTTGGACACCATTTGTTTGGTGGATTCAAGGCCAGGGAAACCCTTCTCAACATGCCTGATAGGACAACCAATGAACGAATGGCTGATTCCAACAAACATCCCTCCAATGATTTCAAAGTTCATCTCAGATTCAGTTAACAATCCAGTTGACAAATGGGATGTTTGGACGAAGTTCTTTCCTGTGGCTCCTTTTGAACCTCAGGAGTTGGAAATTCTGGGATCAGTCAGAATGAATTTCTGTGTGAAATTCAATCGTTCAGGAGTGGCAGAGAACAAAACAGCAGACGTGACTCCAAACCTTGCAATTTTTAGAAATGCATCATCTTGGTGTAATTACACTAAGATGTTGAACAAGCCATCCAGCCGTGTTCCAGCGCAATTGCCAAGAGCAGTCTTTTTCATTGGTGGGGACAGAATCTGGCCTGCGATCCCTGCAAATGTCAACAGCGGTCCATGCAGCATTGGGAAGCTTTCTTTACTAACACCCAACGTGACATTGTTAAAAAGACAAAAACATAGGGAAAAAAGAACCGTCGATCAATACAACCCTGATTGTGATGACAAGCTAGATGCTTGGTCAAAAGGCCGAAGACTTAAAACAGCTCTGCTTTTACCACAAGCAGCAGCAGGAATGGCCTTGAAACAATTAGATCAAGTGGGTTGTTGGTTGAGCAGGCCTTCCCGGGATATCTCTCTTGCACTGAGTAATTTGTTAACTGATATTGACGGTGTGAGATGAGCAACTCTTCAAAATAGAGCAGCGATTGATTATCTCCTGTTAGTACATGGCCATGGATGTGAAGAGTTTGAAGGAATGTGCTGCATGAACTTGCCAGATCATTCCAAATTTATTCAGGAACATATAAAGCAATTGCGGAAAAGTGTGAACAAACTCGGAGAGGAAACTGGATCATGGATGGATGACGTGTTCGGATTTTTTAATCTTTCACCATTGTGGAAGAAAATTTTGAGATTCGGTGTATATATTTTAGTAGGACTTGTAATTCTTCTCTTGATCTTGCCGCACTTCCTTCAATGCATATGGCTGGTCATGGACAAAGCAGCCAAAGAGGTGTTTTTCGTTCAAACAAGAGGGGGAAATATGGGAGTCCAGGGCATTCCTTTGGATACCCTGGATAGACAGGAACCTGCACAGCAAAATTTGAGACCTGTACAGGGGAGTTTAAAATCCATACAGGGGAGTCCAGGATCTGTACAGGAGGGTCTGGAATCTGTACAGGGGGGTTGGAGACCCTGGCACAGAGCCCAGAAAGGCAAGGGCCTTGACTTTAGTCCATGGGAAAGGATTCCAACATCAAGAGAGGAATTTCAAGCCACAAAAGTGTAATAAAAAGGAGGTATAGTTTTCACATTGGGGTTTCTAGAATAGGGGTGAATGGAGACAAAAGATGGAGGATTCTGGGCGGTGCCCTAGGGTCTTCTCCTTCTTCTTCGTCTCCATCTTCTGCAGTGACGGTGGCGCAAAGTAGCATTAGAGGAATTGGGTTAGTGTAGACTTGTTTGGTATAGAATGTAGATATTGGCTTGCAATTGTAAATAATAAGTACGAAACTATCTGCATAAGAGAGGACGAGCCTACATCAGGGGCAGGAGTCGTTGCCTGATGCTTGTCCTGTGAAGACCTTGGTCAGGCACAGGGAAAAAGGGACAAGATAAGATATAATAAACAAGAGAAAAACCTTGAAAAAAGAACATCTGAAGACTCCGGTTCATTTCTGCGTTTGGCTTGGGGCTTTCAGAGGGCAGAGGACACTAAACCACCCTAATCTCAGGTGCCCAGACAAACCCGAGAGGCCCTCACAACCCACAGGGGAGCCAGAGGTTGAGATCATCACCGAGATATTTTTTTATTTCTGTAACTAACTGACAATAGTGAGATAGCTAATGTTGATTGAAAGTGCTTGTAAAAATGGCTAGAACAGTCTGTATGATAAGATAATATTAAAAAAAAAAAAAAAAAACAGGCAAATAACACCAAAAGAGCAAGGACGAATCCACCACTGACCCTTCTGCTATCAATAACTGTCAAACCACAGACCAAGGGCCTCATGAGGAAATAAAATACAAGACTGTCAAAATCACATCTACATTGTGGCACGTACTCTAAGAAGATGAGGTCAAGGGTCGAAGTAAAATAAAGAATTCCCAGAAAATGTAAATGCAAAGGAATGCTTGAATATGTATAATCTAAATGAATATACATTTGACCAATGCAATGAGAAAGTATACAGGAAGAGTTGTTATAGTTAACTGTGTGCTTTCCTGCAGTTTGCCAGACACCCCAGCTCTGGATACTCTCCCTTTTATCCCTTATTAAACTTTTATTTAAAGTTTCTCACACTGTGCAAAGGAGCAATCCCCTGGCCCAGCCCCCACTGCTTCCAGGTTTTTTGCTACACTTGCATTCCCCACCCCGGCTCTGCAGTGGCGCTGAGAGCGGCTGCTCCCCGTGGGCTGTGCAGGGGAAGCCAACTCTCCTCTCCCCTGTCCCTGAGCCGCCATTGCCGGCCCAGAGGCGGCCGAGCTCTCTCCACAGCGCCCCCTGCAGCCGCGGGGGAATCATCGCACCTGCCCTGCCCGGCCGGGAGCCACCAGCGCCCCTGCCGGCTGTGCCCGGAACTGCACCGAAGGGGCGGTGCCTGACAGGTGAGACAAGGCTGGGGTTGAGTTTCTGGCTTTGTTTCTTGCTGCTGCTGCTGGTGTTTGTCTCCTGGTATATATATATGCTCTAGTAAATTCCTGTTATTCTTTTTCCCTTGGGCCTGAAAGACCCATAATTTCAAAGTTATAATAATATGGTGTCCTAGGTTACAATGTAAGATGTGCCCAAAGCATGTATTCTATCACCATCTTCATGAGCTGTTGAACCAGGTGGGGCAGTGTTTCCCTTGCTCCCTCCCTCCGGGCTATCTTCTGTTAATGGGCCATCAATGCCTTGCTGCAGGACTCATAGGTAACTCCCTCCGGGAGCTATCTCTGTTTAATGGGCAATCAAGGACCCAGTGCATGACTGGTGGAATGATATCAGCCCCTTGTGAGATGCTCTCCCCAAGGGGAGGAGCCAAGCATTCCCACATGGATATAGTCTGGGATTTGGGACAGTACAGCAGCCTTTACGCACTGGATTCCCAGAGGACAGGAGCTACCAGACCTTTCTCTGGGATCACTGCTTCAACAAGACCACTTCATCTGGACTGCTACCACTACCCTAACCAACAGGGTGTCAGGTTATATTATTCCATTTATTTTATTTTATTTTATTTTATTTTATCTTACTTTTTTTTTCTCTCTTCACCTATTAAATTATATTTCTGACTTGAAGTCTCACTGGTTTTGCTTTCAAACCAGCACATAAGGAGAGAAGGGGGGCATATTCTCCATTCCAGGAAGGTTCTCGCCTTCCTTGGCAGACACCTGTCTTTTAAACCAGTACTGATCCATCACTGCTGGTCACTTCTTATTGAAAAACCCTTGAAGGACAAGGCACTCATGGGTCACAGCCACTAGGGACTCAAGAGGGAAAGTCCTGCTTATCACCCTAAATTTCCACAACACATTAACCCATGGAATTGATCAAGGACAGCCAATCTGAGCTTTTTGGATTTCAGTAAAGCTTTTAATCCTGCCTTTCCCAGGACCCTGGTGTGTCTCTTCCAACTCTGGACATTCCATCATTCCATGATTCTCACCCTAATTGACCTGGTGCTTTCACTATACACCTGCCTTGAAGCCTTTGGGGTTTTTGATACTGTCACACAACCCTGAAAATTGTCCCAGTCTCAGTTCACTTGGATACTGCAGAGATTTATTCCTTGCAAAAAATCCTCCTAAGCACTCAGCTTCCATCCCACCAAGGCCACAAGACTCTTACCAGCACTGGTATTGATCTGAGGAGCTTGGACTCAGGTATAGATCCCAGGGCTCCTGCACCCTTCCCAGAGCCTTCAGGGGCAGCTTTCCCTCAGGAATCCCTACAGATTTTGGCCATCTGTGCAAGGGCTGTGGGCTCTGATTCCCCTCACCCACCTCTCAGCAGATGCTCCCGTTGCTCCCAGCCTTGGCTTCCCAGCAGACACCGACAGCCAAGGGCCCCAGCTCAGGGGACACAGCACAGTGGCACCGGCAGGCCTGGGGCACACAGCAGGGTGTGGAGAAGAAGATGAGAACCACCTGAACAACTCAGGAGGAAGAGCACCAGGAAGGAAAGGTTGAAAATCCTAAAGGAGGAGAGCAGACAGTCAGGAGAAGGCAACACATGAGCAGTGAGGTGTTGCCCTGGCCTTCTCTGTTCTTCTCTGTTTTTCTAAAGCTCTACTTCAGCCTTCTGTGTTTACCTTTTGCAATGGAATTTTCTCTCGCACTTTTCATGTGAACAATGATTGTTTTGCATTCCTTTTTGTAGGAGGAGAGAATTGATGGACTGTTGGGTTGACCAGTGTGGTTGGAGAGGAAGATTTTCTTCTTCCAATCCATGGTCACTGTTGGAATTCTATAAATGTCGAGGACTGTAAATAAACTGCCCCTTTTTTGCCTTGGACATCTCAGTTTGTGAGTGTCGTTTCTTTTGTGTCGTATTGCGACAGTGAGGATTCACTCTGGGGAGCACTGGAGGTCAACCCTTCTTCCCCACTGGGGACAGAAGAAGCAGAAAAAGCCACTGGCTCAAAATAAGGGCAGTTCAGCAGAAGAGGAAAGCTGGGTGTGCTGGCAGAGCACAGGAGGGACTTTGGGCACCAATTGTTTTCTTTGGGCACATTCCAGCTGTTCCCTGGGAAGCAGAGCCTCAGTGCAGGACAGCTGCTCAGGAAGGGAACTGCTGGCTCTGGGTCACTGCTGGAGCTTGTCCACTTGAGCCACTTGTCCCAGTCCTGTCCCCTCCCAAATTCTCTCCCACTGGAGCACTGCCAGGGCTGATTCAGTCTCAGGAGCTGCAGAACTGCCCTGTACAACATTAACTCCAGCCCAGACACAGCCTAAACCTGCCCCCAGGCACCCTTGGCAGTCCCTGCACGGCTTCCCATTGCTGCAGGAATAGAGAAAAGCCCCATGTGACTGGGTCAGTGCCCACAGAGAGGCACTAAGCACATTCAGGGCATAACTCGGGATCGAGTTCCTCCTTGGAAGCAAACGAGGGAAGCAGCAAGGCTGGTAGCAGAACCTGCCACGGAAATGCCTGCACCCTGCTTCATGGGCACAGCCTCCCGAGATTGTTTTCCCCAGCCCAGCCCCAGGGAAAGGGGCTCTGGGGGCGCTGGTGCCTTTGTGGGGCTGTCTCAGGGACCAAAGGTCTCTGGATGCTGACGCTTAGGCTGTAAGAGAGGAGAATCCCACCCTCCCTGCACAGGGAGGAAAAGGAATGATCCCCCATGGCTCCTGCCTTCAGGGTAGCGCATCCATCCGGCCCCACCGCGGGGCCGGGGGTGCCCGGGCCGACCCGCCTGCGGGGAGCGGGGAGGGAAGGGGCTCCGCAAGGGATCCGTGCCCGGCCAGCCCCGCTGCCAGCTCTCGGGCCAGGCTTTCCGCTTCTACAGACGTCGCTCTGCCCCTCCTTCCCCCCGCATCCCTCCTCCTTCCCTCGCCGCTCCGCTCCCAACCCTCTGACCCCGGCCCCGCTCCCAGCTCAGCCCCCGCAGCGCACACGGCTCTCCCGAGCTCCCCCAAAGCGGCTGCCAGCAAAGGCGGCTTCCTGCAGCCCACGGAGGAGCAGACACCGCCCTCAGACCCCTCAGACCCCTCTTCTCCTGCCCTGCCATCTCCCCAGCCGTGCCAAAACAGCGGCAACAGGCGGCAGGAGAGCGATAAAATCCCGCTCCTTGCTGCTGCCAGCCCCACAGCTCATCCATCCCCAGGGCCCTACCTTCTCCCTCTGTGCCCCGCAGCTCCTGGGACGGGGAGTTCCAGCTGAGCTCACCCAGCCCCGCCTCTTTCAGAGGGAGCTGCTTCTCCTTCTATGGGAGCAGTGGGGGAGCACTCACTGCTTTCCTCTAAGTCATGTGTTTTCCTGCAGCAGTGTGAAAGTGAAACTGCTGCTGCCTGGTTTTGGGTGAGAAATGTTTTCAGTGAGAGGCGGACTCGAGGATGTTTGAGGTCTTTTCCAACCTTAATGGTTCTATGATTCCATGAAAGGCAGCAGGAGCTGGGCAGAGTCTGGGACTCCCGGCTGGAACCCACCCACCCTGCTCCCCTTAGCCTGGATCATGGAGTCCCCGAACTAGACATCCTGTGCCAAGGCCCGTCCATCCTTTTATAAATGAAATTAATGATTTAGGTAATTTGTGTTAAATGTTACAGTTAATAATTATAAATATGTGGGGGCTATTAAGCAAACTGCAGAAATTGTAAGTTTATAGAAGATACTAAGCAATAACTGTAAGTTGCAGAAACTGCAGAAACAGAAAAGTTAGAGAGCCCAGCTGTGGTGCAGGATAATGTAACTTTGTATCATAAGACATGAAGAAAGGGAGAAAATGGGAGATATGGTGAAACCATAGTGACCACAGTGGAAAGTCCCCATGGACATGCTGCAAGGAAGAAGAGAGATTTCATCCATTGACCACCATGAGAGGGCAGAAGACCCCAGACTCCCAGAGTTGAAGACCCAACTATGACCAAATATGGGAAAACATGGACTGGGGAGGGACCATGCAGTGTGTGTAAACTAAAAAATTATAAAAATGGGAAATTGTGGGGAAAACTTCTGAAAGCTGTGCATGGAGCACGAGCTGAGACTTGTGCTCCCCGACTTTCCCAGCGCACGCTGCTTGCTTCGGCTTCTTGCTTTAATAAAAGTTTATCCAATTGGCAATCAATTATTGGGTCCTTTATCAGTCCTTAGAGGGAAGAACTACTTCCCAATATCCCATCCAGCCCTGCCCTCTGGACGTGGGAAGCCAGTCCCTGTGTCCTGGCACTCCATCCCTTGTCCAGCCCTCCAGCCCCTCTCCAGCTCTCCTGGAGCCCCTTTAGGCCCTGCAAGGGGTTCTGAAGTCTCCCTAGAGCCTTCTCTTCTCCAGGTGAGCACCCCCAGCTCTGAGGGGAGGAGGGATGGGGGGAGATGCTTGTTGGTGCCATCACATCAGCTCTGTGCTCTCAACAACCCAGGGACACCAGAGACAACCTCCAAAGCCATCAGCCCCTGAGCTCGTGCAGGCTGAGGAGATTCCCTGGGCTGGAGCAAGGCCAGAAGAAGGAAGATGGGACACAGGGACCCCAGCACAGCTCCTGCAGCCAGAGCCATCCTGGCAAACCCACAGAGGATCCATTACTAACACCCAGGGGACAATAAGGTCCAGTCCCTTGGCTCAGGGGTTGCCACCAGCAGCTCCCATTGCCTTTTCCAGCACAGGAAGAGGGCACAGATGGTGCCAGCACCCAGGATGTGGAGTGCCAGGCCATGGGGCCAGGCTGCTCCCAAAATCTCCCTCTACTTTTGGCATAGGAGAAACACTAGTGCTCTGGGGAGGTTTCTCCCTCAGCACTGGCACAAGGCTGTGGGACTCCCTGGAGCAGGAAGCAGGAGGGAATATCCCTGGGTTTGGGGTGAGGGGGATTAAAGGAACTCCAGGCATGGGGTGTTTCTGTTGGAAATGATACAAAATTTTGTGTAACATTAGTCAGGGGTTTTGTTCACCTTTGCCCTGCAGGAAACAGAGGTGAAGTTTCTTTTCAAAGGACTGTTTTAGCCCTGGAGGCCTGAGGAGCTTAACTTGTCAACAAACTGGGAGTAGCACAGAAGATACCCAAAAGATAAGGACCAGCAAGGAACATCAACTCCACACATCACCCCTGGCATGGCCAGACACACCTAGTCCAGAAAATACTGAGAACCAAGGAATGAGGATGAAATTAGCATTGGATAATCTGTAACCAATAGGAAACCAAATACTAACAACAGCACAACTTGGGACCAATGAACATTGTACCAATGGATTTCTATGGGGTTTGACTGTATAAAGTTTGTGGGAAAATCTAAAGATCACGTGTGGTGGAATGATTTTTTTATGCATGAGGCTATGTGTGGGCAAAAAAAATTCCATTGCAAATCTTGGCCAGAACAGCTTCCTGGCCATAATAAAGTAAACTCCACCCCTGCAGTGCCCTAAAAAACCCCACAACCCTGCCTTTGCCTGGTCTTTTGCCTGGGTAATAAATGGATTCTCAAGCTTAACAAAGCAGAGATGCGTATCGTCTCTTCCCCTGCCAGCACCAGTAGCTGTAACCTCCCTGGATATGAGGAACTCTGTAGCTACACCTGGCTAAACTCAGCTAAAAGCCAGGAGTTCTCTGATCCCTCTCCTGGCAATTGCAGAGGACTTCTTCCTCAGCAGAGCCTCTACTAACAGCCACGTTGGGAAATGAAAAACAAGTTTTTGGTAGACACTGGAGCTGTTAATAGATATTAAATACGCTGCAAGGGAAGATAAGTGATGACTCCATCACACTTGTTAGTACCAGTGGTGTCACTGGGACTCATGAAACACTCCCCTTTTTCAAGGCTGAAGTCAAACTGAGAAAATTATGGACAGTCCATCAATTTTTGTGTCTAACTCTCCAAAAACCATTATTAGGAGGAAACTCACTGAAAAAACTGCGTGCAGAGATGAAGTTTCATGAAGGGGACATTGAAATTAAAATACTTAAGAGCAATTGATAAAATAGCTTAGTAGTTAACCCATACACACTCTTAAACCATGCTAAAAGAAAATTGTCAATGTTTCACAATTATAGATTCCAAGGACTCTTTTCTCTGCACACCTTTAAGCTGTGACAGCCAGGAACTATTCACTTTAGAGTGAGAAAATCCACAGACAGGACTGCACTGCCACAAGGATTTAAAAAATAGCCCCACAGTCTGCACTGACACAAGGATTAAAAAAATATTCCCACAGTTTTTGGGAATCAACTGTCAAAAAAATTGGAAGAGCAGAAGTCCTTTAATCCACAAGGGGCTCTGTTACAATATATTGTATTCAGTCCTGCTAGGCACTGCAACCAAAGAACAGGACTGAGACCTGTTCAACTGTGAAACTTTTTAAGATTCAATAGTTACAGGCTATTGAGGGAGAAGACACAAGTGATGAAAATGACTGTGACCTTCCTGAGTTTTGAAATTCTCTGATGCCAAAGGAAAGTCATCATGTGGCATGAACTGCAAGGGAATTGTGTGCCTTTCTCAGAATTGTCGGGGAGTGGATCAGTGACTTTGATTATTGGTCCAACTTTTGTGTGGGCTTGTAGAACTGCCGTAAAGATTTTATTATATGGACTGATGATAGTTGGGCTGCTTTTAAACACTTTAAGAAAACACTGATGAGTGTTCCATCATTGGTCTTGCTCAGTCCCAGCTGCTTTGTCCTCTTGTGCCATCCCCTCTGCTCCCACAGGCTCCAGGACATACGCAGGGACATCGTCTTCACTCTGGGGAGAGGGGGGAAGGTGACACTGTTACAAATCACTATGGAGTTGTTGGCTTTTGCTACTATATTGGTTTTTGCAAATTACTTTGATATAGTGCAGTTTGTAATCACCTTTTAACTGCTTTTGATAGAGTATAATTTCTCAGCCTTTTATGGTTAAAGCTCTAATCCCTGTATAGATTATATATTTTAATATGATAAATATAGTTTAGGCTTTTGCAGAGTATTAAAATAGAGACATTGTCCTGCATATTATAACATTATCTTTCGCAGAAGTAATTTTAGTTGGGAAACAACAACTGATGCCTTTATTTTTGTAACTAACTGACAATAGTGAAATAGCTAATGTTGATTGCAAGTGCTTATAAAAATGGCTAGAACATCTGCATGACAAGAAAACATTGACAATAACCAGGTAAATAACACCAAAAGAGCAAGGAGGAATCCACCACTGGCCCTTCAGCTATCAGTAACTGTCAAACCAGAGAGCAGGAGGAATTATTTTGTGAGGAAATAAAACACAAGGCTCTCAAAATCACACCTGCATTGTGGCAGGTAGCGTACAAAGACGAGGTCAGGGGCTGAACTAAGCTAAAGAATTCCAGGAACATCTCAAGGTGTGTGCACAGATGCACATTATGTGAGCCTTCTGTCAGGCTTTGAGAAGTCTCAACAAATCCATTTCCCACATTTCCCCCTCTCTCTTGAACAGAAAAGACTTCTTTGATGGCCTTGTTTGTTGTTCGCCATGCACAGTGCAGTACACAAGGCACTATCACTAACATTGTCACTGTAACAACCAATGCATATAAACCTATTTTGCAAAGCTCTTTTAGCCAAGGTGCAAAGCTCCATCCTTCAAACAAGTCATCCAACCATGACCTATCATCTGCTTTAATTTGATTTGCCATATCTCTCACTTTTTGAAGTTGTTTGTGGATGGACTCGGAATGGTCGAATTCATACAACACAATCTTTCAAATTCCTCACAACCATGCCCATGTGCCAATAAAACAATTGTTTGACTTAGAAGGATAACATGTCTAATGCTGTTGACATCTGCCAGCAAATCACTGATTGCAGTGGATGTGGCATTGGTTTGTTTACTTAGCCAACAGCCAACCTGATCTTTTTCAATGCCATGGCAGAAGCAAGTTGGGGTAGTAACAGACCTGCTGAAAGCATTTTTGCAGCTTTTTAGGGCATATAAAATCACTATTACAATTCTCTTCATATTGATGAGTAGATCTCTTTCCTCTATGTTTTTTCTTAATGACAGTTTTAGCACTAGGTGCTAGCACAGTAAGTCTTCCAATACTGCATGGACCACCTTCCAGGTGTGATGGAATGCCTTGCTAAGCTCTATTTCCACATATGAACAAATATCCTTTTGATAATTGTTGTGGGTATTGGTCAACCCCAGAAAATCCACTCCAACTATCTGCGTAATCTCACCAAAAACTCGAGTTCCTATAAGCAGGGTGATTGGGAGTGACATTGTACCTCAGAGGATCATTGTCTTGCCAATTTCTATCTGAAAATGTAAGACAGAAATCCATGGTGAAGGGACCAAGAATTTCTGATTCTTGTGATTCGGAAGGTGCTTTAGAAAGTTCTTTGGTCCAAATGTCCCAATGAATTAAAAGATTGCTCCCACTGCTTACTGTTAAGTTACCTTTTTGGTCAAGGGATGATAACATACAGGCCCTCCCAGGCCTGCCCCTCAGCGCCCCCCTCACGGCACCAGGCCCCGAGCCCGGCCCCCGTCAGCGCCGCTGCCTTGTACTTGCTGAAGCCGGCGAGCTGCTCAGGGCTCAGGTACTCCATGGTGGTTCTCCCACTGTTTCCCACTGTTCACAGTGTTACCAGTGCTCCCAGTGCTGTTCCCACTGCTCCCTCTGTTCCTGGCTCCAGCTGCTGCCGCATCGGCCCACCCGGCGTGGCCGCGATGTCACCTCACACCACCCAGCTGCAATGGCACTGCCTGGCTGCCCGAAGGGCCCTGTGCATGCAGGGAGAAAGAAATGCAGGAAAATGGATCCCAAAAAACATATCTAGGCCTGTCTGGGGTCATTGTGGAGCGATTGTCCATGTCCTGGCACTTCGGGCCTGTAAGGAATCACTCTCAATCGCTCTTGGATCTTGTTTAGGTTACCAGAAAGGATTCCAAGGTATTTCTGTACCATTCTCATCTCCCCAAGTCCTCCCATGGGTTCTGTGAGGGAAGAAACCTTAAAGCCCATTCAGTTCCACCCCTTGCCATGGGGAGGGACATCTTCCACTATCCCAGGGTGCTCCAAGTCCTGTCCAACCTGGCCTTGGATGCTTCCAGGGATGGGGCAGCAACAGCTTCTCTGGGGAGGGAGAAGAGCAGGAAGAAGAGAGCAAAATGAGGAAGGGAAACTAAGTGCAAAATTGGTCTTCTCAAAGCTCCCCACCTGCCCTTCCATCCCCATCCCAGCTCCTCCTAACCACGCACCCCAACCCTGTCCCCCTCCTTCACCAGCCCCGTCTTTCCCAGTGTGTGCAGCAGACAAACCCCACTGGAGAGTTCCTGCTCTGTTTTACAATCACACCCCAACACCAACAGCTCTCCCCAGGACCCAGGCAGGGTGTGAGAGTGTGGAAAATGTTGATCAAATTCCTTGATTTTTTTTATGTTTTGACACCAAAGTTCTGTGTAATTTTGACCTCTAGAGAATGTCTGCACAGTTGTTCTCCTGTGTGCCAAGCCAGAGTAAAGGAACCTCAGTTTAGCCCCTTACATGTAAATGTTCTGGGTGTTACACAAGGTCATTGCACCCTTAGTCCCAGCTGGTGCAGCCTGGGAGAGCTGCTGCATCCCAGTGTTACTGGAAGGCACTGCATCCAAGAACTGTTGAGGTTGGAAAAGACATTTAAGCTGTTTGTGTTACTCCCTACAGCAGGGCCTGCAAGGAAGGAGAGCACAGACAAGGCCACTGAGGGAGACTTTGGCCAAGGGGTCCTGGCAGAGACAGGGAAAGGGGCAGAGAACAGTCTGGCTGTACTGCAGAGGGAGCTGGGACAGCAGGCACAGGTGAGGGGAGCAGGTGAGGGACCCTGTACTACCACTGATACCCCAGCCAGGCCTGAGGCCACCTGTTCTTGCTGCACTGGGACTTGCTCTTCACTGCACCCAGTGGTGGCATTGGGGCCCCCCAATCACTGCAGTAGCTGCACTGGGACATTCCCCAAGCAGCCCAGGAGGTGACACCATGGCCAGGGGCACCTGGACTCGTGGTCTGGTTGGGGGATCCAGCCCATATCCCATCACAGCCCAGGTGTCCCCAGTCCCTGGCACTCAGCCCTTGCAGCACATGCTCACATGGCCCAGCTCTGGCTCCTGTCACTGCCTCTGGGTCTGCTTGGCCATGGCTGGGCTGGGCAGAGTTTGAGCCCGTTCCCCTTCTGACCCACAGGTTCCCAGCTGAGCAGCTCCAGAGCACAGAACCTCTCCGGGATCAACCTTCTCAGCCCTGCATGTGTGTGACAGGCTGGGCTTAGTTCCTAGTGCTGCATCCCTTGGCACCTGCCCCTGACATTGGTTTCCCTGGATGTTGTGGTTTGGGGCTTCCTGCCCTCTCTGCTGTCCCTGCAGACAGTGAAGCCGCTCCTGGAGCAGAGACCCTGAATGGAGCAGAGCCTCTGCTGCCACACCCCCTGCCCCAGTGCCACCCCCCTGTCCCCTGCCTGTCTGCAGCACGCAGAGCTCGAGTCGCTCCCAGCTGTGGCTTCCCTGAACACAAAGGAGACACAGCAGCACAGTCCAAATCAACTCCTTTATTAGCAGAGCCTGCAGGGGATGAGGCTGGATCAGCCCTTCAGCCAGCTCTCCAGGAAGGCTTGGCCCTCGCATTGCCAGCAGGGTTGCAGCACCTCCACAGCAAAAGCCCCTACACCTCCCTGGGGCAGAGCCAGCTGGTGCCACCTTCTCCAGAGCAGGGCACCAGTGCCACCAGCCTGCCTGGACAGCACCAGCACTGCCCCCAGGGCAGGTGCAGAAGGTGCTGGCAGACAGGATTCTCCACATGGGGCGTTCCAAAGGCTTTTGCTCAGCAGCGAGGCCAAGGCAAGGCAGGAGCAGCTTCTGTCAGGGCTCAGGGCTGGAAGGGAAGAGCAGCAGCCCCAGGTACTTGAGCAGGAGCAGCTGCCCTGGCCAGAGACACAGCACCTCCCAGACAGGGAGTGAAAGCACCGCCTGAGCCCTGGGGCAGTCATGTCACTGCTTTCCTGAGCTCAGAGGCACAACAACTCCAGCTGGGAGAACAGCCTCAGTTGATCCAGGAGGCTGCAATGAGGGAGGGAAGGATGACACCCAAAAGCCATGCAGCCCAGCTTGCAGCCAGCATGGAGCTGGCCTCAGGTCCTGCAGCCCTTTCTCCGAGCAGGACACCTTCTTGCTGCAGGAGAACTGCCTTGGGGGCACTGTCCCTTCTTATCTCAGTGCAGCTGATCCAAGGGGTGCTTGGAGTGCTGCCTTTGCCCTGGCCGTGGCCCTTGGGCTCAGGCTTGGCCACAAGGCTGATTGCCATGAGGAGGGGGTTTGGTTTGGTTCTAGGACAAAGCAGAGGGAAATGTTTATGGTAAGAAGGCAAGAGGATTCTGGCTTTCTCAGGAAGTAAGGGAGTTGCTGAGTGATGGCCACAGTAATGAGCCTTATTTCACCAAATTTGGGAGCAATTGGATACCATTGTCTTCATTGGGCTTGAGGGCATCATCATTGTAAATGCATGTTTGGGAGAGCTTGGTACAAAGTTCACCTAAACTGCAAAGCCATTGTGGCTCTTCCTTCCCATGGATGTGTCCTAACGCCTGTCCAGCTCAGACAGTGCTTCCTGCTTAGTAATTCTCTGCCACGCCTCAGGGATTTCTCCTTTGCCCTGAAATTTCCCATTGTATAAAGCCTCCAGCTGTGTCCTGAAATGAGACACAAACCATTTCCAGTATGCCTGCATGGATGTGTCAGGAAGAATGTTCCAAGTGGAATAAGGAGGTCCAGCATCACGGTATGTCTTGTGAGGGAACCATGGGCCACTACAAGGTCTGAAACTGCAGTTACTTGCAACAAGGCTGGAACAGATATCAATGACCAGCTGGCCTGTATTATTCTCATCTTCGTTCCATGTGCATCCCGTAAAAGCTCGTGGACGATGGAAGAGTAGCTGATGGTCTCCATCATGTCCCTGCATGGTGTTTGTGCAGACAGCCCCACAAAAGGGACACTGCTCCCAGCACCCAGAAAAATGCTCTGCCAGGATGGTGTGAGGCTGCCTTGAAAATGAGCTCAGGTCAGCATCAGCAAATTCGTTCATGAGCCTGTCCCTCAGGTCATCCAGAGCTTCTGCCATGACACTGCTCAGGAACTCAATGTCTGTGACCTCCTGGTGCTCGATGCCCTTCAGGTCACTTTTGGGCAAGCTGATCACCTCTGTCAGTTCCCTGCAAAACTCATCCAGCCAGAGAGAGACTTTGTCTTCTCTATCTTTTCTGTCTTTGACAATTTGGGTTGATAAAGAAACAGCTGACAGGATGTTTTGATAGAGAAGATTAAGGGAGGACTCTAAAAACTTCTGCAGCCTCCTGCTCTCATCTAAACAGTAACTCTTCACTCGTGTCTCAATGTAACTCTGAAAAAACTCTTTTGGAAACTTAAGGTACTGCTTGAAATACTCAAAATTTTCTTGTTCTGCCAGGTATCTCAGGATGCAAACTTCCAGATTGGCTCTGTTGCCCTGGAAATCTGGCAATTTGCTCTGCATGTCCTCAGCAATGTCTTTAGCTGTCCTCTCATAGACTGCCTGGCGAAGAGCTGGTTCAATCTTGTTACAAAGGAAAGCAGCAAAAGTTGTGATGGAAGTGGCTCCTTGGCAGGAAATCTGGAAACATTGGAAGAAATCTTCTCTCTTGTTCGTCAGGTACACAACTGGGTCATTTGCCTTTTGGAATGCTTCGTGCATGGCTTTAAACCTTTCTGCTGCCATTTTGCACAGATACAGAGACAAATCTATGCTGTACTCTCTGTTAAAAGTACATTTTGCATTGCTGGGGACAGAGTTCACTCCTTCCTGTACTTCCTTGAGTATTTCATGGATAAAACTTCGACTGTAATCACGTTTCTCCTGTTCCTTCTCATCAATGTTTACTGTCACACTCTCTATGATCTTGTCTGTGATGTCCTGAAAGTCAACCACATCAGCAAAAAAAAAGCTCCTGGGATCTGGGATGCCAAAGTACTTTCTCTTTGTGGTGTGTTTCTCCATGTCAAAAGAAAATCCTCTGCCTTTAGGAAATGACCTCATCCGTTCATAAAAACCTGGCTCCTGAAAGTGCTCCAGAAGGACATCTTCAATTTCTGCATCAATATCTACCCGTTCTGGAGGAGGAGCAGCACGGGAGACTTCAGCAATCCACTCGTTCCAGACAAGAGTAAAGTTGTCTCTCAGTTCTCTCTCACTGAGACTCTTCCCTTTCAGAGTAACAGCCAGCTCCTTACTCCTGCTCAGGAGCTCTTCTTCATACTCCAACTTCCTTGCATCCAGTTTCCTCTGCTCCTTCTGCAGCTCAATATGATTCTCACATTTCTTTTTTGTTTCGAGAAGAAGAGTCTCCTTTAGTTCTTTCAGCTTCTTCTCTGTGCTTGATTTCCACTGCACCAGTGTCTCACAGTCTTTGTCTTCCCTGAAATACGTTTCCACTTCTTTCTTAATGGCATCACTTGTCTCTTGCACCAGCCCTTCAAGGTCATCTCTGGTCACATTCTGCAAGTCCCCATTGCGAATTTTGTTCTCCAGTCTCATCTGTACGTCTAAGATGTGACTCCTCAGCCTCCAGGTCCACTGACTAAAGGCACTTTCCAGTTTCCTGTAGGCAGCAATCTCCAGGGAATTCTTGAAGCTGAAAACAAAGTTTTCATTCAGCAAAGCATTCCAGAGGTCTCCAATCCGATCTTTCAGGCTCGAGAGCCTCAAAATGCTGTGCTGTGACTGCTTCTGGGCAGCCTGGAGGATTTTCCTCTTTAGTTGCTGGACATTCTGACTGTAGGTGGGGTTGGGTGGTGCCATTGGGGGGTTGCCTTCCCACAGGTGAGCAAAGTAGTGAATGTGGGTGTTCACATCAAAGCCAATGACATCACTGAAGGAGGAGACGTCACAGAATTCCTGCTGAGCAGCTACCACAGTCATTTCATCCAGCTTTTCCTGCAGTTGCCTTTGTCCTTCCATGTTCTGCTCCTTGGCAGTTATTTCTCCCACATTTTGGTGGACAAAGAGGCAGCTTGGGGAAAGATTGACTTTCTTCATCCTCAGGAAAGCCTGCACAGCAATCTGGAGAACATCCTGCATTTCTGATGGATTTTCTCCAAAGATATTGATCACAGTCAAGTTGCCAACACCAATGACAAAGGTGGCCAGCTCATTATCATGGTTCAGGGACTGTTTATTGGCCATCTCGATGGCACGAAGTCCCTCTGTGTCCACCACCAGCACAAAATCAAAGCCCAAGTCTTGCTGCAGCTCCTCACCCACTGGGATGAGCTGCATGAAGGCTCCGCGGGTGCATCTCCCCGCGCTGACGTTGAACTGCAGACCAAACATGGCATTCAGCAGGGTGGACTTGCCCGTGCTCTGGATGCCCAGCACGGAGAGCACGAACACTCGTTTGTCCCCCAGCCTCTCAATCAAGCTGTCAAAGATTGCTCTTACCCAGCACAAGGGCAGGTAAGAAGCATCCCCATCCATCAGCTCCACAGGATAACCCAAAACCATCAGCTCTGCTGCAATTTCTGGCAGTTGGGCAGAATTGTAATTCTTTGTCTCCATTAATTGCAGAGCTTCATAAATCTGCCCTGCTTCTCTTAGAAGATGCTGCAGGCCAATGGATGAATTGTTGATTTCTTCAGAGAGGGCATCCAAGCGATTCAGCAACTCAGCATTCACACTATTTTTTTCCTTGCTTTTCTTTCTTTCCAGGGTTTCAGTCCATAACTTGTGATAGTCTCTCCTCAGTTCTTCAAGGCGACCACAGGACAGCTCGTCCATAAAGACTTTCATCCACTGCAGGAAGTATTTCTTGATATCTGCTGGCTGGGTCTGGAGAAAGGCAAGGAATGATTCCATCAATGGGTTGAGAGGGAAAGCTTGATCAAGTTGCTTCCCTCTTATTGCTTTCTTCTCGTTTTCAATGTTGCTGCGATGATGCTCAATGCTCTTGTCGTCCTTCTCCTGCAAGCGAGTGAGTTCTTTGTCCTTTTTGCACCACTGGTACCACAGGTTTCCCTGAAGAGGCAGCAGCTGGGATTTAATCTCATACAGGTCCTCTTTCTTCAGAAGGTCCACCAGCTCCTTGGCCTTTGCTTTGGCTGTCACACATGTGGGTTCATCTGCATCTACTACGAATCTGTGCTCGTGAGCTTTGTCCATGCAGGCATCCAGACTGAAATGAGGATTAGACCCTTCTAGAAGATCCCTGATAATTTTCGTCAGCTGGTCCATCAGTTCTGCTTCATTTCTGTTCTTGATCCCTATTTTTATGTTTTTGCTGCCTTGTCCAGCTGCAACATTCTCTCTTTCAGCGAGAAGACAAACCAAAGGCCTTTGTGACTGCAACAGGCCCTGCAGAAGCTTTTTCCCCCTGCTGTCCATGTGCTCCAAATCAGACACAAGAGCCACATTGACAGCAGATATCTCCTGCAGGAACTGCAGCTGTGCTCTGTGATCCCTGGCGTCTCCATGCAGGTTACAGAAAGCCACGCAGCACTCAAAGGTGTCATCGGGGCTTCCGCAGGGGCAGTACCAGGCGATCTCCACCACCCCTTCCATCAGCAAACGCTCTCTGGTGCTGCCCCTGCAGTGGCGGTGGAAGAAAGTGTCGTGTTTGCGTCTGCTCAGCAGAGCGTTCAGGAGCTGAGACTTGGAAGAGGAGGCCGAGCTGCCAATGCGGATGAAGGACACGATGGGTATCTCGGCCTGAAAGATGAGCTTGTTGTTGTAACTCTTTGTTCCGGCCTGCTTTCCTGACTTCTCTGCCTCTTTCCAGCTCCTTTGGATTTGGCTGAGGGCGTAGAGCGGGAACTCGATGCGTGAAGTGCACGGGTTGGGCACCAGCAGAGGCAGCGCCAGTTGGCAGAAGGCCAGCTTGGTTGCAAGGGTCTGTCTCAGGAAGTCATCAGCACAATGGAAAATGGCCATCTGCAGGTCCATAGGGTGCACATGGCCATCCCTTCTTGCACGTTCAGGGGCTGCTTCTTCTGAATCATCAAAAAACTGTTCAAAGGAGTCTGAGTGTTGGTGTTCTTCCACTTCATTTTTTGGCAGGGGTGCAAGTTTTGGGTTGCTGACATTCCTGCAAGTCAGGTACCTCACACTGTAATCCACACATAACAGCTTTTGCAAGAAGTAACATGGCAGTTCTGTGTCCTTGCTGGGCTGGCTGTCCAGCAGAGATGTCTTGTTGATGGTGTGGAAATGTTTCATCCCCATTTTTCTTGGATAGTGACTTTCGAGTCCAAGGCGCTTGAGCAACCGGAGGAACTCCTGGTTTGCAATGGTATCTTTTGCTTTGGATTGGCTGCTGTCTGACTTGGATTGGGACTGACTGGGCGGCTCACTAGTTGGAAAGGCATCTTCCAGGTCACTGATTCTGTTCTGCATCCTCTGTTCGTCCCATTTGTCATCCAAGCTCCCACTGATCAAAGAATGCAAGTCCTGTTCCAGCCTCTCCCAGTCTGTGCCTCCTCTGTGCTTTTGGAGGAGATTTTTTATCCTTGTGGACCACAAACCTTTCATGTGATCCTCCATGAAAATCAAACGTTCCCTCTTCTGCTCAGGGGACAGCTCTTGACTTTCAGGTGTCACAGTCAGACCCGTCAGCAGGAGGAAGGCCTCAGCTCTGTCGGCATCTTGCTCCTTCAGGTTCACGTACTCCTCGTGTGCCGCTTGCATTTCCTTGGCCATGTATTGAATTTCTGGGTGTCCAAGCAGGTGCTGGAAGTTGCTGCTTTCCACCTGGTACCCTGTGCTGGTTGCAATCAAGAGCACCAACAGTTCGATGTCCTTCTGCTCCTGTTCCTGGAGAGACTGGAGTAAGGAATAAATGGCGAGGCTGCAGGTCTGGGTGGCTTCTATCTTTGCTTCATGAATGGCAGAATCAGAGCTTCCTAGTGCATCGGTGACAGCATGGATGTGCTCCTTCATTTGCTGCAGTGTTTTGATGAGCTCTCCAAGCTCACAGACTTTGGGAGATCTAGCAAGCAGGTGCCCAGGTTGGAGGATCCACTGCATGATGAAGGAAGCCTCAGGGAAGTCCTTGACAGAGTAGACATGAGGATCCAGGAGGCTTCTCAGCAATACCTTAATAAGGGTAATGTTTTCTGGAGGTGACTTCTGGGAGATTCGCACAGTGTTCACCAGGAAGTCCTGCAGGGCCTTGTCCGAGAGGCACACGTTGATCCACACACTGGGGTTCCTGGTTTTTGCATTCAGATAATCTTTTAGCTCCATCAGCATGAGCAGCTTCCTTTCATCCACTGTCACCTCCCAGGTCTTCACTGTCTCCATCAAATTTCTGGCCTCCTGCACTGCAATTTCTATTTCGTTCCCAAAAATGGTTCCAACGCTCTGATTGGTCAGCTCTTTGTATGCAGCCCTGAGGGCTCTGCTCATCTGTTCCACGGACTTAAAATCCTCACAATGATTGTTCAGGATGATGTCCCAAACTGGGATCAGCTCCAAGCCACGGTCGATAACGCACCACGTTGTGTTATCAGACACCAAACCTGTTTTCCACTCACGAAGAGAAGCTGTGTCTGGTGGGCCCCCTGTGTTGACCAGGGAGAGCTGAATTGCTGTATGGGAACTCTCTCCATCTCTCCCCAGGACAGAAGCCTTTGAGCTGGATTTAGAAACATCCAGGGCTCCTACATCACTGGCCCTGAAGCCACCATAGCTGGTCCGGACAAAGTGGTTCAGAGCTTCAGACGTTTGTCGCTCTATTTCTTCCCGCTGCTCCGCTTGGAATCCTTCTGTTGACGCCTTCCACCAGAATATACCCCCAAAGTGGAGGGGACCTTGGTTTATGTGGGACCCAAACCTGCTGAAGAACCTCTCACACCTATTCATCAGTGAGTCCTTGTCTTCCGGAGTGAAGCTCAAAAGCTGCTCCATGACTTGCAGCTCCTGCAGAGCCGCATCTGAGAGGCGAAGCTGATGCCTTTGGAAGGAGCAGGAGGCCAGAGGGATGTACTGGTACTCAGTGGTGCAAAAGTAGCTCTGCTCAGAGCAGGATTGGTGGGTGTCCTGTGACTGTGAGGAACTGATGTTATCTACACTTCCATTCAGAAGGACCCTCCAGAAGTGGGCTTTGGCAGAAACACTCATGCTGAACCCCAGCTGCTCCATGGACTTAGTGAAAGTGGATTCTGCTGCAGATGAGGAGAACTCCTTCTTCTCAAGAACGGATCCTTGCTCTGGACTGGCGAGCTTGAATCCCTCTGGAACTCTGAGGAGCTGCTCTCTCTTTGCCAGCACATCTTCAGGTCTGCTGGTCTTGTAGATGCCCTGCAGGGCCAGTCCCCCTGACGCTCGCCTCAGCACCTCCGTGTCAGGGATGTTCTCCCTCCTGCCTGCTGACAACTCCTGCTGCTCCAGCTGCTTCTGGATGCTCTCCAGCATATCCGCCAAGGGTTTTTTTGCTGGTGGCCAGAACTCTTTGGCAATCTCCATGGCTTGCCTCAGAGTCTCTGCTTTCTCCCTCACAGCATCCTGGCTGTGGCTGTTGAGCATTTCTGTCAGATCCTTCAGGGCTTGTTTGGCTGCTTCTTGTGTCTCCTCTGCCTTCTCCAAGTGCTCCTCTTTAGCAGATGTTTTGTCCTCTGTTATTTTCAGGAGTTTCTGGAGTGCCTTTTTCTCCCAGGGGTGCCGTACCTCATGCTCCAGCTTAAGGTAATCTTCATATTCCAGATGTTGCAGGGCTTCTCTGTACTTGATTCCCAGGATCTGTGTCATCTTGGGCAGCCAGTATCCAGCATCCAATCCTTCCTTCTCTAATTCCTCTGCCAGCAGCTCTGCCTTTGCATCCTCCTCTCGTATCTCCTCCTTTGAAGCCATGTCTGTGGAGGAAGAAAAGAGACTTTCCCTGAGGTGCTGTCAGAGGCTCCAGCCTCCTAGCAGAGTTTCTGCAGCAGCTGCAGGCCTGGGGATTGCTCCAAGCTGGCTGCTGAAGCCCAGCCGAGGATGGCACAAGAGGCAGGGTCTCTTTCCCAGCGCAGTGGATGTGCCTGTTGCTTTCCCGTTTGCAGAATCAACCCTGAAATTGAGTGTGAATGCCAGAGACAGCACAGACACACACACTGACACACTCACACCGACAGACACACACGCAGTCTCTGCCACACAGTCTGCCCTGGAGAAGGTGCCGCCTTCACCATCACCCACATCCTCCCAATAGAACTCCTCAATCCACAAGTGCAGACAGCTGGGGGCATTCCTGGCTCCCTGGAGCACTGGCACAGCCCCTGTGCCCATCCAACAGCTCTGCCTGCATCCTGCACCCTCTGCCCAGCCCCACGCCTGTCCTGCTCACTGCCTGGCCCAGCCTGCTGCTCCCAGCACCCGGAGACAGCGCTCACACACTCTCCTCATGGGCACCCCACACTCCCCAGAGACACTCTCCCCACACCCAGCACAGCCACACAGGCTCTGAGCTGTGCTCCTGTTCCAACTGCTGGCGCAGCCCATCCCTCGCCCCACTCAGGCCGCTTCCCAGGAGCTGCTTCCTGGCACACTCAGGGGTCTCAGCCCAGTGCAGGGGGAACACTCACCTTGTCCCTGCCCACAGCTGTGCCTGGGGCATCCTGGTGGCCCATCAGGAGAGACCTGGAGACTTTGGGAGCCCAGTCAGAGGGGTGCCCTCTGTAATCTGCTGCTCGTTAGCACAGAGGGTCTCATCAGCCAAGTGTCCATTGGTGGCCATCTGGGCCACAGCCACCATGGAGCCACTGAGCTTAAAGTCTCTGGTGACAGGAGGAAAAGTGCCAGCAAACCTTCAACCCTGGCCTTGAGGGGAGCAGACTTCAGGCTGCTCAGGAACAACTTACAGAGGGCCCCTGGGAAAAGGCTCTGGAAGGTGCTGAGGTCCTGTCTTGGGGATGGTTCTTATCCAACAGCCAGTCTTGTCTGATTTTGGTTTATGTCTTGATTATCACTGTTTCCCTCCCTCTGACTCAGGAATCTCACCCAAGGATGGTGAAGGGTGGCCCAAGATTCTGTGTGGGGTTGGGGGCCAGGTGCTGCTCTTCCTTCCAGCAGGGGTGATCAACACAGGGGCCATGCGGCACAGTGGGTCTGACCTAAGATCCTGCTGCCCTATGTTTTTTTCCTTTTATTCCCTTCCTGGTTTTTTCTCGCTTCAGCAGTGTGACCAGGCTTTGTCAATTTGCTTCTGTGCTCCTCTGCTGCTTGGGAGCCCAGAGCCAGTGTGTGCTGTGTGAGACCCGGGAGCAGCCCCGTACCCACCAGGCCTCACCTCAGGAACAGCCATCACCAGTGAGCTGCTGTTATAAATAACTATTTAGTTATTGTCTTTTGCTATTATTGTCTTTTGCAAATTATTTTGATAGAGTACAGTTTGTAATCCCTTTTTAACTACTTTTGATATAGTATCAAACTTGTCAGTCTCTTGTTGTTACTGCCCTAATCTTTGTGCAGATTGTATATTTTAGTGTCATAAATACATATTATAGTTTAAGCCTTTGCAAAATATTAAAATAGAGGATATATACTGTGTATTATAACATCAACTTTTGCAGAAGTAATTGTAGTTGGGAAATAATAACTAATGCATTTATTGCTGTAACTAACTGACCATAGTGAGATAACTAATGTTGATTAAAAGTGCTTGTAAAAATGGCTAGAACATGTGTATGATAAAATAACATTGAAAAAAACCCAAGCAAATAACACCAAAAGAGCAAGGAGGGGAATCTGACCCTGACCCTTCAGCTATCAGTAACAGTCAAACAACAGACCAGGGGACCTCGTGAGGAAATAAAATACAAGACACTCACAATCACATCTGCCCTGTGGTAGGTGCTGTAAGAAGATGAGGTCAAGGGTCGAACTAAGGTAAAGAATTTGCGGAAAATATAAACTCAAGGAATGGTTGAATATGTATAATCCTAATGAATATGCATTTGACCAAAGCAACCAGAAAGTATACTAGAAGAGCTGTAATAGTTAACTGTGTGCTTTCCTGCAGTTTGCCAGACACCCCAGCACTGTTTACTGTCCCTTTTACCCATTATTAAACTTTTATTTAAAGAGTGAGCCTTGTTTCTCACACTTTGCAAAGCAGTGACCCCCCGCCCAGCCCCCTCTGCTTCTTCCACTTCTTTCAGGCTTTTTTGCTACACTTGCATTCCCCACCCCGGCTCTGCAGTGGCGCTGAGAGCGGCTGCTCCCCGCAGGCTGTGCAGGGGAAGCCAACTCTCCTCTCCCCTGTCCCTGAGCCGCCATTGCCGGCCCAGAGGCGGCCGAGCTCTCTCCACAGCGCCCCCTGCAGCCGCGGGGGAATCATCGCACCTGCCCTGCCCGGCCGGGAGCCACCAGCGCCCCTGCTGGCTGTGCCCGGAACTGCACTGAAGGGGCGGTGCCTGACAGGTGAGACAAGGCTGGGGTTGGGTTTCTGGCTTTGTCTGTTATTGCTGATAGTGTTTGTTTCTCCTGGTATAGAGATATACATACTCTGTAAGATGTTTGTTTAGATACAGAACAAAACATTTGTTACTTTAAAATTCATTTAGTCCCCATAGTTAGGACCATTTTTTTTTAGACTAGGCTCTCCTCTGTAAATAGTCTAGGGACGCCGAGATGAGAGCTAGACAGACACAGAAGTCTGGTGTGAAAGGGAGCCCTGGCTCTGCCACCTGGCAGCAACCACACACATGTCCATGCTGTGATTCCAGCCCTCTGACCCTGTCTGGAGAAGGACAGGCCAAGCAATCTCTTGCCATGCCAGGCTCCTCTTTTGCTTTATGTCTTTTGTGGCTATCATCACCTGTTTATTGTAGGTTTGTTATTGACTTAGTCCTTTTGGGAGCAGTAAGGCAAGTGCAGTGCAAACAGCAACTTGCACCCAGTGGTAGCAAACCCCTACACTTTGCTAACCTGTTTAACACCTGAACTAACCTGGTTTATTATTTTAGATTTGAAAGGTGCTTTCTTTTGACGTCTTCTCCATGAAGCCAGCCAGAAAATTTTTGCATTTGAGTAATAAAACTCAATTCACATGGACAGTGTTTCTGCAGGAGTTCAAAAATTTTGTCCACCTTGTTTGGAGAACAACATGCAAGAGATTTAGAATTCTGGGAAGCCCCCGAAGAAGGACAACTATTGCAGTATGTAAACAACCTCCTGAGAGCTACTCGATGGTAAGCTTTTTAAACTTTTTAGGCCTACAAGGGTATAGAGTATCCCAGAGGAAAACCAAGATAATGAAGCAAACAATCATCCACCTAGATTAAACACGCACAAAACAACAACAACAACAAAAAAAGCCTGTTAGAGGCCATCCAACTACCTTAAAAATAACCATTATGCATATCAAGGCACACCAGAAAGTGAACTCTGAATTAGAAAAAGGAACTGAGCTGGTGGCCAGAAAGACAAAAGAAGCAGCCAAAGGTGAAATATTCATTGAGGCAGCTTTAATCCCAGATAGACACAATTTTTTAGAAGGTAAGGCAAGGTATACTAAAAAAACAAAACGCTTATGAAAAGTAAAAAAAAAAAGTTATAACCAGGAGGAATGGGCTGTTAAAGAAAAAGGAAAAGAAAGCTCTCGGGGTCTCTGCTTGCCCGAGAATGATGGATGGGCACTGCCCCTGGTCCTTCGGGAAGCCCCGAGCCGCCCACAGAAAAGACGAGGAGTCTTCAGATGTTCTTTTTCTGGGTTTTCCTCCTTGTTTATTTTATCTTATCTCTACACTTTTCTCTGAGCTCTGCCAAGGTCTGGACAGCACGGGCAACAGGCGACGACTGTCTGCCTGCCCACAGGTTGTCATCTTATATACAGATAATTACGTGCACATTATTTACAATTGTGATCCAATACATACACTTAACACTAGACAGGTATTTTCTACTTTAACCCAATCCCTCTAAACCTACTTCATGTCGTCACCACTGTGCAAAATGGAGACAAAGAAGAAGACTCTAGGGTAACACCCAGAATCCTCCATCTTGTCTCTGGTCCTTCTTATCTTGAAACCCCTAATGTGAAAATATTATTACTTTCTACTACTTTCAAGGCCTTGCAATTCTTCCCATAGTGTTGGTAATCTTTCCCATGGACTATAATCGAGACCCCTGCCTGTCTGGGGTCCATGCCAGGGTCTGTAACCCCCCTGTGCATATCTCCGACCCCCCTGTACAGGTTTTAAACCCCCCTGTACAGGTTTCTTCTTGTCCAGGGTTTCCAGAGGAATACCCTGGACTCCTACAGAAAGCTTGCTATTTTCTCCCATTTACTATGGTCACTAGTAAGAAAGGAACATAGGAAAACACATTAAGGAATTGATGCCCTGCATAACTATTTAACTCAATTATTGTTAGAAACCTGTATTTTACAATTGCCCAAGTAGGGCACTGGTACAATGTGATCTTTGCCTCCAGACTAAACCCAAAAATACCCCACAACCCAAAACCTAGCCAAATTAGAAAATTAATAGGTCATGGGCCCAAGCAACAGCAGCAATTTTTTTAGAACTTCCAAGAAAAGAGGGGTATCTATATTTGCTGGCACTAACTAATAATACCTTTTCAAGGTGGCCAGAAGCTTCCCCCATAAGGACTACTGAAGCCCAAAAGGTAAGCAAGGTATTACCAAAAGAAATAATACTACGCTTTGGAGTCCCAGCCACAATAAGTAAAAAATTGTAAGACTAGGGCAAGAAGCCAACTTACCCTGGCCTCAGTTTTTTTCACTAGCATTGCTGTGAATTCTGGGCTAAACCCAGAACAAAAAAAAAGTCAAGTTTTTTTGAAATGTTTTATAAAAGACTATATAAGGTACAAAATACATCCTCCCGGATCGGGGGGGAAACACTGACCACCTATATGGTGGCCTTGAGTAAGCAGCTCAAAAATATTAAAAATATATGTGACTGGAACTCAAAGCAGAGGGTTGGACAGGCCAGTATATAACCTACAGCCTAGAAATTATATAGATATTAAGTTTCTTGTAGAGAAAACCCTGAAACCACAGTGGGAAGGATCATTCCAGGCACTTCTCACCACATTCACCACAACTAAGATTTAGGAACAGAGTGCTTGGATCCATCACA
The DNA here is from genome assembly GCA_016584745.2 of Phylloscopus trochilus trochilus. Classification (NCBI taxonomy): domain Eukaryota; kingdom Metazoa; phylum Chordata; class Aves; order Passeriformes; family Phylloscopidae; genus Phylloscopus; species Phylloscopus trochilus. The sequence continues at coordinate 1,101,361 of WQNJ02000101.1, forward strand.
CTCGAGTCAAGAAAGCTCCAGAGACTCCTTTGAAAGCAACACCTGGTGATAATGAACTAAAACTAAAACCTGTGTCAAACCCTTAGAGCAACAAGATCAGAACAACTTTGCCACAAACATTGGAAAGCACCACCACACCTTCAACTATATTTGTTTAAATTTTTAGTCACCAAAATAAGACCATATGTTATTAAAAGACCCAAAAGCTACTGCTCAATTTAGAATGGTCCCTGAAGCGAACAGAAATAGCAATGAAAGTAAATACATTCACTACAGAAGTCTGCATATCATATATTTAAGCAAAAAACAGATCTCACAAGAATGTTGAAAAAAAGACAAAGGGGTTTGAACACAATAGATTCAGAAGTATTAATAAATAAATGGGCTGTAACTAGTAATACCATAGTTAAGTTACAGTAACCTTTACAATATTTTTATTAGCATTAAGTACAAGCCATTAAAAACTGTTTACATTGAAGAGCAAGACAATAAACTGTTAGCAAACGCTTTAAAAACAACCAGAAGAAACATCATTTTAGCCTTGGTTGCATACAAACACAGCAGTGGATGCAATCAGTAGCTGTTTTAATGATTAGAAAAAGAAGAAAACCCATTTTTCCCACTGAAATTTGAAAAATTATTTAGGATAATGCTTTTAAATTAAAAAGTGAGTATGATATATTTAATAACTATTTTAAAATTAAATTATAAAATAATGAATTTTTTTAAACATAGACTCTAGGCACAAGAAATTAAGGAGAAATGGCAGACCGTTAATGAAGAGTTATGTGCCACAAGAAAACTAGAGTTTCTATGTAAAAGAAATATACATGAAAACCAACGTGTTTGTTTAGATACAGAACAAAACATTTGTTACTTTAAAATTCATTTAGTCTCCATAGTTAGGACCATTTTTTTTAGACTAGGCTCCCCTCTGTAAATAGCCTAGGGACCCCGAGGGGAGAGCTAGACAGACACAGAAGTCTGGTGTGAAAGAGAGCCATGGCTCTGCCAGGCAGCAACCACACACATGTCCCTGCTGTGATCCCAACCCTCTGACCCTGTCTGCAGAAAGACAGGCCAAGCAATCTCTTGCCATGCAAGGCTCCTCTTTTGCTTTGTGTCTTTTGTGGCTATCAACAGCTGTTTATTGTAGGTTTGTTATTGATTTAGTCCTTTTGGGAGCAGTAAGGCAAGTGCAGTGCAAGCAGCAACCGAGGTGGGTATCTCATCCCCTCATGTGTAGCACAGTCCCTGGGATGCCACTAGAAGGGTTGTGTTTGGGTGCATGTGGTACAGCACCCCAGAATGGTACTCACAACTCTGGGCCCAGCTTTGCCAATCCCTGCTTTAACTGTACAGCCTTTAGACAAAGGTGAGAGAGGGAGCCTGTTGCCTGGAGGTCTGTGTTTGCCACGTGCTTCCCTCATATTGGGTGTATGTGGCCTGTCACTGTGGCCTCCCCTCCACCTCCATTACTATTGTGAGCCTAGGCTTGCACTGGAAGCTTTGTTTTATTTCAGTTAAGCAAAATAATTTGCAATATTTAAAAAGAAAAAAGGCATTGATATGGGGGATGTTTATAGATATGAAAATATAAGATTTTAGAAGCAGCTTTTGGTGATTTTGTAGAAGTAGAGAAACAGCTTGTACTGAGAACACATCGAAGAACAGCTATTAAACCTGGTTTTTAGGTAGTTACTAAGTAGACGTCATACAGGTTAAGATGTATAGTGCTGGAACTCAGCAAAGCAGGACCTAGATATTTGCTGAAAATCGATAAAGCAGAATTTTGTGGCTTAAATCCAGCAAAAGCAAGTTCCTCATTTTTGGCAAGAAGAGAACCACCAGAAAAACAGCCAAACTTTCACCACACCTGCCCAGAAGTGAAGATCAACCTGAGGAAGAGGTCAACTCAGGACCACCAGGAGCTGTGGCAGCTAATTTGAATACAAAGTGAGAGAAGGCAGGGAATGGGTGACTGGGGAGGTGTGGGTTTGTGAGATCAAGGTGTATTTAAACCTGGACCTTGTCTTGATAAGGTACTCACAGTTTGGAGGAGAAATCCCCCTGTGTGTCCCAGCTGGAAATAAAACATACCTGCTTTAAATTTTTTAATTGTAAAGTCCTTATTCTGCACTTCAGTTCGGTCCCAGGACCAAGGGCTGCCCTGCACAACATGAACTCCAGCCCAGCCACAGCTTGAACCTGACCCCAGGCACCCTTGGCAGTCCCTGCACGGCTTCCCATTGCTGCAGGAATACAGGAAAAGCCCCATGTGACTGTGTCAGTGGCTGCAGAGAGGCACTAAGCACATTCAGGGCATAACTCGGGATCGAGTTCCAGCTTGTAGGCAAACGAGAAAAGCAGCAAGGCTGGCAGCAGGACCTGCCTGCACATCGTTTCATGGGAACAGCCCCCGAGAGTTTTCCCCATCCCCACCCCAGGGAAAGGAGCTCTGGGAACACTGCTACATTTGTGGGGCTGTCCCAGGGACAAGAGGTCTCCGGATGCTGACGCTAAGACTGTAAGAGAGGAGAATCCCACCCTCCCTGCATGGGGAGGAAGAGGAAGAGCTGACCCCCTGGGCTTGGGGACAGAGCAGGATGTGCCGTGCCTGCCCCTCATCACCACGGAGCTGCCCTGCACCCAAAGGAGAGGTGAGGGGCCAGGAACTCCCCCAGCATCAGTCCCATGGCTCCTGCCTTCAGGGGAGCGCAGCCATCCCGCCCCACCTCTGAGCCCGGCCCCCGCTCCCAGCTCAGCCCCCGCAGCACACACGGCTCTCCCGAGCTCCCCCAAAGCGGCTGCCAGCAAAGGCGGCTTCCTGCAGCCCACGGAGGAGCAGACACCGCCCTCAGACCCCTCAGACCCCTCTTCTCCTGCCCTGCCATCTCCCCAGCCGTGCCAAAACAGCGGCAACAGGCGGCAGGAGAGTGACAAGATCCCACTCCCTGCTGCTCCTGGCCCCACAGCTCATCCATCCCCAGGTCCCTACCTTCTCCCTCCGTGCCCCGCAGCTCCTGGGATGGGAGAAGCCCAGCACAGCCCCTTTTTATGCAGCCCTGGCTCTCCAGGGGGTGGGTGGGACTTGCCCTTAGTAGGGGCGGCAGGGCAATTCCAGTAAATCAGGCTTTTTCCAGCAGCAGAGTAATTCCAGTACCTCAGGCTTTTTCCTGCCAGAGAATGAGAAAGTGAAAGCACTCTTTTAGAGTCGGCTTATTTGAGCTAGAGTCAGGTTTCATCTCCAGCAGTGGCTTAAATTGGTTGGCAGACAACTCTCAAGTCTTTGCACAGATCTTTGACCTTGAGCTGCTGTGCTGGTACCTGGAGGGCAGGTGAGGCTCTCAGCCCTTCCTGGGGCTGATGCTCCATCCAGAAAAGGAGCAGGGGAAGCACAGCAGCATTGTTATCCATATATTTATGCATAAATTGATCTTCCATAAGTTTCTTTAGGGTTACATCATGTAGAAGTTTGCTTCAGCAGTGATAAAATTGTAGTGATTAAGGTGGTGCATTCCCTCACCTCCCTCCTTTCCAGGCTGCAGTGTGATCTGAGAAAATGCTTGTTAGGCCTTGGCCTTGACAACACCACCCGTGCTCAGCTCTTCCTGAGCTTATCAGAAACACTGTCTGCTCCAGGAACTGCTAACAAGCTCCTGCTTTTCTTATGACCAGCCTTGGAAAATATTCCTCTCACCCGAATGGCAAAGCATCCCTGTTCTCTCACTTTCAAATAAAGTCCCGAGCCAAACTCTGGCCAGGATAAAACATTGTTATGACTGAAGCCTGCTCTCCTGTCACCCTATAAACAGCAGTCCAAAATGAAACCCTTTTCAGCTGTCCTGGAACCACAGTGGGCTGCAACCAGCTCCCATCCCCTCAGCTCATCCCCAGGGCACTACCTTCTCCCTCTGTGCCCTGCAGCTCTGTCCTGGGTTGTGGAGCCGGGTTTTGTGTATTCTATTTCCAGTTGTTTGGGGGCCTGATGTCCCATCTTGTTAGGCCATTGCAACCTTCCCCAGCCTGTGCAGTGCATTTGCATTTCTATTCATCTCATGCCCTGGCGGTGGGGGGTGGCCGGGAGAGAAGGCTGGGACCGCGCCAGTGCTGCCCTGCTGCAAGAGCTCAGCGCTCTGTGCTTCCTCCCCTGCCGTGGTGGCAAGAAACATCTTCGCCTCCTGTGCTTGCCATCCTGTTTTCCCTTCTCTACCCTAATCCAGAGCCAGGGCTTCTCAGGAGGATTGTCCTCTTCATCCCTCCCTGACAAGACAGGAGAGCAGCCAGTTTTTCCACCCGATTTTCTGTCGGGAAGAAGACCGGATTTCATCACACCAGACTCCATCTCACCAGTCCCAGACCCCCCTCCTCACCACCCCTGGACCTGCTTTTTCACAGAATCATCTCTGCTCCAACAGAATCACGTCTGCCACTTCAGAAGGACTTTACTTTTGGACTGCTTTCAACATCCTGAATCACAGGGTCAGATGGAGGCTCTGACTCTGTCAGGGTTTTCTTCCAAAATTGTTGTTTATTTGTTTATTTGTTTGTTTGGTTGGGTGGTTTTGTTTCCTATCACATTTGTATTGTTAATATTTCCTAGTAAAGAACTGTTATTCCTATGCCCAACATCTTTGCATGAGAGCCCTTGATTGCAAAATTATAATTCGTCGGGGTGTGAGGGGTTGGTATTCTCCATCCTAGGGGAACCCCAGTTTCCCTGGCAGATACCTGTCTTTCTAAACCAAGACAAGCTCCTTGTATGGGAGAAGTCCAGCTGAGCTCACCCAGCCCTGCTTCTTTCAGAGGGAGCTGCTTTCCCTTTTATGGGGGCAGTGGGGGAGCAAGCACTGCCTTCCTGTAAGTCATATGTTTTCCTGCAGCAGTGCAAAAGTGAAACTGCTGCTGCCTGGTTCAGGGTGAAAAATATTTTTGGTGACAGGTGGACTCAAGGGTGTTCAAGGTCTTTTCCAACTTTAATGATTCTCTGATTTCATGAAAGGCAGCAGGAGCTGGGCAGAGCCTGGGACTCCAGGCTGGAACCCACCCCCCCTGCTCCTCTTAGCCTGGATCATGGAATCCCAGATCTGGACATCCTGTGCCAAGGCCTGTCCATCCTTAGAGTGAGGAACTCCTTCCCAAAATCCCATCCAGCCCTGCCCTCTGGCAGTGGGAAGCCAGTCCCGGTGTCTTGGCGCCCCATCCCTGGTCCCCAATCCCTCTCCAGCTCTCCTGGAGCCCCTTTAGGCCCTGCAAGGGGTTCTGAAGTCTCCCTAGAGCTTTCTCTTCTCCAGGTGAGCACTCCCAGCTCTGGGGGGAGGAGGGATGGGGGGAGATGCTTGTTGGTGCCATCACGTCAGCTCTGTGCTCTCAACAACCCAGGGACACCAGAGACAACCTCCAAAGCCATCAGCCCCTGAGCTCGTGCAGGCTGAGGAGATTCCCTGGGCTGGAGCAAGGCCAGAAGGAGGAAGATGGGACACAGGGACCCCAGCACAGCTCCTGCAGCCAGAGCCATCCTGGCAAACCCACAGAGGATCCATTAATAACACCCAGGGGACAATAAGGTCCAGTCCCTTGGCCACCAGCAGCTCCCATTGCCTTTTCCAGCACAGAAAGAGGGCACAGATGGTGCCAGCACTCAGGATGTGGAGTGACAGGCCATGGGGCCAGGCTGATCCCAAAATCTCCCTGTGCTTTTGGCATAGGAGAAACACTAGTGCTCTGGGGAGGTTTCTCCCTCAGCACTGGCATAAGGCTGTGGGACCCCCCGGTTCAGGAAGCAGGAGGGAAATGCCCTGGGTTTGGGGTGAGGGGGATTAAAGGAACTCCAGGCATGGGGTGTTTCTGTGGGAAATGATACAAAAATTTGTGTAACTTTAGTCAGGGGTTTTGTTCACCTTTGCCCAGCAGGAAACAGAGGTGAAGTTTCTTTTCAAATGAGACATAGATTTTAAAGAATATAGGATTTTTAAGAAATTAAGATTTTAGTTAGAAATAAGCCTTATAGTTGTCGAAGTTAATTAAGAGCTTTGTAGTTAGCTAAGGAAGACTAGGCTTGAGTTAACTTTTTCCAAATAACTGATTGCTTGTCAACCTTATGTTTGCTTAGCTGTGCTTGAAACAATAAAAAGAGAACCTGATAAATAGGTTTAGGGACACAGGACAATTACAGAGACTCCCCAATCCTGAAACTTATTGAAAGTCACTGTACCTAAGGAAATGGGAATTCTACCAACAATCATTTGTCACCATTTGCATTGAAAAGGTAGAAAGTTCAGAGCGATGAAGAGTCATTTTTCTTCCTCACTTTAAACCCACTCCTCTTAAATGAGACCACCGACCCATTTCAAAGGACAAACTACGCATGCTTAATTGGTTTTTTGCTAATTACCATACAAAGCAGAGAATAAGATGTACCAAGGTGATGAATATGTATTTGTAATTTAGATATTCAACAGTTTTGTAAATAAAATAGCTTTGTGATTTTCTGTAAGGTGCGGTATGCCTTTGGGGAACTATCCCACATGCTGCCCAGCGCTGCAATAAACATACACTTTCTAACTTCAAACTGTTAGAGAGTTTTTGTCCGTCTCAGTTGGATATCGGTATTAGATCGATATTCCTATTTTTAATAAATTATTTTGGCGACCGCGGCAGGACATCTGCTCTTTCTGGCCGTGGGGCCAGTGGGGTCCATGGGACTCCTCTGGGCCCGCCCGGAATTTTCTGGGAGAGGACTCCTGCAATCCTGCTGTCCACCCGGGGATAGACCAGAGCTTGCTGGAACTACGGACAAAAGGTATGTTTATAATCAAAAAGAGGTACCTGTGATACGGGCAGTTAGTAAGATGCAGGGGATGCCCTGCGCATAACATGTGCCTGTCTGGGTTGTTCCGCGGAACCTGGTATTACTGGTTTACTGGTTTGGTAAGTTGTGCCCCAAAGTGAGGAAGGGGCTGTGGCTGCAGCGAAAGCTGCCTGTACCGTTCTGGTTTGGAGCGTAGTGGCTCCAATTGTAATTTGTGGGGTCGGCCGTAGAAACTGGAATCGTGCGTGCGCACGGGGTGTGTGTGTATTGTGGTTTTGTGGTTTTATTAGTTTTTGTTTAATTTGTGGAGAATTAGTGGTGCACCGTGTGTATTGTGGGTTTGTGAGGGTTCGTGTGTAGGTGCTTGGTTTATTTGTTTTTGGAGTGTGTTAGTTATACTTTGTGAACAAAGCTAGAGGCTTGGTGTGTTAAAAGTTGTCAGGGGATTTTGAAATCCCTGTCTGACTGGCTGAGAGACAGAAGGGACAGAATACCTTCCCGGAAAAGCGGAAGATTTTAAAGTGCTTGCATTGTGAAATAATTAAGTAGTATATGAATGTGTGTATTTGAAAAGGAGCATGTTAGCAACAGAGTTTTGACTGGCTTTGTTGTGCAAAGGAAGTGATTGTGTGTTTAAGTTGTTTATTTTGTGTGTGAAAAGGCGAGCTGTGTGAGAAGGGCTTGTGATGGGGGTAGCAATTTGTTTTTGTCTCCCCAGCAACTAGTTAGGGAAATTAGATTTCACAGTCTCAAGTTAACGAGAAATCTGTGTTGTGTTTTGATTGAAAAACATAAAGACTTTTGGAGGAGCTGTTTTAAAACTTTTGATCAAGTGTGTTTGAAGTATTTTGGACCCTTTTGTTTTTGTTAGTTTGAAAGCTGCTGGTGCTCAGAGACACAGCACCGGCAGAAGGAGTTGTAGGAGCTTCCCCCTGTTTTTTTCCTTGTGTAGTGAACGTTGCAGCCAAACCTATAACTACATGTTTTTGTTTACCAACAGGTATAGCTACACCCTAGAAATAACATTAACTTTTTCGCTAACCCCTTGCTTTTATTCCTTTGCTTGCTAACAAAATTGTAAGAACAGGAGGTGCAGGAACCGAGAGCCTGGTGTGGAAGGATTCCCCTGCCTGAGGGGGGTCATTTGTTGTAACCTGTGAATTGTGTTTTGTTGTGTAGCTAGCCGAGAGCCGTGGATTAAACAGGTCAGGTGGAGAGCACCGAAAAGGACTTGTGAATCTTGCTGTTTAAAAGGAAAAAGCTACCCAGGATACATATTTTGTTAATAACTGGTTGGGTGACACACGGTAGTAGTAGGCATGGGGGCAAATGAGAGCAAAGAGATTCCTAAAGGGAGCCCTTTGGGGTGCATTTTAACACATTGGAAAGATTTGGTAGGTTATGGTGGTACAGAAACTAAGAGAGAGCTTGTTAAATTTTGCACGCAGTGGTGACCCCTCTACAGGCTAGATGAGGGTGTAAAGTGGCCAGTAAATGGCACACTGGACTATGAGATCTTACTACAGTTGATGCTTTTCCTCCGGCGTGAACAAAAGTGGTCAGAAGTAGCTTATGCTGACATGTTTTTCACCCTACGGAACCACCCTGAGTGGCAAAGGGATTGCGGGATTAGACCACCATCTGACCCCCTGGTACTGGCTCTTGAAAAGGATTACAAAGCTAACAAAGGGAAACCCAAAAGGTGCTGCAGTACATGCTCAATAAATCAAAGCTGTTCACACCCAAACAAAGTATATCAGGCAGAGATTTTGGAGGCAGACACAGTAGAAAAACTCCTTCCACCTTCTAGGAAACAGAACAGAGGGAGGGTGGCAGTAGAAGGAGAAGATGATGAAACAAAATCAGAACCCTCATTAACTGAGGCAAGCGTTCCCCCACTAACTCCTGACCCAAGGGAACCGTCAAAGTTGTACCCACCATTACCTAGTAGTGATAGTGAATGGGATGAGCCTGAGCCCCCTGTACCAGATTCTAAGCCTCTCCCACCGAGTCCAGTAGCAACAAGGACCAGGAGGCAAACTAAACTTGGGGGTCCCCCACCAAGTCCCAAGGTCCTCCCACCAAGAACCAGGAAACAAACTAAAGAAGTTATACAAGCACCCCTAAAGCAGGCTATAAATGCCGATGGAGAACCAAGACTAATTAAGGTCCCCTTTTTCTCAATGGATTTAGAATCCTGGGAAAAGACTGCTAAAACCTATCGAAATGACCCAGTAGGGGTTGCTAAAAGGCTGCAGTTTTTAGTCAAGCAGCATGTCCCGGACTGGGAGGATCTCCAATTATTATTGGATGCCCTAACAGAAACAGAGAAACGGCTAGTTTTAAAAACAGCCAGAGACTTAGCTGAGGATGATTGTAGAACAACACAAGAAGATGTTAAAGATGTATTTCCCCTTCAAAACCCATGGTGGGATCCTAATGAACCAGATGAATTAGCACAGCTTAAGAGGTATCAGGATTTGATAGTGAAAGGAGTAGAACGGGCAATTCCTAAAACTATCAATTGGTCAGCTTTATATGCTATCAAGCAAGGTCCTTCTCAAACACCTTCTGAATTTTTAGATCAATTGCAGGATGCTATGCGGCGTCACACTACCCTGGACCCCGGATCGGATGAAGGAACACAACAACTAATAAACTTATTTTTAGGACAATCCACAGGGGATATCAGGCGGAAGCTCCAGAAGATCCGAGGCCCAAACAGCAGGGACTTAGAGACTCTGTTGGATGAAGCATGGAGAGTTTTTAGCAACAGAGAAGAAGGATACAAACAAGGAATGAAAAAGCTGGTAGCAGTAGTACAAGAGGGGGAAAGAGGAAAACAAGAAAGGCGTGGACAAGGTCCTCCAAGGCAAGGACCACCCCGGCTGGGAAAGGATCAATGTGCCTTCTGCAAGAAATTTGGGCATTGGAAGAACCAATGCCCAGAAAATAGGAGGGGTAATGAACAAAGAAAGAGTGATCAGAAAGAAGGGGTGATTGCCCATGTAAAGGAGGATTGAAGAAGACCGGAGGGCCCTACCCTAGAGGACTCTCTGGTTGTAGTCAAGCTAGGGAACCAAGAAAAGGAAGTAGAATTTCTAATAGACACGGGAGCAACCTTTTCGGTGTTGAATGAAGCCCTTATACCTGTAACAAGTGACTATGCTATGGTAAAAGGAGCAACTGGCCAATCTGAAAGGGCTTACTTTTGTAAACCCTTAAAATACAAATTAGGAAAACAATGGGGAATTCACCGATTTTTGTATATGCCAAATGCTCCATCTGCACTTTTGGGCAGGGATCTGCTAGAGCAGCTGGAAGCAAAGATAATATTTAAAAATGGGAAAATTAGTTTGGAGGTAAAGGATCATCAGTATGTAGAGTTGCTAAGTTTAATGTTAATAACCAAAGAAATCGAAGTTGAAAACGAGGAAGAAAATTTTAAGAAAATAATGGATCAAGTATTCCCTGGGGTATGGGCTTCTAATATACCAGGTAGGGCAAAGAATGCGTCACCTGTGGAAATCAAGCTTAAGGAAGGGGAACAGGCAGTGAGAGTTAAACAATATCCCTTGAAGAAAGAAGATAGAGAAGGGATCAGTCCAATTATAGAGAACTTTTTACAAATAGGGCTGCTGAAAGAATGTCAATCTAACTTTAACACTCCTATTTTGCCAGTTAGGAAACCTGATGGGTCCTATAGATTAGTACAGGATTTGAGAGCTGTTAACAAAGTTCCTGAAGATATATATCCAGTAGTTGCCAACCCTTATACATTGCTAACTCGCTTAACACCTGAATTAACCTGGTTTACCGTTTTAGATTTGAAAGATGCTTTCTTTTGCCTCCCTCTCCATGAAGCCAGCCAGAAAATCTTTGCATTTGAGTGGGAAAATCCCAAAACTGGACGAAAAACACAGCTCACATGGTGTGTTTTGCCACAAGGGTTCAAAAGCTCACCCACGATATTTGGGGAGCAGCTTGCCAAGGATTTGGAGTCTTGGGAACCCTCACCAGGAGAAGGACAACTGCTCCAATATGTGGATGACCTCCTGGTAGCCACCCGAACCCAAGAGACTTGTGTGGACTGGACGGTGAGCCTCCTGAACTTCTTAGGTTTGCAGGGGTACCGAGTATCCCAGAAGAAAGCCCAGCTAGTGAGGCAAACAGTTATTTATCTGGGTTATGAGGTGAGTGCTGGACAAAGAACTTTGGGGCAGGATCGCAAAGAGGCAATATGCCAAACCCCAAAGCCTCAAACCGTGAAAGAACTGAGAACCTTTTTAGGCATGACGGGGTGGTGTAGACTGTGGATTTATAATTACGGATTGCTTGTTAAACCCTTATATGCCTTGATCACGGACGGGGTCAGCGAACTACAGTGGACAAAAGAAGCTACCCGGGCCTTCGACCAGCTAAAGAAGGCCCTCATGTCAGCTCCAGCCCTAGGACTCCCAAACGTGAGTAAACCATTCTTTTTGTTTTCCCATGAGAAGCAAGGGATTGCCTTGGGAATACTAGCACAAAACCTAGGCCCATATCGAAGGGCAGTGGCCTACATTTCCAAACAACTGGATACAGCTGCCAAAGGATGGCCAGGATGCCTCCGAGCTGTGGCAGCAGTGGCAGTAAACATTCAAGAAGCACGCAAATTTACCTTAGGCCAGAAAATGACTGTGCTAGTGTCCCACACAGTGTCTGCAGTCCTTGAGGCGAAAGAGGGGCATTGGCTCTCCCCACAGAGATTCCTGAAGTACCAAGCTATACTGGTGGAACAAGATGATGTTGAAATTGTGGTAACTAACATTGTGAACCCAGCTTCCTTCCTCAGCGGGAGTACGGGAGAACCGGTAACTCATGACTGCTTGGAGACCATCGAAGCCACCTACTCCAGTCGCCCAGACTTGAAAGACACTCCGATTGAGGATGCTGAGACCTGGTTCACTGATGGAAGCAGCTATGTCGTCAGTGGAAAGAGATATGCTGGGTATGCAATTACCACAAGCAGAGAGGTAATAGAGTCTGGACCATTGCCAACTAACACCTCTGCCCAGAAAGCTGAGATAATCATTTTAATCCGAGCCTTAGAGCTGGCGAAAGGGAAAGAAATTAATATCTATACAGATTCAAGGTATGCGTTTGGAGTAGTCCATGCACATGGAGCCATATGGAAGGAGAGGGGACTGTTAAACTCGCAAGGAAAAAGTATCAAACATTCACAGGAGATTCTGAGACTGCTGGATGCTGTGCAGCTACCCGAGAAGGTAGCAATCATGCACATCAAGGCACATCAAAAGGTGAGCTCTGAATTGGAAGAAGGAAATGTGCTGGCGGACAGAGAGGCAAAAGACGCAGCCAAAGGTGAGGTACCCAGTGAAACAGTTGAAGCAACACTGATTCCAGATGGAAAAATTTCAATTGAAGGTAAGCCAGTGTACAATAAGAAGGACAGGAAACTTATTGGAGCAGAGAAAGCAAAGTATAATCAAGAAGGGTGGGCTGTGACAGAGGAAGGAAAACTTGTAGTACCTTCCTATTTGTTATGGCCATTGGTGCAAAAGGAACATGAGAAAACACATTGGGGAATAGATGCCCTGTATAACTATTTGAGAGAAAGAATTATGGCCAGAAAATTGCAAGGTACAGTGATACAGGTAACTCGTCAGTGTAGCCTTTGCCTCCGAACTAACCCTAAAAACACTCCAAAACCAAAACTTGGTCAGATTGGAAAAGGCTGCGGGCCTGGGCAACAGTGGCAAATTGATTTCACAGAATTACCCAGAAAAGGGGGTTATCGTTACCTCCTGGTATTAACTGATACCTTTTCAGGATGGCCAGAGGCTTTCCCTACTAGAACAGCTAAAGCACGAGAGGTGACCAAAGCTCTATTGCAAGAAATAATACCCCAGTTTGGAGTTCCAGCCGCTATGTCCTCTGACAGGGGACCTCACTTCATTTCAAAAATTGTACAGCAAATTAGCCACCACCTGGGGATAGATTGGGAACTGCATACCCCATATCATCCTCAATCTAGTGGCCAGGTGGAAAAGATGAATTATTTAATTAAACAACAAATTGTAAGATTGGGACAAGAAGCAAATCTGCCTTGGCCTCAGGCTCTCCCATTGGCATTATTGAGAATTCGGACAAAGCCAAGGACAAAAGAAAAATTAAGCCCTTTTGAAATATTATATGGAAGGCCCTATGCAGTTCAAGAGGGAGCAACACCTGCCCAAGTAGGGGAGGAGACCCTACGCAGGTATATGGTAGCTCTGGACAAACAACTGAAAGAGATTGAAAAATGTGTGGCTGGAGCTCAAAACAGGGAATTGGATGGACCAGTACATGCTGTACAACCTGGGGATTATGTATATGTTAAGTCTTTTGCAGAAAAGACCCTGGAACCACAGTGGGAAGGGCCATTCCAAGTGCTCCTTACTACCTTCACTGCAATCAAGATCAAGGAACAGAAAGCCTGGATTCATCATTCCAGAGTGAAGAAAGCCCCTGAAGGAGTGTGGAAGGCTGCACCAGGCGACAGTGAACTGAAGCTGAAACTTACTCGGAACAGTGAATAAATGGACTGATAATAGTTATAAATATGTTAGAAAAAGTTGTAAGTGTTGTAGTTATTGTAATCATAGCAAAAGCCAGCGCAGTACCACGCAGGTATAATGTAACTGGGATATACCGGTGCCAGGGAACAGCCAATGACCCCCATTCTCGCAGAGCCTTGAACTTGCTATTACAAGTCACGAATGCAAAACTATGGGAAGGGAGAAACGTTTGGGGATGCAGCTATGCATTTGTGCAGGATGGATTTCATGAAGCCTACTATCCTCCCTTGAAGCTCATCCGGATTAATTCTAAATGTTGTGACAAATGCTTGATTCAGTGTCCTGAGTTTAGGCTCAAAATAGAAGGGTGTGCAATCAAAGGGTATGATCTTGATTTTAACATTACTCAAGTGTGCACTGAGTATCATGAGGATAAAGTTAAGACTACACCAAGGGTGCCAAAGAGGGTTATACCCACTAAGAAGCCAGTTATCCCAGAACTAGAAGAGAAACCCATTGTCCCTGTAATTACCAAAATTGGGCCTTACGCCATTAAGAAAACAGGAATACAAAGGCTATTGGTTAACCCAGAATGGTCTTTGAAGCGAGTAGAAATGGGAATGCAAGTAAATGCCTCTGACATTCGGCCAGAGTGTGCCCCATTTCTCAGAAATCCCTTTATGGATTGGACTACTTGGCTCCAAAAACGTATGCCCTCCAACCTTAGGAGAAAGAGAGATTTTACTGGGTTACTTGGGACAGGGTTGGGAGTGCTAAACACAATAGATTCAGAAGTGTTAATGAATAAGTTGACTACTGTAGGGAGTGATTTAGTTAAATTACAACAGCCGTTACAATCCTCCTTACTAGCTTTAGGTAATAGTCATTGGAAGTTGTCTAAAGTACTACCAGAATGGGAGAGCACAGAAGAACGGGATCATGAGGTGATAATTAATGCACTTGGCACAGCCAGTGAAACCATCTCTTTAGCTCTTGGATGCACTCAAGCACAACTATGGATGCAGTCAGTAGCTGCTGCAGTTATACGGGAAGGTGGAGAAGGAACGTTTCCTGCTGAAATTCGCAAAATTGTTTGGGATAATGCATCTGACATGGAAAAAGAGCTCCAGTCGTGGTGGGTCTTAGTTAACTTTACTTACAACCCCATAACTAGCATAGTAACAGCTTTTGTTTTAACCATACACAATGCATCCATAAGCTTAATTCACCCAATAGTCCCTTTAGGACTAAACCATGAGGGGACCGTATTGTACCCTTCTGGACACAGGATGTGGGCACGAGAGATTGAAGGAAAGTGGCAAACAATTAATCTAGAGCCTTGTTCAATGAAAAAACAATTGGGGTACATCTGTGAAGGGACACTAGAAGGGGATAAAGACACATGTTTAGATACGGACCAGAGCATTTGCCACTTTGAAACGCATTCAGACAATCAGACAACCCTGCTTGTATATGTAGGACAAGGATGTGCTTGTCTCCGAACCGCATGCCCCACCATAATGATAGACAACTTAATGGTGAACGAGACCCAATACAATTTGTGTGTTTGTAATTTTGTTAAGATTGAAGGATGTGATTTTTTCTATCAGGCACCTGTAATATCACATCAATATATAAAGGCCAATCTAGCTACTGTACAAGAAATTGTGCCTGTGCCAATAGGAATGAATTTGACTTTAGTAGCCCAATTATTAGAGCATCATGAATTGAAACAAATTTTGAGAGAAGTTAGAGATGCAGGAAGAAAAACTTTGATCACGATACACCATGACTCAGACACCATTAAGGAGGTCTTTAAGCGGTTTGAAGGACACCTGTCTCATCATTGGTGGGACGTGCTTTTTGGATGGTCACCCACAGCAACTGGCATTTTTAATGCTCTAGTTCATCCCATTGTTGTACTGCTCATTTTAGTTAGTATAAGTCTAATTTTGTCTATTCAATACTTGTTTGGAATTGGAGGATGCTGCGACGGATGGCAGCCTTAGCCTCACTGTCGAAGGCATATGGTTTAGTCTTGAGGGATACTAGACATATGTCTTGGGTAGATGAAGAAGAATCTACATATTGAGTAAAAGAATTTACTCATCTCATAGAAGAAGTGGGGAATGAGACATAGATTTTAAAGAATATAGGATTTTTAAGAAATTAAGATTTTAGTTAGAAATAAGCCTTATAGTTGTCAAAGTTAATTAAGAGCTTTGTAGTTAGCTAAGGAAGACTAGGCTTGAGTTAACTTTTTCTAAATAACTGATTGCTTCTCAACCTTATGTTTGCTTAGGTGTGCTTGAAACAATAAAAAGAGAACCTGATAAATAGGTTTAGGGACACAGGACAATTACAGAGACTCCCCAATCCTGAAACTTATTGAAAGTCACTGTACCTAAGGAAATGGGAATTCTACCAACAATCATTTGTCACCATTTGCATTGAAAAGGTAGAAAGTTCAGAGCGATGAAGAGTCATTTTACTTCCTCACTTTAAACCCACTCCTCTTAAATGAGACCACCGACCCATTTCAAAGGACAAACTACGCATGCTTAATTGGTTTTTTGCTAATTACCATACAAAGCAGAGAATAAGATGTACCAAGGTGATGAATATGTATTTGTAATTTAGATATTCAACAGTTTTGTAAATAAAATAGCTTTGTGATTTTCTGTAAGGTGCGGTATGCCTTTGGGGAACTATCCCACATGCTGCCCAGCGCTGCAATAAACATACACTTTCTAACTTCAAACTGTTAGAGAGTTTTTGTCCGTCTCAGTTGGATATCGGTATTAGATCGATATTCCTATTTTTAATAAATCACAAAGGACTGTTTTAGCACTGGAGGCCTGAGGAGCTTAACAGCTCAACAAACTGGGAGTAGCACAGAAGATACCCAAAAGATAAGGACCAGCAAGGAACATCAACTCCACACATCACCCCTGGCCTGGCCAGATATACCTGGTCCAGAAAAGAGAACCAAGGAATGAGGACCAAATTGAGGTTGACACAAAGAAATCTGTAACCAATAGGAAACCAAATACTAGCAACAGCACAACTTGGGACCAATGAACATTGAACCAATGAATGTCTATGGGGTTTGACTGTATAAAGTTTGGGGGGAAATCTACTAAAAATCACATGTGATGGAATGATTTTTATGCACTAGCCCGGCCATGTGTGGAGGAAATAAATTCTGTTACAAATCGTGGCCAGAACAGCATTCTAGCCATAATAAAATAATGCCTTGATTCTCTAAAAGCAAGAATGTTGTGGGAGAGATTTTGTTTTTCCTGCAGTTTTGTTGATATTCCCAGGTGTTGCAGCAGGCCGAGCACAGAGCCAGCAGTGGGTGGGGCAGGGCACTCCCTCCCCCCTTGCACACTCACACACACGTGCACATGTGAAAGCACACACAGACACTGAGGGGCACACACTTGTGCACAAAAAACAGGAAAATCCCTTTTTACCAGTGTCCTGTTGTCTGCAAAACTGCAGGAGAAACAAAAACTGTCCAACAACATCTTTTTAGTTCTAGAGAATCAAAGTATTACTTTATTATGGCCAGGAAGCTGTTCTGGCCAGGACGTGCAACAAGAGTCTTGTCAGCCACACATTGCCTGGCTTGTGCAGAGAAAATCATTCCATCACACCTGATGTTTACTGGATTTTTCCCATACTTATACAGTCAAAACCAGGAGAAATTAATTGGTTCTATGTTTACCGGTCCCAAGGTACTGAGCTTTTAGTATTTGGTTTCCTATTGGTTTCCTATTGGTTATTGATCCCTTTGCCTTCCATGTTAATTAGGTTCTCATTCTTCCTTCTTTTATCTCTCTTTTCCCAGCCCAGGACTCTCTTCTGTATCTTCTGTGCTACTCCCAGTTTGTTGAGATGTTAGGTTCATCAGGCCTCGAGTGGTGAAACAGTCCTTTGAACAGAAACTTCAGTTCTTCAGTGAGAAACTTCTTTTCTTCAGTCAGAGAAGTGCCCACAAAAAAAGCACCTCAGGCTGTACTACTCTGTGAAAACTGATGTTATTCTTGCATAGAGAGTAAAAATGGAATGAAGTGATGTTTGCTGAAATGATTTTCCCTTTGAGAAATCAGAATAGACAAAGGATTGTAGAGTTAATTCTGCACCTTCGGACCCTTTGGTTTGGCTTTTAGAGAAGGAAAATAAAAAAGGATTAAATGTTGTTGTTCAATGTGTAGCATGGGACATGTCAACTCTAAGCCTTTAGATTGTCAAGAGAAAGAAGGTTTAAATTGAGCTGCAAGTCCAGTGCATCCAGGACTAAGAAGGGCAGCTGCACCCACAGATAAGAAAGCAATAAATGTAAGAGAAACTTCAGGTGGAAGGTAAAAGTTGCATATTGCAAAAAGGATGGACATTACAGAAGTGGGAGTTTCCTCAGCTAAAAGCCAGGAGTTCTCTGATCCCTCTCCTGGCAATTGCAGAGGACTTGTGAAGGGGACCAGAGGTTTCCTCCTCAGCAGAGCCTCTGGTAACAGCCACATTGGGAAATGAAAAACAAGAGGTTTTGGTAGACACTGAAGCTGTTATTCGGTATTAAATAGGCAGCAAGGGAAGATAAGTGATGACTCCATCACACTTGCCAGTGCCAGTGGTGTCACTGGGACTCGTGAAACACTCCCCTTTTTCAAGCCAATTAAAGTCAAACTGAGAAAATTATGGACAGTCCATCAATTTTTGTGCCTAACTCTCCAAAAAACATTATTAGGAGGAAACTCACTGGAAAAACTGGGTGCAGAGATCAAGTTTCAGGAAGGGGACATTGAAATTAAAATGCTTAAGAGCAATTGATAAAATTGCAGTTAACCCAGACACACTCTTAAACCATGCTAAAAAAAAAATTTTGAATGTTTCACTGTTATAGATTCCAAGGACTCATTTCTCTGCAAACCTTTAAGCTGTGACAGCCAGGAACTATTCACTTTAGAGTGGGAAAACCCACAGACATGACTGCCCTGCCACAAGGATTTAAAAAATAGCCCCACAGTCTGCACTGACACAAGGATTAAATAAATATTCCCACAGTTTTTGGGAATCAACTGACAAAGGAATTGGAAGAGCTGAAGTCCTTTAATCCACAAGGGGCTCTGTTACAATATATTGTATTCAGTCCTGCTAGGCACTGCAACCAAAGAACAGGACTGAGACCTGTTGAACTGTGAAACTTTTTAAGATTCAATAGTTACAGGCTATTGAGGGAGAAGACACAAGTGATGAAAATTACTCTGATCTTCCTGAGATTTGAAATTCTCTGATGCCAAAGGAAAGTCATCATGTGGCATGAACTGTAAGGGAATTGTGTGCCTTTCTCAGAATGGTCGGGGAGTGGATCAGTAACTTGGATTATTGGTCCAACTTCTGTGTGGGCTTTTAAAACTGCCCATAAAGATTTTATTATATGGACTGATGATAGTTGGGCTGCTTTCAAACACTTTAGGAAGACACTGATGGGGGCTCCATCATTGGGCTTGCCAGATCCCACGGGATGTTATGAATTATTCCCTTCTGCCAAGGATGGCCCAGCTGCTTGCGAGCAGTCACGGCTGTGGTGCTGTTGGTTCAGGAAGCTCCCAGATTGACTCTGGGACAAAGCAGGATGGTCTCTGTATCACAGATGGCACCACAGATGGGCTTGGAACAAAAGGGGGCCACTGCCTGCCTACCAAGTGGCACTTTGGATGCTCAAACCCACCCCTGGTGTTAATCCTGCTGTAGAAAGTAGAAAGTACTCCAGGACGTGATTGCCTACAACAATCAAAGAAGTTTATTCCAGCTGACCAGATTTAAAGGACAGCCCGTTAGAGAACCCACACTGGGAACTGCACACGGATGGAAGTAGCTTTGTTTGGAATGGAAAACACTTTTGGGATACTTGGTGGTGACCCTGAGTGAGGTAATCGAATCCAAGGCTCCAGCATCAGATGTTTCAGTGCAGAAGGATGAACTGGTTCCTCTAACGTGGGCATTGGAACTGAGTGAAAGAAAGTGAACATCTGGACAGATTCTTTTTATTAGAAAGCATGCTGGTTGTGTCCGATGAGAGAGATGATCTGAAGACCAGGATACTCTTTGGGACACGTGTTTTATTGGTCGTGGGAAGGCAGCCTGACTGGGGAAGAGTCCATAGGTCTAAAGGGACAGGGATCCAGGAGCAAGCAAGAGGGCAAAAGCGCAGGGGAGCAAGAGAGCAAGAGCAAGAGGCAGAGCTCCTTGTTACATTCCATTTTAACCCTTTCTATCGTGAATATTCTAATGAGCATCAACCAATCACCTCAAGATACAAAACCTACAGAATCTACATACAGCCTATGGAAACTACAACATTACAATACTACTCTACGTACCAAAACCTGTGAAACCCACCTTATCCCTGATACCTGAGAAGGTCCAACCCTTTATTCATCCATTTGTCCTGGCAAGGGTGTCACTGACTCACCCAGCCAAGTCTTTTCAGCTAACATAGCCACCTTCTTCCTGCCCAGCAACTTAGAGTTCAAATTTTGCCTTCAATTCTATTCCTCTTGTAGGTTTCATACTCTTAGAATCTTTTACTAATAAATCATCTCTGCAGGGCCTAGCTACTTCATCCTCTCCAACACTTTTGGTGTAGTGCATGCCCTGGAGAGAGAGTGGATTGTTATCAGCACAAGGTACATCGACCAAAGGTGGGACACAAATATCACATTGATTGGAAGCAGCACAAAAGCCAGCTGAGGTTGCAGTTGTGTACTATAGAACACACCAGACTGATGCTGAAATTGGCTGGAGAGAAACTTTCTAACACAGTTTTGAGTATTAGAAAGCAGCCATTCTTTATTGCAGTGCTGGTCATTTGGGGAATACTCCCTCTGATCAAGTCTGATGAGTGTTGGATGAGCAGAGCTTTTATCAGACACACTGACTGCATATTCATTAGCTCTCCCCACTTACTTGACTTTATTCTGCATAGTCACACCCCTTACCAGAAGTCCTAATGTGGTTCTTTGGGGTCTGTCTTCAATGTCCAGTGTCCTTTTTAGGGACATATTTCTCGACCCCTGCTTTTGAGTAAGGACAATATCCCTGTTTTGCATAAATTCTACTTTGTCAGCGTTGCAGAGCTGAGCTGGCATCCTGCTCTCATTTTGCATGACTTCTGTTTGCCTGAGTTACCTCCTTATCTGTTTCTCCAAGGCTGTGCTGTTCTCCTGTCCTTATCTAGTCCCCCCCCTTTCTTGAGATTAAATTCCTTGGGGGAACCAGACTCTTAAGATTTACATTTCCTTTCAGAGTGTAAGGCATCAAAGCAGCTACAACACTTGATCTTGATGCAGGCTAAGGCCATACAGCAATTATTGCAGCAGTGATTATAAACAGATGTTTTACCAAGTCCAGCTGGGTGGGAAATCACAGAGAGCTCTCAAAATATTGTGCCTGCAGGCCCAGACATAGAAATTAATACAGGGTTTGACTTGAGGCCATGGAAAAGTCTTCCAAACTGAGAGACCTGAAGCAAGAATGTGGATTTGAAACTTAAGAAAGAAAAGAACATGTTAAGCTAGGTAGTAGAAGGTTTTTTAAGTTTGAAGTTTAGTAATAGAACTTGTTATAAAGTTAGTAAGAAGTTTTGAGGTGTAGTAATGTAGGATTGTGTGTCGTTAAATGATTGGTCAAGATCCAAACGTGTAAGACAAAAATAATTAATGACGAGTGTTAAAACACTAACAAATTATGGCAGTAGTTTATGGCATAATGAACGTTTCAAAAGCACTGTAGCTAGAGATCTTGTGACCCATCACTTCTGAAGACGCTCTCACCCTCTCATGAGAGAATGAAAAAATAAGAACAATAAATCATTCTTTCAACACATCTCTCAGTGGTCCCATCTCTCAATTATCCCAATACAGCTGGGTGCCCAGGAAGAAAGTTTGTTTCCAGATTTCTTCAAATCCCCAGGAGGTGGCATCTTGACCTGTGTGTTGTTAAATTTGGGGTTGTTCCCAGATTTCCTGGACATCTGTAGACACTCTCCCTCCTTGATCAATGAATACACAGCAACTGGAGTTAATGACAGTGCATGTTCCTCCTTGTGATGCTAAACCAAGGTCTAGTGGCATTTGGTTTTGTAAAACAGCTTGTGACAAGCTCTTGACTTCTCCCCAAGGGGCTTTGGCCCTTGTTTTAATCCTGTTTTAATTCTGGAACACTGTAGCCATGATTTTCCTGTGTCCAGTTTCAAGGCAGTAGAAGTTGTCAGCAGTTCTTGGCAAGGTCCCTTCCACTTTGGCTGCAGTGCAGCATTTCCCCAGCCACTGAAGCAGATCCAATCTCCTGGCTGGAATTCAGGCTCTGGTGTGTTCAGTTACGTCAGTCTGGAGATCCCCACTGCTCGCTGCAAATCCTGGAAGGTTTTACTGAGAGGAATGAGGTAATTGTTCAACTCGACCCCTCCTTTTAACGTGTGTGTTTCCTGGAGTGTGGCACTTGGTGGGGTCGGCCACAGAGCAGCTCACGGGGGCTGATTTCTGCTTTGAAGTAGAGCAGCAGTGTCTTGGTTTGGAAAGACAGGTGTCTGCCAGGGAAAGCTGGAGTTTCCCTTAGAATGGGGAATGTAAACCCCTCACCCCCTGCCAAATTATAATTTTGCAATCAAGGGCTTTCAGGCAAAGATTTGGGAATGGGAATAACAGTTCTTTACTAGGAATATTAACAATACAAATGTAGTAGAAAAGAAAAACCACCCAACCAAATAAACAAACAAACAAACAACAATTTTGGAGAACCCTGACAGAGTCAGAGCTACAACCTGACACCCTGTGGGTCAGGGTGTTGGAAGCAGCCCAAAAGTGAGTCCTCCTGGAGTGGCAGAGGTGGTTCTGGTGAGGTAAAGATGATACCTTAGAAAATGGGTCCAGTGATGGTAAAAGGAGTCCAGTGGTGCTGAGAAGGGTCCAGTGGGTGGGAAGGGTCCAGTGGGTGGGAAGGGGTCCAGTCTTCCTCCCAGAAAATCGGGTGAAGCTCGCAGCTTTCATGTCCCTGGGTCTCAATTTTATCCAGATAGGAATGCCTGGGCCACCCCCACTGCCAGGGAGAATGTGATGCATCTCAACAGGATGATGGAACGTGGATGCACTGCTTTGGGGAGGGTATAGTTTGGGGAGGTGTTAATGGCCCATTATCAGAAGGCATCCAGCCCCCTTCCCCCTTGAGTTACAAGAGATAAAGAAATAAAAACACATCTCCCCAACTGCTTTTAACAAATGAAAATAGAATACACACCCCTGGCTCCACAACCCAAGACAAGCAGGTAAAGCTTGGAGCCACGTCCAGGAGGCTTCCTGACATATTTTACCCAATTGCAATGTGATTGTACAATTCACTCACTCCACTTGGCCACTGGTTCGGGTCCTATAAGGAGTGTGAAGATCCCAAGCTGTTCCCAAGGCTTTCCTAAGCTGTTGTATCCCTTCTGCAACAACGTGGGAATCTCTGTCTGATGATGTTCCCAAAGGTGATGCCTGGAGTTGGAGCTTTCATGTTTTTCAGACTCTGTGCTGCCCAGCTCTGAGCTCACATTCAGGCTCACTCAGCTCTGCACAGAGCAGGGACACAAAACAAATCCTGCTCCTGCTGCACCCCAAGGACACCTGGGACAAGTGTTCAGCCCCCAGAGCACAAACAAGGGAGGCTGGAGGGAGGAACAGAAGGATGGGACCTCACAACCCAAAGCTGGAATTGGACAAATAAACTCCAAAATGGAAATGGACCAAAACTGATCAAAGTGTGAGACCTCGTGACCGTTTGCCCATTTTGTGACCATTTTGTGTCCATTTTGTGACCATATTGGGTCCATTTTGTGACCATATTGGGTCCATTTTGGGTCCATTTCTGTGTCCATTTTGGGTCCACCTTAGGTGCAGCCCTGGCCAGGTTCTTGTCCTGCCCAAGGTGGATCCTTAAAAGGGCTTTTAATAAATCTCTGCTTTTTTCTCTGAGCTCTGTCCAGTCTCTGCTCCAGCTCAGCCTTCTCAAGGCATCAAAGTTACCCCCAATCCTGGTCTTATTTGGTTCAACAGTGCTAAAGTCACTTCCCTAACCTGGTTGGTGTGACAATGGAAGGCTTCTGGCCACTCAGCAAAGGTATCCACCAGAAGCAGGAGGGATTTATATTCTCCTTCTCTGGGCAGTTCAGTAAAATCAATCTGCCAATATACACCCAGAACATTTCCAGATTTTACGGCTCGCAGCATTATTTTGTCAGCCTCGTTGGGGTTGCTTCTTTAACAAACTACCCTTTGTTGGATTTTTGATTGCAATTTTAGACCCAATTATAGACTTTTGCAAATGTTTCCAAAGCTTTTTCAGCACTCCAATGAGTGCCTTTGTGTTTGTGACCCCCTATTTCACACAAGATCAGTTCCAGGACTACTTTCTGCCTGGCTGGGGTAATGTGCAGGTTTGAAAGCAAAACCAGTGACTCCCAGTCAGAGATACAATTTAATAGGAGAAGAGAGGGAAAAAAGGTAAAATAAAATAAATGGAACAATACAACCTGACACCCTGTTGATCAGAGTGTTTGAAGCAGTCAGGAAGTCCTCCTGGAGTAGCAGATGTGGTTCTGCTGGAGCAGAGATGATCCTGAGAAAGAAGGGTCCAGGGATGGTGAGAAGGGTCCAGGGATGGTGAGAAGGGTCCAGGGATGGTGAGAAGGGTTCAGTGATGATGAGAAGGGTCCAGTCTTCCTCCAGGAATCCAGTGGAACCAGATGAGATGTTCTTGTCAAAGCAGTGATTCTGTCTGGTAGCTCTTGTCTCCTCTGGGAGTCCAGTGGATAAAAAGCTGCTCGTGATGTCTCAAACCCTGGATTATATCCAGGTGGGAATGCTTGGCTCCTCCCCCTGGGCAGAGCATCTCACAATGGGATGATTTCATCCTATGAGTCATGCAATGGGTCCTTGATGGCCCATTAACCAGAGATAACTTCTTCCAGGAAGGCATTGTTGGGCTCATTAACAGAAGATAAGGAAAATACTGCCCCACCTTGGCTCCAACAGCTCATGGGGATAGAATACAGACCTTGGGCACAATTTTACATTGTAACCTAGGACAGGTAACTGCCCAGCCTCATGGATCCAGTTTTGTTTCTAACCTTCTGCTGTCCTTATAAGTGCACTGGGCAGGCTCTGGATTTTTCAGGGGGGTCACAGCGATCATGGGGCTCCTCCAGCACTATTCCTGCTTGTGTTGCTCAGTCCCAGCTGCTTTGTCCTTGCATGCCATCCCCTCTGCTCCCACAGGCTCCAGGACATCCGCAGGGACATCATCTTCACTCTGGGGAGAGGGGGGAAGGTGACACTGTTACAAATCACTATGGAGCTGTTGGCTTTTGCTATTCTATTGGCTTTTGCAAATTACTTTGATATAGTACAGTTTCTAATCACCTTTTAACTGCTTTTGATATAATTTGTCAGCCTTTTGTAGTTAATACCCTAATCCCTGTGTAGATTGTATATTTTAGTTCGTTTTATATATTTATATATAAATAGTTTATTAAATACATTTTTAAATATTTTATATTTATATTTAATAATTAATATTTAAATATATTAAATATATTTATTTTAAATATATTACAGTTTAGGCTCTCGCAGAATATTAAAATGGAGACTATGTCCTGTGTATTATAACATTAATTTTGTAGGAGTAATTGTAGTTGGGAAATAATAACTGATGCCTTTATTTCTGTAACTAACTGACAGCGGTGAAACAGCTAATGTTGATTGAAAGTGCTTGTAAAAACAGCTAGAACGTCTGTTTGATAAGATAACATTGAAAATTGTGGGAGTCCAGGGCATTCTTTTGGAAACCCTGGACAAAAAAAAAACCTGTACAGGGGGGTTTAAAACCTGTACAGGGGGGGTCTGGGATTTGTCCAGGGGGGTTGCAGACCCTGGCATGGACCCCAGACAGGCAAGGGCCTTGACTTTAGTCCATTGGAAAAGGTTGCCAACATTAAGAAAGGAATTGCAAGCCTCCAAGGGTGATAAAAAGTAGTATTATATTCACATTTGGGGTTCTAGAATAGGGATGACCAGAGACAAGACAGAGGATTCTGGGCAGTGCTCTGGGGTCTTCTCCTTCTTCTTAAGCTTCATTTTGTGCAGTGATGATGGCACCAAGTAGCTTTAGAGGGATTGGGTTAGAGTAGAAGAAACCTGTTTAGTGTAGAGTGTAGATATTGGTCTGTAATTGTAAATAATGTTGAACCAATTATCTGTGTTATAAATGCTCGTTTTGGAGTTGGCTTTTGGCATATAGCAAGCTGATTGCTATATCAAGGTTGTATTGCATGTTCTTTTATTAACAGAATTCGAAAAATGTGATAGATGAATATTCTTAGATTGTAACAAAGTAGAGATGGGATTGTTGGTTTTGGTTTGGGTTTTTTTGTTTGTTTTTTTTGTTTGTTTGGTTTTTGGTTTTTGGTTTTTTTGTAACTCCTCAACTAGATAGAAGACAGGAGGGGCATCTGGAATTCCTGAAGATAAGGAACAACTGAGCCTTTTAAAGAAGACAGATTTACCACCTCCATCCAGACTCTATGGAACCCCATAAATAAACTGTGTACTTAAAGGAGGTCTTGAAACCAAAATGAATATTTGAATCATGTATTAGCTCATTTAAATGTAACACAGAAGTCCTTAAAACAAAGGATCTGAAAAGAGACGGGGTGCTGATCTTGTTGGTATCAGCACCTCAGCCGAAAAGAGCTTTGGGGTTTTTTTTCTCCTTATTACCTATTTTATTTTACTTTTATTAAACTTAAAAATTTTACATAATAAGTGAATTGTGTTTTTCACATCTGTACATAAGATGACGAGCCTTGGTCAGAGGGGGAGTCATCACCTGTTGCTCGTGCTGTCCAGACCTTGGCAGAGCACAGAGAAAAAAGACTGAGATAAGATAAAATAAATAAGAGAAACAACCTTGAAAAAGAACATCTGAAGACTCTGTTGTTTCTGCGGCGGGCTTGGCGCTTTTCAGAGGGCCAGAGGCAACAACCACCCTAATCTTGGGTGAGCAGAGACCCCGAGAGAAAAGAACCAGGCAAATAACACCAAAAGATCAAGGAGGAATCCACCACTTGTGGGAGTCCAGGGCATTCCCTTTGGACACCCTGGCCAAAAGAAGCCTGAACACAAACCTGTACAGGGGGGTTTAAAACCTGTTCAGGGGAATCTGGGTTTTGTACAGGGGGGTTGTAGATCCTGGCATGGACCCCAGAAAGCAAGGGCCTCGACTGTAGTCCATGGGAAAGATTGCCAACACTATGGGAAGAACTGCAAACCCTCAAAGGTAGTGGAAAGCAATAATATTTGCACACTTGGGGTTTTAGAATAGGGATGACCAGAGACAAGATGGAAGATTCTGGGCATTGCCCTATATTAGAAAACACGCTGGTGGTGTCCGATGAGAGAGATGATCTGAAGACCAGGATGCTCCTTGGGACACGTGGTTTATTGGTCGTGGTTTATTGGTCGTGGGAAGGCAGCCTAACTGGGGAAGAGTCCAAAGGTCTGAAGGGACAGGGATCCAGGGGAGCAAGAGCCCGAGTTACCTGTTACATTCCATTTTAACCCTTTCTATCGTGAATATTCTAATGAGCATCAACCAATCACCTCAAGATACAAAACCTACAGAATCTACATACAGCCTATGGGAGCTACAACATTACAATACTACTCTACCAAACATTTAAAATTTAAAACATTTTAATTTAAAATTAATTTGAAAAAGTTTAATTTTTAAATGAATTTTAGATTTTTTTATATGAAATTAATTTTAAAAATTAATTTAAGATTAATTTTAAAAATTTTAATTTTAAATTAATTTTTTAAAAAAAATTAAGTTAAAAATTTTTAAAAGGTTTAGTAAGGGATAATAAAGGATAAACCAAAAGTAACAGCACTGCCTGCACAGATGTAGCCAGATGCACAGTTAACTATAGCAACTCTTCTTAGATACCTTCTCATTGCATTGGTCAAATGCATGTTAGTGAAGATTAAAGTACCAAAAACCTGAAAACCCACCTTTTCCCTGATACCTGAGAAGGTCCAACCCCTTATTCATCCTTTTGTCCTGGCAGGGGTGTCACTGAATCACCCAGCCCAGTCTTTTCAGCTGGTTTAATCACCCTCTTCCTGCCCAGCACCCTACAGTTCAAATCTCGCTTTCAATTCTATTCCTCTTGTGGGTTTCATACTCTTCGAATCTTTTACTAATAAATCATCTCTGCAGGGCCTAGCTACTTCATCCTCTCCAACAGCCCTAGAGTCTTCTCCTTCTTCTTCTTCATCTCCATTTTGTGCAGCGATGATGACATGAAGTAGATTTAGAGGGATTGGGTCAAAGTAGAAGACACCTGTCTAGTGTAAAACGTATGTATTGGTTCACAATTGTAAATAAAGTGCAGGTAATTTTCTGTATATAAGATGACGAGCCGGGGGCAGGCGGGGCAGTTGTCACCTGTTGCCCGTGCTGTTCCAGACCTCGGCAGAGCTCAGAGAAAAGATAAAATAAACAAGGAGAGAAACCTTGAAAAAGAACATCGAAGGCTCCTCGTCGTTTCTGCGAGCGGCTCGGGGCTCTCCAAAGGGCAAAGACCAAATGAATTCTTGGGAAGCAGAGACCCCCAAGAACCACTGACCCTTCTGCCATCAATAACTCTCAAACCAGAGACCTGGGGGCCTGGTGAGGAAATAAAATACAAGACTCTCACAGTCACACCTGCATTGTGGCAGGTGCTGTAAGAAGATGAGGTCAAGGGTCGAACGAAGATAAAGAATTCCCGGAAAATCTAAACTCAAGGAATGTTTGAATGTGTTTAATCTTGACGAATATGCATTTGACCAATGCAATGAGAAGGTATCGAAGAAGAGTTGTTATAGTTAACTGTGCATCTGGCTACATCTGTGCAGGCAGTGCTGTTGTTTTCGGTTTATCCTTTATTATCCCTTATTAAGCTTTTAAATTTTTTTTAACTATTTTTAAAAAAATTAATTTAAAATTTAAATTTTTTAAATTAATTTAAAATTAACTTTTTAAAATTAATTTCACCTTTAAAAATTTAAAACTAATTCTTAAATTAAACATTTTTAAATTAATTATAAATTAATATGTTTAAAATTAATTTCACATTAATGAATTTTAAATTAATTTTAAAATTAAACATTTTAAAATTAATTTAAAGTTTAAAATCTAAAATTTAAAATTTTAAAATTAGTTTAAAATTAGAATTTTTAAATTAATTTCAAATTGAAAAATTTAAAATTAATTTAAAAATTAAATATTTTAGCATTCATTTAAAATTTAAACTTAAAAATTTAAATGTAAAAATCTAAAATTAAAAATTTAAAATTAATTTAAAATTAGACTTTAACGTTCATTTAAAATTAAAAATTAAAAATTTCAAATTAAAAATTTTTAAAAAATTAAAATTCAATTTTTTAAATTAGTTTCAGATTTAAATATTTAAAATTAATTTAAAAATTAAACATTTTAACATTCATTTAAAATTTAAAAATTAAAATTTAAAATTTTAAAATTAATTTAAAATTAAAATTTTTAAAATAAATTTCAAATTTAAAAAATTCAAATTAATTTAAAAATGAAACATTTTCACATTCATTAAAAATTAAAAATTAAAAATTTTAAATTAAAAATTTTAAAATTATTTGAAAATTAATTTTTTAAAAATCATTTTCAAATTTTAAAAATTAAAATTAATTTTTAAATTGAACATTTTACCATTCATTTAAAATTTAAAATTTAAAATTTAAAATTTAATTTAGAATTAAAATGTTTTAAATTAATTTCAAATTTAAAAAGTTAAAATTAATTGAGAAATTAAACATTTTAACATTAATTCGAAATTAAAAATTGAAAATTTAAAACTTTAAATTTTAAAATTAATTTTAACATTAAAACTTCTAAATTAATTTTAAATTTAAAACTTAAAAATTAAACATTTTAACATTCACTTAAAATTAAAAATTAAAATTTAAAATTTTTCAATTAATTTAAAATTAAAATTTTTAATTAATTTGAAATTAATTTTTAATGAATTTCAAAATTTAAAAATTTAAATTAAATGAAAGATTAAACATTTTTAAATTAATTTCAAATTTAAAAATTAACATTAATTTCAAATTAAATATTTTTAAATTAATTTTTTAAATTAATTTTAAATTTCAAAAAATTTAATCAATTTTAAATTAAAACTTTAACAATTCTTTTTAAATTAAAAATTTTTAAAAGAGTCAGCCTCGTTTATCACACCATCCCTTGGGGGGCGCAGCTTCTGCCCACCCTCCCCCCCAGCCCCCCCGGCACGGGGGATGCTCACCGCCAGCGATGCTCCGCAACTCCTGCATCTCCTGCTGCAGCCGCAACCGCAGCAGCTCCCGCAGCAGCTCCCGGCGCCGGCTCCGCGGGGTGACCCCCAAGCGCCGCAGGGAGCTCTCGCTCAGGCGCAGCAGCGCTCGGCCCGTCAGGGCGTGTTCCGCAGCCAGCCCCTCTGGCCCGCCGTGCTCCGCCAGCCAGGAGCCCACCTCGGCCTGCGACCACCGCCCCGCCGGCCGCTGCGGGCCCTCGGGTCCCTGGGAGGGAGGACAGGGTGAGCCAGGTGTCCCTTTGGGGGGCCCCATGGAAGGGACAAGGTCAAGGTGTCACCTCTGTGCCACCGTGACCCGCCCCAGACACAGCCATGGGTCACATCCCTGCAGCGGTGCTGGTGGCTGCACCCTCATCCTCGCCTCGGCTCGTGGGGGTCCCCAAATCCCCCCACCCTCCACCCCTGGGGATCCACAAATAACTTGTAGGAATTCCTCATCCTTCACCCGTGGGGATCCCCCCCATCCCCTGCCTATGTGGGTCCCTTAAATCCCCACCCATGGGGGTCCCCCAACCTCCTCCTGTGGGATTTCACACCCTCCATCCACCTGGATACCCAAACACCCACCCATGGGGGTCTCCCATCCTCCACTTGTGGGTATCCCCACGTCCTTCATTCGTGAGGGTCCCCAAACCTCCACCTGTGGTGGTCTCACATCCCCATCCATGGATGTCCCCCCCCCCCTCCTCCATTACTGGGGTTCCCTGGGACCCCACTGCAGTTTTCGGGGGGCTCCGCAGCCCCTGGCAGCTCTCACCTCAGCCTTGGGGCTCCTTTCCAGGGGTGCTTCAGCCCCAAACTGTGCAGGGAGGTCCATGTAGGGCCGGGGCAGTTCTGGCTCCCTGCAAACGGGGCTCCGTCAGCGGGGAGGGTCCCCCGGACCAGTCCCCCATGTCGCGCTCCTCGATGCCACCCAGCCCGTGCCCATCCCCGGCACAAGGCGCTGCACCCGGGGGTCGCGGGACACTCCGGTGCCACCAGCCCTGGCTCTCCCTGAGCCCGCAGGGGACACCGGCACCGCCCGGCCGGGATCCCTGAACTCCTTTTTCTTCTTCCCCTTTTCCTCTTACCTCGCTCCGGCTCCGTGCCCGACAGCAGGAGAGCCAAAGGAACCTTTGCCCCGGCGCTGCCTGCACGGGCACAACCCCGGGCGTGTCCCGAGCGCTGCCCCACGAACCGGGGACCCACCAGGGACCCCCTTGGGCATCCCGGCACAGGGCTGGGTTCGGGTGGGCTCCATCCACACCGGGAGCTCTGCCGAGGCTCCCCCAGACCTCTCCGAGCACCTTCCGTGCCACAAAAAGGCAATGGACTCACCGGAGCGGCTTCGGCCACAACGGTGCCGATGGCAGCGAGGGTCCCACGGGCGGTGGGGACACAGGAGAGGCACCGGCGGAGCAGGGGAGGAGCGGGATGAGCCTCCGGGATGAGTCACATCCGACGGGCTGCAGCCCTGCCCGGCCCGGCGTGTGCGGACCGGCCCCTGCCTGCAGCTCCCCAAGGGCGCTGCTCTGCCCCCGCAGCCTGGAGGGGGTTAAACCTCCCCAAAAAAAACAAAATCATCTGCCCAGGGCAGGGCTGGAGTGCTCATCCCATATCCACAGCGGCGTGGATGCGGCATTTGAGGAAATGGGTCAGTGGCTGCGCTTGGGGGAGTGGCTGGGCTCAAAAATGATCGCGGTTTTGTTTTCCGCCCTGAACGATTCAGGGATTTTAAAGCAATCCCGGCCCTGGCAGTTTCCCTCTTCCCCTGGAGCAGTGCTGTGGTGCAAGGTTTCCGATGAAGCACAAACAGGACAGCCCGGGTGTTGCACCATCCCTTATCTCAGCCGTGCCCGGGGAGCTGGGCCAGGCAGCAGCTGGTGGGTGGCAGAAACTGCTTCTGTCATAAAAAAAAAAAAAGGGCTCAAAGGTATTTGAGAGGTGCTGTAGGAGAAACTCTGTTCCTTGGCAGGTAACAGCAGCCACTCTCAGCATTCACGAAGCCATGAGGAAGAAGTGAAGAAAATAACGAGGGTATTAAACAAAAGAACAACTGTCTTGCCTTCTCCAGTGCTTGGGAGAAAGACAGCCCAGCACATTTGAAGTTTATTTACACCTCAAAGCACCTTCCAGGGTCTAAAGGGGCTCCAGGAGAGCTGCAGAGGAGCTGGGGACAAGGGATGGAGGGACAGGACACAGGGAAGGGCTTTAAGCTGGAAAAGGGGAGATTTAGATGGAATTTTGGGCAGGAATTGTTCCTTAGGAGGATGGGCAGACCCTGGCACAGGGTGCCCAGAGCAGCTGGGGCTGCCCCTGGATCCCTGGCAGAGCCCAAGGCCAGGTTGGACAGGGTTTGGAGCAGCCTGGGACAGTGGGAGGTGTCCCTGCCAGGGCAGGGGGTGGATTAAGTGACCTTTAAAACCCCCTGCCCCTTCACAGCAGCTGTGACTCCAGGATTTCAGAGAGCCACCACCACAGGAACAGTCCCCAAAGCATTTCAGGTGAAGGGAAGGAAAGAAAACAGCCAGACCTGGGTTTTGTCCTGATTTATTGTAGTTCTATCAGCATCATTTCATTCATTTATCAGGTGCCATTTGCTCATTCCCACAGCATTTGTGGACCACCACAGGAACAGTCCCCAAAGCATTTCAGGTGAAGGGAAGGAAAGAAAACAGCCAGACCTGGGTTTTGTCCTGATTTATTGTAGTTCTATCAGCATCATTTCATTCATTTATCAGGTGCCATTTGCTCATTCCCACAGCATTTGTGGACAGCAGGGAGCAAACTGCCCCCTCAGAGCCCAGCTCAGCCCCTGGGACTGAACCTGCTGCCCCAAAGAACTGCCCCTCTCCACAGCATCACCTCCCCTCTCAGCCCACCCACCTCCACTGCTTCACGTTCTCCTGATCTCCAAAACTTCATTCTCCAGACAAAGCTTTGGAATAATTTTTGTTCCCCAGTGGGAGAAATCCTGAAGAGTTACCAGAGGGAGCAGAGAGTTACAAGGAGCCTGTGCAGAGACTCAGAGCCACATTAACTGTTCCTCTCCTGGAAGTGGACTAAGGCATGCTCATTAGATAAAAAATTACTGGCTGAGTAGATAAAAGGGATTGGTAAAGGCCACAAATCCCCTCTCCAAAGAAGGATTGGGGGTGTAGGATTAAATTAGTGCATTGAAATGGCATCGCCAGGCACAGGAGGGAGGGAGGGACCAGGCTCCCCTTACTGGGGGTAAAGCTCCACGATCATGGCGTGTCCCTGGAATAGAGAGAGAGAGAGAAAACATCACAGAAATGGCTCATTAACAGAGATGAGACTAATTATTACAGACACAGAGCCAGGCTCCCAGGGACAGCATCAAGAATATGAGCCACAGGACAGGATCCATGGGCTGTGGCAGCTCTGGGGTGGCAGCAGGGTCAGGGCAGTGCCCGTCCCCTGTGCTGGCACTGCTGGGGCACCTCCAGTGCTGGGGGCAGCTCTGGGACCTTCCTGACAGGAGAGATCTGGAAGGGCTGGGGCATGTCCAGGGCAGGGAATGCAGCTCCTTCCTCCCATTTTCAGTGCTGGCTCCTGAGGAAATCCAGCAGCAGCTGAACGGATCCCAGCGTTCAGCGCTGGCTCCTGGGCCAGCAGGGATGAAATGTTCTCCCAGGGAATCCTCTCAGGCTCAGCCTGGAGAAAAGGAGGCTCAGGGGGGCTTTGCACAACTCCCTGACAAGGAGGGGACAGCCAAACACTCAGCTGTGCTCCCAGTTCCATCCCAGAACTGAGAAGAATTCCACCAGCCACAGGCTCAGCACATGACAAAAACGAGCCCTGTGTGTTTGGCACATCAAACCATGGGATGGTTTGGGTTGAAGGGACCTTAAACCACCTCCCCTGCCATGGGCACCTCCCACTACCCCAGGTTGCTCCAAGTTTTTAGCTTTTATGCATTCTTGATGGTATTTGTGGCTTTATAGACTGTTAAATGCTTAGGTAGAGCTTCCAGTGCTTTTCCAGTTTTCTTTCCTGCACTGAACAAACTCTTACCCACACATCCCAGGGCACAGGGACAGGAGTGAGTGGTGATGTGGGGGCAGCCTGAGGGAAGCTCTGAACACCCAGCACACGGAGCTGGGGTAAAAACCAGCCAGGATTACAGAGTCCCCCAGCAGGATCAGCCCTGCCATCATCCCTGCCCTCTCCCAAGGGAACAGGAGCTCAGCACCATTTATTTACCTGCCCTCCTGCAGCACAGGCAGCCACCAGGCCATACTGTCCCCCCTCCTTCTTCAGCCTGTGGGCAGCAGTGATGACCAGGCGACAGCCAGTGGCCCCAAAAGGATGTCCCAGGGACAAGGAGCCTCCCCAGGTGTTGAACTTCTCCAGGGGAGGAGCTCCAACCTGCAGGGACACAGAGAGACACATCCCATCGTCACCTGGCTGGAAGGAGATCACCTCACCTAATCCAGGTTCAGGATGGCACATCCAGGTGGTTGATGAGATAAAATCACCCCAAAGCAGTTCCTGCTTCACCTGTAGCCCCTCAGGGAAGCCCTGCAGTGTTGGTAACGCCCTTCTCTACAAGGATTGTGGCTCTGGATCTCCACCTCCTGCCGACCACGGGAATAGCATCTCAAAGGAACTTCATTGCCCAAAGAAACGGCATCAATTGGGGTTTGCTAAACCCGAGCTCAAGGAGCATCACTGCTCCTTCACAGGAGAGAGTCAGAAGTCAGCTGTGCAGCACCAGCACTGGCAGCTGCCAGGAGGGAGCCCAGTAACCCCAAAGTTTAACTGAACTGGAGAGAAAAGTGGCTCCAGAGGAGTCCCTCTGGCTGGGAGAGCTGGGAGTGCTCACCTGGAGAGGAGAAGGCTCCAGGGAGAGCTCAGAGCCCCTGGCAGGGCCTGAAGGGGCTCCAGGAGAGCTGGAGAGAGGAAAAGGGCCTGGAAGGGGCAGGACAAAGAGGAAAATGTTCTGACTGTGCCTCACCTTCGACTTCCTGCCCATGTAGTTCTGTGCAAACCAATCGGAATCCATGGCTTTCAGGTTAGCCAGGATCTGCCCCTGCAAGGGAGGAGAGGGTGACACTGGTGACAAACCCAAAGCAGCTGGCTGCAGGGAGCCATCCCCAGATTCCCAGCACTTACAGCAAAAGCCTCGTGGAACTCAAACACATCGATGTCACTGAGGCTGAGCCCGGCCTTCTCCAGCACTTTGGGAGTGGCGTAGGTGGGGCTGGAGGAAGGGAAAACACACAAATCTTGCATCCCTGTTTGCTGTCAGCCCCATCCCCCTTCTTCCAGAGTCAAATCCTTCTCTCTGGGCTCGTGGCCCAGCTCTGCCCATCCCCACAATTATTGCTGAGGTGCCCCCAGCAATCCTGGGGTGTTCCTGCCACGACTGCTCTCCCACCTCCTGAAGAGATTCAACATCTCCTGAGGCACTTCCCAAAAAAACCACCCCGTGGTTGGTTGTGGGAGCAGGGGCTGTGGGAGGGGATGCTCTCCACATCTCCACCTACCCCAGGAGCAGCTGGTCCTTGGGATCCTGGGACACGTAGACGAAATCCCTGCGCAGGAAAAGGGCTGTCAGTGCCAGGGAGAGGAGAAGGAAGGGAGAGGAGGAGAAGGAAGAGAGAGAGCAGAGGCCACTGGAGCAGCCCCTCCTACCTCAGGTAGGCCTTTGGTTTGTATCCCATGGCCAGGGCCTTCTCCTCAGACATGATCAGCATTGCTGACGCTCCGTCGGTCTGGAACGGGCAGGGAGAAGGGTGAGGGGGTGAAGGACCAGCACACCCTGCACACAACCAGCCCCAGAGCCCTCCCAAAGAGAGGGCCTGAGCATCACCAGAGCCTCCAGGACACCCCACCACGACAGGGGCCAAAAGACAAGGCTGCTGGATGGAGTGGATGGAGGGCTGGATGATCACTGGTGATGCCAGCACACACACACTGCTGAAGGATTTTTCCCCCCACAGGCACAATTCCCCTTTGGTTTCACCCAGGACAGAGGTGCCTAAAAGCCCTGCTAGACCTGGGACAAGTTGGTTATCCCAAACACTCAGCTGTCCTCCCAGTTCCATCCCAAAACTTGAGAAGAATTCCACCAGCCACAGGCTCAGCACACGACAAAAACGAGCCCCGTGGGTTTGGCACATCAAACCGTGGGATGGTTTGGGTTGGAAGGGACCTTAAACCACATCCAGTTCCACCCCCCTGCACCTCCCACTACCCCAGGTTGCTCCAAGTTTTTAGCTTTTATGTATTCTTGATTTATTTGTGGCTTTGTAGACTGTTAAATGCTTGGGTAGAGCTTCCAGTGCTTTTCCAGTTTTCTTTCCTGCAGTGAACAAACTCTTACCCATGCTTTCCTAAAATATTGTTTAGTCTTGCCTGTTTTACTTCTCCAAGGACTTTTTATTTTGCACCACGTAATCACAGACATGATAAAGGCAGGGTAGGAGGTGGGGAGGAGAGCTGCCAGGGGGGAATTACTTAATCAACTGCTCCTCTAATTGGACAATTATTGGCTGAATATTTTAATTGCCCAATCTTGTATTAAATGGTACAAATCTATTTCAGGATGTGGATTTTTTTGCCATTATTCTGTACCTGAAGGCTTTCAAGGAAAGGTTTGTTCCTATATTGTTATTCTAAAAGTTTGTGTTCTATTTCCAGGCATCACAAGGCCCATCCAGCCTGGCCTTGGGCACTGCCAGGGATCCAGGGGCAGCCACAGCTGCTCTGGGCACCCTGTGCCAGGGCCTGCCCACCCTGCCAGGGAACAATTCCTTCCCAATATCCCATCTAACCCTAAAAGTGGAAAACCATTCCCTGTGTCCTGCCCCTCCAGAGCTCTGGCTGCCCCAGGATCCCTGGAAGTGTCCAAGGCCAGGTTGGACAGGGTTTGGAGAAACCTGGGAGAGGAGAAGGTGTCCCTGCCCATGGCAGGGGGTGGCACAGGATGAGATTTAAGGTCCCTTCCAACCCCAACCATTCCATGAGTCTGTGAGGTTCAGACTAAACCTTCTCCCTTCAGTTGTACAATGTGACCAAACCCATCCTGGGACAGAATCCCTCTGTGAGCCCTTGAAGGACTGACCCTCCTCATGAAGAAGCTACAGAGAAGCAAACAGGTCAGACATCCCCAAAACATCAGGGGTTTTGAGAGGGATTTTAAAATTGAACAATCCAAGGCCCAAATTCACCAGATTACAACGGAGCTCTAAGTTACACCTGGAAAATCTGGGAGCAGTCAGTATGAAAAAGCTGATTCCCAGATGATAGCAGGTGAGGGAGGCAGAGGGTGAGGTGGACAGCTCTCCCCACTCTGGCTGACAGTGCTGGGAACAAGAATTTACCAGGAAGGAGGAGTTGGCTGCTGTGACTGTTCCATAGGGTTTGACAAAGGCTGGCTTCAGTTTTCCCATCTGCTCCATGGAGGACGGCCGGATCCCGTTGTCTTTGGTAACTGTGTCTTTGCCTGGTGAAGGTAAAAAAAAGTACATTTAGACTACAAAAAAAAAAATCAGTAAAAGAACAAGAGTTTCACCATCAGGACTCCAGGGGAGGAAAAAAAAAAAATCAGAAAATTGTGAGGTTCAGGAGAAGCGTGAGGAGGGGAAAAAGGAAAATCTGTTGGTGGCATCAGGATACTTCACATGGCTAAAAAAAGCACTTAAAATTGAAGCTGCCTCACTTTTCCTCAAGAAGACAGCAAAAACAAAGTGATGCCATCTGTTTACTGGAAGGAAAAATCACTACGTGGGAAACCCAGTTGAGAAAAGAATTTAAATTTAGGTTAAAAAACCTAAATGGAGAACTGGGATGAAATCAGTTTACATTTACCTGCTGAGTTTGAGGAATAAAGAGCACTGGGAAAAACCCAAACACATCCATCTGCAGCTATGCTAACTGCTAAGTAAGCCTGTTAAGGTACCAAGTGTATAAAAAAAGAGCACATGGAACTGTGGATCTACAAGGAAAATTTCTCCAGGATATCAATTAAGAGTTTCCAAATGAACAGGTTTTGCAGCAAGGTGTGTCCCCTGGCTCCTGGGGGGTGAGAGGGACAGCTTAAAGCTTCTCCCCAGACTGTTTCACCTCCCAGTGAAGAGCGTGAGGCCTGGTGACCTGGAACCTCCCCACATCCTCTCCCCATCCAGCACCTGAGTTACCAGAGTGGGATTTTGCTGGGTTTGTGTTTTGTTGTTGATATTCTGGGCTATAAAAGTGGTTTCTCTTGCCTGGTGGAAGAGCAGGGGGGGATTCCATGTCCAACTGCCCTGATTTTCCTTGCTCTGTCGCCTCATCAGCACAGATGTGGGGTGGGCAAGGAAAGATTTAGATATGTAAGGATACAGCAGAGGGCAGGGTTAGATGGGATATTGGGAAGGAACTCTTTGTTGTGAGGACGAGGAGGGGCTGGGATGGAATTCCCAGAGAAGCTGAGGCTGCCCCTGGATCCCTGGAAATATCCAAGGCCAGGCTGGATGGGGCTGTGAGCACCCTGGGACAGTGGAAGATGTCAAGGCTGGAACTTTGTGATCTCTCATGTCCCTTCCCACCCAAACCATCAGACACACTCAGAAATCCCCTTTACAAACACAACCCAGCAGTTTTCCTGGTAAAACCCACCCAAAGACCCCCAGAGGAGCTGCCCCCCCCAGCAGTGAGCAGTGCTGGCAGAGGCACAGTGCCACTGTCACCTGGCACTTTGAAGGGCACCACGTCCTGCAGCAGCCCCTCATCCTGGGCTTTCTTGGCCAGCGTGTGGGAGCGCAGGGCGTACTCGTCCTGCTCCAGGCGGGAGACGCCGAAGGCGGCGGCCAGGCGGTCGGCGGAGTGTCCCATGGTCTCGCTGGTGGAGAACTCTGCCACAGCTGGGAGCTGGCAGGGAAAGGCAGCACAGGTGTCTTTTTTTGGGTTATGGAACCAAAAAGGTGGGTTCTGTTTTCATCTAGAGGCTTGAGCGTGTCCAGAGGAGGGCAAGGAGGGGCTTGGAACACAAACCCTGTGAGGAATGACTGAGGGAGCTGGGGTTGTTCAGCCTGGAGAAAAGGAGGCTTAGAGGTGACCTTGTCACTCTCTACAACTCCCTGAAGGGTGGTTGCAGTCAGTTGGGGGTTGGTCTCTTTCTCCAGGCAACAACGGACAGAACAAGAGGACACGGTCTCAAGCTGCATCAAGGGAAGTGTAGGTTGGATATCAGGAAAAAGTTCTTCAAGAAAGAGTGATAAAGTATTGGAATGGCCGGAGGAAGTGGTGGAGTCACCATCCCTGGAGGTGTTTAAAAAAAGACTGGATGTGGCACTCAATGCCATGGTTTAGTTGAGGTGTTAGAGCTGGGTTGGACTTGATGATCTTGAAGGTCTCTTCCAACCTAGAAATTCTGTGATTCTGTCATATGTTGAAAGCAGCTGGGGAGATGTTT
Source organism: Phylloscopus trochilus trochilus (assembly GCA_016584745.2). NCBI lineage: Eukaryota > Metazoa > Chordata > Aves > Passeriformes > Phylloscopidae > Phylloscopus > Phylloscopus trochilus. The sequence goes on from WQNJ02000101.1 coordinate 1,140,612, forward strand.
TTATCTCTTGTAACTCTGGGGAGAGGAGGGCGGGTGCCTTCTGATAATGGGGCAGCTGTTCAAACCAGGTGGGGCAGTGTTTGTTATCTCTGTCACCGCCCATCCTCCCTCCAGGGGGATATCTTCTGCTAATGGGCCATTAAGGCTCATGGGTCATTAAGGATTATCTCCTGCTAATGGGTCATTAGGGCTTATCTTCTGTAAATGGATCATTAAGACTTATCTTCTGTTAATGGGTCATTAAGGATTATCCTCTGTTAATGGGCCATTAAAGCTTATCTTCTGCTAATGGGCCATTAAGGATTATCTCCTGCTAATGGGTCATTCAGGCTCACCAATGACAGGACACATTCCATCATCCCAGTGTGAGATGCTCCACCCAGTGCGAGAGGAGCCAACCGTTCCCACCTGGATAAAAACTGAGACACAGGAACACCAGGGATCTGGTGCCACCGGATTCCCGGAGGGAGACCGGACCCTTCTCACCATCCCTGGACCTTTTTCTCTCAGGATCATCTCTGCCCCAACAGAACCACCTCTGCCACTCCAGGAAGACTCACTGTGGGCTGTTCCCAACACCCTGACCAACAGGGTGTCAGGCTGTAGCTCTGACTCTGTCAGGGTTTCTAGGATTGCTGTTTGTTTGTTTGCTTGTTTGGTTGGGTGTTTGGTTTTTTGTTTGTTTTTTTTTTTACTACATTTGTATTGTTAATATTCCTAGTAAAGAACTGTTATTCCTATTCCCAAATCTTTGCCTGAAAGCCCTTAATTGCAAAATTATAATTTGGTGGGATTGAGGGGTTTCCATTCTCCATTCCAAGGGAAACTCCAGCTTTCCCTGGCAGAGACCTGTCTTTCCAAACCAAGACAACAGGTTAAAGAAAAAACCCTCCTAGGAGCACACAGAGCTGTGTGCTCAGAGGGAGGCCCTTCCCTTCATTAATTCAGAGCTGCATAATTAACACACAGCAACCAGACCACAACAGACTCTGTCAGATGTGTTAGAGAAAGCATCCCTTTTCAAGATTTTGGAAAAAAAAAAAATGAGGTCCAGGCTGCTGCTTGTTGGGATGTAGATACCTCTGAGTACTATTTACAAAGTGCTCAGAAATATAAGGACAGAATTAAAACCTCCAGAGAAACTAAAATCTGTAAATCTACGCAAACATGAAGCAGAAATGTAAGTTTTAGTTTTAAATAAGTAAATTTTAAGTGCCTTAAGCAAATGAAGAGCCTGTATTAGTTAATAACAAAAGCTCTAAAGCTTAAAGTTCAGTAGCAAAGTTAACTAATCCCAAGACATAATGAAAACCTAATGTAGCATTGCTAGCATTCCTAGATAGAACAAACAGAACTGTGTACATAGAACTTGTGTAAGAAATTACTCCAGGGGTTCCAGAACTGTGTTGAGAGCAGCTGCCTGTGCATTGAACAGGGAATCCATGACAAAGGGTGACCAAGCCTTTTGGGTTCAGCTCCAACACCACATCCTGGGACCTCAAAACTCCTTATCAGACACCTCCTCACCCAAAAGCAGAGCCCAGAGGTGATCTTTGGCTTAGTCTTACTTCTTCCAGCAGCACTCAGGAATTCCCTGCATGCACTCAAGTCTGGAATTTTCACGTCTTATGCTTATCTCAGCTCTGCCACACTTCACCTGGGCCTTGCTGCACTCACACTAAAGGGAGTGGCATGGATGCAGTCTCCTTGTGAAGAGCTCAGGGTGGGAAGGAGGGAAGTGCTGCCCCTTTCCATCCTCACCACATTGCAATTCACCCCCTCCAGTGATCCCCAGCACAGAGCAGTGGCTCACTCTGCTCCTGACATGACCCTGTGGATGCTCTTCAGGGGGGCTGAACACATCCAGCCCCTGGCAGGATTCAGCCAGGAACAGGAAGATTTTTAAGATGCATTAATCAAATTCATATACTGAGGATATTCCTGTCTAATACTAAGGGGGTTACTTCTGTTATCTAGTAGAATTCCTCTGACACTGGAATTCTTCTGACACTTCAGAATAACCTTTATATTTATGGGGAAAAAAAAAAAAACACCTTGTTTCTGTCATCTGCAGCAGTTTGTCCAGGAGGTGCAGAAGGAGGTTTTGCACCAAGCTGGGTTTACTGAAGACAAAAAGGTGGGAAGAAAAAGCAGAGTCTCAAATGCTGTGAGATGCATTTATCAATGTTTTAACCCAAAGCAGAGGACAGAGATCAATCACAGTGAATCCTAGGAGCCACCTGACCCATCTTAAATCTGTTGTATTCCTCTGGGGAATGGTTTTTCCCCGCAGAACCCCCTGAAGCCTGTGACCATGGAGTTTGACCCTTCCTATCTTGACCCTATTGTCTCAGGCCCAGCTGTCTCTCCTGAGCAGAGACCAGACAAAGTCCTGTTTCTTCCTTGTTTTCTCTCTCTCTGCCCTGGAACCCTTGGAGAATAAAGCCTTGGACTGATCCCAGGGGATGAGAGCCTCTTTTGGAACCTTTTACCCTGTTTCCCAGAGATATTCCTCCAAAGCCTTCAAGGAAACTGAGCTCCCCACAGGAGCCTGGGAGGCAGGCAGGGATTTATCCCATAAATCCTCTCCATCAAGGCCAAAAAAAATTAACTTGCTCAAACCTTCTAAACCAGTTCCCTGAATACCTAAATGCCCCGAAAACCAAAAAAAAAGAAATACCTCGGGAGCAAAGTAGTCGGGGCGAATTTTGGAAATGAGGGCAAGCTTCTGGCCCAGGGTCTTGGCTCGGTTCAGGGTCAGCATGGTCTTCCTCATCTTCCTGCTGTGGCGGATGGGGACGTCGGACATGAGCTCCACGCCGCCGGCCACCACCACGTCGCACTGCCCGGCCGCGATCATCCCCACGCCTGCAGGGACAGGGGGAGGTGTTGTTTGGGGTTTTGCTGCTCTCTTCTGGTTTTTTTTTTTAAGAAGTTTTTCTAAAGTTCTGGTTTAGCCTTCTGATGCTTTAGATTTCAGCTTTCACACTTTCAGATTCTGTGCTGCCTAAGGATGGAGTTTTGAGCCTCACATTCAGGGTCACTCAGTTTTCTTCACAGAACAAGCAGACAAAACAAATCTTTTCCTGCTGAGGACCAAGGACAACTTTCAGCCCAAAAAGCACAAACAAGGGTGGGCAGGAGGGAGGAACAAGAAGGATGGGACCTCACAACCTGAAGCTGTAATTGGACAATTAAACCCCAATATGCAAATGGATCAAAACTGATAAAAATGTAAAATCTCGTGATCAGCAGCCATTTTGTGTGGCCATTCCTAACCCATCCTGGGTGCAGCCTGGGTCAGGCTCCTGTAATGCCCAGGGTGGGTCCTGGAAAACTTTTAATAAATCTCTACTTAACTCTCCAGCTCTGTCCAGCCTCTGTTTCAGGTCAGCCTTCCTAAAGCATCACTTCTGTGTTCATCTTTTGCAATAAAGTCACACACGATTTTACATCAACAACTTTCTTGTTATTGTAGCCATCTAACCATGTTTACATTCTTCTCATAAGGAGGAGGAGACTGTTGATGGACTGCTGGGTTGCCCAGTGTGGTTGAAGAGGAAGATTTTCTTCCTCCAATCCATGATCACTGCTGGAATTCTGTAAATGTTGAAGTTTGTAAATAAACTGTCTCTTTTCTGCCTTGGACATCTCAGTGTGTGGGTGTCATTTCTTTGTGTCAGGTGTGACAGGAAGGAATGCACCCCTGTCCTAGGGTGACTTTGTGATGCTTGTATCCCCAATCATCTGTTCTGTTTTTATATTCAGTTCTGTACCTTTAAAATGGTTCTGGGAGCAAAGGGAGAGAAAGAAGTCAGCAGAAAACTGCCTGACTCCCACCCATCCTTGTTCCGGTGTTCGTCTGAGGCACGGACAGCAGTGGGACAGAGATCTCCTGTGCTTTTAGTTACTTTTAGCTGGCTGAGGCAGAGAAGTTCCCTGGACTGTTTTTTTACCTTTTTTTCTTGAGACTGTTTCAATCTGCTCTGGACTGAAAAACCCAGAGCAGCAGCAAGGGCTGGCACCTGCAGCCCACCAGGACCTGGAGCTCCGGAGGGAGTGGGGCTGGTGAGAGACTGAGTGAGCTGAGCTACACCCAGGACAAGGACTGCCTCAGTTTGCCATGTCTCTTCAGAGCAGCAAGAAGTTTTACTGGTTCATATTATTCATTCTTTGTGCTTGTGGGCAGCTTGCTTGTGAAATAAGTCGTTTTTTCCACTTTTCTCTGAGGAAGCTTTTTTGCAGACTGGCTGTGGGGAGGGGCCATTTGGGTTTGGAGGAACCCCCTTTGGATGTTTCCTCCCAAATTTGCCCTAAATCAGGACAGTTAGTTTTAGCTAGCTGAGGCAGAGAAGTTCCCTGGACTGTTTTTTACCTTTTTTTCTTGAGACTGTTTCAATCTGCTCTGGACTGAAAAACCCAGAGGAGCAGCGAGGGCTGGCACCTGCAGCCCACCAGGACCTGGAGCTCCGGAGGGAGTGGGGCTGGTGAGAGACTGAGTGAGCTGAGCTACACCCATGGCAAGGACTTTCTCAGTTTGCCATCTCTCTTTGGTTTTATAGTTTCATATTATTTTTTTTTTATGCTTGTGGGCATCTTGTTTGTTAAATAAATCATTTTCTCTGAGGAAGTTTTTTCCCAAACCAGCTGAAGAGAGAAGCTGTTTAAGTGTGCTTTCCTGAGGAACTCCCTTTGGAGGTTTCCTCCCAATTTTACCCTAAACCACGACAACCCCACCAAGCCCAGCAGGAGTTTCCATATAGGGAAAGGTTTAAGACTCACCCCTTGCTGTTCTCATAAGGTAAAGGACCTAGAAACTTTGCTTTCCTATGTCTTGGGATGCAGTATGTAACCAGAAATATTTATTTTCCATCTGTTGAAACAGGTTGGGGAGGTGTTTTGTTGGTTTTTGTTTTTTTTTCTTTATCTTTTGTCTAACCCATTCCTCATAACTCCAGGGGGGAGGGAGTGAGTGCCTTCTGTTCATGGGCAGCTGTTAAACCAGCTGGGGTAATGCTCTTTGTCCCTGCCAGGACCCATCCTCCCTCCAGGGGTATCTGCTGTCCATGGGCAGCTGTTAAACCCCCTGGGCCAGTGCTCTTTGTCCCTGCCAGGACCCATCCTCCCCCCAGGGGTATCTGCTGTCCATGGGCAGCTGTTAAACCCCCTGGGGCAGTGCTCTTTGTCCCTGCCAGGACCCATCCTCCCTCCAGGGGTATCTGCTGTCCATGGGCAGCTGTTAAACCCCCTGGGGCAGTGCTCTTTGGCCCTGCCAGGACCCATCCTCCCCATAGGGGTATCTGCTGTCCATGGGCAGCTGTTAAACCCCCTGGGGCAGTGCTCTTTGTCCCTGCCAGGACCCATCCTCCCTCCAGGGGTATCTGCTGTCCATGGGCAGCTGTTAAACCAGCTGGGGTAATGCTCTTTGTCCCTGCCAGGACCCATCCTCCCTCCAGGGGTATCTGCTGACCATGGGCAGCTGTTAAACCCCCTGGGGCAGTGCTCTTTGTCCCTGCCAGGACCCATCCTCCCTCCAGGGGTATCTGCTGTCCATGGGCCATCCAGGCTCACTGCAGGGCTGATCCAATTCCAGCAGCCCCTGGGGAGATGCCCCACCCAGGAGGAGGAGCCAACTGTTCCTACTGAGATAAAAACTGAGAGTCAGAAACACCATCACCACTGGAGCTTCAGAGGGAAGCCACACCCTTCTCCAGGATCATCTCTGCTCCATCAGAACCACATCTGTCACTGCAGGAGGATTGATTTGGACTGCTCTCAACCCCCTGACCAACAGGGTATCAGGTTGTATTCTGACTCTGTCAGTGTTTTTAGGAATTTTTTGTTTCTTATTTGCTTGGTTTTTCTTCTGTACTATTACATTTGTATTTTTTAATATTCCCAGTAAAGGACTGTTATTCCTATTCCCATATCTGACAGCCTGACAGCCCCCTTAATTGCAAAATTATAATAATTTGGAGGGAGGGGTTTCCATTCTCCATTCCAAGGGAAGCTCTGGCTGTTCCTGGCAGACACCTGCCTTTCCAAACCAAGACATCCTGGCGGTAACTGGCTCAATGCCGAGGCAAAAACACTGAGAGGTCTCTTTAGCTGTTCCTCAGAAATGCAGCTATTCTCTACAGGGCTGTTTGCCAAAAAACCCCACCCAAATCGTTCAACACTTAAGGGAGAGCACCAGGCTTCTCAGCACATTTTTGGGGTGTTGTAGCAGGTGTGTGGGACCTGTCTCTACACTGTGAACAGTTTTGTTCTTTTGTTTTGTGTTATTTTTCTCCTTTTATGAAAACTTTTTTGCTTTTTCATGACACGCCAAATTGTGCCATCTCACTCATTATTTTAAGCCATTTTCTGTGAGGTGCTGGACACCCTCCGAGGTATTGAACCCTCACAGAGCTGATTCCACCTGGCTTTGAGAAATTCAGTAGAGAGGAACTGCCAGGAAGGCTGCCAGAGCAGGGACACTCACCCTGACAGAGCCCTGGCTTCTCCTGCATGCCTCCTCCAGCCCCTGGAGGAGGCTGGAATCTCCAGGGGCTTCTGTCACTTGGCTCCCCACGTGTCCTTGTCACACAGATCAGGCAGGGAAGGACAGTTTGAGCTGCAGCTCCATTGTTCAGCCCTGTTTAGGCTAAGCCAAAGATAAAAGGAGCCTAAAAGGAGCAACTTTCTCACCATGGCTAGTCTTTACCTCCCAAATAAACACGGGCACTGGGGCAGAGATGCTGCTGCAGGCCTACAGCAGACACTCAGTTCATGTTATATTCTGTTGGCTAAAAAACTTGCACAGAATCACTGAGGCTGGGAAAGACCTCCCAGAGCATTGAGTCCAACCTGTGACTGATCTCCATCTTGTCACCAGCCTAGAGCACTGAGTGTCATCTCCAGGAATTCCTTGGACACCTCCAGGGACCATTCCCTGGACAGCCCCTTCCAATACCTGACCACCCTTTCCAGGGAGAGAAATTCCTCCTCATGTCCAGCCTAAACTTCCCCTGGCACAGCTTGAGGCCATTCCCTCTCATCCTGTCCCTGGGAGCAGAGCCCAACAACCCCTGGCTGCCCCCCTCCTGTCAGGGATTTGTGCAGAACCACAAGGTCCCCCTTGAGCTTCCTTTTCCCCAGCCTAAATAACTCCATTTTCCCTTCCATGCCAGCATTTCTTCAGTTGTTTTTTTTTTTTACATTTCACAAGCGGTGCAGGTTGAAAAAGGGCTGTAAAAGGATTCCTAAGCTCCCTCTCAACCTCACAAGCTTGTTCTTCCAGCCCACATACCTGTGGTCATGGCCTGGTTTGAGGAAATGCAGGCCATGGTGACGGTGTGGGCCGGGGTTTTGTCGGAGAACCCTGCTCCCAAGGCAGCCTGCAACAACAAGAGTGGCTGTTAACCCTACAGCTGCTGCTGCCAGGCCAGAGCTGCCCCTGCCCAGCACACCTTGCCAGGTGGAGCTGAAGACAGACATGGAGTTTTCACCCAGTTAATTTTGGCAGCAGCTCTTCCCCTCCCCAGATCCTGGAGCAGGAGCTGAGGCTGCTGCCTCAGTGACTGAGAACAGTCACTGCCCCTCCACGTTTTTTTTAATAGAGACAAACTAATCACACCCCTCACATTTAAAAAAAAAACCAAAAAAACATCAAAAGAGCCTCCAACTACTCGACATTATCTTTGCTTCACCTCAGTGGCAAAGGCAACAAAGGGGTGATTTAGGCCACTCAGCACAAGGCGCTGTGGCTTCCCAGAGAGCAGCAAACTGCAGAGCAGTGACTCATCCGAGCAGCTCAGAGCAGCTCCCAGAGACCTTTCCCTACTTGGGATGTGGCCAAGTGGTTGAAAGTTCAGCAGTTGTTCCCAAGTTAAAATTACCCTGCAGCCCCATCTGACTGGCAGGTGACCAAAGCCAAGCCTCGCGTTCACGAGGCTGAGGCTGCGCAGGTTACATCATGGATTTATCCAGGTGCAGAGCACAGCAAAGGCTCCAGGTTAACAAAGATCAGGCTGCCTTGTCCCATGACTCCAGAGGATCAGCTGCTCTGGGGATAATACAGGAATTGTGTTTTCTGGCTGTTGGAACAAAGGGCAGCAAAGCTGCTCTGCTTCAAATCCGGCGAACGCTGCGTCTGAGCAGCCAACTCAAGGAAATAAATAAACACCACAACAAAGCAAACTCTTCAGAGCACCCTCTGCTCCTCCCCAGGACATTGGGCAAGGCAGTGTTCAAGTCCAGCTGGTATTTAGGAGCTGAGGGATCAGCAATCCTCAACAATTCCCTTGCAGGGAAGAATCAAGCAGAGGACTCACAGCATTGAAATAGGAAAATCTGATAAAAAACGATGCTAAAATAAAATCTGTGGCAGATTTCAACAGGAGGCAGAGAATCACAAAATCATTTTCCTTACGGTCCCAGGAACTTATTTAACACAGATAATACTACACAACTACTTCATACTCTCAAACCATATATAAATAAACAGTAATACTGGGAATTTTTAGCAAGGATTTGTCAGACTCCCAGGGAAACCCTGCACAGAACCCACCTCTCTGGCAACATTGCTCGTTTTCACCTCCTGGATAACTGTGCCATAAACAATGTAATCAACAACATCCCTTGGGACACTGGTCCGGGTCAGCAGGCCCCTAAGGAGAGGATCAAAACAAAGGGAATTTGCATCACATAAAGAACCACCTCTCCAACATCCTCTTCCTGCCAGCTTGGCTGGAGAACAGGGCAACAACAGAGCCACAGCTCCTGTCCCCCCCTTCAGAAGGAATCTCATGTGCATGTGGGAAGTGATTATGGGCTGCAAACAATCCTGGTGATCATTTCACTATAAATCATTAGAGAACTTCATTAAGGCAACTGCTTTACAGCCCTTACACCCCTCCTCCCACGAGATGGCTCACAGAATCATCAAAGCCCAGGATGGTTTGGGTGGGAAGGGACCTCAAAGTCCATCCAGTGTCACCCCCTGCCATGGGCAGGGACACCTTCCACTATCCCAGGGTGCTCCAAACCCCATCCAGCCTGGCCTTGGACACTTCCAGGGATGGGGCAGCCATCTCCAGGCTTCTCCAAGCCTTCTCTCTCCTCCACAGCACTTTGCTCTGCCTCTCAACAAAACAAACCCACTGCTAATGACCCTCAGAACAGAAGGGACAAGAAAGTTAAGAGAATCAGCTCAATATCTTTGTTGCCACTTCATTTTCTCTGTGTTGCCCAGGTTGTTTTTCCCACCAGATGTGAGCACACCTCAGAGCAGCAGCTCTGATCTCTGTGTCTGGGAAACTACAGCTGGGAATCAAATCCACCAAAATTTGTCACCACCACCATCTACTGAGAACTCCAACAACAACACAAACCCCACTGCTTAAGCCACCCACTACTGTGGAGGGAGGCCAGGAAAAATAAAGCACCTGAGCTGTTCAGAGCCAAGCCCAGAGCCTTGCCTCTGCAAGCCTGAAACTTCAGCAGTTTAACAAGGATTCTGAGCCCTTCCAAGTGCTCCGTTTACTTACTGCAGTGCTGCTCTGGCTAAGTCGTGTGGCATCAGATCAGCATACCTGGAATGTGAAGAGGAGAGGCAGAAACTCAGAGGTGTGAGAAATCAGTGCAGAATTCTCAGTACAGAAATCAGGACAGAACTCTCCTGGGAGCACTGAGCAGCAGCAAGAACTGGGGATGGACCAGAAATGCTCCACTGCACTTCTGAGTGAACATTTCGAGGAATTACAGATTGGTTTGGGTTGGAAGAGACACTAAATCTCATCCAGGGACACCTCCCACTGTCCCAGGCTGCTCCCAGCCTCAGTGTCCAGCCTGGTCTTGGGCACTGCCAGGGCTCCAGAGGCAGCCCCAGCTGCTCTGGGCACCCTGTGCCATGGCCTGCCCACCCTGCCAGGGAACAATTCCTGCCCCAAATCCCCTTTTCCACTTTGAAGCCATTCCCTGGGTCCTGTCCCTTATCCCAAATCTCTCTGTAGCTCTCCTGGAGCCTCTTCAGGCCCTGCCAGGGGCTCAGAGCTCTCCCTGGAGCCTTCTCCTCTCCAGGTGAGCACCCCCAGCTCTCCCAACCTGGCTCCAATCACTGCACTAAACCCACAGAAAAGCAGCAGTGATCCCATAAAGAAATCCCTTCTCCATCCCAACAGTCAGGTGTGGTTCCAGTTCAGTTGTGGATTTGGTGGCACATCAATCCAGGAAGAAGAGCCTACAGCAGATTTTTGGCCCCTGTTCTGCCAGTTTTGTGAAACTTGTTGCTTCATCTGCTGTAGATTCTCTACCTGCTTCCTCTAGACACGCTCCAGAAATCCTTACTCTTCCCAGGATTCACACACAGAGACAAAACCTCCTTCAAAACCACGTTTTGGCACCAAAAAAAGCTGGAATAACTGCAGCAGCCCAACTCAGGGCACCTCCTGAGCCTTTAGGCCCAAGAAAAAACTACATTAAAATGAACAAGTGAGGATTTGGGGTTTTTTTCCCAGAAAGAATGGAGTGTTAACCAAGCCAGGGGGTTTTTCCTGTGTTTTTACTCCTCTTTGATACTCACGAGGTGCCAGACAGCAGAAAGGGAATGCGGACACCTTCCACCACCACCACATTCTTCACCCCAGTTTTGCCCAAGCTCTTCTTAGTCTTGGGCTGGGCTGCGAAGAGAGAAGTGATGGTGACAAAAATATCAGTAATTTTAATGCAGTTCCTGCAAAAAACTTCCAGAGAACAAAGCAAATTGTCCTCTTTTGGTGCCTAAGTGAAAGGCAGGGAAGGTAGGACACCTGAGCTGGACTCTTGGAATGGTTTGGGTAGGAAAGCTCATCCAGTGCCACTCCTGCCATGGGCAGGGACACTTTCCACTACTCCAGGGTGCTCCAAGCTCCATCCAGGCAGGTCTGGAACACTTCCAGGGATGGGGCCTGTGCCTCATCACCCTCACAGCCAAGAATTTCTGGGGAATAATGGGAAGAAATCCTCTCTTTAGTGGGAGAGGTTCGAGACAAGGGGATGTCACGATCCAGCATCATTCCAGCCTGAAACTGTCTGGAGATTCCCTCTTCCCAAAGCTCAGGGGATGATGGGGAGCTGCTGTCCAGGCCTGTTCCCAAAATCCCAAAGCATGAGTCACCTGAGCAACCCCCACAGTGATCCCAGAGCATGGATCACCCCAAGCACCCACTCTGGACTGTGACTACAAACTGGGAATGGCTGCTGGGAGTCAGAGGCAGACTGGGAATGGCTGCTGGGAGCCCCAGGCAGACTGGGAATGGCTGCTGGGAGCCCCAGGCAGACTGGGAATGGCTGCTGGGAGCCAGGGCACTCAGAGGATGAGAGGACTCTGCTGCAAACACTGCTTGCCCTGAAGTTTTCCTTGCTTGCAGCTTTTCAGGAACACCTGAACCACTCTGCACTCTGCATAATTTCTGAGATTTAAGTGGAACAAGACTCTGGGAAAAGGAGGCAGCTTCCAAAAGAGCCTTGTCTAGCACAGACCCACTGAGATTCCTGGTGTTTCCCCCTTACCTGCAGCTTGGAACTGCGAGGAGCAGCTGAGCGATCGAGCAACTGGAAAACAAGAAAGGGAAAAAAAAATGCCCCCCCCCCCAAAAAAAAAGGTCAGAAACGGTTCTGGTCTCTGCAAGAAGGGTTAAAAAAATCAAATGATGTCCCTGTGAGACACCTGACCACCTGTGGGGTGTTGGGTGGTTTGTTCTGCTCAGAAACTCGAAACACTTTCTGTCTACTCAAGGCTCCTCCCCGTGTGATGCGGGAAGGGGTCAAACAGGGCAACAATGTAATTAGGGATTAAAAAAAATGAACATTGTCAACCTTTTAAAGGTGAGAAGGGGGCAGATTGAGATCCCAGCCTCCCTTCCAAACCCAAACCAGAAGTTTCTGGCCCAGCAACAAAAGTCAAAAGTACTCACAGGCCCCGGCAGCCCAGGCTGAGGACACGGGGAGGTTCCGCAGGGCAGAGCTGAGCATGGAACTCATTCTGGAATCTGGGGAAAGGGGGTGAAGGAAGGAACCTGGGGTCAGGCCAAGCTGCTCAGCCCAGAGCAACCCCAAGGGAAGCCACCTGCCTGCCTCCCAACAGAGCCAGCAAGGTGAGGGCCAGCCACTCCAAGGGCAGCAGCAGCAGCAGCACAGGGGAATCACCTCCTCACCGCGCAGAATCGGACCAGGAGGAGGCCTGGCTTGTGCCCCCGGGGGTTGGGAATAAATCCCTGCCCAGGGAGCTTCTCAATTCCCTCCCAGGAACTGCTCTCCACCACTTCCCACTGGAAAATTGTCCCGGTGCCCAAGCAGCCTCACTGCCAAGCAGCACCTCCTGACGCAGTGTCCTTGGCACCCCTTTGCCCACCCCTGGTGCCAGCCTGAGGAGCTTGTGCTGGGCAAACACAGCAAGTTCACGTCCTCCACCCCCTAAAAAATCCCTCTGCAGTTTCCCAAAGCTCGTTCCAAAATCCCTCATCTGCAGGTTTTATTGCCCAGGGGCTCAGCACGGCCCCCACAGGTTTTTGGTTGATCCGTGCCAACGTTCGCCTCCCCTCTGTCACATTTTGGGGGTTCAAATCTGAGCATTTCCTCTCCCAAGCGCCAAGTTTTCCCATGGAGAGGCAGAGGAGCACCCACAGTCCCAAACCCAGCTCCCCAAAACTCAGCACAAGCTGCCAGTCGCCCCCTCGGACACCTCCCAGCTGCAGCTCCACACCTGGAATGTGCCCCGCAGCATTCCTCCCTTTCCCAGCCCGCAAACCAGGCTCCTCCTGCCAACAAAAATCCCAAACCCAGACCTTCCCAAGGCATCCCGCTCCTCCTGCACCTGTGCCCACCTCCCTCCCCACACCTGACTGAAGCTTTTCCCTAAATTCTCCCTGCCCAGCTGACTGAAGTTTCTCGCAGGTGTAGCCTCCCTGACTGCACAGCCGTCTCCTCCCGATGTACCCCCGTCCCTGCCCGCCCCCAAAACGCCCCCAAACCCCTCACTTTCGGCAGCCAGTGCTCCCCCGGGCCCCCCCCAAGGGCTCAGCCCTGCCCGCACAAACCACCGGGGCAAAGCTCCTTCCAAGAGCCTGCAGGATTTGCCTGGATTCCACAGCTGAGCTGAGCTCCGTGATCCTCATGGATCCTTATCCAACTCAGGACAATCCACAACTCCACGAACAGCCCCAAACTCCCTCATCCAGCCAGGACCGACTCCCGATCCCTCCCGTCCGATCCCTCGATCCCTTCATCCACCCGGGGACCGACCCCCCCGGGCTCTCCTCACCCTTTCCCAGCGCCCTCCGTCCACTCAGAAGGAACCCTCCGATTCCCCTCACTTTCCCCCGTCCATCCGAAGCGATTCCCCCGACTCCCCTCACTCTCCCTCACTCTGGGACCGACCCCCGCACTCCCTTCATCCTCCTCCCGTCCACTGAGCGCCGACCCCCCGATCCTCTGCTCCCACCTGCACCGAGCCGCCTACCCCTCCCACTCCATTCACCCGGGACCCTCTCACCCTTCCTACACCCCTATCCATGCGAGACAGAGCCCTCGACCCCGCTGTCCGCCCCGTGCCCTCCCGTCCGCCCCGTCCCGCTGCCGCCGCTCACCTCGGCCCTCACCCCGCTCTGCCGCCGCAGCGCCGCCACTCACCAAGGACCCCGCGCCCCCCCCACACCCTCCGGGCTGCCCGCCGCGCGCCTGATCAAAACCGCCCCCTCCTCAGCCTCTCCGCAGCCGCTCCCCGGCCTCTCCCGCAATCCGCGCGGTTTGAAAACACCCGAAACACCGCGGAGAGCGGAGGAGAAGGAGGCAGCGGCGTGGTGGCGGCGGTGAAGCGAGCGGGCAGTGCGGCGGGCGGGCGCGGGTACGGACGGGGCGGCGTGGGCGGGGCGGGGCGCGGTCAGGCCCCCGGCGGCCTCTCCCTCATTCGACCTCGGTGAAGATGGCGGCGGCGGTGCGGGCTATCGGCAGTCTCGGCCGCCTCCCGGCCGCCGCCAGGGCCGGCCCGACGCGGCACACCCCGCCCCGCGGTGAGCGGGGGGGGGACGGCGGGGAGCGGGAGCGGCTGGCTGTGCGGAGGGGAGCACTGAGGAATGGGGGCACTGGGGGCACGCGAGGGGTGACGGACGGAGATAGCGGAGGAGCACTGAGGGGACACTGAGGGGGCAGTGAGGGGTTGGGGGGGCACTGAGGGAGCGAGGAATGGGGTGGGATGGGGCACGCTGAGGAGTTAATTTCTGGGGGGGTCGGTGGGGAGGCAATGAGAGGTGAGAGCGGAGCGGAGCCTGAGGGTGCGGGGGGGAACTCTGAGGGGTCGGGGGGGACCCTGAGGGGTCGGGGAGGACCCTGAGGGTGCGAGGGGGACCCTGAGGGTGCGAGGGGGACCCTGAGGGTGCGAGGGGGACCCTGAGGGTGCGAGGGGCAACGCGGCACTGAGGGGTCGGGGAGGGGGCACTGAGAAGTGGAGAAGCACCGACAGGGCAGTAAATGGGCGAGGTCCGGGGTGGCGTTGAAGGGATGAAGGACGAGGTGTCTCAAAGAGGATTTCTTGGTGCTGGGGCAGGGGTTAAGCGGTGTGAGGGTGGTGTGACCGAGGGGGGCTGTGAGAAATGTCCCCAGGGAAGGGTCTGTGGGGTGGGAGGTGTCCCCACGCGTGTCTGTGCCCCGTGTGAGGGGTTTTGTCCCCGCAGCCTCTGGGGTCGGTCCCTGGCAGGTCCCCCCACCGTGTCCTGAGGTTTCTGGAGGTTGTGTGCCCCCGTGGGGGACATCCTGCTGTGCCAGTCCTGGCACAGGGACACCCCCTGGGAATCTCTGTGCCGTTCTGGGGGGGTCCCTGTGAGCTGGCACTGAGGTGGGGGTGGGGACATCCCCTCGGGTCAGGATGGTCCCTGAGCCACAGGGAGAGAGTGTCCTTGGGCCCTGCCACATGTGCCTGTCCCCAGTGCCCCGAGTGCTTGCTTGGAAAGGAAAAGGTGTCCCCGTGTCCTTGGGTGTCCTGTGGCTGCCCTGCAGGCACGCAGGGCATGGGAAGGGGCATCCCTGTAATCTTACCTGGGGGGGAAGGTGTGCCCAGACCTGTCTCCAGCTGGCTCCATTCTCTCTCAGCTGAGGGAATTGGGGTTGCTCATCCTGGAGAAGAGGAGGAGAATTTAGAGCCCCTGGCAGGGCCTAAAGGGGCTCCAGGAGAGCTGCAGAGGGAATTGGGATAAGGGATGGAGGGACAGGGCACAGGGAATGGCTTCCCAGTGCCCCAGGGCAGGGCTGGCTGGGATTTGGGGCAGGAATTGTTCCCTGGCAGGGTGGGCAGGCCCTGGCACAGGGTGCCCAGAGCAGCTGGGGCTGCCCCTGGAGCCCTGGCAGTGCCCAAGGCCAGGCTGGACACTGGGGCTGGGAGCAGCCTGGGGCAGGGGGAGGTGTCCCTGCCAGGGCAGGGGTGGCATTGGGGGGGATTTGGGGTCCCTGCTATGGCAGGGGTGGGATGGGATGGGCTTTAAGGTCCTTTCCAACCCAAACCATTCTGGGATTCTATGAAGTAATTTGAGGGTGTTTAATCCTTTAATTGATGGTTTTCCCAGCACATCCCAGAGAGAGAGAGAGAGGGATCCTTTCCTTCACTCAGAACAAACTCCTGCAAAGGATCTCCACTCACAGCCTCATTATTTTCTCTCTCTCCAAGTTCTGGAGCCACCCAGGCTGGACACTGGGGCTGGGAGCAGCCTGGAGCAGTGGGAGGTGTCCCTGCCATGGGCAGGGGTGGCACTGGATGGGATTTAGGGTCCCTGCCCATGGCAGGGGTGGCACTGGATGAGCTTTAACATTCCTTCCCACTTAAACCATCCTGGCATTGAGTGATTCTATGATTTTGTGTGAGGGCATCTCCCTTGCCAGCCTGGGCAGGGCTGTGGCTCTGTCCTGCCTGTACACAGAGCTGGCTTGGTGCTTCCTGGCTACCAAGGCAGGGACTCCCCAGGAGCCCTGGGAAGCTCTGAAAACCTCACATTTGAGCACTTTGAAGGGTCCCAGAGCCTGGTGTTGACGTTGAGCCAAAATTCCACCTGTGTTTCATTTAAACCCAAACCTGGGCTCGGTGCTCTGAGAGCTCTTTCCCAACGTGAGCAATTCCACAGCCTTGGAGCAAGTTAGTACGTGACAGGCTGCTGCAATCCCTGATGAGCAGACTTGTGGCAGCTCCAGGGAGTTCTCAGTTTGGAATTCTTGTTCTGACTGGTGAAGCTCTTCACAACAAACAGCCCTGGAGCTGCTCCGAGGACGCCGTCGCCGTTGGTAATTAATTAATTAATGCCCTCGCTCTGCCTTGCAAAGCATTTGGGAAGTGGATGCAAAGCTCTGCAGGGCAGCCCAAAGGCAGGGAGCAGTCAGGAGCCAGGTGAGCTCCAGGGCTGGCTGTACCTGCTGGGCCACATCCCTGTTGCCACCAGGTTCCCAGAGTGGATTGGGAAGCTCAGTCTGCCTGGAGTTTCCCATCTCCACGGGTCACAGCTCCGTGCTCAGCTCGCAGGGACAGCTCAGGTGGCCCTGAGCTTCATCCTGCTGGGGTTTGGGGTGCTCCAAGAACTAGAAAAAAGCTTTTTTCTCTGAGCCATCAGCCATGGAGGCCGTTCCCAGCTCAAGTGGTGTGCCACGTCCGGGTGAGTGGAAGGGTAGGAAGTGCTGGGCAGGGAGGCAGCTGAGGTGCTAAGAGGGAAAAGAGAAAGTGGGAAGGAGCAGGCTGGGCTAGGGGATGGGTGTTGTCCATTCTCTGGTGCATCCTTGGCAGAGTCCTGAGGGCATCTGAAGTGTTGTTGGTGTCCTGGTGTTGGGGAGTCTTTGGAGTGAGTGGAGGAGTGAGGCTGGAACTCTTAAAGCCCCTGATTTTCAAGGTTTTAACTCTGGAATGGATGATGGGACATGGTGGAAGTCTGAAGCTGGGCTGCTGCTTCCTGCAGCGTTTTGGAGGAATTTTCTGGCTCTGGTCTTGGCACATTCCCATTGCAGTGCTGAAGGGATCAACACCTAAACCTGGTGTGCAGGGACCAGGACCAAGGAGCTGCTTTGGCTTCCTGGCAAAAGATGTTTTCCACAAATAATGCTGGACTTAAAATAAAACACTGCCAGGCTACAGAAACCTGTTACCCAGCTGGTACAGGGCTGGCAGCACCTCTCCCAGAAGTATTTATGTTCAAGTGGAGTGAGATTTGTCCAGTCATGCCCTTGATTTTTTTATCTCTTTTCCTACTTCTTCTCCTTCTTTTGTGAGAACAGAAAAGCAGAGTGGATTTGAAGTCTGAAGGTTTTCATTGAAGGAATGTGTTTGGGGACTGATATGGGAAAAAGCCATGTAAAGAGCAGAAAACCTGGAATCCCAGACTGGTTTGGCTGGGAGGGATCTTAAAGCTCATCTTGTTCCACACCCTTGCCATGGGCAGGGACACCTTGCACTGTCCCAGCTTGCTGCAAGGATTGGATGAATGAATCCAGGGAGACATTTCAGCCCTTGCATTCTCTTTAAAGAGGCTTTTATTGCTGCTAAAGTTGCATGGTTTCTGCTGGACAGCATCTCTCACCAGAGGAATTGTTGTCAGCCCCCTCCCCACCTTTGTTTGTGGGAATTGAATGTTGGTGCTTATTTTCAGGAGTACCTGACTTGAGCACACCAAAAGTTTGGGGGAATTATTGTGGGATGGAGCAATCCCATGTGGGTATTCAATATTGCTGGGGAGCTTTGGAGTGGGGACCATTTCACTCTTTGTTTACAAAACGCTGCTGGGGGCACATGACACACACACAGAGGCACCCCAGCCCTGTTTGCTGGACCAGCCTGACGCTGAATTTCCATCCCCACGGCCTCACACTGCATATCCTGGGCTCAGGAATGGGAGCAAAGGTCAGCCCCTAGTGCCAGCACCCCGGACAAGGTGGAAAGGAGGCCAAAGTGCAGCCCTGAGCCCGTGTCACGGGGCTGTGGCAGGGGGGGTGACACCGGTTGGGGAGGCACAGTTTGCAGTTTATTCTCCTGGCGTTGCATTATTCTCCTTTTCTTGCTGCTGGGAATGGGATTGTTTCATTCCTGAAGGTTTTATCAGTGTAGAGCAGAACCCTCCCCTGGCTGATTGCCTGTGTGTGGGCTGGTAGATACATGTGGAAGTAACACTTTTGCTGGAATTCAGCCTGGATCTGAGTTAGGGGATCCTCGGGGTCAAGATCAAGGTTGCTTGAGTGGAGCTGGGGTTCATTCATGTGCTGGGAGATTGTGGGCTCAAACACCATTTATTTCTGAGCAGAAAAAGGAGATTTATGAGTCAGAAACTTGTGGGCAGAACTTGTTAATGTTGTAGTTGGAGTTTCCTGAGGGCTCTGGGAGAAGGCACTTTTGAGTGCTTTGTATGTCATTAGTAGAGGTGGATCCAAGACCTGGAGAGGGACCCAGGACAAAGGGCCTGGAGGGACAGGACAAGGGGGAAAGGGTTCCCATTCCCAGATGGATTTGGGGCAGGAATTATTCCCTGGCAGGGAGTGCCCAGAGCAGCTGGGGCTGCCCCTGGAGCCCTGGCAGTGCCCAAGGCCAGGCTGGACAGGGCTGGGAGCAGCCTGGGACAGTGCAAGGTGTCCCTACCTGTGACAGGGGTGGCACTGGATGGGCTTTAAGGTCCCTTTCTATCCAAACCAGTCTGTGATTCTGAGTATTTTGTTGATAGATGAAGGCAAGAATAAATAAATCTTTTGTGAGCCCTTTGTGCCCCCTGAAATCTATGTGGTCACACTTGGACTGGCCCCATTTGCTGGCACCAGGGTGTGTTTTTACAGAAATACCCTGGACAGTTGTGTTTGCTTTGCAGGGAGTTCACCTTGAAGCTCCCCGAAGTGCAGGAAGGTCCCTGCTTTAGCACGTGAAGAGGTTGGAATGAGGGTGATGAAGGCAAAACTCCCCGTGCCAGCTGCTCCATCCCTTGGCAGCTGGTCAGGGAGAAGGAATTTTTTTATTTTTATTTTTGCTGCTCTGGGTTGGGCACTGCTGGCACTGCAGTGTGGAGTCTGTGCTGGGAAGGTCCCTGCAGTGCTGTGGAACCTGCAGGACTCTGGTGGGGGCACAGGCCAGGCCATCAGGGGAGAGAATTCTTTTTAATTAACACCTGTTAATTCCATTAACATCTTTCCTTTAGGTTATGCCTGCCGTAACATCTCCACCTCCAGTGCCCTTCAAAGTAAGTGTGAAGCTTTTCTGTAAATTTTGCTTTCCTGAAAATCCCTGGAGCAGGAGCTGAGCCCAGCCTTGTGTTTGTTTGCAGACAGAACCCACGTCAGCTGTGATATCAAAGGGGATGTCGCTGTCGTGCGCTTCAACACACCAAATTCCAAGGTACTGAAAATTCCCACTGATAGGCCAAGAACTCTCCTAAACTTGCTTTTTCCAGCCTTACAAAGTTGGGAGCAAAGGAGAAAGCAGGAAAAGAAGATTTGGGGATTTTAATGGGACATCTGGAGATGCCTTTTGGAGTACGTTGTATGTGCTAAGCTCGTTTGTCTCTCTCCCAGGCACAAGGTCTGAAGGAAAATTTTTTTTAAAAAAATTTAAATCTTGCTTTGTTCTTGTATTCAAGTCAGTTAAAAAAAAATGTGTCCATACTTCAGTAATTTGGAATCCATAAATGCTTTTGGTTCTCTCATCATGAATAGAAATAGAAGTTAATTCTCATTTTTTAGGTCAATCCAGCTGCAGTTGTTCAAGTGTCAGGAGGCAGGAGCTCTGTAAATGACAACTGAGGAATACACCGAAAAATGCATTTTGGAGTCTCATAAGCAGTAGTGGATTTCAGTTGTCATCTCACAGGTGGAAATGATCTTTATGAGCAATGATAGAGCTTGCAATAAAAACCTGTTTTTTAAAGCAAAACAGCTGAGCTGCTCTGATATTATACAAGATAGAAAGATTGAACTACTACTGCTATAAAAAAATCTTGTATTAATTATAGCAAACCAGAAAGGGTTTTTTTATACACTCCTTTCCTTTGAGGACCAACAGCAGTCTCAGGTTTGAAATATTCTATTTTATGTGAGGATTTGGTGGTAGCTAAAGAACCCAGGCTGGATTAGTCCTGCTTGTTGCAGCCTTTCAGTAAAGCTGCAGGGATGTTGTCAACCTGGTCTGGGGAAGGTGTCCCTGCTCCTTGCAGGGGGTTGGATGAGATGACCATGAGAGGTCCCTTCCATCCCAAACCATTCTGTGATTATATGGAAAAAAACCCAAACAGTTTACAAGTTCATAAAATCAATGTTTGGGGCCACAAACCCACTGTTGGGAAGATTAAAGAGGAACTTCCTAATTAAAGATGACCTGCTGCAGGGTCAGGCTTTGTGCTAGGACTGATGCCTCAGATTTCAGCTTTCACAGTTTCAGATTCTGTGCTGCCCAAGGATGGAGTTCTGCACCTCATATTAAGTGTCAGTAAGCTCTCTTCACAGAACAAGCAGACAAAACAAATCTTTTCCTGCT
This sequence comes from Phylloscopus trochilus trochilus, assembly GCA_016584745.2. Taxonomy (NCBI): domain Eukaryota; kingdom Metazoa; phylum Chordata; class Aves; order Passeriformes; family Phylloscopidae; genus Phylloscopus; species Phylloscopus trochilus. Next base: position 1,161,103 of record WQNJ02000101.1, read on the forward strand.
GAGCACCAAGGACAACTTTCAACCCAAAAAGCACAAACAAGGGTGGACTGAAGGGAGGAACAAGAAGGATGGGACCTCACAACCTGAAGCTGTCATTGAACAATTAAACCCCAATATGCAAATGGACCAAAACTGATAAAAATGTAAAATCTCCTGATGGGGCAGCCATTTTGTGTGGCCATTCCTAACCCACTCTGGGTGCAGCCTTGGTCAGTCTCCTGTAATCCCCAGGGTGGGTCCTGGGAACCTTTTAATCAATCTCTACTTTATTCTCCAGCTCTGTCCAGCCTCTGTTTCAGGTCAGCCTTCCTAAGGCATCACTTGCAGCAGATGTGAGCTGCAGCTGAGCTGCTGCTGACGCTGCTGCTTTGCCCCCAGGTGAACACCCTGTCCAAGCAGCTGAGCGCAGAGTTCTCCGACGTCATGAACGAGATCTGGGCCAACGAGGCCGTGAGGAGCGCCGTGCTCATCTCCTCCAAACCCGGCTCCTTCATCGCTGGGGCGGATCTCAAGTAAGCACCTGAGCTGGTAGAACTGTCCCTGAAATCCAGCAGCTTGTCCCTGACATCTCCCTGGGGTGAGGCACAGGCTGGGAGGGAAATGCCCATTTCCCATGCTGAGGATTTCAGAGTTGCTGGAATGAAGTGAGGATCTCAGCAAAGAGGGACGTGGTGGGTTCTTGAACCCCTCTTGGCTGTGAGGCTTGGTCACTCCTTCCTGCAGCCAAGGAGACCCATCCTGGTGCTGGGGTGGTGTCTTGGTTTGGACAGACAGGTGTCTGCCAGGGAAAGCTGGAGTTTCTCTTGGAATGGAGAATGGAAACCCCTCACCCCCTCCAAGTTATAATTTTGCAGTTCAGAGCTTTCAGGCAAAGATTTGGGAATAGGAGTAACAGTTCTTTACTGGGAATATTAACAATACAAATGTAGTAGAAAACAAACAAACAAACAAGAAAACATCAATCCTAGAAAAAACCCTGACAGAGTCAGAGCTACAACCTGACACCCTGTTGGTCAGGGTGTTGGAAACAGTCCACAGTGAGTCCTCCTGGAGTGGCAGAGGTGGTTCTGTTGGAGCAGAGGTGATCCTGAGAGAGAAGGGGCCCAGGGATGGTGAGAAGGAGTCCAGGGATGGTGAGAAGGAGTCCAGGGATGGTGAGAAGGGTCCGGTCTCCCTCCGGGAATCCAGTGGAACCAGATCCCTGGTGTTCCTGAGTCTCAGTTTTTATCCAGGTGGGAATGGTTGGCTCCTCCCACTGGGTGGAGCATCTCCCACTGGGATGATGGAATGTGTCCTGTCCTTGGTGAGCCTGAATGGCCCATTAGCAGGAGATAATCCTTAATGACCCATTAGCAGGAGATAATCCTTAAGGGCCCATTAGCAGGAGATATTGGTGGTGACAGAGATAACAAACACTGCCCCACCTGGTTTATCAGCTGCCCCATTATCAGGAGGCATCCACCCCCCTCCCCCCAGAGTTACAAGAGATAAAGAAAAAAACATCTCCCCAGCTGCTTTTAACAGATGAAATAGAATAAATACACATTTTTGGTTCCATAATATCTCCCTGGGGTGAGACACAGGCTGGGAGGGAAATGCCCGTGCTCAGGATTTCAGAGTTGCTGGAATGAAGTGAGGATCTCAGCAAAGAGGGACCATGAACCCCTCCTGGCTGTGACTCTTGGTCACTCCTTCCTGCAGCCAAGGAGACCCATCCTGGCTCTGGGGTGGCCATTGTCCTTCAGCCTGGGGTACAACAGGAGTGGATCATTCACATGCAGGACTCGTTTCAGCTGGGTTGGAGTGCCTGGCAGCCTTCCAGCTTGTCCCCTGATTTGGGCAGGGTTTGGTTCTCTGCCCTGTGCTGAGCAGCCTCCCAGGCTCCCTGGGTAACTTTTCCAGGCTGTGGGATGATCCTGTGGGTGCCCACTGGGACCTGGAATTCTACTGCTGACACTGACAGGACAGAATAGTTGCTTAAAGACATTAAAAGCCAGAAATCTGTAAGCAAAGAAGGTAAATTAAAAATAGACCCTCCAAAACTGTGTTACATTTTTGGCTGGCTTTATCCAGGCACAGAGACTCGCTCCCTGTTCAGGAAGGAAGGAGGTGAGCAGAGCAAAGGCCAGGCTGTGGTTAAGAGGTGTCTCCTGGCCTCAGTACCTCCAGCATCCCAAATTACTCTTGCCTGGCAAAGGCCACGAGCCTCCAGGGGAATAATTGGCACAGGGAGTCTCTAATTAGCAGTGTGGCATCAGAGCACTGGGCATCTGCTCCTCTGAAGAGTGATTCTGGACTCTTTCCTCTCCACCCTTCCTGGCAAGTGCTTTGAGGCTTCCTAAGACCTTTCCTCCTCTCCCAGAGGCTTCCAGAGCCCTGGCACAAGGGATCCCATTCAGTGCCTCAGGCACAGCCCCTGTCAGCATGCAGGGCTTCACCCTGCTGGGTTTAGTCTGCAAAACTTGGGCCTAAACAGCTCCTGCCTGCCTGTGAGATTGTGGGAGAGCAGGGACAAACTCATCAAAACCTCTCATTTTCCTGCTGCTTTGTCGGTGCTTTCCCCATCCTGATCCACCTCTCTCCTCCCTGCAGCATGCTGGAAGCCTGCAAGACTGCTCAGGAAGTGACTCAGCTCTCTCAGGATGGACAGAAGATGCTGGAAAAGATTGAGCACTCTCCAAAGCCTGTGGTTGCTGCCATCAGTGGCAGCTGCCTGGGAGGAGGGCTGGAGGTACTGGGCAATGCTGGGGCTCACAGCAGCACTGGGAGCTGACTCTGCTGGTTCTCTGGCAGGACTGGTTCTGTGAGAGGAATTTGGGAGCTCATTACATCATGGAAATGAGTTTGTGGCAAGTTAATGGCTTGGTTGTGCTTCAGGGCTCTGCCATGTGAGTTCTGCTGCTGCTGTGGAGAGAGAAAATCAAATCTGAACCTGGGTGAGCCAGGCTGATACTTAGATGAGTGTCCAAGGGAAAACCTGGCTGTTTCCAGCAGGCATTGGATCTACATCAATGCTGCTGGCAGAGCTCAGCCTGGGAAGTGCTGCTTTTCAGCTGAAGTGAGCCCTGTATCCCAGCAACTTCCATTCTTTGCAGGGCTGCTGTGAGAGGGGAGAGTGAGTGTGGGGACCCAGCTCCACCCCTTCAGCACCTTGGCTGGGTCTTCTGCCTTGTCATCTCCATCCAGGGCTTTGTAAACTGCAAGGCTCTGCTAATTCCTGGAGCAGAGTTGTTACTGAAACAGTGTCATCTTGGAAGGGAGTCTCTTCAGTTTGTACTGATTCCTCAAGCTTTTTGCACTCATTGTGTTGACTCATCTGGGCTTGGCAATCCAGGGATAAACCAGGAATCGTGGCTGATCCGTAGGTGGGACTGTGCTCTTGGTGTAGTGGATTAATTAAGCCCTTGATGGTCTAGGTGAGGTTTAAAATCAGCTGGGGAGTTTGATGTTCATCTCACACCTATTTGCTGTCGTCCCCCAGAAGAAGCCATTGGGACACAGAGGGAATTTGGGCAGTTGGGTTAAGGAATTGGGGCAGGGTCATGAGGGAGGCTGAGGCAGTGTGTGGGGGAGAGCTGTGTGATGGGTGCCCAGTTCTTCTGTTGTCTTTGACAACAAAGGGAAACCTTGCCTTGTCTCTTCCATTTTAAGGTCGCCATTGCCTGTCACTACAGAGTAGCAACAAAGGACAGGAAAACAGTCTTGGGAACACCTGAAGTGTTGCTGGGTCTCCTGCCCGGAGCAGGGGGCACTCAAAGGCTGCCAAAGATGGTGAGTAAGAGGAAAACTTGACCCCACAGCCCCTCTTGCCTGGCAAGCTCCCACTCTGGAACCCTCTTTGTGCCCTTCTAGGTGGGAGTTCCTGCTGCCTTTGACATGATGCTGACTGGGAGGAACATCCGTGCAGACAGAGCCAAGAAGATGGGGCTGGTTGATCAGCTGGTGGAACCACTAGGTCAGACACGGTGTCCCCTCAGTTCCTTGATGGGCTGCTGCCTGTCAGGGAACCTCCCCCTTCACCAAAACCTGTGGAGAGGTCTTGTCCAGGGATTCCTGTTCCCACCTTACAAGCACAGGGACTTGGAAAAGTGAGGCTGCTGCAGAAGCTGAGTGAACAGGAGAGGTCAGCATGGAGGGCAGGCTTGCTGGCTCTCCTCCTTAAGCTAATTACCCAGATAAGAGCCCACATTGCTCATTTATCATGTCAGAGGACAGACTGCAGCCCCTAATGGGAGGGCAATAGATGACTGATGTCTCTGTTTCTGCAGCCTGCAGATGGTAAATCCCTGACAGGAGCTGGAGCAGGCAGCCCCCGTGGCTTAGGCACTCAGAATTGCCAGCTGGCTGTCAGCTGGGTGGAGAAATTCCCTGCAAACTGCAGGATTCCAAGTGCTGAGCAGGCTGCTGAATCATGTCTTGCTCCCAGAGTTCTTTCATTAGGGTAGCTTTCTTGGAAGGTGACTAAATGAGGAGTTTGAGTCCTAAACCTTCCAGAACCTCCTAAGAGGTGTCATCAGCCCCACTCAGGAGTTGGAATGGAAGCCACTGCTCCAGCTGGCACTGCCATGGAGCTGCAGGGTGCTGAGCATGGTTTCCCCAGGCAGGGCACAGGCAGAACACACACTGGTGGTGCTGAAGAAAATAAAATGAATAAAAAGCTGCTTCTGCCCACCCTGAGCAGTGCCAGGGAAGCCCTGGTGTCTGTGCTGTCCCACAGGCCAGTGCTCAGCTGGATCACAAGGTCATGGAATGGCCTGGGTTGGAAGGGCCCTTAAAGCTCATCCAGTGGACACTTCCCACTGCCCCAGGCTGCTCCCAGCCCCAGTGTCCAGCCTGGGTGGCTCCAGAACTTGGAGAGAGAGAAAATAATGAGGCTGTGAGTGGAGATCCTTTGCAGGAGTTTGTCCTGAGTGAAGAAAAGGATCCCTCTCTCTCTCTCTCTCTGGGATTAAACACCCTCAAATTACTTCATAGAATCCCAGAATGGTTTGGGTTGGAAAGGACCTTAAAGCCCATCCCATCCCAGCCCTGCCATAGCAGGGACCCCAAATCCCCCCCAGTGCCCCCCCTGCCCTGGCAGGGACACCTCCCACTGCCCCAGGCTGCTCCAAACCCTGTCCAGGGCACTGCCAGGGCTCCAGGGGCAGCCCCAGCTGCTCTGGGCACCCTGTGCCAGGGCCTGCCCACCCTGCCAGGGAACAATTCCTGCCCCAAATCCCAGCCAGCCCTGCCCTGGGGCAGTGGGAGCCATTCCCTGGGTCCTGTCCCTCTGTCCCTTGTCCCCAGCCCCTCTGCAGCTCTCCTGGAGCCCCTTCAGGCCCTGCCAGGGGCTCGGAGCTCTCCCTGGATCCTTCTCCTCTCCAGGCTGGACAATCCCAACTCTCTCAGCCTTTCCTCACAGCAGAGCTGCTCCATCCCTCTGATCACCTCAGGGCCTCCTCTGGGCTCTCTGCAGCAGCTCCAGGTCCTTGGAATCCCCAGGGCTGGGGCAGTTCTGCAGGTGGGGTCTCACCTGAGCACAGGGGCACAACCCCCCCTCCCCTGCTGCCCACACTGGGGTGATCAGCCCAGGACACACAGATACCCTTAGCTTATCTTTAGCTGTGTTCACTCCTGTGAAACAGATCCGTGGCTCTCAGGCTGGAGTTAAAATTGCCTGGAGAAGCTTTCCCACTTGATGCTTGCTTTAGAAGTGAATTGTTTGTTAAGCGCCAGCAAATGTGGCTGTTTATACCCACAATTACCCCAAATTGCTGAAAGGAAACTTGAGCTTTCTGAGGAGCTGCTGGCACTCCTGGCTCAGCCCAGAGAAGCACGTAGGAGGAACACAGAAATACAAATTGGATGCAAACATTGGATGTGTTCCTTGTTATCCAAACAGCTCCAGGAGGGCTCCTGTTCACTCTGTGTCTGGGGAAAGCAGCTCTACCTGGGGTGATGCTTTAACTGATGACAGAAAGCTGGGAAGGAGACAGACACCCTCAATCAGGAGACAATTTCAGGGTAGGCAGGCAGTTCTCCTTCAGCAGGGAGCTCTGCAGCATTCCCTGCATCCAATTCTGGATCCAGTTCTGCCATTTCTAAAAAAAAAAAGCAGATGGGAGTGGACAGCTCAGAGCTCTCAGGTTAGGACACAACAAAACGCTGGGAATTTAACTGCAGGTGAAGTAAACTCACACAGCCACTTCCTGGGGATGGTTCTCACAGCTCAGACTTGGAAACAAATAGCAGTTTTCTTCAGCTGGAGTATCAGAATCCAGCACTGAATAATGTATCCAAGCTACTGGAAACGTGAACTCAGGGATTGACATTTTGTAGCACATCAAGTTACAAAGCTGCAGGTCTCAGCCTTGAATGGTGAGAAGAGAATTTGGAAGCTGGTGAAGTCTGATCTCTCAATCCCCAAATGCTCTTGGGTTTCCAGTGAATTCTCTAAAACCCACTGGGCATTGCTGAAATGTAGATCATGCAGCAGCTCTGAGCTATATTTTGTCTGCTGCCTGTTGTTTTGTTTGGCCTGTTTTTCCTTGGACTGGCTCTGACATTCTGCCCTCCTCCAGGGCAGGAGGAAAACTTCCACAGGGAGCATCCCTGAGCTGTCAGGGAGTGTTTGTGCTGCTTTATCTCCTTGCTGAGAGACTCCCTCAGCAGGGAGCAGCTTCTGGGGTCTGCTGGGTGAAAACCCTCAAGTTGTTACACAGAGAGGTGAAACAAAGGGGCCACAGAGATGCTGCGAGGGCTGGAGCTCCTCTGCCATGGAGCCAGGCTGGGAGAGCTGGGAGAAGGATCCAGGGAGAACTCAGAGCCCCTGGCAGGGTCTGAAGGGGCTCCAGGAGACCTGGAGAGAGGCTGGGGACAGAGGGACAGGACACAGGGAATGGCTTTAAAGTGGAAAAGGGGATTTGGGTGGGATTTGGGGCAGGAATTGTTCCCTGGCAGGGTGGGCAGGCCCTGGAGCCCTGGCAGTGCCCAGGGCCAGGCTGGACACTGGAGCTGGGAGCAGCCTGGGGCAGTGGGAGGTGTCCCTGCCAGGCCAGGGGGGGCACTGGGGGGGCTCTGAGCTCCCTTCCCACCCAAACCACTCTGGGATCCCAAGGTGCTGCTGCCTGGGATGGCTCCGGGCTGAGCTTCTGACTCTCAGCAGCCAAATCCTGTGGGATGCAGATCCAGGGAGGGGAAAGGGAAAAACAGAGCCCTGGGGAGAGCTCTGAGCCCCTGGCAGGGCCTGAAGGGGCTCCAGGAGAGCTGCAGAGGGGCTGGGGACAAGGGACAGAGGGACAGGACCCAGGGAATGGCTCCCAGTGCCAGAGGGCAGGGCTGGCTGGGATTTGGGGCAGGAATTGTTCCCTGGCAGGGTGGGCAGGCCCTGGCACAGGGTGCCCAGAGCAGCTGGGGCTGCCCCTGGAGCCCTGGCAGTGCCCTGGATGGGGTTTGGAGCAGCCTGGGACAGTGGGAGGTGTCCCTGCCATGGCAGGGAGGGTGATTTATGACCTTTAACATTCCCTTCCCAACCAACCCATTCTGAGTTTCTGCGAACAAAACCTTACAGCTGAGGACCTCAGCCTTTTATGGAGGAAGAGAATAATGGGAGATGAAACAGGAGGGAGTTTTTGATTTGGGGTTTTACCTGTCTCCTCTGTCGGGGTGTCTGGGGGGTGTTTCTGTAGCTCTGAGGACTCTGGGTGTGTTTGGAGCAGTTTGTATGAAGGTGAATGGCCCTGCCCAGCTGCAGGGTTGTAAAATCTCACCAGAATTTTTCAGCCCAGAGTTGCACATTTAGCTTCAGGCTCTGTTCAGTGGCCCTGTGCAGCTTCAGCAGGCACTGCTCTGTCATTAGTGACTCAGAGTTTGCCTCTGGCAAGCATCTCACAGCTTCCTGATCAGCCCTGTGCTGTGTCCTCCTGTCCTGATGATACAATTGCTGGGAAATGAGGATTCCTGTGCTTGGAAATTGTGCAATCCCTCCCTCAGAGGCTGCTAAAACTGGTTTTGTAGTGGCTTGCTTCATTTTGGGACAGCTTGAAGTTGGGCCAGGGGTTACAGGGTGTTGCAGCAGCTAAAGCAACTGAGAGGTTTCCTGCACTGAGTTCAAAGGTTGGACAAAAATTCAAAAGTGGGTTGGACATTGGCTCCAGTACAGGGATTTCCAGGGATTCAGCACTCCCAAAATGAGAGGAGAGGAGAGGAGAGGAGAGGAGAGGAGAGGAGAGGAGAGGAGAGGAGAGGAGAGGAGAGGAGAGGAGAGGAGAGGAGAGGAGAGGAGAGGAGAGGAGAGGAGAGGAGAGGAGAGGAGAGGAGAGGAGAGGAGAGGAGAGGAGAGGAGAGGAGAGGAGAGGAACACCTCAGTTTCCTTGGGATTCTGGGTGCCTGCAGTTATGTGAAGTACAAAGCTTTGAGGAATATAGGACACAAGTGGCAAAAAAGGTGGTCAGGAGTTGAAGGCACCTCCAGAAAGGTCATGGAACCTCTGTCCTTGGAGATGTCCAGAGGCTGGTAGAAGGTCCCTGAGCAACCTGATCTGATTGCAGAGCTGGATGTTAACTTGGCCCTGCTCCCACAGGGAGCTGGCATCCCAGCATTTCTGCACAACGCCCTCAATCTGAACCCCTTGGGGCCTTCATGTGATCCCTGCTGAGCCTTCCCACTGTCGGTCATAACGGAGAAAAGCCAAACAGGAGCAAGGAGTGGAGCAGGAGCAGTTCAAAGGCCCCATCTCATTGTGTCTGCTCCTGGTTTGCCTGCACCCTCACCCCTCAGGGATAACTTGTGCTGTGCTCTCTGCTCTCCCCCAGGGCCAGGAGTGAAGACCCCCGAAGCGAGAACAATCGAGTACCTGGAGGAGGTGGCCATTGGCTTTGCCAGGGGACTGGCCAACAAGACTGTGTCTGCCAAAAGGTCCAAGGGGCTCATGCAGAGTAAGTCAGCATGGCCAAATCCCAAGGGAGTGAAATCCAGCTTGGCTTCTTCTCCAGGGTGCTCCTGCTTAATTCCATTTCAAAGCCAAATTGTTTCATGCTGGAGTCACCTCTTGAGCGATCTGAGGGCGGGGGGTGGTAGAGAAAACATTGCCCTGCAGATCCAGGCTTTGGCAGAGCTGGATGTGGTGGCTCCTGGGATTGCTGGAAGGGAGCCAGGCTCTAAGGAGTGAGAGGGAGCAGGTACCTCCAGGGGTTGTCCATCTGCAAGGTTTTAGTGGCAAGTTCTGCACCAACTCCAGTGAGAGGGGGTCCATGGGGCTGCTCCATGCTGATCCTCCAGAGCACAGCCCAGAAATGGGCACCTCTCTGTGGGAATTCTGCTTCCCAGGGCTCAGTCTGTCACCAGTTGTGTTAGGAGGGCACTTCAGCCCCTCAAGTGAGACTTGTCCATGGAACAATCCATGGAAACCCTCTGAGCAGCCCCTGCTCCCTGTGCCTGGGTTTCAGCTGCACGTTTCTGGTGCAGATATTCACGTTTGTGTTCCTCTTTACCTCTGCAGTCCATCCTGGCAGGCTGGCTGTGCAGCAGCACTGTGCTGACCCCTGTTCCTGTCCCACCTTGCAGGGCTAACAGACTATGCCATGGCTCTTCCCTTCGTCAGGCAGCAGGTTTACAAGACAGTGGAGAGCAAAGTTCAAAAGCAAACCAAAGGGCTCTACCCTGCTCCTCTGAAGATCATCGAGGTAACCCCACCCCTCCTGCGAGGTGGGAGGAGCTGCAGGGCAGCTGGATCTGTGGGATAACAGGCAGAGGGAAAGGTGATCCTTCCTCTCAGTCAAGCCAACATCCTGATCAGTCACAGAGATCAATCCTGAGGGGTAGAATTCAGAATCACTGCCCAAAATACAATCACCAGTTTGTGGGTCCTGGTACCAGTGAAGGGTAGAGCAGGAATCCCAGCTGAGGGAAGGTTTAGCTGGAATATTTTGTCCATGAGACTGTCAGCTGCAGTTCTCCCAGGTTTTCTATGCAGTCTCTGAAGAGTTCAGGAGACCTGTTTGACACCATAAAAATCGAAATTGCTGTAATTTTCCCAGCACTCGCTACATAATACTTCATTAGCCCCCTCTGTTACACAGAAATCCTGTTACAGACACTCAGTGAGTGAATCCTTGCTGTAAAATGACTTTTCCCTACTGAAGCTGTTGCCAAGACTTCTCTAAAACCCCTACAGGATTTGGAGAGCAGTGACATTACAGGAGCACAGCTCCTAAAACCACAGGGAATGGCTAAAAAATGAACCCGGTGGTAAAATCCTTATTAGAAGGACAGGGTGACCCAGCTCTGCAAAGAACAGCAAGGACAGGACTCAGGGAGTCTGAAATGTGCCTTGAATGTTGGGGAGGGGTCACTGGAGACAACAGGGAATCCTGTTGAAGTGGGTGTTGGCAGCTTGACTGAACTGTGGTGTGTCTTCCCTGCTTTTGGATTAGGTGGTAAAAACTGGTCTGGATCAGGGCAGTGATGCTGGATACCTCATTGAAGCCCAGGTAAGGAGAGGAGATCCTGGCAGGGATCAGGCACTGCTGTGCTCAGGGGATCTGTGTTTAACCACTCAAAGGGTTCCTCACAGCCTGCTGCTTATCCCATTCCACCCCCCTGTCCCAGGCAGGACACCTTCCCCTACCCCAGGCTGCTCCAAACCCCACCCAGCCTGGCCTTGGGCACTTCCAGGGATGGGGAGCTCTCCACACAAACCCCTCACAGGCAGGGCCACTGTGGGTGATTGCTGCTGCTCCTCCTGGATGAGGGAGCAGAGCTGAGGCTGCACATCCTCCTCCAGGAGCTGGCTGCAGATGTTTCATCTCTCTTGAATTTGGCCATGCTGGTCTCACCTCGACACCATCCAGTCCTGCCTGAGCTTTGCTGGGACACAAAGGAGGGTTCAGAACACAGGGAAAACTGGAATAGAGTTTAATTGAGGGTGTAGGACAGACTGTGGTGGTGGGAAGCTCCAGGGCTGGAGCAGGCAAGTGTCCTCCCCAGCAGCTTGTGTGTGATCTGTTTATTCCACACACACACACACACACACACAAAATCTTTTTTTTTCTCAACCATCCTCATCCTTCCATTTCTCTGCCATAATAAACAACCCATCCCTAATTTTTTTTTTCCTCACCAGTCCTGTTTTTGCCACAGTTTTGCTCCAATTAATTATTTCTGGTGCCACCCAGGCAATTCTGGCTGTGCACAGACTTCACAGGTGGGATTACCTGGGCACTGCCAGCTCTGCAAGATCAAATCTCCAGCAGCCCCACATTTCCATCTGATTATCTCTGTGTCTGAGTCATCCCCCGAGGTCGTTGCCCCTTAAATGCTGATGAAATCCATCCATCTCCTGCTTCCCTGATGTGCTTTGCAACTCCTTTTGTCCCCTGCTGGTGCCAAGGCTTGCTCTGAGCTGGAGCTGTCACCTTAGCAGTGCCCTCCTGGCTGTGCCCCATCCCTGCTGCTTGTGCATTCCACCCACGTTCGGTCTGGTGCTGAATAAAAGCCTTGGGATACTCTGTTCCTTACAGCAGAGGATGAATGGGTTTCCCCCCCTCCCTAGAACAGCAGCAGGATGGAGATCTTCCCAGAACCTCTGAAGAATAATAAGTGTCAGTGTTGTGGCTTTTTTTACTGCCTCCCCTCTCTCTCTCTCCTAGGACAGGAGTTTGCAGATTCTCTTCTAAGCTTTGTGGTGAGGGAAGGTACAGCCTGCTCCAAACCACAGTCCCTGCTTTGCTTTGGCAGACTTGGCTCCAACAGCCTTTGTTTTGTGTGTGCTTATGCTTTGTGTTGCTCAGAACTTTGGTGCTGAGTGCTGGGAGGTTATGCAGGTTTTAGGTTTTGTGATCCTCTGAAAATAGGATCGAGGCTGACAGAGAGAACTGCCCTGTTTGTAAGGATTTTTGTCAAAGCTTGAGGACACGGTGCTTCCACCTGGATCTGTGGGGACAGTGCCCCAATTCATGTGGGGTGCATGTGGGCAGGAAGGGTCTCATGGCAGGGAAACCCAGCCCTGTCACTGAGGAACTGGAATCCTCAAATCCCAGAATGGTTTGGGTGGGAAAGGACCCTAAAGCTCATCCCATCCCACCCTGCCCTGGCAGGGACACCTCCCACTGCCCCAGGCTGCTCCAAACCCTGTCCAGCCTGGCCTTGGGCACTGCCAGAGCTCCAGGGGCAGCCCCAGCTGCTCTGGGCACCCTGTGCCAGGGCCTGCCCACCCTGCCAGGGAACAATTCCTGCCCCAAATCCCAGCCAGCCCTGCCCTCTGGCACTGGGAGCCATTCCCTGGCTCCTGTCCCTCTGTCCCTTGTCCCCAGCCCCTCTGCAGCTCTCCTGGAGCCCCTTCAGGCCCTGCCAGGTGCTCAGAGCTCTCGCCAGGGCTCAGTTTTTTCCTTTTACCCCCTGGATCTGCATCCCACAGGATTTGTCTGCTGAGAGTCAGAAGCCCAGCCTGGAGCCATCCCAGGCAGCAGCACCTTGGGATCCCAGGATCCCAGAGTGGTTTGGGTGGGAAGGGAGCTCAGAGCCCCCCCAGTGCCCCCCCTGCCCTGGCAGGGACACCTCCCACTGCCCCAGGCTGCTCCCAGCCCCAGTGTCCAGCCTGGCCTTGGGCACTGCCAGGGCTCCAGGGGCAGCCCCAGCTGCTCTGGGCACCCTGTGCCAGGGCCTGCCCACCCTGCCAGGGAACAATTCCTGCCCCAAATCCCACCCAGCCCTGCCCTGGGGTACTGGGAGCCATTCCCTGTGTCCTGTCCCTCTGTCCCTTGTCCCCAGCCCCTCTGCAGCTCTCCTGGAGCCCCTTCAGGCCCTGCCAGGGCTCAGAGCTCTCCCTGGATCCTTCTCCTCTCCAGGTGAGCACCCCCAGCTCTCCCAGCCTGGCTCCAGAGCAGAGGGGCTCCACCCCTGGGAGCAGCTCTGGGGCCTCCTCTGGGCTCTCTGCAGCAGCTCCAGGTCCTTGTGCTGTTGGGGAGGAGGAGGTGGTGCAGGGTGGGCTGTGCTGAGCCCAGAAGGTGCCTGTCCTCAGATGTGACCTGCTCCCCCAAAGCACCACAATTCCTGTCTCCCCACTTGCCATGTTTTGGGTGTGCTGGAACTGAGACAGCTCTTTAATGCCAAACTCTGCTTCCCTCTTCCCTTTCTTCCAGAGCTTTGGCCAACTTGCAGTGACCAAGGAATCCAAGGCACTGATGGGGCTCTACCACGGGCAGGTGCACTGCAAGAAGAACAAGTTTGGGACACCTCAGAAAGAGGTCAAGTAAGTACCAGTGTGAGATGCCCGAAGGAGCAGTTGGAGGACCTCTGGAAGTCTCCTGGCACTGAGTGGGGGTGGAGAGCTGTGCACCAGAGCAGAGGTTTCCAACCTCCAGAGGAACTTGGAGGCCTCACTCCTGGTGTGGCCTCACTCAGGTGGATGACAGGAGCTCTGTGAGTCTGCCAGCAGCAATGGGGGGTTCAGCCACCCCTGAGTGTGTCCCCTTGGTGCTTCCCTGCAGGACTCTGGCCGTGCTGGGAGCAGGGCTCATGGGAGCTGGGATCGCCCAGGTTTCCGTGGATAAGGGCATCAAGACCATTCTGAAGGACACAGCACAGAAGGGTCTGGACAGAGGCCAGCAGCAGGTCTACAAAGGGTATGTGAGCTCAGGGGGGTTTGTTCTGGTGGCACTGGGCTGCCTTCAGTCACAGTTCTGCTCTGCTGTCAGCATCAGGAGCTCCTGACACTGCTGTTCTGCTGGAAGAGCCACTGGATGTCACAGAAAAGCTTTGGTTTAATGTTGTCCCCTGCAGCGTGCTGGGATATTGTTGTGGGATAGCTCCTTAGGTAGGAAGAGAGCTAAGATTCAGCAGATTCTAGAGCTAAGGAAAGAGTGATTCTGGCTGCCCAAAGGGCCATGTCAGGGAAGGCATTCCAAGATTTTCTTCCTGGGTTTCTTTCCATGTTCTCCTGGCTCTGCAGTAACAGTACTCAGCTGTGCATCAGGAATGTCAGTGCCTGACCCTCAGCTGAGCTGTGGGAGCAGGACTCTCCTGTTTCCACATGGAGGGAGGGTTCAGGACACAGAGCGACTGTCCTGCAGGGTAGGAGATGGAGTTTTGGGTGCCAGCTCTGGAAGGGAGACAGGAGGGATTCCCTTGGTGCACCTCCAGCAGCCTGGCTGGTCCACTCAGGAGCTGTGACAGAGCTGTCCCTCCCTAGGCTGAACAGCAAGGTGAAGAAGAAGAGCCTGACATCGTTTGAGAGGGACTCCATCCTCAGCAACCTGATGGGCCAGCTGGACTACAAGGGCTTTGAGAAGGCAGACATGGTCATCGAGGCCGTGTTCGAGGACATCAACGTCAAGCACAAAGTGCTGAAGGAGGTGGAGGCTGTGAGTATCAGTCCTGAGGGACCCCTTTCTGTTCACTGGGCACATGCCCTGCACAGTTAAGGAGTTGATAGCTGAATGGCAGAATTCTGACATTCCCTGATTTCTGGGAGTGCTCCAAAGAAAGCTTCCAGTTGTCTGAGGTGGATGATGGGATGTCCTGTGGGATCTCCACGCCTTGCAGCCCTGCTGGCCCTGTGCTCTGTCCCAGGGGACACTGGGGGAAAGGAGGGGTTCCCTGCAGTCTCTCCTGTGGCTGCAGAGGCCTGGCAGAAACATGAGAGCTCTGGGGCTGATATTGCAGGCCTGGGGAGAGCTCAGGGCAAGGCAGAGCTGGCTGACTTGAGCTGCTGCTTCCCAATTAGCTTCTAATGAGCAAAAGCCAGTTTGCCTCGTTTGCCAGGGCTCCCTGATCTCCCGGGGCTCTGCACGTCACACTCCAGATCCCACTGTGGATCCTGTGCTGATACAGCCCCTTCCACCCCTCCCAGGTGATCCCTGCTCACTCTGTGCTGTCCCTTGTCCCCTCCAGGTGATCCCTGCTCACTCTGTCCTGTCCCCTGTCCCCTCCAGGTGATCCCTGCTCACTGTGTCCTGTCCCTTTCTCCCCTCCAGGTGATCTCTGCTCACTGTGTCCTGTCCCCTGTCCCCTCCAGGTGATCCCTGCTCACTCTGTGCTGTCCCTTGTCCCCTCCAGGTGATCCCTGCTCACTGTATCTTTGCCAGTAACACCTCTGCCCTCCCCATCAGCCAGATTGCTGCTGCCAGCAAGAGGCCTGAGAAGGTGAGTCCCCACGGCCATGTGCCCTGCACAGAGCTGTCCACAGGGAGGTGACTTTGCTTTTAGAGACCTTCTGCTTCTTCTAGAAAGAGTAGCCAGGCATTGGAAGGGGCTGCCCACGGGAGTCCCCATCCCTGGAGGTGTCCAGGGAATTCCTGGATGTGGCACTCAGTGCTCTGGGCTGGGGGACAAGGGGATCAGGCACAGCTTGGACTCCATGATCTTGCAGGGCTTTTCCAGCCTCAGTCCATGTGAGCAGGAGCACTGATTCCTACAGCCCTGAGGCAGCAGTGGACTGCCCTGCCAAGGGTACCTGTGGTGCCTGTGAGTGTGAGGTGACCTGCTGGAGGTTCCTGTCACCCTGCTGAGCCTCTTCCTCATTTGCTGTGGGACCTCTGGAACATCCAGATTGCCAGCTGAGCCTCATTTGTTCATCCTTGCAAATAACATCCTCTTGCTGCTTAAATTGCCTTTGCAATGGCTCTTCTGGGGAAACTCATAGGAAGTCAGTTAACTAATTAGCACATTTTCTTTAATTAGTTTTGCAGCCTGCAACTCAGCAAGGTGCCTCTGACTTACACAGGGCTTGGTGCCAAGTGTGGCTGCCAGGAGGCATGAAGGTGACACCGTGCTGATGGCATGGTCACATTCAGAGAGTGAGGCACACAGCTGGATAATCTCCACTTTAAACTCTGCTCCCAGGGGAAGGCTGCACTTCCCTCTGTAATGAGTTTCTGGGCAGAAGCCTTCTCATCCTTAAATTCACTTCCTCACCAAAGATTCACACAGGGAACTCCCTGAGTGCTGCTCCAGGCTGAGCCCAGCAGACACAGCAGCTGGGTGGGGCTGCCCTGCCAGCTCAGGTGCCCCTCCAGGTCACACTGTGCCCAGCATTTCCCTGGGGATGAGCTCAGGGATTCCCAAGCAGATTTGGCTGCCAGACTGTGAAGTGGTCCTGTAAAAATTGTACTTTAATCCTCCAAAAGCAGGAGCTCCTGTGGGGAAAACCAAGGAGAGAAGGGAATTGGAGAGCCCTCCTGTCACAAAGGGATGCAGAGTGTGCTCAGGGCCCTGCAGCCCGTGCTGACCTTCCCTCTGCACTCAGCTTGCCCAGCTGATTCCCCTGGGAGCCAGAACCCATCTGAACCCAGCTCTTCCCTCTGCCAGGTGATTGGGATGCACTACTTCTCCCCTGTGGACAAGATGCAGCTGCTGGAAATCATCACCACAGACAAAACCTCCCAGGACACGGCGGCTTCTGCCGTTGCCGTTGGCCTCAAACAGGGCAAAGTGGTCATCGTGGTGAAGGTGAGGGGGACACTGCACACAGCAGGGCCTGGGTAATAAATAAAAGGGTTTGTGCTCTCTGGGGAGGGTGAAACGTGTCTGTGGGCACACTGGCATCACTCTGAGAAGTGAAAAAAGGGAGGTCAGAAAGGGACAAGTGCCCAGATGATCCTCACGTGTCCCTGGGAGCAGCCATGGAAAGGCAGCAGGCACAGGTGCAGGGACAGCACGAGGAGCTGGCACTCCTGCCCCTACAAAGCTTCCAGGGCATCCCAGACAGAGCAGTCTGGGCAGGACTGTCACCACCTCAGCTCCCTGGCAGGCTGCAAGGACAGAGGGTCACTGAGCAGGAGCCCTCTCCTGCCTGGGTTAAATCTCAAGGAAGAGGGGCAGTGACACATGGAAAAGTGGATTTAGATTGGATATTAGGGAGAAATTCTTCCCTGTGAGGGTAGGTTGCCCAGAGGAGCTGTGGCTGCCCTATTGCTGGAATTGTCCAAGGCCAGGTTGGACAGGGCTTGGAGTAACCTGGGACAGAGGAAGGTGTCCCTGTCCTTTTCCTGATCCCTGAGGTTGCCAGCGATGCTGAGCACATCTCTCCTGTAGTGCTGGGAAAAACTGGCTCGTCAGGAAGTGCTCTGGGCATCCCCAAACACCAGTGAGGACACAGTGCTGCTTCTCTGAGCCTCATCTCACCTCAGCTGCCTCCCTGAAGGGCAGTTTGCAGCTCATCTGTTGCTTCCCGACTTTGTGGGGAGCAGCAGAGGTGGAACAACTGGTTCATGCTGGTTTCCCTTGTGTTGAGCACCCTTTCCCTCACCAATCTGTTGGGCTTGGTGAAGCAGCAGCCTGCTCTGGACCTGCAGGCACCAGTTCAAATGAAAACCCTGAGATGGGAACTTGCAGGGAGTAAGTTCATGGAAGCCTGCAAACACTGCTGAGCTCTACAGGGGAAAAAAAAAAAACAAACCCCAAACCTATTGTAGCAGTCAGTGCCATAGTGTAGGAGATGGGGTTTGGGGTGTCTGAACTACAGCCTGGGCAGTGAACCACAGTCCTGCTGCTGCCCAGAGCTCACCTGCCTCCCTGCTTGCACTGCTTCTCCCCAGGATGGGCCTGGATTCTACACCACCAGGTGCCTGGGGCCGATGCTGTCCGAGGTGGTCCGAGTTCTCCAGGTGAGAAAGAGTCACGGCAATCCCTTCTGCTTTGGGTGTGGACAGGAGAGGCTCTAGGTCTCCTGGTTGTCCCCAGCCCGCTCTTGACTCCTGTTTGCAGTCAGTTCACGGGGCTGGACTTTTCTGCCCCACACTGGCTTTGCAGGAGCTCATCCCGAGATCTCATCCCCGATTTCCCCTCCCATCCTGCCAGGAGGGCATCGACCCGAAGAAAGTGGATGCCATCTCCACCGCTTTCGGCTTCCCGGTGGGTGCGGCCACGCTGATTGACGAGGTGGGCGTGGACGTGGCCACACACGTGGCCGAGGACCTGGGCAAGGCTTTCGGCCAGCGCTTCGGAGGGGGCAGCATCGACCTCTTCAAGCTGATGGTGCAGAAAGGTTTCTTAGGTGAGCTGCTGAGGTGTTTTCAGCTAAAGGGTGTCCCCCTCTGCTCTGGGGAAAGCAGCAGCATGTTGGAGAGGAGGAAGCAGGAGGACCCTGCAGAGATAGTTTGCTGGTGAAAGATTCTAAGAGTGAAAAACCTGCAGAAGAGATAGAATTGGAAGTGAAATTTGAAGTGTAGGGTGCTGGGCAGGAAGAGGGTGATTAGGTTAGCTGAAAGACAGGGCTGGGTGATTCAGTGACACCCCTCCCAAGACAAAGGGACGAATAAGGGGTTGGACCTTCTCAGGTATCAGGGAAAAGGTGGTTTTTCAGGTTTTTAGTATGTAGATTAGTATGGTAATATAGTAGTCCCTATAGGCTATATGTAGATTCTGTAGGTTTTGTATCTTGAGGTGATTGGTTGATGCTCATTAGAATATTCACGATAGAAAGGGTTAAAATGGAATGTAACAGGTAACTCGCTCTCTTGCTCCCCTGGATCCCTGTCCCTTTAGACCTTTGGACTCTTCCCTGGTTAGGCTGCCTTCCCACTACCAATAAACCACGACCAATAAACCACGACCAATAAACCACATGTCCCAAAGAGCATCCTGCTCTTCAGATCATCTCTCTCATCGGACACCACCAGCGTGTTTCCAATAGTAGCATCCAGCAGCCCCAGGCAAGGGCAGTGGGAGAGCAGCCCTGGGAATGAGGCAGGAGTCCCTCCCAGTGGTGCTGTTGGTGCTTTGGACCTAGAAGAAGGTGTTGTGGCCTTGGCAGCATCTTGCCAAGGGGTCAGGTGGAGCTTGGTCCCTTCCCTCTGCCCCTGCTGAGGCAGCACATCTGTGCTCTGAGGTGCAGAGTGCTGGGAGGGTCTGCTCCCAGAGCAGGAGCAGCAGTCACAAAACAAGATCCAAGGTGTCAGGAGGGAACAGGACACACGTGGCAGGAGCTGATTTGTCTGCTTTGATCCCCTGCAGGTCGCAAGGCAGGGAAAGGTTTCTATGTGTACCAGGAGGGAGTGAAGAACAGGAGCGTGAATTCGGGCATGGACGAGATCTTGGCAAAGTTCAGGGTACCAGCGAATCCTGACGTGTGAGTACCTGTGTGTGAGGGAAGGCTGGGGGCTGGCTCAGGCCCTGCCCAGCTCCTTGTGCTCTGAGCAGCAGCATGAACTGCATGAGGTGGTCCAAGAACCCCTCTGCTCTGGAGCCAGGCTGGGAGAGTGCTCACCTGGAGAGGAGAAGGCTCCAGGGAGAGCTCCGAGCCCCTGGCAGGGCCTGAAGGGGCTCCAGGAGAGCTGCAGAGGGGCTGGGGACAAGGGACAGAGGGACAGGACACAGGGAATGGCTCCCAGTGCCAGATGGGATGAGATTTTGGACAGGAATTATTCCCTGGCAGGGTGGGCAGGCCATGGCACAGGGTGCCCAGAGCAGCTGGGGCTGCCCCTGGAGCCCTGGCAGTGCCCAAGGCCAGGCTGGACACTGGGGCTGGGAGCAGCCTGGGACAGTGGGAGGTGTCCCTGCCTGTGGGATGTCCCTACCCTCACTGGATGAGCTTTGAGGTTCCTTCCAACCCAAACCATTCTGTGATTCCATGACACTGCTGAACACAGAGGCTGATCAAGCCCTTGCTTTTATCCCAAATCCCCCTGGACACAATCCTGAGTGCCATGCCCCAGGAAACCCTGCCCGAGCACAGAGGTTGGACTAGAGGAGCCCCCCTGGTCCTTTCCAAACTCCACCATTCCACGGTTCTTAGTGCCAGCTTCAGGATACATCACCTGAGCCTTGTGTCCCCCTGGGACACTCCCAGGGAGGCCACTCCTACCCCTGGCCTGGCTCTGGTGTCCCCACCTGTCCCTGGCCAGCCCTGACAGGCCGTGTCCCGCAGCTGCTCCGACGAGGACATCCAGATGCGCCTGGTGACGCGCTTCGTCAACGAGGCGGCCATGTGCCTGCAGGAGGGCATCCTCAGCAACCCCGTGGAGGGGGACATCGGCGCTGTCTTCGGCCTGGGCTTCCCACCCTGCCTGGGAGGTGAGTGCTCTGGCCTGGCCTTTGGGCTCCAAAGCTCCCCTTGGGCTGCAAAGCAGGAGTGGAGGGCAGGTGTGAGCTCTGTTTCCTCAGGCTACATCAGAGAGAGGGTGCAGGTTGGATGTTGGGAATAATTCCCTTATGGAAAAGCCCTGGCACAGCTGTGCTTTTAAATCCCCATGCCTGGAGGGATTTAAAAGCCCTGTGGATGTGGCACTTTGGGGACCTGGGTTGGTCTCAGCACTGCTGGGGAATGTTTGGATTCAATAGTCCCAAAGGGCTCTTTTTCCCCTGAAATAATGGTTCTGATGCTGTCTCTTGCCACTGCTGCTGGAGTTCACCAAGGGCTCTTGGAGCCGAGGTGCTGCTCCTGGCACGTGCCTGGTGCTTTCTCCCTCCTTGGGCCAAATTCAGCCTGAGGGAGCCAGCCCCAAGGGACTTCTTACAAAAGCCTGGAGGGACAGGACAATGAGGAATGGCTTCCTGTGGTTAGACAAGATATTGGGAAGGAATTCTTGGCTGTGAGAATGGGGAGGCCCCTGGATCCCTGGAAGTGTCCAGGCCCAGGTTGAACAGGGCTTGGAGCACCCTGGGACAGTGGAAGGTGTCCCTGCCCATGGCAGGGGTGAGACTGGATGGGCTTTGAGGTCCCTTCCCACCCAAACCATCCACGATTCCGTGATCCTCCATGTCCCAGTTTGTCCCCAGCTCAGGTGAGCAGGGAGCAGAGCGCTGCCTTAGCCTGCACTGGGGGGGTCTCTTGTGGAGAAGGGTCAATGGGACAGAGCTGTCACTTCTGGATGCTGGCACCCTTCCAGGCACCTTGGTGCTTCTCCTTCCCTGTCCCCGCTGTGTCCCTGCTGTGTCCGTATCCCTGCCATGTCCCTACCATGTCCCTGTCCCTGCCATGTCCCTGTCCCTGCCATGTTCCTGTCCCCCTGTCCCTGCCCATGTCCCTGTCCCCATCCCCACCGTGTCCCTGTTACCGCTGTGTCTCTGTCCCTGCCCATGTCCCTGTCCCTGCCGTGTCCGTGTCCCTGTCCCCGCCATGTCCCTGTCCCCACAGGTCCCTGTCCCAACCGTGCCCCCGCCATGTCCCTCTCCCCGCCGTGTCCCTCTCCTCACCGTGTCCCTGTCCTTGCCACGTCCCTGTCCCTGCTGTGTCCCTGTCCCCACAGGTCCCTGTCCCCCTGTCCCCGCCGTGTCCCTGTCCCCCGTCACTGCCGTGTCCCTGCTGTGTCCCTGTCACCGCCCTGTCCTTGTCACCACCCTGTTCCTGTCCCCGCTGTGTCCCTGTCCCCCTGTCCCCGCCGTGTCCATCCCCGCCATGTCCATGTCCCTGTCACCACCATGTCCCTGTCCCCACAGGTCCCTGTCCCAACCGTGTCCCTGCCATGTCCCTGTCCCCGCCGTGTCCCTCTCCTCACCGTGTCCGTGTCCCCGCCATATCCCTGTCCCCGCCGTGTCCCTGTCCCCCTGTCACTGCCATGTCCCTGCCGTGTCCCTGTTCCCGCCGTGTCCGTCCCCACCATGTTCCTGTCCCTGCCACGTCCCTGTCACCGCCATGTCTGTGTCCCTGTCCCTGCCACGTCCCTGTCACCGCCGTGTCCCTGTCCCCACAGGTCCCTTCAGGTTTGCGGACTCGTACGGCGCCCGGCAGCTGGTGGACAAACTGCGCAAGTACGAGGCCGTGTACGGCAGCCAGTTCACGCCCTGCCAGCTCCTGCTGGACCACGCCAACAGCCCCAGCAGGAAGTTCCACCAGTGAGGTGGCCTTGGTGACACCCCCAGAGCTCCTCCCGCCGGGCCCCAGCTCCCCACAACGTCCCATTCTCCGTTAGGTTCATCTCCAAAGCGCCCCGGGGGAGGGAGGGAAGGAGGGAAAGAAAGAAGAAAGGAAAAGGAAGGAGGGGGCAGCAGGTTGCCTCATGGCTTTGTAGTCATTTCAAGTGCCTTATCAGCCACCGTGTGTCGGGCACGTCCGTCCCGTGCCAGCCTGGGCCTGGGGGAGGGAATTCCTGCTGCCTTCGCCTCCGTGCCGTGGCCTCCAGAGCTGCCAGTCTGGCCAGTAGCACCCAGCTTTGTGGCTGGAGCCGAGGCCTTGCCTTTCCGTCAACATCCACCAAAAATAAAGCCCCATCTCCTGGGTTTGGACTCCTGCTTCTCCTCCCATTTCCCAGTCGGGATTGACTTGTTCAGGCGGTGCCCTGGGGGTCCTGTCCGGGTGCTGGGTCCCGCAGAGGGGCGGGATGGCAGCAGTGCAGGGCAAGGTATTGTCACCTCTGCCATCACTCAGGGGCTGTGAGGAACCTCTGCCATCACTCAGGGGTTGTGAGGAGCCTGTGCCGTCACTCAGGGGCTGTGAGGAGCCTGTGCCATCACTCAGGGGCTGTGAGGAGCCTGTGCCATCATTTAGGGGCTGTGAGGGGCCTGTGCCATCACTCAGGGGCTGTGAGGAGCCTGTGCCATCACTCAGGGGCTGTGAGGAGCCTGTGCCATCATTTAGGGGCTGTGAGGGGCCTGTGCCATCACTCAGGGGCTGTGAGGAGCCTGTGCCATCACTCAGGGGCTTTGAGGGGCCTGTGCCATCACTCAGGGGTTGTGAGGAGCCTCTGCCATCACTCAGGGGCTGTGAGGGGCCTGTGCCATCACACAGGGGATGTGAGGGGCCTCTGCCATCACTCAGGGGCTGTGAGAAGACTCTGCCATCGCTCAGGGGCTGTGAGGGGCCTGTGCCATCACTCAGGGGCTGTGAGGAACCTGTGCCATCACTCGGGGGCTGTGAGGAACCTGTGCCATCACTCAGGGGCTTTGAGGAGCCTGTGCCATCACTCAGGGGCTGTGAGGAGCCTGTGCCATCACTCAGGGGCTGTGAGGAACCTGTGCCATCACTCAGGGGCTGTGAGGGGCCTGTGCCATCATTTAGGGGCTGTGAGGTGCCTGTGCCATCACTCAGGGGCTGTGAGGAGCCTGTGCCATCACTCAGGGGCTGTGAGGGGCCTGTGGCATCACACAGGGGCTGTGAGGAGCCTCTGCCATCATTTAGGGGCTGTGAGGAGCCTCTGCCATCACTCAGGGGCTTTGAGGGGCCTGTGCCATCACTCAGGGGTTGTGAAGAGCCTCTGCCATCATTTAGGGGCTGTGAGGAGCCTGTGTCATCATTTAGGGGCTGTGAGGAGCCTGTGCCATCACTCAGGGGCTGTGAGGAGCCTCTGCCATAATTTAGGGGCTTTGAGGAGCCTCTGCCATCATTTAGGGGCTGTGAGGAGCCTCCAGCTCCCTCTGTCTCGGGGTGATCCTGGCAGATGGAGCCGCCTGGAATTGCAGCTCGAGCAGCCAAAGGCCAGAAGGGCCCCCCGGTGGGGAGAGATCAAGTTAAACTGAAAGGTTTTTAATCTCTGGGCACCTGTCACTGGCCTGGCCCCTCCTCCCTTCCTTTCCTGTCCCCTGGCAGGCCTCGGGCCAGGAGCTGAACGCTGCTGCTCTTCACGTCCCCTCTCCCTGTCTTTCAAAGCTCCCAGACCAAAATTTTGGGCCAGGACATCATCAGATCTGCCTGTGCTGAGTGCTGGGGGAGGCACGGGGCTGCTGTCCAGCCTTCAGCCCTTCCTGGGGAGTTCAGGGAGCAAGGCCTGGGGGTCCCTCAGGCCAAGGGGGCTTCCCTGCAGGCCCTGGGATCCCCCCCAGGAGCAGCATCTGCCCTTGGAAGGGGACACGAATCCCTTCCCAAGAGATGAGAAGGGTCTGCAAGGAGGGGAGAGACCCCTCAGAACCTCCATCCTCCCCCTTTCCCCTCCTCCCTCCCCCGCAGCAAAGCTCTTCTCCGGGGGCTCATTACTCTCCCGTACATTTATTATGCTAATCCACAAGGATTAAGTTAAACCAGCCGACGCAAAATCCAGTGTTTTCCAGCCCGTAGGGGCCAAAATGACTGTCCAGTGTTAAAACGGGAACGAGGAGGGCGAGGGAGGGCTGGGCAGTGGGGGAGGAGAACCTGCAGCATCAGAGAGGGACGGGAGTGGGGCCACCCAGAGCCGTGCTCCGGGGGTGACTTGGGGACAACCCCCCCACCCACCTCGGGGTGCAGGGAGGGGTTCCCCAGCGCGGCCCTAGATCTTGGGGCGCCAGCCCTTGATGAACTGCATGATCTTCTTCACCTGGAGCTTGGTGAGACGGAAATCGTCGGCCAGGATCTCCTCGCTGAGCTGCACGAAGATGCTGCCGTCGATGCGCTCGCGGGCGAAGAAGCTCACCACGTCCTCGGAGAGGCCGATGAAGCGCAGGCACTTGGATACCTCCTCCAGCGACAGAGCCGACAGGTCAGCCGGGGGCAGCCAGGCCGGGCTGTCCCCGCTGGGCCGGGGGGAGGTGGCAGCGGGGGTCGCTCCATCGCCCCGCGCCGCCGGTGGCACCTCGATGACCCCCTGGGCCAGGTAGAGGCGGGTGACACCCTCGGCCCCGCGCAGGACGGCGGGGGACGCCCCCCGGATGACGATGCCGTCGCCGTCCAAGCCTTTGGGGGGTCGAGGTGGTGCCGCCGGCTCCTCGGTGGGGGCGAAGGGCTCCGGCGAGGAGGAGGAGGAAGGAGCGGCCGGGGCTGAAGGAGTTTTGGACCACTCGGGACTCTCCGACCACTCGGCCGGGGCGGCGAAGGGGTTGAGCGCCCCGAAGGGGGCAAAGCGCTTTTGGGGATGCGGGGGCTTGAGGCGGGGGCAGCTGCGGAAAGGTTTCAAGGGGGGGTCGGCTCCCAGAAGCGGCGTGGAGCAGCCGCTGCCCGCCCCGGCGCCCGGCTCGGAGAACGCCCAGGGGTCGGACCAGGAGCTGGGAGCGG
Organism: Phylloscopus trochilus trochilus; assembly: GCA_016584745.2. Classification (NCBI taxonomy): domain Eukaryota; kingdom Metazoa; phylum Chordata; class Aves; order Passeriformes; family Phylloscopidae; genus Phylloscopus; species Phylloscopus trochilus. Next base: position 1,185,920 of record WQNJ02000101.1, read on the forward strand.
CTTGGGCGGGGGGCAGCGGCCGCCCGGGGGGCTCGGCAGCCTTGCAGTCGGCCCAGGTGCAGGGGTAGCAGTACAGCGAGTAAGCGTCGGGCGAGGGCGAGGCGCTGCCGCTCCGCGGGGCCGACCTGCCGGGGGCGAGAGCGGTGTCACCGTCACCCCCAGCCCGGGCTCCAGGTACTCCCCCCCGCCCCCCAAACTCCACCCAGTCCGGTGTCCCCGGAGCCACTCACCCGTCGTGGAGCCCCGAGGAGTAGTAGGAGAGGCTGGGGCTGGGCGAGGGCGTGGGAGCCAGCTTCGGGCAGCGCAGGGGGGCCGGGGGGCTGCAGGGAGCCGGGGGGCGGCTGCCCCGGGGCGGCACCGGGGGCGCGTTCAGCAGCCGGCATTCCTCCTTCACCTGCAACGGGGGCAGCGCTGTCAGGGCCCCCGGGGGAGCTGGGGGTCCCCGCGGCTGGAGGGGGTGATGGGGAGCTCGGGGACAGCCGGTCCTGCCGAGCCACGAAGCTCTGGGTGCAAGCGGGGAGACTTGGGACCTTCCTGCCCCGTGGTGCGAGGAGACCAAAATATCGGGGTACCCCGTGGGGAAGGAAGGGGGGGGGGAGGCGGTTGAAATTTCGGGTACCCCGTTGTGTAGGGAAGCCCGGAGGATCGGGGCACTCCAGGGTTGTGAGCAGCCCAAGAGCTTCGGGTGCTGGATGGTGCAGAGAGCCCTGGGGAACCCGCGGGACGAGGCTGCCCCTGAGGCTCTGGTGATGGGCAACCCTGGGGAACCGAGATCTGAAGATTTGGGTGACCAAGCAGAGTTGGGGAGGGACCCAGCGGACAGGGAGGGGGTCGGGCTGCACTCCAGCTGCACCCCAGCGCTGCCATTCCCCATCCCCAGGCTCTTACCGCCTCCGATTTGGGTGGCACAGGGGGCGGGGTGTCCCCGCGGGGCTCTTCCCCGGGGCGCTGCGGGGAGCCCAGCGGCGTGACAGCCCCGAAGGACACGAGGTCGGGCCGGCCGCCGGTACTGCCCAGCTCGCAGCAGCCCTCCGGGCTGGGATTGCTCCACAGCTCCTCGTAGGGAATCTCCAGCGGCTCCTGAGTCCTGAACTCGGGCTCGGCCCAGTCGGGCGTCATGTACTCCCTGTCGGGGTCGGGGAAATCGGGCAGCGGCGGCCGCGGGGAGCCCCCGCCGAGACCCCGCGGTCCCTGGCAGCGGGCGGGGGGCTCCCGGGCAGCCCCGGAGCCGCAGGCACAGAGCGAGAGGCGCTGCAGGGGCTGGCTGAGCTCTTCGCGGCCGCAGGCGGGCAGGCAGAGCCGCAGGCGCCGCGGGCTCGCACATTCCTCCAGAAAGTCCGGCTTAGCTTCCCGCACCGCCCGCGAATACTCGTCGGGGTTGAAGCGATCGTGACAATACGCGGCGCTATCCCGCAGCAGCTTCTCCAGCTGCGGATCGCCGGCCAGCAGCCCCTCGGGCAGCTGGAAACGGGGCATGTCGGTCAGCAGCAAGAAATGGAAAGGCACCAGCTCCTCCCGGCGCAAGATGCAGCACAACACCACCGTCTTGGAGATGATGCTGACCAGCTTGTAGCAGTGGCCCTCTCGGATGGCGTGCAGGTCGTAAGGGTTGCGGGCGGGCCGGCTGGGCACGGCCACGTTGACGGGCAGCCGCACCTTCTCGATGATGCTGCGGATGGTGTGCTCGCCCTCCTGCAGGCGCAGCTCCAGCGGGCTGCGAGTGCTGAAGCGACCCTTGCACTGGAAGGGCAGGCTCAGGCTCTCGTTGGTGCGGTGGTTCATGCAGATCAAGCACGGCATCTTGCCCTTCACCTGCCTCGGCCCGGCCGCCGCCGGAGCCGCCTTGCCCAGCTTGCGCAGGAGGGCGTTGAAGCGCGATTTCTCCTTCACCGTCTTGGCGCACAGGATCTCCGCCTGCCCCATCAGCGTCAGCTCGTCGCCGGCGTTCAGAGTGAAGTTGTACACCTCGCTGTCCTCGCTGAACTCGCCCGACACCACCTGCCGCCCGCGACAGCGCCGAGGTGGCACCCGCTGCCCTGCGCCGGGCCCCCGACACCCCAATACCATCCCTGATGTCCCACCATCATCCCCTGATGTTCCAGCACCATCCCTGATGTCCCACCACCATCCCTGATGTTCTACCATCATCTCCTGATGTTCCAGCACCATCCCTGATGTCCCACAGAACGTCCCTGATGTCCCACCACCATCCCTGATGTCCTATCACCATCCCTGACATCCCACCATCATCCCCTGATGTCCCACCATCATCTCCTGATGTCCCACCATCATCTCCTGATGTTCCAGCACCATCCCTGATGTCCCACAGAACATCCCTGATGTCCCACCACCATCCCTGATGTCCCATCACCATTCCTGATATCCTATCACAATCCCTGATGTCCCATCACCATTCCTGATATCCTATCGCAATCCCTGATGTCCCACCATCATCCCCTGATGTCCCACCACCATCTCTGAAATTCCACCACTACCCTTGATGTCCTACTATAATCCCTAATGTCCCACCACCATCCCTGATGTCCCACCACCATCCCTGATGTCCCACCACCATCCCTGATGTCTCACCATCATCCATGACATCCCACCATCATCTCCTGATGTTCCAGCACCATCCCTGATGTCCCACAGAACATCCCTGATGTCCCACCACCATCCTTGATGTCCTACCACTATTCCTGACATCCCACCACCATCCCCTGACATCCCACCACCATCCCTGATGTCCCACCACCATCCCTGACATCCCACCACCATCCCTGATGTTGCACCATCATCCCCTGATGCTCCACCATCATCCCCAACATCCCACCACCATCCCCTGATGTCCCACCACTATTCCCGATGTTCTATCACTATTCCTGACATCCCACCACCATCTCTGCAATTCCACCACAATCCCTTGATGTCCTACTACAATCCCTGATGTCCCACCACCATCCGCTGATGTCTCACCATCATCCCTGATGTCCCACCACTATCCCTGATGTCCCACCACCATCCTTGATGTCCCACCACCACCCCCGACATCCCAACACCATCCCTGATGTTGCACCATCATCCCCTGATGTTCCACCACTATCCCCTGATGTCCCACCATCATCCCCTGATGTCCCACCACCATCCCTGACGTCCCACCACCATCCCTGATGTCCCACCACCATCCCTGACATCCCACCACCATCCCTGACGTCCCACCACCATCCCAGATGCTCCAGCACCACTCCCTGCTGTCCCAGTGATGTCCCAGCACCTGCTTTCCCACACTCCCCCCTTCACTCCCACCACCCTGCAGCGTTGTCCTACCAACACCCCCGATGTCCCACCGCTCACCCCTGGTGTCCCACCCCCAACCTTTGCTGTCCCACCAACCCCCCAGGTCCCCGTTGCCTCGTCCCTGCTCCCCAACATTCCCCTCCTGCCCCAGCGCTGTCCTCGGTGTCCCCTGCCATGCCACCACCACCGCTCCCTGCTGTCCCCGCAGCGTCCCCTGCTGTCCCCCCAGGACCTTCACGCTGAAGGTGATGGCCTCCATGACGAAGATGCGGTCTGGGAAGATGCTGGCCACCTCCTCCACGCTGTTGAAGTACTGCACGGGCTCGCGGAGGTCCCGGTCCTGGTCCAGCAGCTTGAACTTCCCTGCGGGGACCCCCGAGCCCACCGAGGTGAGGGGAGCCCGACCCCTCACAGGGACCTGCCCTTCACTGAGGGACAGCCACCCCTGAGTCCCCCCCACATCTTTGGGGACACTCCTGGGGGCTTTGCCAGTGTCCAAGGGGACCCCAGAGCACCCCTCCAGCAGCACCTTGGGGGCGTTTCTGGGTGGGACAAGGCACGGGGCACACGGGGAGTCCCAGCAACGCCACTCGGCACCCTCAAAGCTGCAGGGACCCCCCCCCAAAAAAGCGCTCCTGTGAATGGATGAACACGCCCAAATTGAGAGGGGTGCCCCAAAATCCCATCCCAGCCCTGCCAGGGCACAGCGACCCCAAAGCTCGGGTGGGAGGGAGGAGCTGGGGAGGGGGGGGAGCCGGGCTGGGCAGCAGCCGCGGGGAGAGGCAGGAACGGGAGCGGGGGAGCTGCAGCCACAGCGGAGCCGCCGCCACCGGCATCGGCTGCCGGGCACGGACCTGAGGGGAATATTAATCCCGGCCGAGCTGGGACACCAGAGCTGCTCGCTCGGCTCTGGGGGCAGCCGAGGCTGGAGCCGGCTCAGCCCCACATCCCGGGGCACCCTGGGCACGGCCGAGCCCCCGAAGGCTGTTAACACACTGCCCAGCCCCCCCCGCCCCTGCAGCCCCGGTGGGACGCCTGATTAACCCCTCCCCCGCTCCATTTCCCATGATTTATTTATTAGCAGGACTCATTACCGCCGTGGAGCACTTAGAGGGGTCATTAAGGCTCCGGTGGCTGCCGGCAGAGGCAGCTCAGCACCTTCGTCTGCACTGCCGGCCCCAACCCGGCCCCATCCTCATCCTCAGCCCAGCCCCAGCTCCTCCCCAGCCCAGTCCAGCCCATCCTCATCACTCTCCCTGTCCCCATCCCTTCCTTATCCCATCCCAGCTCATCCCTGTCCCTTTTCCCGTCTCATCCTCACCTCTCTCCCATTCCCAGCTCTATCCCATCCCACCCCATCCTCATCCCATCCCACCCCATCCTCATCCCTGTCCTTGTCTGCATCCCATCCCATCCCATCCCATCCCATCCCATCCCACCCCATCCCGTCCCCTCTGCAGCCCCTGCAGCTCTGCCAGGGCTGGGGGCAGCTCCCAGAGCATCTCCCACCCCAGACTGGACTTGACTGGAACAGCCCCAGCGGGCGGGGGTGGGACAGGTCCTGGCTCTGCTGGCCCAGGGACACCATTCCCGTTGTTGTCCCCGTTGTTGTCCCCGTTGTTGTCCCCGTTGTCCCCAGCCCCGCACCTGGGTACTGGAGCGGGATGTCGATTTTGGGCCCGATGACGTAGTGTCCCTCCTCCAGGCTGTGGGCTGTCACCGTCGTCCACTGCCGGCACGAGTGGACCAGGAGCACGTCCTGGGCTGTCACCCCCTCCACGCGCTCACCTGCGGTGAGGGGGGGGACCGGGGATGTCACCACCGCCCGCTCCCCCCTCTCCCAGCCCCCCCCCACCGCCCCCCGGCGCCGCTGGCCGGCCGGCCGGAGCGAGGGATGAGCAGGTGCCGCTGCCAAGAGCCGCCAGTTGCCCAGGAAACAATTTCTTTGTCCCCCCTGAAAAGCTGCAGCAGCCGCAAACAAGAAGTTTATTGAGTCGGGGCCGGCGCAGCTTCCCCCACCCCGGGAGCGCTCCAGAACCGCGGCACCCCGACCCCCCACCCCGGGCCCCCGGCACCCCGACCCCCCCCAGGGCCACCGGCACCCCCGGATGGCCAAGCCGGGGTCCCCCTGCTCCCCCCCTGCTCCCCGCTCAGCCTGGGCGGGGGTCACAGCCAGGCCCCCCCCCGCCAGGCCAGGGAAGGTGGGGAGGGGACACGGTGGCTGCCAGCCCCTGCCAGCACCTCCGGAGTGTGACAGTGGGGAAAAGTGCTGGGGGCAGTGGGAGCAGCCACAACTTCTCTCCTCACGTCTCCTGAGGGGCAGCCCCTGGCCCCTTCCTGCTCGGGAGGATCCGGACAGAGCAGCCCTGGAGCCGGGAGGGCAGCTTGGTCTCAGCTGGCCCCAGCCTTCCTCCCTCCCTCCCTTCCTCCTCTTCAGCACTCCAGGTTCCTTCCTTCTCCTGGTCCCTCCAGTTTTTCTCCTCCTCATCCCTTCAGCCTCTCCCAGCCTAACTCTTCACCCCTCCAGCTCTCCCTCCACCTTCCTCCTCACTTCTCCGGTCACCATTCCTGCTCCTCACCTCTCCAATCTTTCCTGTCTTCCTCTCCATCCCTCCCTCTAAGCTTTCCTGCCTTCCTCCTCCTCACTCTCAAGCCTTCCTCACTTTCCCGTCCCCTCTGCCCTCCAGCGCTCCCTGCTCCTCATCACTCCGGTCTCCCTCCCTCCCTCCCTCTCTCTTCCTGGTCCCTTCGTCCTTCGTCTCTCCCTTTCCCTCATCACTCCGACCTCCCTCCCTCCTCGTCCTCACCCTCCAGCCTTCCTCCCTCCCTCCCCATCCCTCCGCCTTCCACCCCTCCCTCCTCCTCATCACTCCATCCTTTCTCCCTCCTCCTCATCACTCCAGCCTCACTCTCCGTCCCTCCATCCTCCCTCCCTCCCTCCCCTGGTCCCTCCAGCCTTCCTCCCACCCTCCTCAACCTCCTCCTCCCCATCACTCCAACCTCCCTCCCTCCCTCCTCCTCCTCCTTCTCGTCCCTCCAGACTTCATCCCCCCCACCACCCCCCACCCCCCGCTCGCGTCCTCCCCCTGCGGGCTCACCCTGCCCGAGGCAGACGAGGGTGGGCAGGCGGCACTGGCTGACGATGGCGTCGAGGGGCAGCGCCGCGGGGCTCCAGCGGAGCCGGGCCAGCCCCGCCGCCAGCTTCTCCATCGCATCGCGGCTCAGGCCGGCCCCGGGCCGGGCTCCATCGCCGCCGCCGCCGGGGCCGGGGCCGGGGGGCGGCGGGAGCGGGGCAGGAGGAGCCGCCCCCCGCCCGCCCCCGGCCCCTCCTGCCCGCCCGCCCCGGCAGGCGGAACCCCCCCCCACCCCCGGCGGGGGCGGGGGAGGCGGCGGCGGGCGGGGACCCCCGTGCGGGGCATCCCCTCGGGACCGGGCATCCCCCCCCAGGGCCGGGCATCCCCCGGCGGGGCCGCTCCGGGGGTGTCCCGGGGGGGACGCGCTGCCCCGCGCGGGGAGCGGCTCCGCCCGCGCCCTCGGGACTCGGAAGGGCTCAACCCCGGCTCGCTGCGGGGTCCCGGGGGTTCGGATCTCTCTGGGAGCCGAGGGAATGGGGCGGGGGGAGCCCCGGGGAGCCTCCCCCCATCCCGTCCCGCTGCTGCAGGCGCGGAGTCGCCGGGAGCTGCCGGGAGTCCCAGGAGGGGGCTGCGGGGAGCACAAGGGACCCGTGCGGGGCGGGGGGACCCCGGTGCCGCCCCGCACCCCGATGTCCCCGCCGGGACGTCCCGCACAGACGCCGAGCACGAACGGCACCGGCGCCGGGAGACATCGCTGTCACCCCGAGCGGGGACTCCGCACCCCGGGGACTCCCGGCCACCCTGAGCTGGGGACACGGTGGTCCCCGCGCCCCTCGGTCACTCACAGCCCGGGGGGCGGAGAAACCCCGGTCGCGTCCGGGCCCCCCCCTCCCCGGTCCTTGGCTGGCTGCATCCCCGCTCCCCTGGGCCGCTGGAGACTCGGCTGAGGAGGATGAAGGAGGGGAGGAAGCAGCAAATGCCTGCAGGGCCGGTGCCCGGTCCTGGGGACGTGTCAGCGTCTGCTGTCCCCTGTCCCGTCACTGTCCCCCAAGCCGAGCACAAGGGGAGGCTGCTGGACAGGGCGGAGCAGGGACTGGATGGAGCAGAGGTGGAAAAGAGCGAAAGGGACGAAGCAGGAGCGGGGATGGGATGAAGCAGGGATGGGGAAGGAACAGGAAAACGCTGGAGCAGCTTTAGGGAAAGAGCAGGGATGGAAAAAGAGCAGGGAAAGGGAGGGCAGAGCTGTAGGAAAGGAGAAGGGCACGCATGGAACAGAGCAGGGACAGGACAGGGCCGGGATGGGGACAGAGCCGGGATGGGGACAGAGCCGGGATGGGGACAGCAAGGAGGATGCAGGAGGAGGAGGAGGAGGATGGGGAAGAGCCCCAGGCTCCCTGGCGGCGGGCACACGGAGCAGCACGACACCGGCAGCTGCTGGATGGAGCCCATGCCCTGCCAGGCCCCCGCTCCCCGAGCTCCCCCCCCCAAAATCCCCCACCCGTGGGTGGCTGCGCGGGGCCCCCACGCCGGGAGCGCCCGGGATGGGGAGGATTTGGGGTCGCTGAGCTGCTCCCAGGGGTTGCTCGGTCGTGACACACTCGCAGCTTTATTCTCAGCAGCGGCACAAAAACAGCGTCCGCCGGATACCGGCGCCATGGGAACGGGGACACCATGGCAGCGGGGACACCGCGGCACTGGGGACACTGTGGGACAGGGACACCATGGCAGCGGGGACACCGCGGCACTGGGGACACTGTGGGACAGGGACACTGTGGGACAGGGACACTGTGGCAGTGAAGACACCGTGACATTGGGGACACCGTGACACTGGGGACACTGTGGGACAGGGACACCATGGCAATGGGGACATCATGGGACAGGGACACTGTGGGAAGAGGGACACCATGGCAATGGGGTCACCATGGCAGCGGGGACACTGTGGGAATAGGGACACTGTTGGAACAGGGACAGTGTGGCAGTGGGGACACCATGGCAGCAGGGACATTGCGGCATTGGGGACACTGTGGGACAGGGACACTGTTGGAAGAGGGACACCACAGCAGTGGGGTCACCATGGTAGCGGGAACATCGTGGCTTTGGGGACACTGTGAAGTGGGGACACTGTGGGAACAGGGACAGTGTGGCAGTGGGGACACCATGGCAGCATGGATGCCATGGCATTGGGGACACTGTTGGAAGAGGGACACCACAGCAGTGGGGTCACCGTGGTAGCGGGGACATCGTGGCTTTGGGGACACTGTAGGAATAGGGACACCATGGCAGCAGGGACACCATGGCATTGGGGACATGGTGGCATTGGGGACTCTGTGGGACAGGGACAGTGGCAGTGGGGACACCAGGGCAGTGGGGACACTGGGACAGGGACACCGTGGCATTGGGGACACCTGTGATGGGGACACTGTGGGAACAGAGACACTGTGGGACAGGGACACCATGGCAGCAGGGACACCATGGGACAGGGACACTGTGGGAAGGGGGACACCATGGCAGTGGGGACACCGTGGCTTTGGGGACACTGTGTCAGTGGGGACACTGTGAGAACAGTGTGGGAACAGGGACACTATGGCAGCAGGGACACCATGGCATTGGGGACATTGCGGCATTGGGGACACTGTGGGACAGGGACACTGTGGTATTGGGGACACTGTGGGACAGGGACACCATGGCAGCATGGACACCTTGGCAGCAGGGACATCATGGCATTTGGGACATCATGGGACAGGGACACTGTTGGAAGAGGGACACCATAGCAGTGGGGTCACCATGGCAGTGAGGACACTGTGGCTTTGGGGACACTGTGACAGTGGGGACACTGTAGGAACAGGCACACTGTGGGACAGGGACACTATGGCAGCAGGGACACCATGGCAGCGGGGACACCATGGCTTTGGGGACACGGTGACAGTGGAGACACTGTGGGAACAGGGACAGTGTGGCAGTGGGGACACCATGGCAGCACGGATGCCATGGCATTGGGGACACGGTTGGAAGAGGGACACCACAGCAGTGGGGTCACTGTGGTAGCGGGGACATCGCGGCTTTGGGGACACTGTAGGAACAGGGACACCATGGCAGCAGGGACACCATGGCATTGGGGGCATCATGGGACAGGGACACTGTGGGAAGAGGGACACCATGGCAGTGGGGACACTGTGGCATTTGGGGACACTGTGGCAGCAGGGACACTGTGGGACAGGGACACTGTTGGAAGAGGGACACCACAGCAGTGGGGTCACCACGGTAGTGGGGACATTGCGGCATTGGGGACACCCCACGGCAGTGGGGACACTGGGACAGGGACACCATGACACTGGGGACACTGTGGGAACAGAGACACTGTGGCAGTGGGGACACTGTGGGACAAGGACACCATGGCAGTGGGGACACTGTGGTATTGGGGACACTGTGGGACAGGGACACGGTTGGAAGAGGGACATCATAGCAGTGGGGTCACCATGGCAGTGGGGACATGGACACTGCAGCTTTGGGGACACAGTGACAGTGGGGACACTGCGGGAACAGGGACACTGTAGGACAGGGACACCATGGCACTGGGGACATCGTGGGACAGTGACACTGTGGGAGGAGGGACACCATGGCAGTGGGGACACTGTGACAGGAACACCATGGCATTGGGGACACTGTGACAGAAACACTGTGGCATTGGGGACACTGGCATTGGGGACACTGTGACAGGAACACCGTGGCATTGGGGAAACCATGACACTGGGGACACTGTGGGAACAGAGACACTGTGGCAGTGGGGACACTGTGAGACAAGGACACCATGGCAGTGGGGACACTGTGGTATTGGGGACACTGTGGGACAGTGACACTGTTGGAAGAGGGACACCATAGCAGTGGGGTCACCATGGCAGTGGGGACACGGACACTGCAGCTTTGGGGACACTGTGACAGTGGGGACACTGCGGGAACAGGGACACTGTAGGACAGGGACACCGTGGCAGTGGGGACACCATGGCACTGGGGACATCGTGGGACAGCGACACTGTGGGAGGAGGGACACCATAGCAGTGGGGTCACCATGGCAGTGGGGACATCACAGCATTGGGGACACTGTGGCACTGGGGACACTGTGGGACATGGACATCATGGTAGCAGGGACACTGTGGTATTGGGGACACCGTGGGACAGGGACACCGTGGGAACAGAAACAGTGTGGCAGTGAAGACACCACGGCACTGGGGACACTGTGACAGGAACACCGTGGCATTGGGGACACCGTGGCAGTGGGGACACTGGCATTGGGGACACTGTGACAAGAACACCATGGCATTGGGGACACTGTGACAGGAACACCGTGGCATTGAGAACACTGTGACAGGGACACGGTGGCATTGGGGACACCATGGCATTGGGGACACAGTGACAGGGACACCATGGCATTGGGGACACTGTGACAGGGACACGGTGGCATTGAGGACACCGTGGCAGAAGGGACACCATGGCATTGGGGACACTGGGACAGGAACACGGTGGCATTGGGGACACCATGGCATTGGGGACACTGTGACAGGAACACCGTGGCATTGGGGACACTGGCATTGGGGACACCATGGCATTGGAGACACTGTGACAGGAACACTGTGGCATTGGGGACACCGTGGCAGAAGGGACACTGTGACAGGAACACCGTGGCATTGGGGACACCGTGGCATTGGGGACACCGTGACAGGGACACTGTGGCATTGGGGACACCATGGCATTGGGGACACTGTGACAGGGACACTGTGGCATTGGGGACACCGTGGCAGAAGGGACACTGTGACAGGAACACCGTGGCATTGGGGACACCATGGCATTGGGGACACTGGGACAGGAACACCATGGCATTGGGGACACTGTGACAGGAGCACTGTGGTATTGGGGACACCGTGGCAGAAGGGACACTGGCACTGGGGACACCATGGCATTGGGGACAATGTGACAGGAACACCGTGGCATTGGGGACAATGTGACAGGAACACAGTGGCATTGGGGACACCATGGCCGGGGCCCCGAAGATGTCCCAGCCCCACGCCGAGCGTTCCCCCACTCCAGGGGCTCCACGTGGGGACGGAGCAGCCTCGGAGCCTCGGCTGCGCCTCCCGTCACCCAAAACGCCACCGGCAGCTTTGGAATAAAGGAGGAGCAGCTCTTCCCCCCCATCCAAACCCATCCTGGTGGCCTGAAGGTTTGTGGAGAGGGGGACAACTCATCCCACCTCCTGCGGGGGCTGGGCAGAGCCAGAAGGGGAATTTTCAAGGGGCCCAGGAAGTCACCCAGTGCAAGTTTATAAAAGCTTTTATTTGCTCTTGGTACGACCAAGAATGGGACAGTGATTCTTTTTTTTTTTTTTTTCTTTTTTTTTTTTTTTTTTTTTTATACAATTTGATACAGTTAAGTGGTACAAAAAGAATGCGTTTTTAAATAAAAAGCCAGAGTGGAGTAGCAAAAATATTAAAAGATTAAGTAAAAAAAAAAAAAATTCGTCGGAATAAATGGGAATTAATCCAAGACCTTTGATGCTGTTTTTTTTTTTATTCCACTGCACGAAGCGCCGCGGCGACCCCGGCGAGCGACACGGCCGTGGGACAGAGCCGAGCTCAGGTTTGGTTTAGCAGGACCAATTTCATCGTTTTTAACACTTTTTTTTGTTTTGTTTTGGTGATAAAAAGGGCAGCGCCGAGCTCTCCCCACCGCGGGCGGGGCCGGGGGGGCACCGGAGGAGCTGCTGACACCTCCCGCTGCCCTTTCTCTACTCCACAGGGCTGGGCTGGGGGTTCCAAAGCAAAGCTTTTCCACAAGCGAGTTAGTCTGGACTAACTTCAGTTTGGAGCTAGCAGGGAGTTGAGATACCAAGCAGACATCAAGTTACTGCGAAATTCCTCCGACATGATCATCATCATTATCAATTATTATTATTATTATTATTAATTATTATTTTTAGGGTTTTTTTTGTGGTTTTTTTTTTAATCTGTTTCAGCATCGGCAGCGACTCGTGCTGCTCCCTGCCCCGCCCTGAGCCCGCGGGGGCAGCTCGAGCTTGGACAGAACAGAAAATAGACCCGAGAGAAACAGCTTCAGTTTTATTGATGGGGAAGGGAGGGACGAGGGGACAAGCGAGTGGCACCAGCGAGCGGCCCCGGGCTCTGCCTGTGTGTGTCTACAAAGGGGGGGGGCACACACACACAGGGGAGCAGAGCCCCTGCAGGCGAGGTTTAAAACAAGGATTATCCAAAAAAAAAAAAAAAAAAAAATACAAACAAACCAAAAAACCCTCGATGGAGATTTCGCCTTTTTTTTTTTTTTTTTTTTTTTTTTTTTTTTGTGTGTGTGTGTGTGTGTGTGGGTTTGTTTTGTTTTTTTTTTCCCTTTTTTAATCACGTTAGAAAGTGCAGATTTAGCCAAAAGCAGCCGGGCTCTGTCCAACCACTTGCCTGGGAAGGGTTAACACACACACACACACACACTTAAGGATGGGGGGGACAAAAAAATGCCAAACACAGAGGGACAGAGAGACACCTTTGAGTGAGTGAGTTCCCCCCCTGCTCCGGCCCGGGAATTCCACGTTCAAACACCGTCATTTCAAGGAAAATTCACTCAGCGTTAGCGGCTGCGGGGCCGGGTGGGATTCACTGCTGGGAAAAGGGATCCAGGCTCCCGAAGCTCCTGACAGCTCCAGGTGACAGCGACAGGAGCGGCAGGACAAGGCTGGGTGACATCCCGGGGTTGGGGGATGGCATCCCGCGGACAACTGGCGAAATGGAAAGTTTTCCAGGGAGGTAATAAATTAAAAAAGTCGCCCCCACCGGGCTGGGTTGGTTTTTCTTTTTCCCTTTCTTTCTCTTTTCCATCCAGGTCCGCTCAGCCTTTGGCCTGGCCCCGCCAGCCCTCGGGGGGAGCTCGTGTTAATGAATTGTTGTCAGTTTTGGGGTTTTTTTTGTTTTTTTGGGGGGGATCAATGTTATATTCATACACAGAAAAGTTAAAAGACAACCACATCACCCTCCATAGAAACTAGTGCATGCAAAGAACTCTTCCATATGGGGTTAGAGGGAGGAGGGAATCACTAGTGACGGACAGGCCTAGGGAGGGGAGGGGAGGGGGTTAGTAGGAATCTCAACTTTTTTTTTTGTGTTTTTTTGGTTTTTTTTTTTAACCTCGAGAAGCTAAATCAGTGCTTTGTATTCAATTTTTTTGTTTTTTTCTCTTTTTTTTTTTTGGCAAACACGCCGCGTTGCCGTCCTTCCCGTGAACACGTCACACACACACACACCGAATCGAAGCGGCATGCAGGCAAAATAAAAACACAAAAAAAAGGAAAAAAAAGAAAAAAAAAAAGTGAGGAAAAAAAAGAAAATGGCAGCAGGAAGAGCTGGGAAGGGCGGGATTGCCAAGAGGAGACACAGCAGGTTACATGGAGTTTGCTTTTGTTTTTTTGTTTTTTTTTTTTTTGCACCACCCTTTGTCCTCGATGCGTGACACCAACAACGGGACAGAAAGCGACCACTACAGAGCTCAGGACTCAATGGCACAAGGGGGAGAGAGGGGGGAGGATGGGATGTCTCCTGCACATGCTTCCACCAGCAAAAGAGAAAAAAGAAAGTGAAAATAAAAGTTCCTTTTTTTTTTTTTTTTTTTTTCCACGTAAGGCACAGGACAAAGAAACCCCACTCACGGACTCAAGGCGAAAAATGAGTTTTGTTGTTTTGTTTTTTTTTTTTCCTGGCTCTTGAGAGAAATGCGGGTGACTCGAGCCCGTGATCCGTGACAGAAAATTCCACTGGTTGTACGAAATCAATTGTTAATTCTAACCTTTATTCTTGTACAATTGGCAGAAGAGAGTCGAGTTATGATGGCTCTGGGGGTCGGATGGCAGGAGGGACGCGGGGCTATGATACAACCCAAAGGGAGCGGCGAGCTGGAGTGGGTGTGGGGGGGAAGAAATGAAGTCAAGGAGATGAATTTCCTATACATTGTGTCGAGAAAACTCGGGAGTAGGCAAGGAAAAACAAAAAAACAAAAAAAAAAAACCAAAGGGGGGGAAAAGGCAGGAGCTCGTTAAGATGAGGAATAAAACCCATGGGTTTCAGGTTAAAAAAACAAACAAAAAAACCAAACCAAACGGGGGCAGAGTGGTTTTTGTTTTTGCAGCGAGAAAAAAAAAAAAGGGGGCGGTGGGTGGCGATTGGTGAGAGAGGAGAAGGTTCAGCAGCACTTGCTCTTCCAGCCCGTCACCCCACCGCCACTGCTGATATCTACATTTTCACTGTTGGGCTCTTTTACAGGGGTCTGCAAGGAAAACAAGTGAACAGAGTTAGGGGGTGGGTGGGCTCCAGGGAAAGCCCAGGAGCTGGCAAGGATTGATGGAAATGGGAAGGAACTGCACAAAGAGCTGCACAGAAATGCAGGGGATCTTCCCAGCACTGAGGTGCAAAACCAATTTAAGGGTTTTTTTTGGTTGGTTTTAAATAAACAACTGGGAAGTTGGGGAAAAAAACCTCAGTGCTTGAACTGGGATCACCCCAAAGGCAAGTGGAACTGTTTGAGGTTTGGTGGAGTAAGGAAATCCCAGCCTACAGATGAGACAGGTTGCATTCAGATGATGGGAACTAAAGAGCTCCAAACCCCACAGTTCTTACAGATAAACTGGGCTTGTTCCCAGCCTCTGCTCCCTGCTCCTGGCAAGGCAGCTCCCCAGGGTGAGGACACACAGGCTCATCCTCGTCACAGGGTGGAATTTGGTGACACCAAAGCCAAAACCCCACTGCAGGGGGTTTGATCCAACACCAACATCTCCTCCCAGCTGGTTGGAAAGGAAGCCAAACCCTCACCACAACTCAAGTCTCCACATTCCTTTTTTTAACTCTCCTCGTCACAGCCTTCCAAAAGAAGCCAGGGGATAATGACAGAGGCCAAAAGTGAAGATTTAAAGCCCCAAGGTTGGTATGGATCACAGCCTGGCCTCCTGTTCACCAAAGGCCAGGGGTTTTCAGGCAGATTATCACACAAAGCTTGTCAAAAACTGATGAAGCCACGACTGAGAACTGCAGGGACAACTGGGTGACATCACCCACACAGGAGAGGGAGGAGGGCAGGGATGAGACAGGCTGGGGATGGGGTTCATTGGTGTAGGAACAGGAGCACAAGTGCCAGGGGTTGGCCAAGCCCTGTGTCTGGAGCTGCACAGAGGTTCCATGACCTGCTCCTTCCTTGGCAGGAATGTTCCAGCTCAGGGGTTTCTGTGTACACTGAGCCACGGGGATACAACCCAGGAAAAACCCTGGAGCCACAAATGGATCCAGCCCAGTTGAGCTCTGGAGAACCTGGGAAGGGAATGGAGCTGGGAAGGGGATGGAGCCCCAGGAGAGGCTGAGGGAGCTGGGGAAGGGGCTCAGCCTGGAGAAAAGGAGGCTCAGGGGGGACCTTGTGGCTCTGCACAGCTCCCTGGGAGAGCCAGGGGGGGTCAGGCTCTGCTCCCAGGGCACAGGGACAGGCCAAGGGGAAATGGTCTCAGGGTGGGCCAGGAGGGTTTAGATTGGATAAAGAGAAGAATTTCTTCCTGGAAAGGTTCTCCAGCTCTGGCACAGCTGCCCAGGGAGATTTGGAGTGCCCAGCCCTGGAGGGATTTGAAAGCCCTGTGGATGTGGCACTTGGGGACATGGAGCAATGGTGGCTCTGGCATTGCTGGGGGATGATTTGAGTTGGTGCTCTCAGAGAAATTTTTCCAACCTCCATGGTTCCAGAGTCCAGTGCACCTTTCAGTGCAAGAGAACCCCCAAGGAAATGCCAAGGCTGGGAGCTGAGAGCACAGCTGGGAGGGGCAGAGCTCCTTCCTGTCCCACCCTCCCCAACCCAACTCTGCCCAGCAGCCCCCCCAGGAGCTGTCAGTGCATCCCCAGAGATGGTGGCAGGAAAAAGGACAATTCTCTCCACGCCCATGGAAATGGTTTAACTCCAGCACAGGCACAACAACCACCAGTGTAAGGGACAAACAAACAGGGATTTTCAATTCCTTGGCTCTGATGGATGTTATTCCCTGTAGGCAGCCCCCCTTTACAACAACAAGACATCAAACAAGAGCTTCAGAAGCCCAGCCCTGCTCCTTCAGGGACTCAGCACAGCAAAGCCAAACACTGCAACAAGGCAGGTGAACATCACACCACCAGTGAGAGGTGGAACTGCAGGGTTATTTGTTCCAAAGGAATGCCAGTGAGCACCTACCTTTCGAAGAATGTCTTCTGCTAATGTGAGGAATGCCTTCTCAATGTTTATATTTGCTTTTGCACTAGTTTCAAAAAACCTAATCCCGTGCTCCCTGGCAATCTGCAGCAAACAGAGAGAGGGAGGTGTTAGAGACCCTCGGGGGGTGTTCCAGCACCACTCTGGGATCAGCAACATTCATAAAGCAGGGAATACTGGACTGGACAGGAGGTCCCTGGGCTGTGGCAGCTCTGGGGTGGCAGCAGGGCCAGGACAGTTCCTGTCCCCTGTGCTGGCACTGCTGGGGCACCTCCAGTGCTGGGGGCAGCTCTGACAGGAGAGACCTGGAGGGGCTGAAGCGTGTCCAGGGCAGGGAATGGAGCTGGGAAGGGAATGGAGCCCCAGGAGAGGCTGAGGGAGCTGGGGAAGGGGCTGAGCCTGGAGCAAAGGAGGCTCAGGGGGGATCTTGTGGCTCTGCACAACTCCCTGCCAGGAGGGGACAGCCAGGGGGGGTCGGGCTCTGCTCCCAGGGCACAGGGACAGGACAAGGGGAAATGGCCTCAGGCTGGGCCAGGACAGGCTCAGCTGGGACAGCAGCAGGAATTTCCCCATGGAAAGGGAGCTCAGGCCTTGGAACTGCCCAGGGAGGTTGGCAGTGCCCAGCCCTGGAGGTGTCCCAGGAATTCCTGGAGGTGGCACTGAGTGCCCTGGGCTGGGGACAAGGTGGGGATGGGGCACAGCTTGGATTTGATGCTCTGGGAGGGATTTTCCAGCCTCAGGGATTCTGGGATTCTGTGACTCCCTCAGCCCCTCAGTGGGAAGCAGCAGCACCAGCCAGGTAAGGATGGCTCAGAAGATTCAGAACTTCACAATTCAGAACAATTAAAATCTGCTAAATAACTCCAAGTCTGTGTCTGGGCCTAAAAGGACAGACACCCCTCACTGTGACACGGTGAGGAACCTCAGGGATGTCTGGGAATTCTGAGTTATCAAAGGAAGCAGAAACTGCAGCTGAACTCGAGCCATTCCTGGCAGTTTCTGTGCAAACCCTCTGAGGATTCACATCCCTCAGCTCCTGCATTCATCCCCTGGGGCATCCCAAACCCCCCTCCCTGAGCAGGCAGAAGCCTTGGCAGGGCTCTGCTGACTCAGATAAAGAAGTTTTTTTTTTGTTTGCTACTCACCTGTTCACCTTTTGCTTTGGGGACAACTCTTTTATCTTCCATGTCACACTTGTTTCCTAACAGCATCCTCTCCACGTCCTCGTTGGCGTGCTGGAAGGACACAGGGACAGGGTTCCAGGGTCACACAGCTGTCCCCAGCCCCACACCCCAAAGAGCTGCTTTTCCCTTTAGGTGTGGCCAGGCCACCACCTACAGCTGCAATCTGGGGACATTCACAGCTGCCTACAACGGAGCTTGATGCACAGCAGTGCCAGAGGAACAGGCTGTTAATTAACCCCGGCCTCCTAATGACTTCCTAGCCCTGGTTAATGGTTTTTTTCCCCCTCACTTTGCTGCTGCAGAACTGTGAGGGATGAGGCAGGGGAGAAAGAGGGACTGGGGAAGAAAGCAGGGGACAGAGAAATGAGGGAGAGAAGGGAAACAGGAACCAGAGAGTGGGGCAGGGTGTCCAAAGGGAGCAGGGAGGGCAGGGTTGGTGTTTCCTGTTGGTGTGGGGGCAGAAGGAGGCAGTGTCAGCCTGGGCAGGGAAGAGGAATCCCAGATCCAGCCCATTCCCTGCAGCACAGGCCTCTCTGGAGGGGGAATCTGGATCATTTCTCATCAGCCCTGCTGAGCTGGGAAGCTCCTGTCTCACTGGAGGTCGGCCACTGTGATGCCAGGATCCAAGGAAAGAGGAGCCAGGAATTCCAGGCCTGTCAGCCTTGACCTCAGGGCTGGGGAAGGTCTTGGAGCAGATCTCCTGGGCTGTGATCACAGGGCACAAGCAGGAGATCAGGCCCAGCCAGACTGGCTTTGGGACTGGTCCTGCTTGACCAGCCTGATCTCCTTCTATGACGGTGTGACCTTAATGGATGAGGGCAAGGCTCTGGATGCACCTGCCTGGGCTCTGGGGAAGCTTTTAGCCAAGGAATTCTCCAGGAGAAACCAGCTGGTGCTGGCTTGGATGGGTGCACCCTGCTGGGATCAACCTGGGAGAGCTGGGGATGGAGGCACATCCAGCTGGGGATGGGCACCAGGAGCTCAGGGCTCTCTCCTGGTCAACACCTCCCTGGGATAACCCTGGGGATGGAGGCACATCCAGCTGGGGATGGGCACCAGGAGCTCAGGGCTCTCTCCTGGTCAACACCTCCCTGGGATAACCCTGGGGATGGAGGCACATCCAGCTGGGGATGGGCACCAGGAGCTCAGGGCTCTCTCCTGTTCAACACCTCCCTGGGATAACCCTGGGGATGGAGGCACATCCAGCTGGGGATGGGCACCAGGGGCTCAGGGCTCTCTCCTGTTCAACACCTCCCTGGACACAGGGATGGAGGGCACCAGGCTGGCTCAGTCCAGGGACAGCCCCAGGGGGGTGGGATGTGGATCTGCTGGGGGCAGGGAGCTCTGCAGAGGGGTCAGGACAGGCTGCCCATGGGTCCAAGGGCTGGGGGCTCAACAAGGCCAAGAGCTGGTGCTGCACTGGGGTCACATCAGCCCCAGGGAATGTTCCAGAGGGGCTGGAAAGATTCCAGGCAGGAAAGAACCTGAGAAAAATTCATTCCCCACAGGCTGCCCAGGCAGTGGTGGAGTCTCCATTCCTGGAGGGATTTAAAAGCCCTGTGGATGTGGCACTGGTGGCACTGGTGGCAGTGCCGAAGGATGGTTGGACTCCTTGAGCTCCAAAGGATTTCCAGCCTCAGTGACTCAGTGATTTCTGCAGACACTTCACTACTGAGCTCCTCCCATGCCAAAAACAGCTCCCTAAGGTGTCAAACCTCCCTTTTACAGCCACAGCCCCTGAGCAGCCTCACTCCAGAGTGCACCTGGAATCAGCTGCCCAGTTTGTGTGGCCCAGACTGAAAACACCAAAAGCCCTGATGGTACCAGTGACACCTGGGACACCTCTGGGTGCTTTTTTTAACAAAGCAGCTGCAGAATCCAAAGGCCTGAGTTCCAAGTTTACTCCCAACTCATTGCTGAGTCTCTTCCTGTGCTGCCTGATCCCCTCTCCTGTTCCCACCACACAGGGCACCTCTCCATGAACACCATGGTGCCCCTCTTCTCATGCTGGGAAATTCAAACCCCAAGATCCCATTTTTGCTGTGCTGCTTTCTCCAGCCTCAGGGCTGACAGCCCTCACCTGTGCTCAGCTCTGCAAGGCCATCCCTGTGCTTTCCAGGAAAATCCAAATGTTTATTCCACTTGGGAATAGCACAATGAAACCAAGAATCACCAGTTGTGCTGCTCTCTTGCCATCTCAGAACTCCTGGAGGATGAACTCGTGGGGGATCCAGGCACTTCATGCTTCCACATCACTTTCTTCTGCTTCACTTGAGCTTGCCTGAAATTTCCCAGCCTCCCCTGTCCTGGTTCTCTTCTGCCAAGGACAAGGATCAGCCACCCAAACACTCCCAGCAGCAGCAGCCATGAGAAACCTCCAAATCTTTCATGATTAGGAGGGAGTGGAGGTGGTGATGTTTAATCACCTCTGAGGATTTCCACGCTCACGTTCAGGAAAAGCAGCTCCTGGCTGTGCCACCCATCTCTGAGCTGCTCCCAAACCTGCCCTTCTCAGTCCCCAGCGTGCTCCTCCTCCTCCTGCACGGGCACCAAGTTTGCTCATCTACACAGTGGGTACTTCAGGCTCCTTGGGGTTGCTCAGCCTGGAGAAAAGGAGGCTCAGGGGTGACCTTGTCCCTCTCCCAGCTCTCTGAGAGGTGCCTGTGTTCAGCTGGTTGGTCTCCAGGCAGCACTGAGAGAACCAGAGGACACAGGCTGAGACAAGGGAAATCCAGGTTGGAGAGCAGGGAGAAGTTTTTCACAGAAAGAGTGACCAAGTTCTGGAATGGTCTGCCTGGGGAGGGGCTGGAGTCATCATCCCTGGAGGTGCTGAAGGAAGGAGAGGATGGGGCACTCGGGGCCCTGGCTCAGCTCAGGGCTTGGGGCTGGACTCGATGGGCTTGGAGGTCTCCTCCCGTCTGGTGACTCTGTGATTCTCCTGTTTAATGTCACAATTCTCCTGGCAGAGCTGAGTTCTGGGGATGTTGGAACTCTGGGCACTGAGAATTTCAGGTTTTCTGTGCCAACAGGCACCGACCCTCAAGAAAACTCTACATCTGACCTGAGGCTGTGGAGAAGGCTCCCAAAATTGAGTGACAGCACTGGGATTGTGGGTGTGGGGTTTGGACAGAAATGTGTGATGTCACAGGGTGGGAGAAGTTAGAGTTTAAGGTTTAGAATATGGTAATAGATATATAAAGCAAGCTGGAGGATTTGGGGTGTTGGCTGAGTTCTTTTTCACCTTTTTCTCCCTGGGTCTGGGGGGTGTTTGGTAATTGGGTAGAAAAATCTGCACTGCGGGGCATGGGTGGTTGGTTATTGGGTTAAAAGTAAAAATAATTCAGGTGTCCTTTCATAATTGGACAATTAGTGCTTAAAAGAGCTTGTAGAGAGATAGATGTCACTCCATTTTTCACCTTTTTAGCCAGAACTCACAGCTTGTGAGACTGTACCAGAGATAAGAACTAATAAACTCCGACTGGAGCATTTAATCCCAGCTCTGGCAGAAAAAGAAGATAAAATCAACATCACTGAAGACTGGCTCCAGACACTCACAGGTTTAGAATAGAGTAATATTTATATTAAAAAGCAAGATGGAGGATTTGGGGTGTTGGCTGAGCTCTTTTTCACCTTCTTCTCCCTGGCTCTGGGGGGTGTTTGGTAATTGGGTAGAAAAATCTGCACTGCGGGCCATGGGTGGTTGGTTATTGGGTTAAAAGTAAAAATAATTCAGGTGTCCTTTCATAATTGCACAATTAGTGCTTAAAAGAGCTTGTAGAGAGAGAGACAGAGCCACTTTTCACCTTGTTAGCCAGAGCTCACAGCTTGTGAGACTGCACCAGAGAGGAGAATTAACCAACACCTGAGTCCCAACACCAAAACTGCATCTCCTGAGCGTTCAATCCCAGCTCTGGCAGGAAAGGAGATAAAAAAACTCTGTCCCTAACTCTTTCCAAGGTCTTTTAAGCACAAATAAACCAATTATGAGATGACACCTGAATTAGTGCTTAAAAGAGCTTGTAAGAGAGAGACAGAACCATTTTTTCACTTTGTTAGAGCTCACGGCTTGTGAGACTGCACCAGAGATGAGAATTGATAAAAACCTGAGTCCCAACACCAAAACTGCGCCTCCCCAGCGTTCAATCCCGGCTCTGAGGGAAGACATGAAGATAAAAACCCCACAGGGGGATCCTCTGGGTGAGGCCTGGCTGCTGTCACTCACCTCATCGATGTTCCTGAGCCACTTGCTGATGTTCTCGAAGCTCTTGGCGTTGGTGATGTCGTAGACCAGCATGATGCCCATGGCCCCTCGGTAGTAGGAGGTGGTGATGGTGTGGAAACGTTCCTGCCCCGCCGTGTCCCTGGGGGAGACACCACAGTGTTCCAGAGAAATTGTTTTGGGTTGTTTTTGTTTTTTTTTTTTTTTTTTTTATGTAGGATACTTGGATTTTTGTTGATACGGTTTGTGTTTCTTGGTGTTTTTAGAAGGTGTCGTGTTTGGGTTTCGTTGTGTCTTGGGTTGTGGAACCAACAATGTGTATTTATTCTATTTCATCTGCTGAAAGCAGCTGGGGAGATGTTTTTTTCTTTATCTCTTGTAACTCTAGGAGGAGGGAGGCAGCTGATAAACCAGGTGGGGCAGTGTTTGTTATCTCTTTTCACAATGGGCCATTTAGACTCCCCAGAGCAGTAGATACACAATACCCTCCCCAAACTATACCCTCCCCAAAGTAGAATATTCACATCCCAGTGGGAGATGCTCCACCCAGTGGGAGGAGCCAACCATTCCCACCTGGATAAAAACTGAGACTCAGGAACACCAGGGATCTGGTTCCACCGGATTCCCGGAGGAAGAGCGGACCCTTCTCACCATCACTGAACCCTTCTCACCATCCCTGGGCCCTTCTCACCATCCCTGAACCCTTCTCACCACTACTGGGCCCTTCTCACCATCCCTGGACCCTTCTCACCATCCCTGGGCCCCTTCTCACCAGCCCTGGACCCTTCTCACCATCACTGGGCCCTTCTCACCACCACTGGACCCTTCTCACCATCCTTGGGCCCTTCTCACCAGCCCTGGACCCTTCTCACCATCTCTGGACCCTTCTCACCATCCCTGGACCCCTTCTCACCATCCCTGGACCCTTCTCACCATCACTGGACCCCTTCTCACCACCACTGGACCCTTCTCACCACCACTGGACCCTTCTCACCACCCCTGGACCCTTTTCTCTCAGGATCATCTCTACCCCAACAGAACCACCTCTGCCACTCCAGGAGGACTCACTGTGGGCTGCTCCCAACCCCCTGACCAACAGGGTGTCAGGTTGGAGCTCTGACTCTGTCAGGGTTCTCCAAAATTGTTGTTTGTTTGTTTGCTGGTTTGGTTGGGTGGTTTTGTTTTCTACTACATTTGTATTGTTAATATTCCCAGTAAAGAACTGTTATTCCTATTCCCAAATCTTTGCCTGAAAGCCCTGAATTGCAAATTTGTAATTTGAGTGGGTGAGGGGTTTCCATTCCCCATTCCAAGGGAAACTTCAGCTTTGCCTGGCTGACACTTGTCTGTCCAAACCAAGGCACATTGGTTGATTATTTGTTGAGTTATTAGTTGGTCAGGGATTTATTGGAACTTAGTTTATTGGCTGGTAATGGTTAGTGTGTATGCTTAATTAACTTTTTTTAGACAGTTTACATTTTTTCAGTTTTTTTGGGAAGTGAGTGTTTTATAAGGGTAGAATTCTCTTTTTTTGTAGGTGTGAGTTGTTTTTTTTTTATAAGAATAGATTGCCATGTAAATAGATTTTTATGATTTTTACAGGAACTTTTTAGGTTAGTTGTTAGTTTAGTCGAAACAGTAAGGCTTGATTTTATAAGTTGTGTTTTTTTTAATGATGTTTTACTTGTGTTTAACACCACAACCCTGTCAGAGACAGCTCTGAGGGAAGCAGCAAGGTGGATCCAGCAGGATCCTGCACCACTCCCAGGAGCCTGGAACCAACTGTCCCATCAGCACCACCACCCACAGGGTCCCTGTCCATGCCAGCAGCCACACAGAACAATAACTCAACACTGAGAGGAGTTTTGTTCTCAGATCAGACTTAAAAAAGCTTTAACTTGATCTTGTAAATGTATATTCCTGACATTTCTGAGCAAAGCCTGTGGAAGGTCAATCAAGATGTGCTGTTAAATGTTGGTGACCATGTGCTGAAAACGGATCACAAAACATCAGGGACAGCCTGGGTTTTCCCCATCTCCTTCTGGGATCTTTGGTGGGGTGGATGAGATGTGGTTAAACAAACATGCATGGCAGGAAGGTGGGAATCAGCTGTATATTGAGAATTAACTGAGAATTAATTTGAAAGTCATAAATGAAGAATTAACTGCACATTCTGCAGTGTCTTTCAGAGGCCACAAACCCCAAGGACTGTAGGTTTACAGTTTTCAGTGACATTGCTCATGTAAGAAGGACACAGATCTGTTGCAGGCCATGGAGATGCTCTGGGAGCTGGAGCTCCTCTGCTCTGGAGCCAGGTGGGAGAGCTGGGGGTGCTCACCTGGACAGGAAAAGCTCCAGGGAGAGCTCTGAGCCCCTGGCAGGGCCTGAAGGGGCTCCAGGAGAGCTGCAGAGGGGCTGGGGACAAGGGACAGAGGGACAGGAGCCAGGGAATGGCTCCCAGTGCCCCAGGGCAGGGCTGGCTGGGATTTGGGGCAGGAATTGTTCCCTGGCAGGGTGGGCAGGCCCTGGCACAGGGTGCCCAGAGCAGCTGGGGCTGCCCCTGGAGCCCTGGCAGTGCCCAAGGCCAGGCTGGACACTGGGGCTGGGAGCAGCCTGGGGCAGTGGGAGGTGTCCCTGCCAGGGCAGGGGGGGCACTGGGGGGGATTTGGGGTCCCTGCCAGGGCAGGGCTGGGATGGGATGGGCTTTAAGGTCCTTTCCAACCCAAACCATTCTGGGATTCTATGAAGTCATTTGAGGGTGTTTAATCCTTTAATTGATGGTTTTCCCAGCATACCCCAGAGAGAGAGAGAGAGAGAGAGAGAGAGAGAGGGATCCTTTCCTTCACTCAGGACAAACTCCTGCAAAGTATCTCCACTCACAGCCTCGTTATTTTCTCTCTCCCCAAGTTCTGGACCCACCTGCCAGCACCTTCCCCCAGGTTACTCCCTCCCACTGGCTCCTACCAAGCAGGACAACGCTGGAAAAGCTGCACCAACCCCAGCAGAAGTTTGGGATCTGTGATTCCTCCCTCCTGCCACGGCCAGCAGCTGTCACAGGAGCAATTCTGAGTGGTTTTACACAACTTGGCGTCGGCAGCACGGAGCTGCTACTCACTGCTTGTCACATCCTACAGCTGAACTCGCCTGGTTAACTCCTCCACTGTTTTTTTTTTTCTGGCAACTGGAGCTCAGCTAATGGAAGAGAAGAAAGCTGGGGAGGGAAGAAGCGAAGAACCTGGAGTGTTTCCTTTTTTTTTTTTATAATAAATACTCTAGCTGCCCTTTCCCTCGGTTAATGGATTCTCCATTCATTATTCAGAGATAACTCCTAATGGAAGGGAGATTAGAGCTGGCTGAGGCAAACAGAGGAAATGAGTTATGGGCTCACGAGTGCTGGATCCACCCTGGGCAAATGCAGGTGCTGTTTGCTGCCCTGGCTCCCCAGCCCTTTGTTCAAACCTCTGGGATGTGGGGGAGCAGGAGGCTCCAAAGCTCTGGGTGGAGGCACAGACGTGTGTAGGCTGGCTGGCTCTCCCAGCTCACATTCACATTTGAAATCATTGAAAATGGCCAAGGAAAATGAAACACGGCAGGAAAGGGAGAGAGCTCGGATGTGGAGACAAAGGAGGTTGTCCTGTGGGACTGGGGGAAAGGAGATGCTCAAGGAAAAGTGCAAAATCTATTTGAATTATTCTCATGCCAACATTAAAATATGCATAAGCTGGATCGTATTAGAGGTTTAACCTGGAGAGAAAGGAATTTCTGGGACAGCTTTCCAGCTGACCTGGCAGAGACTGAAGGAACCTTGAAATGGATTATGATTTATTGATGAAAGATTTACACGGCTGCAGCAAGAAGAGATTGGATCTGATGATTTGTGAGCATCCTGCCAGTCCTACGTGGCTCAACATGAAGGTTTTTCATGTATTAAACCAAGTAATTCCTAGCAAAAAAAAAAAAAAAAATCGCAAATAATTTATTACTTATTAAATGTTGTTCCATTTGCAGAACTGTGCGGCCTGAGGTTGCACTGGAGAGAAAGGGGAACAGCAGGAGCTGCAGTGCCCTTCCCAAAGGGAAAATATCCCTGCCCAACCCATGGCTCAGCACTCCTGGCTGGGACAGAGCTGGGGATGGAGGCACATCCAGCTGGGGATGGGCACCAGGGCTCTCTCCTGGTCAACACCTCCCTGGGATAACCCTGGGGATGGAGGCACAGCCAGCTGGGGATGGGCACCAGGAGCTCAGGGCTCTCTCCTGGTCAACACCTCCCTGGGATAACCCTGGGGATGGAGGCACAGCCAGCTGGGGATGGGCACCAGGAGCTCAGGGCTCTCTCCTGTTCAACACCTCCCTGGGATAACCCTGGGGATGGAGGCACATCCAGCTGGGAATGGGCACCAGGAGCTCAGGGCTCTCTCCTGTCCAACACCTCCCTGGACACGGGGATGGAGGGCACCAGGCTGGCTCAGCCCAGGGACAGCCCCAGGGGGGTGGGATGTGGATCTGCTGGGGGCAGGGAGCTCTGCAGAGGGGTCAGGACAGGCTGCCCATGGGTCCAAGGGTTGGGGCTCAACAAGGCCAAGAGCTGGGTGCTGCACTGGGGTCACACCAACCCCAGGGAATGTTCCAGAGGGGCTGGAAAGCTGCCAGGCAGGAAAGAACCTGAGAAAAATAAATTCCTCACAGGCTGCCTCACATAAACCTGGGATAACCCTGGGGATGGAGGCACATCCAGCTGAGTTGGGCACCAGGGCTCTCTCCTGTTCAACATCTCCCTGGGATAACCCTGGGGATGGAGGCACATCCAGCTGGGGATGGGCACCAGGGGCTCAGGGCTCTCTCCTGTTCAACATCTCCCTGGGATAACCCTGGGGATGGAGGCACATCCAGCTGGGGATGGGCACCAGGGAGCTCAGGGCTGGGCTCTCTCCTGTTCAACACCTCCCTGGACAAGCAGGGGATGCTCAGGCAGCCCATGGATTGTGAGGATGTGCTGAGGATGGCTCTGCAGAGGGATCTGGAGGAGCTGGAGCCATGGAAAGGGTGGTCAGGCATTGGAAGGAGGAACTGTCCCCATCCCTGGAGGATTCCCAAGGAATTTCTGGGTGTGGCACTCAGTGCTCTGAGCTGGGGACAAGGTGGGGATCAGGCAGAGCTTGGAGGGATTTTCCCACCTCAGTGATCCTGGGGGTTCTGTGCTCTGTCAGGTACTTCATGAGTGGCAAATTTTAGTTTTTCTGAATAACACTCAGCCAGGAAAAAATAAAAAAAATCCATAACGAGAGAATTATCCAATTGTTTTATAGAGGAACACCTTCCACCTGGAGTCTCAAAAGCCCTCAGCAAACAGAATTAACTCCTGGACACTCTTGGGGTAATTGCAGGAATTAATGAGGCTGATGAGCAGCTCTGGCTGGTCACCACCACGCTCACTAAATGCCACAACCTGCACATCACAGGGAATTTCCACACCTGGAATGACTCAGGATGGCTACAGCACAGTGCTGCCATCTGCACAGCCACTCCAGGATAATAATCCAGGGGATTATTTTTGACAGGAGCTCAGTGCTGAATTAACCAAGATCCTGAGGACACTTCTCTGGCCAGGTGAATGTGTTGCCAGCAGAGATGCACTGAGAGAAAAATGTGATTTCCTAGTCCTCCACACAGCTGGGAGCTGCACACGAAAAACATAAAGCTGTCCCTAAAATTTGGAATCAGTCAAGAAGACTGTAAGAAAACAGGCTGACACACAAATGTCATTAAAGACAGGAGAGCTGGAGGAGCAGCTAAGTAGGAAAAAACTAAGAATTAAGATTTTTAGCTGACAGTCACATTCCTTTGAGCCTGTGCTTTGCCTGGATGACAAACCCAGCTCTGCTTTTTGTGCCTCCTGACGAGCACCTCAGAGCTGTACCTGGCCAGGCCAGAGGTTTTCCAGCTTCCATCTCCCAGTGGTTAAGGAATTCTGGAACCAGGGATCCTCTCTGTGGATTTAAGAGTTCAAACCTGATGGTGTATTTGTGAAATCCCCTGTGAATCCATGGACACTTGCAGCTACCACTACATCCCATCAGGAGTTTCCCCAGCAAAACTTCATTTCCTGGTGTTTTCCATCTGCCACTTTCCAGCCTCAGGCCAGAACTGAAGTTCTGCTGTTGGAAAAAGGTTCTGTCAGACCCTCCCTACCTGTTCAGGAGAGCCAGGATTTTAAAGATGTGAAGAAGCCTCATCTTCCCAGCTGTTCTTCCTCAGACAGCCCCTTTCTCCCCAGGCAGTGCTGATCAAACCTGGGCTCTGTGGCACTGCCACCCTCACCTCCTGCCCAGGCCAGCAGGAAAATCTCATTTCATTCCTCAACAGCTCCACTGCGTTAATGAGTTCTGAGAAACTGAGGATGCCAAAGCTTCTTGGTTTCCATTTCAAAGCAGCTCTACCTGAGCTCCTGAATGTGTGATATCCCACTCAATCGTTTGGCTCTACCACCCTGCCCCCTCTGAAGGCCTTCAGTGTCTTCCCAAAGCCAGCACCATCTTCTCCTGGATCCCTCACTCTGCTCCTTCGTTCTTCCTCTGCACCACGTGCCTGAGGTTGCAAGGAAAGCTGTAACCAGCAGTTTGTATTCTATTAACAGCTGTTAAACCCCCTGGGGCAGTGCTCTTTGTCCCTGCCAGGACCCATCCTCCCTCCAGGGGTATCTGCTGTCCATGGGCAGCTGTTAAACCCCCTGGGGCAGTGCTCTTTGTCCCTGCCAGGACCCAGCCTCCCCCCAGGGGTATCTGCTGTCCATGGGCAGCTGTTAAACCAGCTGGGGCAGTGCTCTTTGTCCCTGCCAGGACCCAACCTCCCCCCAGGGGTATCTGCTGTCCATGGGCCATCCAGGCTCACTGCAGGGCTGATCCAATTCCAGCAGCCCCTGGGGAGATGCTGCAGCCAGGGGAGGAGCCCAGCATTCCCAGCTGGATCCCAGCTGAGATCCAGAGCCCCAGGGCAGGCTGTGTGCTGGGCATTGCCAGAGATGAACCCAGCTCAGCACCGCTGCAGCTCCAGAGGGAAACCCCACCCTTCTCCAGGATCATCTCTTCTCCAGCAGAACCACATCTGTCACTGCAGGAGGGTTTATTTGGACTGCTCTCAACCCCCTGCCCAACAAGCTGGCAGGTTGGGTTCTGACTCTGGCAGGGTTTTCTTTTCGTCTGTTTGCTTTTTTGTACAACTACATTTGTATTGTTAATATTCTCAGTAAAGAACTGTCATTCCTATCCCCGTATCTTTGCCTGACAATAATTTCAAAATTATAATAATTCAGAGGGAGGGGGGTTTACATCTTCAAGGGAGGCTCCTGCTTTCCTTAGCAGACACTAACCCAAGACACCATGCCAATGTTAACATTCTTCCAGACATCCAGCACTGCAAACCCCTCCAGGTCCCACCCTTTGTAAGTGTTTCCCCTCCCAAATGTGTATTAAATTCCTTTCTCCCGGATCCTGGACCAGACCCATCATCAGTGGCTGTCCCAGCAGCAATTCTCCCAAAGAGGAGCAGGACAACAACCCAGCCAAGGAGATCCTCAGCTCCTGGATGTGCTTCCACCCAGAACCTGACAAGCAGTGGTTCTCCTGATGGATCTGCCCTGGAGAAGCTCATTCCTTTGGAAAGCCAGTCCAGGGCTGTGTCCCATCCTGCTCCTGCCAGGCACATTTACATCTGGAGCAGCAGAAGGCTCTAATCCTGATCCTCACAGAGCAGCACCCTCAGCTTTATTTGGTGCTGAGTATCGAGGTGCTTCTCACGCCAGGCAGGTTTAATTCAGCCTGACCTTTGTGCTCCTGCTTTAGCCCTACATATACATGTCTTGGTTTGGAAAGACAGGTGTCTGCCAGGCAAAGCTGGAGTTTCCCTTGGAATGGAGAATGGAAACCCCTCACCCCCTCCAAATTATAATTTTGCAATTAAGGGCTTTCAGGCAAAGATCTGGGAAGAGGAATAACCGTTATTTACTAGGAATATTCACAATACAAATGTAGTAAAAAAAACCCCTAACAAACAACAATCCTAGAAACCCTGACAGAGTCAGAGCTACAACCTGACACCTTGTTGCTCAGGGTGTTGGAAACAGCCCAAAAGTGAATCCTTCTGAAGTGGCAGAGGTGGTTCTGGTGGAGCAGAGATGATCCTGAGAGAAGGGGCCCAGGGATGGTGAGAAGGGCCCAGGGATGGTGAGAAGGGTCCAGGGATGGTGAGAAGGGTCCGCTCTCCCTCTGGGAATCCGGTGGAACCAGATCCCTGATGTTCCTGAGGCTCAGTTTTATCCAGGTGGGAATGGTTGGTTCCTCCCACTGGGTGGAGCATCTCACACTGGGATGATGGAATGTGTCCTGTCCTTGGTGAGCCTGAATGGCCCATTAGCAGGAGATAATCCTTAATGGTCCATTAACAGAAGATAATCCTTAATGACCCATTAGCAGAAGATAATCCTTAATGGCCCATTAGCAGGAGATAATCCTTAATGACCCATTAGCAGAAGATATTCCCTTGGAGGGAGGACAGGTGGTGACAGAGATAACAAACACTGCCCCACCTGGTTTAACACCTGGCCCGTTATCAGAAGGCACCGCCCCCCTCCTCCCAGAGTTACAAGAGATAAAGAAAAAACATCTCCCCAGCTGCTTTCAGCAGATGGAATAGAATAAATACACATTTTTCGTTCCATAACCCAAGACAATACATTTCAGAGATCAGGGCATGGCTGTGGCTCTGTCACCAGGGCACTTATTTCCACTTCCAGAAAGAGGCAAGGAGTTGTCCTGTTGTGTGGTGTGGTTGTCACACCTCAAAGTCCAGAGGGACTTGGGCAAGCTCCAGAAGTGGCCCATGGGAATCTCATGAGGTTTAATAAAACCAACTGCAGATCCATACTCTGCAGCAGGGAAAGCTCCCAGAGCAGCCTCAGGTTTACACAGGAAATGTTCTCCTAAATCCATCCCCTGCTCACTCAGCTGCTGCCCTGCATTGGCTCCTTGTTCTGGGGGTGTTGCAAAGCTCCTGCAAGTGTGCAGTGAGTTCAAAGGCAGGAAGCAGTGGGGAAATGGAGATGCACTGCACAAAACACCTCCACAAGACACTGAGGCACTGCTGGCCAAAACTCCTGCAACAGGAAAAGCTGGAAACACAGTGCTGAGATTTTATTTAATTGATTTTTTTTTTTCTGTAGGAACCCCCTTTTCTGCTTTCCAAGTGTCATTTCAAATGTGCAATCTGAACCTGGCAGGAACAAGCAGTAGATTCAGGCCACAACTTCCCAATTTTGTGACATTTCAAAGTTGCCACTGTATAAATCTCAGCTCACCAAACTCCACTTCCCTAAACCCCACAAACTGTACAGCTTCATTACATCCTGCTCTTTACACATGCACTAAATATCCTCATTTTTCCATAGTTCTTGTTTTTACATTTCATGATGATTTGCTTTTTAAGTTTAATTTTAAGAGTCATGGAATGGTTTGGGTGGGAATGGAGCTCAGAGCCCCCGCTGCCAGTGCCCCCCCTGCCCTGGCAGGGACACCTCCCCCTGCCCCAGGCTGCTCCCAGCCCCAGTGTCCAGCCTGGCCTTGGGCACTGCCAGGGCTCCAGGAGCAGCCCCAGCTGCTCTGGGCACCCTGTGCCAGGGCCTGCCCACCCTGCCAGGGAACAATTCCTGCCCCAAATCCCAGCCAGCCCTGCCCTGGGGCACTGGGAGCCATTCCCAGGCTCCTGTCCCTCTGTCCCTTGTCCCCAGCCCCTCTGCAGCTCTCCTGGAGCTCCTTTAGGCCCTGCCAGGGGCTCAAAATTCTCCTTCTCTTCTCCAAGATGACCAATCCAAATTCCCTCAGCTGAGAGAGCATGGAGCTCCTGGAGACACAGCCAGGTCTGGGCACACCCTGGCTCCTCCTCTGCTCCTTCCCTTCATGCTGGTGTCTCCAGCTCCAGGAGCAGCTGGAGATCAGTTGCTGCCTGGAGCTTGTGAGCCTGGAGCTGGGGGTCAGAGAGACACCTGGAGGGGTTCGTGGAGTTCAGAACAGTTTGAATTTGGAGACACCTTTGATTCTACCTGGCCATAGAATCACTGAATCCCAGGAGGGTTTGGGTGGGAAGGGACCTTAAAGTTCATCCAGTGCCCCCCCCTGCCCTGGCAGGGACACCTCCCACTGCCCCAGGCTGCTCCCAGCCCCAGTGTCCAGCCTGGGTGGGTCCAGAACTTGGGGAGAGAGAAAATAACGAGGCTGTGAGTGGAGATACTTTGCAGGAGTTTGTGCTGAGTGAAGGAAAGGATCCCTCTCTCTCTCTCTCTCTCTGGGATGTGCTGGGAAAACCATCAATTAAAGGATTAAACACCCTCAAATGACTTCATAGAATCCCAGAATGGTTTGGGTTGGAAAGGACCTTAAAGCCCATCCCATCCCACCCCTGCCATGGCAGGGACCCCAAATCCTCCCCAGTGCCCCCCCTGCCCTGGCAGGGACACCTCCCACTGCCCCAGGCTGCTCCCAGCCCCAGTGTCCAGCCTGGCCTTGGGCACTGCCAGGGCTCCAGGGGCAGCCCCAGCTGCTCTGGGCACCCTGTGCCAGGGCCTGCCCACCCTGCCAGGGAACAATTCCTGCCCCAAATCCCACCCAGCCCTGCTCTCTGGCATTGGGAAGCCATTCCCTGCCTCCTGTCCCTCCATCCCTTGTCCCAATTCCATCTGCAGCTCTCCTGGAGCTCCTTTAGGCCCTGCCAGGGGCTCAAAATTCTCCTCCTCTTCTCCAGGATGACCAATCCAAATTCCCTCAGCTGAGAGAGCATGGAGCTCCTGGAGACACAGCCAGGTCTGGGCACACCCTGGCTCCTCCTCTGCTCCTTCCCTTCATGCTGGTGTCTCCAGCTCCAGGAGCAGCTGGAGATCAGTTGCTCCCTGGAGCTTGTGAGCCTGGAGCTGGGGGTCAGAGAGACACCTGGAGGGGTTCGTGGAGTTCAGAACAGTTTGAATTTGGAGACACCTTTGATTCTACCTGGCCATAGAATCAATGAATCCCAGGAGGGTTTGGGTGGGAAGGGACCTTAAAGTTCATCCAGTGCCCCCCTGCCCTGGCAGGGACACCTCCCACTGCCCCAGGCTGCTCCCAGCCCCAGTGTCCAGCCTGGGTGGGTCCAGAACTTGGGGAGAGAGAAAATGATGAGGCTGTGAGTGGAGATACTTTGCAGGAGTTTGTGCTGAGTGAAGGAAAGGATCCCTCTCTCTCTCTCTCTCTCTGGGATGTGCTGGGAAAACCATCAATTAAAGGATTGAACACCCTCAAATGACTTCATAGAATCCCAGAATGGTTTGGGTTGGAAAGGACCTTAAAGCCCAGCCCATCCCACCCCAGCCATGGCAGGAACCCCAAATCCCCCCCAGTGCCACCCCCTGCCCTGGCAGTGACACCTCCCACTGCCCCAGGCTGCTCCCAGCCCCAGTGTCCAGCCTATCCAGGCCACTGCCAGGGCTCCAGGGGCAGCCCCAGCTGCTCTGGGCACCCTTCCCACCCTGCCAGGGAACAATTCCTGCCCCAAATCCCACCCAGCCCTGCTCTATGGCAGGTCTAACACTCCCTCAGGGTGCTGGTGACAAGAGGACTCCAGATACCCAGGTTAGGAAGGATAATCACTCATGATTATCCTGGAATGACTGGAAAGACCAAGTGCCCCTCCAAACTGGAACCCACCCCCCTGCACCTACAGACACCAGTGCTACAAAGCCATGGGATTGTTCTGAGAGGCCCAAAAGGGACAAATCTCAGCTCAGAGCTTCTCAGCGAAGCTGCAGGATGCAGATGTGAGCAGGGAGCCCAACCAGAGGGACAGGCCAGGAAAAGCCACCGGCTCTCCTGACCTGACCTGGTGAAAAGCCTCTGGTTAAAAGCACAGAAGCTGAAAGGAAGGAGCTGAGGCTTTGCCTCTTGTCAGACATTCCCACAGAGCAGCCGTGTTCCAGCCAGCTGAGAACCTCTCCACAGCTGAGCATGGAAAATTCCAGCCAGAGTGCAGCCCTGGATTGCAATTTTCTTGCTGACACAAAGCAAGGCCACGAGTCAATTTATAGTCACAGGCTGGAGGCAACTCCTAATTTAAAAATTCCAGCTTTAAACCACTTCCCACTAAATCACAGCCCGTGAGGATGCTCTCCCCTCCAACAGGAGGTTTTGCCAGCAGCCTGTCCCAGGGAGCAGCCAGGCCTGGTGGTTACAAACGCTGCTCCTGCTCCAGACACACACACATGGAAGTGTTACCCCTGTGGAAACACAGAGCACAGCTGCAAAGCTGCAGCCCTGAACACAATCCAGGAACGGCAAACCCTCCCCAGGAACACACCTGCTGCTGAAGGAAGCTGCAGTTTTACTCACCAGATCTGGAGCTTGATCTTCTTTCCTTGCAATTCAACGGTTTTAATCTTGAAGTCTATCCCTAAAATAAACAGACACATAAGTAATTAGTGTTTATTTATCAAAAAAAAACCCCAACAATTCCATGTGAACTCTGAATAGCTGAGACAGAACAGCAGCTTTTTTCTTCCTTCACTGAACTGCCAGGTAAACCAGGGATGTCCAGGGACACTGAAATGGGAAGGGAGCTGGAAGCCCAGCACAGCCAGGGCCTCAGGGTCTGCTCTGGAATACCCTGAGTGGGAAGGACCCACAAGGATCATTCACAACTCCTGGCCCTGCCCAGGACACCCCAACCACCCCCCTTGTGCCTGAGAGGCTCCTGGAGCTCTGGCAGCCTCATTCCCTAGGGAGCTGTCCCACCTCTCCCAGGGTTTGCAGGCACTCTGAGCTTCCAAAGGGATGCACAACAGTTCAAGCCACTCCAAAGCTTTAACCAGCAAGGGAAGGAGAAGGATCAGAGCTCAGCCTCCTTGTGCAGACCCATCCCTGCTTCAGCTTTGGGTATGGGACAGTCAAAGCCAGGCCTCGGCAGAAATGTCACCGAGGCTCTGAGAACCCAGCCAAGCACAGAGCATGAAAAAGGTTTTTTACTTTCAGTGCCAACTGATACAGAAAGTGCCCAAGTGCCACATCCACAGAGCTGTCACAGGGATGGGGACTTCACCACTGCCCTGGGCAGCTGTGCCAGGGATGGAGAACCTTTTCCATGAAAGAATTGTTCCCAACATCCAACCTAAACCTGCCCTGGCCCAGCCTGAGGCCATTTCCCCTTGGCCTGTCCCTGTGTCCTGGGAGCAGAGCCCGACCCTCCCCTGGCTGTCCTCTCCTGGCAGGGAGTTGTGCAGAGCCACAAGGTGCCCCCTGAGCCTCCTTTGCTCCAGGCTCAGCCCCTTTCCCAGCTCTCTCAGCCTCTCCTGGGGCTCCATTCCCTTGCCCAGCTCCATTCCCTGCCCCTCCAGGTCTCTCTTGTCAGGAGGGGCCCCAGGATTCAACCTTCTCTTCCCAAAGCTGCCTACAAGAATTCCAGCAGAGGCTACAGCAGAGCAGCAGGAACACTCCAAAACCATCCCCTCAAACTGCTCTGACTCTTAATTAGACACCACAGAACACCACTGATCATTCCTCACGCTTTCCAAAAACCTGTTTATATTTAGACTTTTTAAAAGGCAGCAGCTGCAACCCCCAAACTTCCCTCCCCAATCTACAAGGTCACTTTCTAGCAAGGAAGATTAAAGAGAATTTATGAAATGCTCCATTACATAAGAAGTTTGCACGGGGAACTCTGCTTTGAACTCCTTTTGGCCAACAGCCAGCACACAGAAATTCTTGGGCTGAGAGCTGGACACGAGCTGGAAACTCCCAGCTCTGGGCTGGGCATCCCTGGAGGTGTCACCTGGAGGTGGCACTCAGGGCTCTGGGCTGGGGACAAGGTGGGGATGGGGCACAGCTGGGACTTGATGATCCTGGAGGGTTTTTCCAACCTGAAGAATTCCAGGATTCTGGATTTACAGCCCTGCAGTGACTCGAGGCCAAGGTTTTGCATTAATCCCAGTGTGGTGGTTTCATTATATATTGTATTTTATGTGATTAGGAGAACACAAAGAGTAAAACAACCTATCTTTAAATCACAAAGGGTAGTTTATTTAGATGCACTGAAACAGATAAAAAAAAAGGAAAGGAAAGGAAAGGAAAGGAAAGGAAAGGAAAGGAAAGGAAAGGAAAGGAAAGGAAAGGAAAGGAAAGGAAAGGAAAGGAAAGGAAAGGAAAGTTCCCAAACATCCTTGGGACCTCCTGCCCATCTCAGGTCAGTGCTCTTTGCTTTGCAGTCACTGCTGCATCCCCCACATTGGGTTGCATTTATGAATCAATGCATTAACTACCACACAAACGTGACTGGAAACATAAACCCGCTGAATGACTGATTGATTTGATTGCCAAGATACAAAACTGCCCCAGTTCCACCCAGCCCTGAATTTTTTTCAGCATTTCAGAGAGTTGTTTGCTGCCATGTGGTGTCCCCAAGCAACACAACCAAACAAATGAACACCCAAGATGAGAAATGAAAGATTTGATAGGGTGACAGTTACTTCTGGGCTGTGCCCAGGTGCAGCAGAACCGTTTGAGAGTCACTTTTTATGTGTTAAGATCAAGTAAATCATTAACCCAGCCAAGGAAATTAACTCTTCTCTGCACTGTGAGGGGATTTAGCCAACTCCAGTAGCTGGGGATAAGATAAATCTCTAATCCCACGTTATACTCAGCTCCCATTCCAGTATAATACCAGTCCAGCCTTCAGAACTGGAAGGTTGTTACAAACAACAATTTATTTCTCTGGAAATACTTCCAAAGGAGTTCCAACAGACTGAGAAAAGGAGACTGTGCCTGTCCAGTCCGAGGCTGTTGACAATAAACACCAGAAACACAAAGGCTTCCCAGAAAAAAAAAAAAAAAAGAAAAAAAAAAGAGATGGGGAGGTTTCCAGGAAAATTCAGTTCAGGAAAGAGCTGAATTAAAACCTGACTGGCTGAAGAACAGACATCTCGTGGTCATCACAGGGGGATAATGAAAGAGCTCATGAATTAAAGATGAGCATGAAATTACTCCCTCATTAAGTGTCGATAAGATATTTATCACCTTCAGCAGGACAAGCTGGAATCCACGGGAAGACCTGGAAAAATCCGGCCAGGCTTACAAAAAAAATCTTCTCAATTCCAGGTGTTCCAATGAAGATATGGAAACGTTCACAACCCTGCAGCACAGCTCCCAACAGGCAGATCCTCACAGCTCCCAGCTCACTTCTGCATTTCCTTCCCATTCCCAGCCCTCCACCTGTTGCTCAGAGCAGCCTTGGGGGTGTTGGTGGGTGAGAGGCTGGAAATGAGAGCCCCAGGGATCAGCTGGAGCTGATCAGCCCAGTGTGGGCAGCAGGGGAGGGGGGATTGTGCCCCTGTGCTCAGGTGAGACCCCACCTGCAGAGCTGCTACAGCACAAGGACCTGGAGCTGCTGCAGAGAGCCCAGAGGAGGCCCCAGAACTGCTCCAGGGCTGGACCTCCTCTGCTCTGGAGCCAGGCTGGGAGAGCTGGGGGTGCTCACCTGGAGAGGTGAAGGATCCAGGGAGAGCTCTGAGCCCCTGGCAGGGCCTGAAGGGGCTCCAGGAGAGCTGCAGAGGGGCTGGGGACAAGGGACAGAGGGACAGGAGCCAGGGAATGGCTCCCAGTGCCAGAGGGCAGGGCTGGCTGGGATTTGGGGCAGGAATTGTTCCCTGGCAGGGTGGGCAGGCCCTGGCACAGGGTGCCCAGAGCAGCTGGGGCTGCCCCTGGAGCCCTGGCAGTGCCCAAGGCCAGGCTGGACACTGGGACTGGGAGCAGCCTGGGGCAGTGGGAGGTGTCCCTGCCAGGGCAGGGGGGGCACTGGATGAAATTTAAGGTCCCTTCCAACCCAAACCATTCTGGGATTCTATGAAGTAATTTGAGGGTGTTTAATCCTTTGATTGATGGTTTTCCCAGCATATCCCAGAGAGAGAGAGAGAGGGATCCTTCCCTTCACTCAGGACAAACTCCTGCAAAGTATCTCCATCCACAGCCTCATTATTTTCTCTCTCCCCAAGTTCTGGAGCCACCCAGGCTGGACACTGGGGCTGGGAGCAGCCTGGGGCAGTGGGAGGTGTCCCTGCCAGGGCAGGGGTGGCACTGGGGAGGCTCTGAGCTCCTTTCCCACCCAAACCACTCTGGGATTCAATGATTCCATGGTGTGACAAACCTGAACTCAGCTTTAGGAAGGACAGAAGCTTTGATGGAGTTCCTGGGCTCCTGGCCTGGCTTTAAGGAGCACCAGCAGCCCCAGTGCAAACACTGCCCTCCCACAAACACTGAGACTGCTCTGCCCAGCCAGGCCAAACACGGCCCAGGAGCAGCTCCAGGGCTGCCAGCTCACACTGAAGTCAGGCTCCTGCATCCCACAGGCACAGGGAACACTTCCCACTCCACCTGGACCTGTGCAGCTTGAAACCTTGAATGTCCTGGGGGATCCAGAGCTATTGGCTCAAGGGATTTGTGTTCCCAGCTCTCTCAGATGTAAGATGTTAACAAAGAGCCAGGAGCTGCATCAGCAGAACAGCTTTAAGTCCATAATCATCTCCACATCACTTGACACCTTCCCAAGCCCCTGCCAGGATCCCTCCTCTGCCACTAAATCACAAAATGACTGCTCTTGACAAGGGACAGACCACTAGGAGAGGGAGGGAGGGAGAAAAAGTTATTTTCCAGTCCACTGCAGAGCTACAAATGATGAGCTGGCCCTTTTCACACAGCCCGAGTTTTGTTTGCATTCCTCCCAAACAAAGCCCCCATTAAGCACAGGGAGGACGCTGGGCGGGAGGAAGCAGAATGTAGGGCAGGAGGAGGGCAGGGCTGGGAGCTGGAGCTTGATGGGCATCCCGAAGGGACATCCCATCCCTGCAGGGACATCCCACCCTGCAGGGACTTCCCACCCTGTAGGGACTTCCCATTCCCACAGGGACATCCCACCCTGTAGGGACCTCCCATCCCTGCAGGGACATCCCATCCTGTAGGGACATCCCATCCCCACAGGCACATCCCATCCCTCAGGCACAACCCATCCCTGCAGGGACATCCCACCTTGCAGGGACACCCCACCCTGCAGGGACATCCCATCCCTGCAGGGACATCCCATCCCCACAGGGACATCCCAACCTGTAGGGACATCCCACCCTGCAGGGACATCCCACCCTGTAGGGACATCCCACCCTGCAGGGACATCCCACCCCATCCCATCCCACCCTGCAGGGACATCCCATCCTCC
This sequence comes from Phylloscopus trochilus trochilus, assembly GCA_016584745.2. Classification (NCBI taxonomy): domain Eukaryota; kingdom Metazoa; phylum Chordata; class Aves; order Passeriformes; family Phylloscopidae; genus Phylloscopus; species Phylloscopus trochilus. Next base: position 1,225,228 of record WQNJ02000101.1, read on the forward strand.
AGGAACATCCCACCCTACAGGGACATCCAATCCTGCAGGGACATCCCATCCTGCAGGGACATCCCACCCTGCAGGGACATCCCACCCTGCAGGGACATCCTATCCCTGCAGGAACATCTCACCCTGTAGGGACATCCCATCCCTCAGGCACAACCCATCCCTAAGGGAAATCCCATTCCTGCAAGGACATCCCATCCTCCAGGGACATCCCACCCCATCCCACTCCATCCTGCAGAAACATCCTGCAGCACCCAGCTCGGCACATCCCACCCAACACAGGCCAAGAGCAGCCTGTGGAGCACCCACTGCATTTTGTCTGTAATTCATTAATAAATTGCTGTGCACACCCTGCACCAGCACCAGCACGCAGGGAAGAACAGCAAATGTGCACAAATTCATCCTCAGGTTCATCAGGGTCATGGAGCTGGGGAGGGGAATGGAGCTGGGGAGGGGAATGGAGCCCCAGGAGAGGCTGAGGGAGCTGGGGAAGGGGCTCAGCCTGGAGAAAAGGAGGTTCAGGGGGGCCCTTGTGGCTCTGCACAGCTCCTGCCAGGAGGGGACAGCCAGGGGTGTCGGGCTGTGCTCCCAGGGCACAGGGACAGGACAAGGGGAAATGGCCTCAGGCTGGGCCAGGGCAGGCTCAGCTGGGACAGCAGCAGGAATTTCCCCATGGAAAGGGAGCTCAGGCCTTGGAACTGCCCAGGGAGGTTGGCAGTGCCCAGCCCTGGAGGGATTTAACCTCTCTGTGGATGTGGCACTTTGGGGACGTGCTGGGGATGGTCTGAGAGCCCTTCTCCAGTCTCACCAACTCTGTCATTCAAATCTCGTGTGTTCAAGCCGCCCAGCTTTGTGCCACAGGCTCTGACAACAGCCAGGATTTTTTAAGTGTGGACTCAAAGACCACACCTGAGCTGCCATGGCAGAACTCAGGGCACGCTCCCTTCTCCTGAGGAGCAGCAGGAGGCCCAGTTGTGCCCCTCCTAGTGCTGGGTCACCCTGAGGAAGGTGAAGTTCTCAGCAAGAGCCACAGCACCTTCTCCAAGAGCCTCAGCTGACTAAAAAAAATCATGGAATGGTTTGGGTTGGAACTTTACAGCCCATCCTGTGCCACCCCTGCCACGGGCAGGGACACCTTCCCTATCCCAGGTTGCTCCAAGTCCCATCCAGCCGGGCCTTGGACACTTCCAGGGATGGGGATGGAGATTATTGATGGGTTATCTACTCTGTAAATTTATCTGTAGTTATATATATCTATATATCTATATCTGCATCTATGTCTATATCTGTATCTATACCTACATCTATATCTATACCTACATCTATATTTATATCTATATCTATATCTATATCTATATCTATATCTATATCTATATCTATGTATCTATAATTATAGATAAATTTACCTAGTCTGTGAATTGATTTATACATGAAGTCACTGTATCACCAAAATAGAGTTCAGGGGGTTTTTTTGGTTTTGTTTTTTTTTTTTAGGTTTTATTTTTTTAATAAGGTGAGGAGTTCAAGGTTTTCCCTCCCAGGTGTGTTTGTTTGTATAATCCATGGGTATCCAGAGCTGGAATCCAGCAGTGTCAGGTGTCCCAGCAGGCACAAAGAGCCCCTGACCTGGGGGATTTGTTATTGCACCTCCAAAAGAAACTCTCCTGTCTGAACTTGTGCTTCCAAAACCTCTCACACCACATGAAATCTCTGTCCCAGTGCTGGGGACAACACCTGGAAAAAAAAAACCTGAGACCTTGCCCTGTGCTGAAGGGTGAAGGGAGGGAGAAAGCAGCTCCTAGAAAAGCTCTGGGAAGCAGGGTTAGCACTGAAGATATCAAGTGTGGTTTGGGATGGTGCAGCTCTGAATCCCTCACAGAAGAGATGTTTGGAAAGACTTAAGCAGTAACTGAGATCATTAAGAGCTTAATTAAAAGCAGAACTCTTCAGCTCCGGCCTGATGAGCTTGCGCCGGGCTTTCCTTGGCAAGGGAAAGTGGATTTACTGCTGCAGCTTTCTTACGAAATAATTAATAATTATCTTAACTGAGAGCCAAGGTTAAGGGCTGCCTGCTCCAGGTAAATGACATCCTGAAGCATTAAAGCTTCTTTGCAAGAGCTGCGTTGCCTTGAAAGGGTGTTTTGACTTCTGGACTTGAAATATTTGCAAAGTTTCTTCCTGGGAGGGACATCAGCAGGGATTTCTCCCTGGAAAGGCTGCCCACGCTGGAGTCCCCAGCCCTGGAGGTGTCCAAGGAAGGGCTGGATGTGGCACTCGGTGCAAGAATTTGGCAATTTTAAAAGCCCCCTCCGCCCCCCAGGCTTAATTCTTGCTGCTGTTGTCAGCTCTCTTTTGTTGTGTTTTTGTTATTTAAATAAAGGCATTTTGGGGCTGTCTCCTGGGCCCTGTGGAAGCTCTAAGCACACCTGGAGGATCCCAGCTCCACACTGACTCCAGGTATGGCACAACCTGTGCTCCTGGGATTGCTGGGAGTCCCCAAGCCTCGTTCCTTCACACTCTGTTGTTAATTCAGTGAAGACAGCAGCAGTTTCCTTCTGCCTGCCCAGGCACTTCCCTTCACTCAGTGCAGGAATTTCCCAAAAGTCAGGCAGTACAGACAAGGTTTGTTCCTTCCTGTGGCTATCAAAGCACTTGCTTGAGTTGGGAGAGATGTAGGGAGGTGTTCCAGGCCAGGTTGGACAGGGCTTGAAGCAACCTGGGATAATGGAAGGTGTCCATGGCATGGAGCTGAGCTTTAAGGTCCCTTCCAACCTAACCCAACCCAACCCAACCCAACCCAACCCAACCCAACCCAACTCAACCCAACCCAACCCAACCCAACCCAACTGTCCTAGGTTCCAATGTCAAATTGTGCCCAAGGTCTGTATTCTATCCCCATGAGCCCTTGGAGCCAAGGTGGGGCAGTGTTTTCCTTATCTTCTGTTAATGAGCCCAACAATGCCACATGACTCATGGATAACTTCCACTGGGAGTTATCTCTGGTTAATGGGCCATCAAGGACCCACTGCATGACTCATGGAGTGAGATCATCCCATGGTGAGATGCTCCGCCCAGGGGGAGGAGCCAAGCATTCCCACCTGGATAGAATCCAGGGTTTGAGACATCACAGGCAGCTTTTATCCACTGGACTCCCAGAGGAGACAAGAGCTACCAGACGGAATCACTGCTTTGACAAGAACATCTCATCCGGTTCCACTGGATTCCTGGAGGAAGACTGGACCCTTCTCACCATCCCTGGACCCTTCTCACCACCACTGGACCCTTCTCACCATCCCTGGGCCCTTCTCACCATCACTGGACCTTTCTCACCATCCCTGGGCCCTTCTCATCACCACTGGACCCTTCTCACCATCCCTGGGCCCTTCTCACCATCACTGGACCCTTCTCTCTCAGGATCATCTCTGCTCCAGCAGAACCACATCTGCCACTCCAGGAGAACTTACTTTTGGACTGCTTCAAACACCCTGAGCAACAGGGTGTCAGGTTGTATTGTTCCATTTATTTTATTTTACCTTTTTTTTTCCTCTTCTCCTATTAAATTGTATCTCTGATTGGGAGTCTCACTGGTTTTGCTTTCAAACCAGCACACCAACCCAACCCAATCCATGATCCATTCTATGACTGCACTGCTTGACTTCAATTCCTGCAGCCCCTCTCAGCTCCTTGGGGTGTCTCCTTTCCCTCAATCCATGGGAGGTAAGAAAGGAACAGGCCTCCACCAACAAGTGCCACTTGTAAGAATCACAGCTCTCCGAGAAGGGTACTCAGGGAAGAGAAACTGAGGCTATTCCCAGCCTCATCCTTTGGCAAGGCCTTGAGTGAAAGCCTGAGTTTTATTAAGGAGCCAAAATCAGCTGAGGTGGGAGGGAGTGAGAAGGTTTAGGTTGGCTGGGACAAGCCATGGCACTCGTGGTAATTCCTCCTGCAAACGAGGCTTTGCCACCTCTGGCAGCCTCACAGCACCCAACTGCAGAGGGGAGGAACTGCCTGGATGCCTGGAGCTGGAGCTTTGGTGTTTTTTGGGTTGCCCAGGGCTGCAGCTCTCAGCCTCACACTCAGGCTCACTCAGCTCTGCACAGAGCAGGGACACAAAACAAATCCTGCTCCTGCTGCACCCCAAGGACACCTGGGACAAGTGTTCAGCCCCAAAGCACAAACAAGGGGGGCTGGAGGGAGGAACAGAAGGATGGGACCTCACAACCCAAAGCTGGGATTGGACAATTGAACTCCAAAATGGAAATGGACCAGAACTGATCAAAGTGTGAGACCTCGTGACCATTTGGCCATTTTTTGGCCATTTTGGGTCCATTTTGGGTCCATTTTGGGTCCACTTTGGGTCCATTTTGGGTCCACTTTGTGACCTTTTTTGGGTTCATTTTGTGACCATTTTTGGTCACCAAGGACACCTGGGACAAGTGTTCAGCCCCAGAGCACAAACAAGGGGGGCTGGAGGGAGGAACAGAAGGATGGGACCTCACAACCCAAAGCTGGGATTGGACAATTGAACCCCAAAATGCAAATGGACCAGAACTGATCAAAGTGTGAGACCTCATGACCATTTGGCCATTTTGTGACCATTTTGTGACCATTTTGTGTCCATTTTGTGTCCATTTTGTGACAATCTTGGGTCCATTTTGGGTCCACCTTGGGTGCAGCCCTGGCCAGGCTCTTGTCCTGTCCAGGGTGGATCCTTAAAGGCCTTTTAATAAATCTCTGCTTTATTCTCTGGCTCTGTCCAGTCTCTGTTCCAGCTCAGCCTTCCCCAAGCATCACAACAGGGCTCCCAAAGGGAGATGGAAGCCACACTGTCCTTCCCTAACCCCACCAACTTTCTCTAGCAGGAGGATCTCTGACCATCAGTGCTTTGGGAGTTGTTCTTTGTCAGGAGAAAGCTTCAAGAGGTCACCAGGCAAAGGCTCAAAACTCATACCTTGGCAATGAAATGATCAGAGAGACAGTGATGAGCAAATCTGAAAGCTTGGGACCACCTGCCTTCCTTGAAACACTACCAGGAACTTCCAGATCCAGGTAAGGAACTGACACTTCAGGCCATGGTTACTCCTCCTAACAAAACATTTATTCATCAGGAGCGAGGGACTGCACTGCATTTGAACTCCTCCTTGTGCTGATCATGTGTAGCACGGGAAGGACAGTGGGAAAAGGGAAAGGCAGCCTGATCAGCAACAAAAAAACCAGGGATGGAACCAAAACATGAAGCCTGGGGATGCTCTGAGTCTGCTAAGATGCCAACACACGGTGCTCCTGGTTTCAACCCGGCAGGCAACACGAATTTTCCTCGTGCCTTTGCAGGAGGATGCCCCAGCTCCACAGAGTCCTGCCCACACCCTGCTCTCAGAGCTCAAACACACTTTAATCCCCTGAGTAAACAGCAGAGGAACTCAGCAAACCCAGTAGCTGCTCCTCCTCCTTCAGGGGAGAGCCCTGCACACGCAGCTCACCTGCTGGGCTGTGTGTATGTGTACACAGATTCCCAGCACACACATCCCCCTGCTTCCCACACACATCCCTGGGAGAGAGCCCATTCCTGCAGGCTTCCTTCCTACACTTCCATGTGGCCACGAATTCTTCGAGGAAACAGAAAAAAAAGCAGCAGCAAACCAATCCCAAGAATGGTTTGGGTGGGAAGGGACATGAAAACTCTTCTTGTCCCGCTGCGTGCCGTGGGCAGGGGACACCCTCCACTGTCCCAGGTGGAAAAGTTTCTATTTCCAGGCATCAAAAGGCTGGCCAGGGATCCAGGGGCAGCCACAGCTTCTCTGAGAAACCTGTGCCAGGGCCTTCCCAATGGAAATATTTGGATTCTTTCCCGATATCCCTGTCCTTTGCCCATGGGAGGCCACTCCCTGTGCCCTGGCACTTTCTGCCTGTACAACCCAGCCAGGAATGGAGAGCAGAGAACCCACCAGGGACCTCCAACCCCTCAGCACCTGGATCAGACAAGCCAAGTGCTGCTGCTGGCCCAAGACAAGCCCACACAAAGAGCTGCTACGGGCCAGGTTATAAATAATGCAGAGCCCCACCACAGGCTGCACATTCCCAGCCCTCTTCAGGCTACTCCCACATTACTCAGAGCCAGGATAAACTGCTCTCCCAAAGGACTCCAGTTGGTGGAACAAACAGACAGGGGAGCTCCCTCGAAGCTTCCCAAGCTGCAGTGACTCAGGACTCCAAGGGCAGGATGGGGAGTACCTGCCTGACTTGTTGAGACACAGAGCCCAGAGCGGGAGCAGAGCTCGGCACAGGGAGCCAAGGAGCCCCAGGAAATGAAGAGAGGCAGGGCAGGACTCCCAGAGACCCTGGGTGCTGGAAAACCCCTTTTACTGACCTAGAGACAGGGCTCTTGAGAGGAGTTTTCAAGACTTTTATTCTATTTTCAGTCTCCTGAGAAGGGTGAGACACCATCCAAATCAGAAGCCAAACTATTTCCCAATTACAATTCATTATAAACATTTTTTTTGGCCTATCAGCTTTTGCCACAAAATGCTGCTGATGCTTCTAAACCAACCATCTATTAAAATATCCCACGTGGGTCTTGCTACAATTCATCTTTCACAGTTTCATTTCTCCAAAATACCCAGTCTATTTGCAAGGTCATCACTTAAAAACTTGTTTCTACCTCAATTTCTCTCAACAATGTGTGTCCTCTACAGACAGGGGAGAATCCTCTCTACAAATCCACTGCCCCACACAGCCATGGGGAGAGGCAGGAGCAGCCCTGGGAAGAAGCCAGAGAGTTATCAGTCATCACAGTGAAACTGGAATGGCCTCCTGGGTGTCTTTGCTCTCTCTCTCTCCTCTTCCACACCCTCAGCTCCATCATTTCTGACACCCCACGACCCAGGAGCATAACAAAGAACTCAAGGTATGAGTAAACCACGGGTTGATGTGTCAGCAAAGCAGAAATTCAGTGAATTCAGGTGTTCCACCTTCTCTGCAGGAAGTTTTTGGTTTGTTTTTTTTTTTCCCCCCCCAGTGCAGAGTGTGTGCAAAGCAGAGCTGCAGCTCTGAGGAACTCACTCGTCCTGCTCTGCAAGGTTTCAAGTCGTGACAGCTCAGCACTGACTGAGCACCCGGAGCTGCATCTGAAGAAAATCAGCACACACCTCACATGAAGCTTGAAACCTTGGGGAATTGTGCACTGAGCTCATTTACAGAACAGAATCAACAAAATCATGGAATTGTCCACGCTGGAAAAGACCTCTGAGATCATCAAGGCCTCTGAGATCACCAAGGCCAACCATTCCAGTGGTCTAAGAAAGCTCCACGACTGGGTAGGAGAAAGTCCCCCCTTGAAGGTGAAGGTCCTGTGAGCCTGGTTTGGATCAAGCTGGGCTTGGCAGGACCATGGGAATAGAGTCAAGAGATTTAATAATTTTAATTCCACCAGCCACAACTGATGACATGATCAATGTTAACAGTTTTTTCCCCCTAAACCCAATCCCTGGTGCCAACCCTCCCACCTTCAGTCCAACACCCAAAGGCCTCTCCTTCCCCAAAAGCTCTCTGATCACCCACTCACCAAACCAGCCCTCGCTTTTCCCCCTGAACTATCACCTGGGTAAACATTCCCTGCTTTAGCCCAAGGTCAGCAGCTTCCATCCATCCACACCACAGACAGCAACAGCTACAAAAAACTGTTTTTCTGGGTAACACTCATAGCAACATCAGAGAAACTCCCCCAGGAATGGCTGCAGCCAACAGGACCTGCAGCATCCTGAAAATTGGTGTTTTGTAGAGCAGGTATCAAGAACAGGAGTTGTGATTAGATCTCACTCTGTAAAGATAATTTAAAGATTTTTATCCAGTGACATTTGCTAGCATGAGCGTGTGTATCTTAAAAAAATAAATAAATTTATTTAATTCCAGCATTTATTTTTAGGAATGCAGTAGATTCCCAAAATCCAACCGAAGCACTTCAGCTTTTAACACAACATTTGCTAAATTAGAGATTCTAAAAGCCAAGTGTATTTCCTTTCCAAGAGGCTGCTCAAGCTCTACCAGCCCCTCTTAGAGACCCCCCTGGCTCTGCCCTGAATGCCCCATTTCCCAATATTTTATAAAATTGCCCTTCCAGGCTGAATCTCCCCGGTCCTACACCAATCCAGAGAAATTCCAAAGCTGGTGATGTAAGGCAGGACACGGGACAGGAGCAGCAGCACCGGTGCCAGATCGTCTCCTCCCAATTAATCTATTCTTAATGAAGCAGATGACAGTCCTGTGAGACAGCAGCTCCTCGGGGTGACCTACATTCCCCTCCTGGATGCATCTGTGTGCCTCAGTCACACATCCCCAGCAGGGGACAGGGAGATCTGATTTATGCAAAGCAGCCCTGACCAGCCCTTAGGGGGACTGGCTGAATATTCATTTTGGTGACAAATGCAGCACTCTGGCTTCTATCCCCCCCCCAAATCCCAGGATTAATCCCCCCCAAGACAATAGGAGGCTGTTGTTATCCAGCCTGACCTGGTGTCTGGGAATGGCCACTTGGCTGGGAATTCATCCACATCTCCACTGCTGGAAGAATTTGGGGATCTTCCTGCCACTGGAACTTCCCAAATCCATCTGATATTGCCCTGACAGCACCGAGCAGTTCAGAGATGAGCAGCACTCCCAACTGCAGGATTCACAACTCCAGGAGTGAAGGAGACTTTCCTAACTGGAAACTCCTAACTGGAAGTGCTCCTGTTGCCATCAAAGCAGCAAAGGAGCTGTGAGCAGATGAGATCTCTGCCCATCCTCTCAGGGATGCACAGCAAATGTAGGGCACCAAAACTTGTCTCACTGCAAGCCTCACCTGAAATCTTCTCTGTGAAATCTTTTTGAGATTTGTATTAAAAATCAAAAATGAACACCTGAGGTAAGTCACTGCAAAAGGCAAGATTGCTGCTAAGAGTTCTTTAAGAGTGCTTGGCAGCAATATTAAAAAAATATTAAAAATATTTTAAGGAGGAGAGAGAGGTGGTGGGAGCTGAGTGTTCCCCACAGAGCACTGGGGACCGTCCACCCCTCCACTGCTCATCACTTAAATTATAATATTAATCACTTCCAGGAGCAATCCTTGAGATCTCTGTCCCACCTTATTCCCTCCAACAAGAAGTCCATTCCCTTGCTATTACACCCTGGATACTTGCAGATGTAAAGGCTTTTATCAGCTGAACATTACATTTTTTTTCTTCTAAAAAATACAGATTCTATCCACACATTTCAGTCTGGGAAGGCACAGGGCTGTAAGGAAGCAGAGTGTGACTACATCAGGGATTCCCTGCAGCTGCTGCTCCTCAAGCAGCACTGGTCGTGTCTGAGAGATGGATTACAATGAGAAATGCTCTTCAAACCTACACCTGGAGTTAAAATCCAAATAAAATAAAATCCAACTCCACCAGGAGGTGGGGAAGGCCCTGGTACCAGGCAGCAGGCAGGGAGTTGAGGGCCCATCCCAAGGCCCTGCCTGGGAGAGATTTCCAAATGTCTGTGATGACACACTTGGCCCTTCCCAAGAGCTCCACATCAACCTCAAGTTCCAGGTCCCTCACTCCATCTGCTGCAGGTTATTGAAATACTGACCTGGACACAAACTGCCAGTCAGGAATTTGGTGCTGATCTCTGCAAATTAAATTTCAACTTTTCTGTAAAGTGAAGGTGACAGCTCCTCCAAGGGAGGAACTAAAGCGTGGGAGCTTAAAACCATTAGGTAGAGGTGGCTGCCTGGGGGGGCTGGAGGGAAAGGGGACTCAAGGGACTGAAGTTAAATCCCCAACAGCTCAAACCAACCTGTTTCTACCTTGAGAGGCACCACATCTGCCTCCAGATTCACAGGAAGGGGTAACAGCACACGTAGCCACACCTGAGAAACTCAGTCACCACAGAATCACTTGGGTTGGAAAAGCACTCCAGGATCATTGAGTCCAACTGTGCCCCATCCCCACCTTGTCACCAGCCCAGGGCCTTCCTTGGACACTTCCAGGGATGGAGACTCCAAACCAACCTGGGCAGCCCCTGCCAATGCTGATTTGGGGGGGTTAACAACCACAGCCTGGGTGATTTCAGCTGGGGTGGAGGCTGAGGTAGCACCAAGGGACAACGTGGTTCTCCCACTCTGGCAAAGACAGGGCAGGGGAGCTGGGTGAGCTCCAGGAACACTCCAGGGAAGGCTGAGCAGTGCCCACAGCAGTCACCTGCTGGCCAGGGCAGTCCCCAAGGAGCACAGCCTCAGCCAGTGGGCCAAGGCTTCGTGGCACAGCTCTGAGGTGAGGTTTGATTCCTGAGCCAGCACTCTCCGCATCAGCGCCTGGGCAAAGTTCGGGAGATAACCAGGTTGAGGAGCACATCCCAGAAAATGGAGCATTCCCCAGAAAATGGAGCACTTCCCACAAAATGGAGCATTTCCTAAGTGCTGTGACAGCCACTTCCAACAGCTCAGAATCCAACAGGTTTAACTCCAGCATGCACTCAGCAGATGTGTTCAAGGCACGGCTGCCACAAGTTTTGGGAGCAGTGAGGGCACCGGGCAATCCCAGCCATGCAGATGAACATCTGGGATCCCAGACAAAAACAAAGGTTCAGAGAGAATTCCAGAACTGTTGGGGGCTGGAAGGGACCTCTGGAGATGCTCCAGTCTAAGCAGGGTCACCTGGAGCAGGTGGGTTTGAAACAGCTCCAGACAGGGAGACTCCACATCCTCCCTGGGCAGCTGTTCCAGGACTCTGTCACCTTCCATGGACAGAAGTTCTTCCCCATGTGGAGGAGGAACTCCTTGTGCTCCTCGTCCTGTCACTGGCACCGTGTCCCTTGGAAGTATCTGTGGGGCAGGGGCTGAGGCCATTTCTGAAGCCAGAACCACTTATGGAACCTCCTCATCCTCTCCTCCACAGCTGCCCTCAGCTCACAAACACCAGGGCAACTTTCATCCAGGGAGGTCTGACTTACCCACCCCCAGGAAAGGAGTCTCAGAAGTCACATGAAAGTAACAGTTCAAATCTTTGTGAAAAACAAATCTCTGTGCAGAAAGAAGGCTCCAGGTTCCTGCTGACACCACCTACACTGTCACTAAGGTCCCCGAGACCACAGCTTCAACACAAGCAGTTATTGCTTCCAGAAAAAAGAAATTTGATCGTTCTGTTATTCCAGCAGCTAAACCTTACACAAGGCTCCCACAAACAAAACAAAAGAAAATGAACAAAGGAACTATTTTAGGGATGTTTTATGCATACCAAGAGACAAGAGAGACAATAAGGTTTTTATTCATAAGGTACTAAGGGGGGAAAAAAAAAGGAAATGAAGCTCTAGCAAGAAACAGAACTTCCTTCAGAGCTGTTCCCATGCAGCAGCAACCTCTGCTCAGTGTCAGTTCATTCCAGGTTTGAGGGCTGATTTAATTCCCTGCCATTACATCTTTCATTTTCCAATATACTCAATTAACTCTGCTCCAGGCACCTTTAGCAGCCCCTGTTTTTAGGGAGGGCATCACAGGAAGCAGCTGCATCTCCTCACATCAGGAGCCCATCAGGTCCCACACCCAAAATCACAGCAGGGGAAAGTCTGGACTCCAGACAGCCCAGTCTGCAATTGGAATTCTACTCTAAACCACCAAGGACATGAATTAAATATGTTCAAGTTCAATTACAGCCAATTAAATCAGTTTTCGTGCATGTCTCACCCTACTTAAGCTATATTTGTTAGCTAGAAAATAAATCCAGCACCAGAATCTGCTTTCACATGGACTGCTATTTATGAAACACAGAATTTGTCACTACTTGCTGCAATGGTAATTTTGCCCTCAAATTACATAAAAATAAAATGCAAGTTAACACTTCTCCTGGCTAATTTATACTCAGCAGACGGACAAGACAGATAATACATCAATGAAGGGAAGTGAATTCATTGAGAAAAGCATCAGCTTTACCAAAGAGGAGGTGCTGTGTCGGGGAGGTCATCAAAGGATTCAGCCTTCACTCACTTCACTGCCACGGAATCGCTGAATTCCAGAACGGTTTGGGTTGGGAAAGGATCTTCCAGCTCAACCTGGTTCCTGGGCCAGGCTTGCTCCAAAAGGAACACACGTAGAGATTTCCAGCTGGAAAACCTGTTTTGTGTTCTTACAACCACAAAACAATCCCATTATTTCTCAGAGTGTCCCAAGCCAAGCTGCCCGGAGCAGAGAGTTCTGTCACTGCTGGCGCCAGCGCTGTCACCCTCACATGTGACCTCACATCATTCCTGCTTACAAAGGGCTGGGGACAGGCTGGGAGCCAGCCCTTGCTGGGGTGACATTTCCAGCAGGGAATGGCTGGTTGAGGACACACCTGTCCCTTTGCACAAGGCTGCAGGACAGTGCTGTGTCTCCTGCAGGATGTTTCCTGCCAGGCTCCAATACCCAATGCACTCAAAAGCTGCCACATCACTGGGGATGTTCCCAGCATCTCACACATCAGAAAAATCCTTTATTGACCCCCCCAGCATCAATAAAAATCATGGCAGCAGAGGATGAGGAGGTTCCATAAGTGGTTCTGGCTTCAGAAATGGCCTCAGTCCCTGTCTGTGACCAGGTTACTGCCCCACAGATACTTCCAAGGGGCACGGTGCCAGTGACAGGACGAGGAGCACAAGGAGTTCCTCCTCCACATGGGGAAGAACTTCTGTCCATGGAGGGTGACAGAGCCCTGGAACAGCTGCCCAGGGAGGATGTGGAGTCTCCCTGTCCGGAGCTGTTTCAAACCCACCTGCTCCAGGTGACCCTGCTTGGACTGGAGCATCTCCAGAGGTCCCTTCCAGCCCCCAAAAGTTCTGGAATTCTCTCTGAACCTTTGTTGTTTGGGATCCCAGTGTTCATCTGCGTGGCTGGGATGATTTTTGGTTTACACCGAGCTCTAGGAGTCTGTAAGGCAATTCCTGCACAGCAGGGTCAATGGCACAGTGTGACTGTGAGAGATCCTCCAGCTTCCAGCTCTTGGAGGTCAAGTATTGGAACATCAGATGTTCCCACCCAAGCTCTAAGTTCTCCAGCAAGTGAGAAGATGAGTGGCAGAGCTCTCAAGTTCATCAGCAGGGAAAAAACCTTTGAAATAAAAGCCCATTGTTTGACACTGCCCCAAGGCATCACATTTACCAGGAAGTTTTATCACCTTTTTTAGCTGTTATTGATACTGCAACTGTCTGACAGAAAAAGCCTGAGGAACAGGAATCACATGCCTTTGAAAACGTGAAACCAACTGGAAGAATGTCACACAACACACCCAGAATCAAAATTTCTTGCTACCCAAAACACTGGCACCTCCCGAGGCAGCACCGGAGGCTTGGAGACTTGGCTGGATTTTACAGTTTGCTGTGTCCTGCAAGAAGGTTTATAGAACCCCAGAATGGTTTTGGGTTGGAAGGGACATCAAAGCCCACCCAGTGCCACCCCTGCCCTGGCAGGGACACCTCCCACTGCCCCAGGCTGCTCCAAACCCTGCCCAGGGCACTGCCAGGGCTCCAGGGGCAGCCCCAGCTGCTCTGGGCACCCTGTGCCAGGGCCTGCCCACCCTGCCAGGGAACAATTCCTGCCCCAAATCCCAGCCAGCCCTGCCCTCTGGCACTGGGAGCCATTCCCTGGCTCCTGTCCCTCTGTCCCTTGTCCCCAGCCCCTCTGCAGCTCTCCTGGAGCCCCTTCAGGCCCTGCCAGGGGCTCAGAGCTCTCCCTGGAGCTTCTCCTCTCCAGGTGAGCATCCCCAGCTCTCCCAGCCTGGCTCCAGAGCAGAGGAGCTCCAGCCCTGGGAGCAGCTCTGGGGCCTCCTCTGGGCTCTCTGCAGCAGCTCCAGGTCCTTGTGCTGTTGGGGAGGAGGAGGTGGTGCAGGGTGGGCTGTGCTGAGCCCAGAAGGTGCCTGTCCTCAGATGTGACCTGCTCCCCCCCAAGCACCACAATTCCTGTCTCCCCACTTGCCAGGTTTTGGGTGTGCTGCAACTGAGACAGCTCTTTAATGCCAAACTCTGCTTCCCTCTTCCCTTTCTTCCAGAGCTTTGGCCAACTTGCAGTGACCAAGGAATCCAAGGGAACAATTCCTGCCCCAAATCCCAGCCAGCTCTGCCCTCTGGTACTGGGAGCCATTCCTTGTGTCCTGTCCCTCTGTCCCTTGTCCCCAGCCCCTCTGCAGCTCTCCTGGAGCCCCTTCAGGCTCCAGGATGGGTTCTGGGTGCCCTCACTGGTGCTGCCTGAGCCTGCTGCTGAGGACAAAAAGAAGTTGACACCGAGCAGAACAGAGAGAACTGGATCTGGGTATTGGGGCAAAGCTGTGCTGAAGGTGGTGTGTGACTGGAGCAGGAATGCAGAGAGGTGCTGGCACTGCTGTCCTGGGGGCAATGAGAGACCCCAGGCAACCCAAACTGACACAGCCCTGCTGTGAGGTAACACCCACAAAGCCTGTGCTCCACGGGCTGCCTCGGTCTTGCTGTTGGTCCTGGGTGCCAGGACAGGACCTGAGGTGGGGATCCCATTTCCCAGTATGCCAGAGCTGCTCTGGATCCCATCAAAAGCCCTGGAATTCATGGGAGATTCCTGTGGATGAGGTCTCCTTACGATCCTCAGAGCATCTGGTAGTGGGCACCAGCTTTGAAAGAACTTCTACCCCTTCAGGTGGGTGAGAGGCAGAACGGGCAGGTGACAGAGGTGGTGTGAGATGTCCTGCTCTGAACAAGTGCAGGTGTTGTCAGAGGTGACACAGGGACTGTTAGCGCTGTGGTTTGGCACCCTGGGGCTTGT